>SRSM01000331.1:6000000-7200000 GCA_019593545.1 Apocynum venetum | reverse complement strand
TTTATGAATTGTACAGAATAATGATAAATAATTAATATCTACAAAAGGCTGTATCCCTATGAAATATTGGTTTTAATGTACATTTACATGACTACCAAACAAATAAATAACATCGACTGAGTCCCCCAACAGCCAAGTGAGGAATCCACTAGGGTCACTGCACAGCAAGACTGATCAACCAATGGGTTGCTCACCACACTCTGGCTCCTTCAGCAGTTCCACTCCATGTTCAACTAAATACTGGGTCATGACCACCTCATGCAAACAATCTGAATGAGGTGGAATCGTTAGTAAATAGAAACACAAGTATACAACACTATACAACTCGAACCCAAGTCCCACCACACATTGGACAACCAAAAGCCCACCGGCAAATCCACCAAGTTTCCCTCTCATTCTGATTAGAAAGGGTTGCGCCTGGTGAAGCAAAAGCTGAAGTCTGCCTCAAGCATCTTATACACTGCAAGAAATGGGAAAAAGAATTCAATACATCAAATCATTTCAATAAAATTGTGTTGAACTTAGGAGCTTGAATCAGAGCTTTTAAACAGGTTGATTATTCCATTAATCATTTAACCAAAAAGAGTATAATGTGGCAAACGGACTTATTGGGTGAATGTGCAGCTGGGGCTGAAGGTGCCTAACATGGGAAACCCTTCAAAGGAAATATGGAAGCCATACTATTAAAAGCATACAAAAACTGCGGCTAATTAAACAAACGAACCTTGTACCAAACTCCTTCAAGCCCAGTTTTCCACACAGCTGTGACAACATCCCTTCGAGATCCCATTATGCCGAGATATGCTCCTAAGCCAACAGAAGTGTTTAAGCCAAAAGCTGCATCTCTTTCAGAGATCCTGCGCTTCCTTGGCCATAAGCCATGAGCCCCATAATAAACATCACAATTCTCTGATGAGGTCCCATCAAGTAAATCTATTGAAGTGCTAAGCCTTGAAATATCATCTGCACTCATATCTTCTGGATCAGACCATGGACCACCAAACATATTTTTTCTATGCCACTCTTCAGCAGGAGGATGGAGTTCCAATTCACGTAACAGCAAACCTGCAGCATCAGCACCCCTTGGGCGTGGCATATTCTACAAAAGAATTCCCCAATGATACAGTAAACAAATTTGAGAAATCTAAATAATGTGGGCGTGCAAAAGAAACTGACAAATATACCATCACCAACAATATCAAGAAGTATACCCTAGTTTTACATGTTTGAAGCAAAATTGTTGATATTTGAAAAGGAACTCCAGCAAAACATAATCACCGCAATAATTCAAAATACTAGTTTGGTGCCACCATTGAGCAAGACCAGTATAGCAGCTTTCTAAGCAAACAAACCTTGATGAGTTTTTTATCCTTGTGCAATCATGTAAGCAGAGTATAAGGAAGCCATTTGTGGATTTACCAATAGAAGAATTAAGAGAAATTGATAGGATCTTATTAAGTTTGCTGCAGATACCTTAGTTAACAATGGATAACATTCTACAATCTAATAAATCACTTGGATGAATATTACAAGTCAACTAAAGACCCTATGGGAAGGCTCAATTGGAAACCAAATTAACATTACTTAATGTCAAGGCACATCTTATCAGCAACATCCCACCCACAGCCAGAGACTATAGATTGATCACTTCTTTAGAGAATTTATTAGCAGTTCCTTTGAACGTGACATTACAATCATGAGTAAATCTCAAACTCTTTCAGTCACACTGGCAACCTAGCTAGCACTGCAAGCAGACATAGGTAAATGGCAAACAGGGAGAGCACCTGCATGTGAGGACCAAGAGATGCTTCTACCACCTCCGGTAGAACGGTATAGTTCCCATCAATATAGTGAAGCCGAACCTGAACGTTGTTGCTCCCAACCTGGGAAACTGGTAATGGATGAGCAAGACCGGCTGTTCGTCGGCAGAGATCCATGAGTATGAGAAAAAGGACCCTCACCTGCATGGCAATCCGAAGTTGTGTAACACCTTGGAAGGAGCAGAAATTTCCAAATAGCCAAACCAAGGCTGATCAAGGTACCTTATTGCCTAGAATTAAAGTTCTCACTCATATCTCACAGCGAAGTAAAAGTTTCTTTTGAAAAAATTCATAATTAAGAACACATCCATTAAACCTCATTGAAGCCACATAAGGAAGAGCTTTTGTACAAATTAATGTATCTATATATAAGGAAATAAGCAAAGATACATACCATCTATGTACCAAGCTATCAATTTACACTCAGTACAGAAGTGAATATAATCTAGAATGATATTCAACGTGATATTATCTTCAGACCAAGTAGGAAAATGCATTGAAAATGAAAACCACATGACACTGAAAGGTCACTTTTAGATTGAAGTAATATATTCCAACTATTCCTATAACTTCACAATGCAGGTCCATACAAGGGATATACATCTGACTTATTAAGATCATCTAGCAGACAGCAGATTTAACTGAGTATCTCAGATACCAAGTGAATATATTCAAGCTATATATTCATAGTGGCATTTTGCAATTTATTCAAGCCAAACCTATTATTTCACTTCCTCGGACACTTCAGTATGCCACGGGTCAGAGTCCATTATATCAGATATAAGGGATGAATCACAATGTTACAATTTAAAGCAGGTCTTGAAAGCTCATGATGTTAGCTCAACTAATATCACTAACAAACTTTTAGGATTCATTATGAATCTGCATGCATATGTCGAATTTGAGCTATTTAATAGCAAACAAAATTTGTTTACCTCCTCAAATGTGTATCCTTGACCAGCATTTCCAAAACCTAGCCTTGACCGGCTAGATGGACCTTCTTCGGGTCCTTTTGCACCAGCAACAACTTGGCCAGTCCTTGGAACCTGACCTTCTTCTGATTTAGCCATTGCTGATGCCGGTTTTGAAGGGACAGAATTGGAATCTTCTACTTTGGCTGGACCATTAGTTTGAGGTTTTGGGCCAGATGCATCAGCATTTCTTTGAGCACTGCCAATAAAGCGGGGAAGTTGTGTTCGGCGAAAGAAAAAACAGAAAAGCAAAAGCTGACACAATCGATGAAGGAAATGGCAATCCCCAATAAGTCTAACAGCTGGAGTTCCGGGAAAAGTGCCTGTATTTATGCTTATAGGCATAAAGGTTGAAGGACCGGTTATGGGATTTGGAGCTGCATTTGGAACTCCATCGGTGGTGCTACTAATCTTTGCAATGGCCCCCTGCACCCAAGCTTGCATCTGAGTACTTCCTGTGGAACTTGCAGTGCCACCCTGAGCTCCTGAAGTAAACCAGTTCATGTTAGCATGTTCCACACAAATACATTACTCCTCTACAAAGATGCAAGCCAACCAATCGAACAAAACTATGTCTGATTTGAATAATTTGGCACTATAACTAACTATTAACTAGATTTTCCAATTTCATCAACACCAATTCAGGAAAGAAATTTGTCAAGGACAAATCAAGAAGATCTAGGCCTCACTGACCCTGAGTAGTAGCAGGATTAGCAGAACTTTGGGTAGGACTTGTAACCATACTTCGGCTTCCACCGGTGCCTGCAGTAACAGCATGACTTGCCAAGGTACGGCAGAAACTAGCATAACGTCTCAAGCGTGTGATAAAGTGGGATGCAAGATCCAGCACTGCATCAACATAAGCCTACAGGGACATTACTTGGATTAGGAACTTAGTGGTTATGTAAGCATCATTTTTTCTTATGGGGCAAAGAGTACAAAAGATAGAATGCAAACCTGGATGCTTGGCACAAGTGCTGGTTCCACAGCCATAGCTTCAGGATCTATTCCAGATAAAGTCTCACCAGATGCTTGCCATGGTTCTGATACCAAGGCTGAAGGATTTATTAAAGCTGATTCAATTCCTTTACCAAGCATATCCAACAGCAACCTTGCTTGCATGTCAAGAACCATTGCCCTAACTTCTTGTGCATTTGTACCTTCTAGTAGCCTGCACTTTATCCTGTCTAGACTCTGCAAAATTAAATGTGATTTATGGCAACCCAAAGAAGTCAAAGCTTAACAACAAAACTCCTAAATTTAAATAGAAAAAGCTGCAAGAAAAAAAATCAATAAATTTGATCTACCAAGAATAAAACACATTCTTTTTTTATGAAAAGGTATAAAGCACTTTACCTTACACGTTAGTTAATAAGAAAAGTAAATTTTTATTTTTTTTAAAAAGAAAATCTTACAAAATCTTCATGCAAAATGAAACCATGATTCTGGGAAGAAGGACCAGGACACAAGTAAAGGATACAAATGCATCAGGGTAAAAGCCAAGAAACATACAGGTCCATATTGCTGCCTGTGCTGAGTGGAAGGAAGAGAGTGGAAATCAGCATCCAGCACAGCAATTACACTGTTCAGTGAAACTGGTCCAGAGTAATATATTGTTAGCAAGAGACAGAAGTATGGCAACACACAGAGTGGAAAAGAAAAACAATAATTGATAGAAGAAACTTCACCTAGAAAGAAATAATAAAAGATAAAGCCCAAACACCTTCCCTGCCTTGGTGCATACATCATCAGACATGCACATAAGTAGGACATGCTAATCCACTTATGATATATATTTTTTGTTGCCAATTCTAGTTTATAATTGCATGTGCTGTATAAAATTTCAAAATTATTGTCCCCTTATGTGCTTCCTCTAGCAACATCTTTGCTATTTTGATGTCAGAATTATGCTCTACTACCATTTCCTTCTGGGTTTTCCCCATACTTGTCAAATACAGAATAGCAGCAAGTAGGAGCGGCCTCACTTAACCATGCACAGGATATTCCACTTTATTCAAGAAAATAGAATAATATAAAAGAAATATTATCAACCAAACAAAGCAATTGAATCTCTATCTCGGTGGTATCAATTTGCACTATCATGTCCTTGTTTTCAGTAGGTTCCAATATAGTATCTGTTTTAGCCCTTTAATTATGTTCATAACCATGATATAACCTGTTCCAAGATAGCTTTTACGCAAGTAAATTGTAAATATTATACAAGCTATTGTGACAAGAAAATTACCAATTCCATCCTCTGCTGCACTCTGAGTGCAGCCAACAGCATCCCACCAATCAACTCCCACCAATAGACTCCACCAAAACCTGCTAAGAAAGATGATCATATTTACTTATTTGCTACATACCAAACTGACATCTTATAGAAGTGAGAGGCAACCAACTTGACCCAAGACAATAATCAAACATATCTCCTCCAATAGGAACAGCATACAAGAAGTACACAACAGCTTCAAAGCAACACACCTCTCTGCAATGGCACGTTCCCATGTTGTAGAATTAGATTTCACTTGATTACATGAAACAGCAGGAGGAAGAACTCGTATTATCTTTAGTACAGCACAATCCTTGTTGGTGTCATGCCAAACAGAAGCAGAACAGCAGCTTGTAGAAGAGAAGGCAGGAGAAGCAATTGCAGATCCAACATTAATTAGGTAGCTATCAACATGTGTAAAGCTTGCACCAGAAAAGATGTGGACACCTCCTCGCAGAAAGGCTACAGCAATCTCACCCCCATGAGCAGAATAAACAATCCGAGCAAGGGTTCTGATATCACTTGGCAGGTCAAAGGGATCAAAACTGACCCTCTTTGAGATCTCCACCCCAGGGTCAGAAACATTGTGCCCATCAGGTGATGGCCCACAAGCTGCTGCACAAGGGCTTTTAAAATCTATAGATGCTGGAATACACTTTATTACTTTACTAACCCAGACTGTCTGCTTGGGTGGCTCCCCACCAAAACCAGAAGTGGGATTTCCAAATATCTGATGAAGCACCACATTCTCCACTGTTGATTCCCAACGTTGAACTCTCCATCCCGTGACTGATGGGCCCTCATCGGGATCATAAGGGGACATGTATTGCCCTACCAAAAAAAATAAAAGATATATATAAATATATATATATATATATATATATATATAGAGAGAGAGAGAGACAAAGATGACCAGCTAACATAAAAAACGTTTGGGAGATTTTTATCATATCGCTTATTCAATTTTATAAGGGAATACTAAAAGATATATCATCACTTTAGCTGCTTGTAGGACTACACTATGATGCCTTTGGCTGAATCAAACAAACAATGTAAGGAAAGAAACACGAAAAAGAAAAAATGTTGAACCATTGATCTCTAGAATGATGTTGCTTTCCTTAATACTATCAAGTTAAAATCTCTGGTCTGGTAGATAATAGAGTTGATATGACAGTATAGCATATTGCTGATTAATAAAGTTCTTAACAGTGAAAAACATAAGAATATTGCTGCCAGCACCATAGAGAATCGAATAGTTTCCCACAAAATCAACATGACAGATGTAAAGCTATAGAAGAACTGCTTTGGCATGACTTTACACGTTTGTGTGGTTCAATAATTTACAAAAAGATAACTGAAATTTTCAAGTATGAAACCCAGGGGCAAGGATGAATGGAATCTGACGTGACTGTACACGTTTGTGTGGTTCAATAGTTTACAAAAGAAAGATAACTGAAATTTTCAAGTATGAAACCCAGGGGCAAGGATGAATGGAATCAGTAATATACCAAATTGTTTCAAACATAGACACATGTAAAATCTGAAACTCGAGATCTGGGGGAACAATTTCTCCTCAAAAAACATGGTAAGGGAAAAAACTTTTCTTGCATCTAAATTGCTGTCCACATGTAAATTGTGGACAGCAACAACATCGCTGATCAATTTTCCATCGGTCACGCCATTAGAAGCCTCAAAGAAAAGCATATACAAAAAGAAGTGGAAACGAAGATGTAGAAAGCTTCAAACAAAAGCTTAGAGGATAAAAGAAATTTTAAAAAAAATAAAAAGAGTAGGAGAGACAAAGATGTAACAAGCTTTTAGGTCTACCACTATAATCATAATTGAAAATGTGAAGAAATAGGTCAGACTAAATTCACAATGCATAAAGTCATACCTTCAACAATCACAACAGATATTACAGAACCACCACGAGTTGGATCAAAAGCAACAGCAGTGACACCTGAACCCCATGTAGTTGCCGCAGCTGCTGATTGTGCTGCAGCTTCTGGACTGACATATGCAGAAAAGTTTGACACTGGTGAACAATGAAGAGTCACCATCTCTGTGTAGTCTTCCTCGGTGTGATTTTTCCCTTGCTTAGCTTCTGATAGCAAATGCTCCTGCCAGCTAAACAAATATGCAGGCAAAGGAGAAAAACCATCCCAGAGAGGAGGATTAAGTGATGGAGGAACCCCACTGCTAATACTAGCCTTTGGAGTTGCTTGAAATCCGCTGCCTGGGCCAGGGGTAACTTCCCAAACGACAACAGTTGATGGGTTAACAATGGGAACACCTGCAACATGCATTGCTCCTGAGTCCGTCACAATAGCATCAGCAGCCATAATCCCACTTGGCCCAGCCCCCAAGAGCCCTTTGCTAGTGCAAAACCACTTAGATGGTGTACCAATCTGATTGGCAGGCCACTGACTCCAGTGAAGCTGAACAGAGCCGGATGAGAACACTGAGCATACACAAAGAAAATTTGGCCAACCAGCTGCCAAAGAAAAATGCATTCAGTAATAAACAAAAAAACATATAATGTTGAAAAAGCTACTAATTAAAGTCCATGCATTACTTCCAGAGCAGAAGAAAAAATTAGTTAGGCTAAGAATGTGATCGTGATCTATCCAAATACAAAATATTGCTTCGTCAATGTAACAAATGATCTCAACATTCTATTCTACCACTTCCAGAAAACAAACTAAGAAACAACTCTTAGGCAGAACAAAGCAGTAGACAAACCTGGAGCTTCTGGCTGCTGCGAAAGGAATTTTTCCTCAAATATTGACTTTGTGGAACTACTAGATCTTGATGACAGCCACCTATACTAATATCACGGCACGGAGAATCATTTCAATACAAAATCTTAACTAAAGAAAGCATGTTCTGTTATAAGCATGAATACAACAATAGCATACCGGAGACACTCCTGATAGCCATTTGGTAACTACTGCTATATCCTGCCGCCACTCATATTCCCGCTGCCAGCAGCTAGCATCTCTTACTAGATTAGCTGGACCCTAGTCAATCAAGTAGAACAAGCACTCAATCAGACAATTAAGGGTGTATTTGGATTGGAATTTGAAAAGTGTTTTTTGTTTTGTTTTTTAAATGAGAATAGTTTTTTATGTTTTGGATAAGAATTTTTTTAGTTGGGAATTGAAAGTATGATATGATATATTTTGGGTCCCACAATTATTGATAATAGTATAAAATATAATTAATAAATTGTTTGAGATTGTGTTTTTAATTAAAAAATAATGGAAAAAGTATTGTTCTTGTGAATATGTGGGGTTCAAAAAAAATTTAAAATTTGGATATAATAGAAATTTTGGAAGTAAAAAAGTAGTTTTGAGATATAGTTTTATGGGGAATGATGAATTGGTTTTAAATGCTTGTCCAAATTGAGCCGACGTGATTTTTACAAAACAAGTTCATTGGAAAACTTTCTTACACACACACATATATACATGCACGCATGCACATACACAATACGTATTAAATGTTGCAGCTGACAACTTTATGAGACTAAGAACTAGGAAATCAGCAATAAACATTAGTGTTTCAACGTATGCATCTAAGCTAGCTTACTTGAGAAGGTTGGGTCAAGATGGTTATTCTCCCATGAAAATTAGCTACCAGTAAGGCACGGGGACAGGAAGTAGGAGACCATTCAATAAACTGAACTGAATCACGAGGAGAATCTGCAGAACAAAAATAACCAAGAAAAAGGCTGCTTGAAAAACAAGATTAACAATAAAATAAAAGAAGCAAATGCTGTTAATCATAGAAAAAATACATTATATTTTGGTTATCACCAGCACATGAAGCCAACTGCTGTTGAAACTGAAGACGACCAACTTTAGTAAGTGGCACTGAACCAGTTAATACCTGCTATAACATTGAAGACTGTGCACTCCGTTGGCCGCTCTGGGATCACAATATGAATAGGAATCCAAAATGGATGATTTGCATTGGAACTACAAAATAAAACCACAAAAAGTACAAAATATGTTAACTTAAGAGTTCAGCTTTTGCTTCTGTTCTTTCTATTCCTTGGGCATCAGTTATTACTTTTGCAATAATACCATGAACCAAGGGTGACAAGATTTCTATTAAGCAAGTAGTTTACCAATTCTAATCTGAAATATGTGAGCAAACGAAACCAACATGTCTGTATAGCTAAAGGCAAGCTGACAGACATCTAGATAGTGGCCATACAGACATGTGGGGACCTTTATCCCAGCTTCTTCTCAACAAGTAAAGTTCATTTGCAAAACCATATCAGGGCATTAGAATCAAAGTCCTTTCAAAATCCATATATGGTAGCACATGTATGTTAAAAGTAGCATGTGGGATCAATAGCTACAGATCATCTTATCCATCATTCAACGGAATAGCTTGAAAAAACAGAACAAGTAGAGAGCTTTCATTTGTTGGAAGAAATTGCATACCAATAAACGTGCGAACGATAAACTAAAGATGGCAACAAAGAGTTTAAGAAATGTTCTAACTTTTTCAATTGATTGTACCACTTATACAGCTTTATATTTAAACAATGACAAACCAAGTAAGAACAACTAGAAATGAGTTCATTGACAAAGGCATTAAACAAAGCTATGTAAAATACTCTACCTTGGAATTCGAGCACACGTTTCTGATGCACATGCTATTGCATTGAGATTACCGCACCATGCAACGGCACTAGCAGAAAAAAGGACAAATTTGAGGAATAAAAGAAAGAAAAAAAAGAAAAGTAAGGCCTATAACAAGCATGCACAACTATATGTCATTTAAACTTGCCATGATATTTCTGCATCTAATAAGTTCAACAATGGGAGAAGCATGTATTATTTGAAAAGCCAACAGCTTCACATAAGCAATGCTAGTAAACCAAGGCCACAAGTTAAGAATAGACAAATAAGACCATTCGATTAATCAATACACAGGAAATGTCTAAACAGGTGTTCATATTTCATGCCTGAAATAAATTATAACTACATATGACTCAGCAGAAAAGATGACTGGATTGATCAATAGTAACATTAACTTCTGTATCATTAAGTAAGAATATGTTCATGAAAAAGCAAAATGAGAAAGAAATGAAGGCTGAAATGACTAAACTAACAAACTTAGAAAAACATTATTAAAAAAAACATAATGAGAATCATAATCAACAAAGCACAATTGATTCTTGAGTACATTTAAATCCATCTACTCTCTGTCTCAAAAACTATTTAGTGTCTCAATCACTAACCCTCTGGTAGGCCTTGTGTTCAATCAGACTTATCAGAGGCATATTATCAGTTTCCCACCTCATGAAAGAGTGCCCAAATTCTCAATCAGATGAGCAAACAAGAAAGCGTGTACTACTAGAAGAGTGAACACAGGGATATCAATTCACAGTGCTGTTACAAGGCATTTTCAGCTAAATGCATCCTGGAACACTTTGGGGTGGGTGAACACCCATCCTAGGAAATTCCATATTGATAGAATTTTCTAAACTGCATTCAATCTCTAAGCGTGGGTGATTTTAGCTTGCATGTTGAGATATAGAAGCTAGCATTTTGAAGGAAATGAATTTTGAATCTCATGGCATGTCCCTTAGGATTCCTCGAGTAAGACTAGTCCTCTGAACATATACTTGAATAACTATGCAGCATAAAACCAGTAAATATGGTCTACCTACCAAATTAGCATGCTACTGTTGTAAAACTGAGATTCAGACATTCTGGGAAGTCGTGCATTCATTTTCATATTTATCCCCCAAGGAAACAATAAAGCCCCTTTCTTTCTTCCTGAGCTTCAGATGGCATCACGAGTAATAGATATACATTCAAAAACCCTCACATTCCAGTGATCACCTTGTAATCACTTCATTAATTGGCCTTTCCTGAAGGGCATCATATCTTGTCACAAATATGAACACTAGACCTGAATCAATTAGACTTCCGGATAAATGATTACATGGTAAATACCAAAAGATCATCCCCGAGTGAAATTTGAAACTAAAGAAAAGGGAGGACAGAGCAATTTTTTTATTTCCGCCCAAAGACAATAACTCATGCCAAAACTTCCTCATTCACCACCAAGACACGTGAGTAGCATCTCAAATATTGATAAAAAAACGTACCTTTAACATAATCAATAAATAAAAGCTATAATTTTTCACAACATTCCTCAAATCACCAGAATCTGAAAAAACAACCTGAAGTTTCGACAGAGCTCTGGAACACTCATTTTGTGAAGTAAATTGGACCTCGGCTGTTTGAGCTTAATACAAAAGACAGTTGCAGGATTGACAGAATCGACCTCCATTGAATCATCCGTAGTCCCCAAACCAGACGCCACAGGCTCCTTCTCCGACAGCGCCATCGTAGTATTGGCGCCCTCTTCGCCAAAAGTTTCCGCCTTTTCTGCGGGTCCCTTAGAAGATTCTAGAGCAACTGAAGTAGCAGAAGAGGATGACTCTTCTTCAGCATAGTCCTTGGGCTGAGATATGTTTGAATTATTCATCTGAGAAGAACAAAAGCCCTAATTTATATATACATATATAGATATAGAGAGAGAGTGTGTGACAAAGCTGAACGAAAGTCGCAATTGAGGGCGACAGGAATCACTGTGTGTGTGTGTGTGTGTGTGTGTTGAAAGGGCTTTATGGCGGAGGATTGGCTGAGTGGGGTTAGGGTTTTCCTTTTTCTTTTTTTTTAACTTTGTATGTGTGAGAGTGAGTGGAGACCCAGACAAGTGAAGAGATTCCAGATGTTTATTTTTTTTAATGAAGGAAGTAGAATTCTCCTAATTGTATCAGAGGTCTTTTTACAAGTATTCTTATATAAATTGAGGTATTTGCCCGACTGACAGACACATCGAGAGAGTGGAAGAGAGCTAACTGTAAGAGAGTGGGAGAGAGCTAACAGGATTCAAATTTCAGGACAAAACTTCATAATATTTCAGTAAAAATTTGTCCCATACATGAGATTCAAACTTGCATTGGCAAGTTGTCCCTTACCAACTCGCCTATGACGGCTATGACTCTGGTACGATTGGATGTTTATTAGACAAGGATTTTCCACATTTTTCATTTCTTTTTGTTTGGTGCTGACTGTTGACGCATGCGAGCTTAGGATATGAATTATAAGTATAAAAATGATATGTATGTAAGGAATCTAGTTAACATTAATATCACAAGGATTCTTATAAAAGTAAAGATAGACCTGAACATTGATTCTCGGCCAATTACTCTCTTTTAACTCTTTCTTAATAGAAAATATATTATAATTAGGAATTCATAATTGTAAAATTATTTTTAAAAAATATACATTATTTTATTGAAAGTATTATATGAAAACTGGATATTTTATATATATAAATAAATTATTTATCGATCAAACTATACTTAATTATCAATTTATTTATATTTTAAAAAATAAGTTGAGAATAAATTTAATTAAATCTTCTTGTTCATCGATTTTTTATATATAGAAATAAATTGTTATTCTGTTACGTCATGTGAAGTAATTTATTACAAGTCACAATATAAGAGTCATTTTTATTGGATCGAAGCTCGAGTTAGAAGGAGTATCATTTTATATTAATGTTGATTTCAATTGATAATTTTGGATATCTTTGCATATACTTTTTAATATAGTTAAACTTTTTTTAACATGTTTTAATGTATTAAATAACATAATATTATATTTTATATTAACTTTTTTTTCACATGTTGTATATTTACTCATATACAGTATGTGAATTTTGCTAAACACGAAAGATATTAATTCAATTTGTTTTAAAAAAATAATACTACATTTATTTTTGTTAAGACAGTTTAGTTAAATTTATACAAATCAATTAATTATTTTAATGTATACTATATTTTTATTTATTTTAGTCTTTATTGAAAAATAAAATATTTATTATATATTTATATCTCTCAATGAATTAAGGGTAAATTTATAAATAATTTACATAACTGTAAATATAACATAATATCTTATAATTAAAAATAAAAAATTTTACTTCATAATATCTTATAATTAGAAAATAAGGAGGGAGTATATTCATTTGAAAAACTTAAGCAGGCCACCCCGGGCCAACACATAGAAGAAGAGCTTGAGAGCCAGCCTTATTGAAATTTGAAACTTTGAACTCCACTGGATATAGTCTTGGGGGTTGGGGCTCTAATTAATGGGTCTATGCAAATATCCTTGCCGGGCTATTTTACTCTGCTAGCCCACTTGCATTGAAAAAGGGCTCTGGTTATTTGAAGCCCTTTAATGTAACAGTCCTGCTTATATTTTATTCCTACCTCGCAATAAATGAATAAGCATTCTTCCTTTCTCGTCTCTTTTCCCACAGGCAATAATTCTCATTAGATTTTTTAAGAGTCTGAAATACCCTGATCTCAAATAATCGATACTTTTCATACAAATTAAGTTTTCTTTGAAGTAATTAGGTAAATTATTTAATAACCTTAATTTTTGTTATAAAGTACTTACTATATACTAATATAATTCAACAAATCAATTAAGACAATTGTTTAGTGAAGTAAAAAAATAAGGATAAAATTATAAAAAGAAAAAGTAATAGATATCTTTCCACAACACAAGATGATTATACTGGGTTATGATGAAAAGTAGTAATGCTGCCCATCAAAAAGTCTCACTTCATTGCGATTGGTTGTTAAGTAGTATATGGGCCAAAAGGAGTGAAGGAATGGGTAATTAATTGTCAAGAGTTAGTGCTCATATTGAGAATTAACATATATTTAATCATTTTAATATAAATAGTTTACCAATAAAGTTAACTAAAACATTTTAGTATAATAGAGGTGTGAGAGTAGTTGGTCAAATACTTCCAGCTTATATATGTGTGAAAACTCGGATTTGAGTCTCTTATTCCTCCTCTCCTTGTACTAAATTCTTTAAAATAAAATATATTAAAAAAAAACATGAAATTGCTTGCTTAAACCCACTCCAACTCCAATGGGAGTTACAACTATGATCTTGCAATTTAAATGTTAGTTGCACACCAACATGAATTGCTCTAGGAAGAAAATGTTGCATTTCCATTTTGGGGGATTCACGTGCTTTCCATTAAATTTCGTTAAACCCCTTCATCTTTGATTCGAAAACACTAAATTTTCTTTATTTTTTAATTGTAGTAATATGTCCCTTAATTTATTCACTTTTATCATTAAACATCTTAAACTTTCCATGAAAAACAAACTTCGCCTCAATCTTTTAATTGTCTCAATATGCCCCATTCATCTTTTCAATTATTTTAGTTAAATATAATTTTTATTACAATTAATTATTTTATTTTTTTGTCAATTAACATTTTATTTTTATTAACTCTCATAAATTAAAATAAAACATTACAAAAATATAAAAAATTCTATGAACTTTTTTATTTGCTTGATCATGTGAAGAAAAAAATATGGATTTAATGCATTAGAAAATTAAAAACAGTAGAAAAAAATATTTTATAAAAAAAACATTTTTTTTCTTTTTTCAACTGTTTTAAATTTTTTAATGTATTAAATCCAAAAACAAGTATCTTCACATGGTTAACACATAAAAAAGTTCATAAATTTTTTTATTTTTTAGTAAGATTTTATCTTAATTTATGAGAGTTAATAAAAAATAAAATATTAATTGACAAAAAAATGATAAATTGTAATAAAAATGATACTTAATTAAAATAATTAAAAATATGAAGGGACATATAAAGACAATTGAAAGATTGAAGAGAGGGTTTGTTTTCCATGAAAAGTTTAAGAGGTTTAATGAAATTAAATCTACTAATTATACTATTTTGATAAAATTGAATAGATCATGTGACATATTGCTTTAATTATGAGATTAAGGGAGTTTAGTGTTTTTAGATAATATATTAGGGGGATTTAGTGGAATTTACCGTTCTTTTAATGCAAGAGGAGATCATATGCATATGATGTACTTTTTCTTTTGTTTTTTTTGTGAATCGATGAATTCTCAAACCATCATGATAGTGTACTCGAAAAAAATAATATCATGACAAGTTTCATTGAGTTTACTTGTAATAACATTTGAATAATTATTGAAATAATTATTAAAAATCTTAAGAATTGGACTCTAATGCAAGAAAATTTACACAGCAGGATCACAAATGTTTATGTCCGATTATGTACGACCATTATTTCTTAAATTGTATAACAACTAAATTAATATTAGTATCATGATTTTAAAAAATCAAAAGTATAATAACTTTGGAAGCCAACTTATAATTTAAATTTAAAATTATTTTATGTATTTTGTTTGCAATTTTCGTTGTCTTTTTTTATAAAAAATTTGATATTGAATTAAAATTTGATATTTTAATAATGATAATATTTTTTTAGAACATTAATTATTACTTAAAATTAATAATTTTATAATATAAATTTGATAAATATATTAAATTTAGTGTTTTATTAAAAAATATTAATGAAATATGAGTATGATGTAATAATCAAGTCATATTTTTTAAGATTAATAGAGTGGTATGATTATAATGAATAGTTGTAAAAGATGAGAAAATGATGTGAACATATGAAACCTATAAAATGTAAGAGAAATACACTGTAGAAAGTTGTATGATTTGAATTGGTCTCAGATATTTGGACAATGCAATAAACATAAACTATAATAATAATAATAATAATAATAATAATAATAATAATATCATTTCAATGATATTAGATTGGCAATTAATTTATATTTTAACAAGAGAAGTTTGTTTTAAAATTATTACATTATATTATGAGAATAACATAGTAATTAAAAGTTTAATACTGGAAAAATTATGTATGAGACGTAGTCAAATACAAGATGGTGAATAATTCGAAAACGAAAAGTAAACAAACACATCTCATTGATATGCACACGAATTAATTTCTTCCTTTTAAAATTAGTAAATTTGTTGTTTAAAAAAATACTCATTAGGTCCCAAATTGACAATCACATTTGATTTTTCACACAAATTAAGAAAACATGATTAATGTTATTGAAATCATGTAATTTTGATAGAATATTTATAAAAACACGAATTAATAAAATATTATTAATATTGTTGAAATTATATATTTTTGATAGAATATTCATAAAATATTCCTATATGCCAATCATTATTGGTAGAATAATATCATTTATTCACCCAATGAATATGAAATAAAATCCATTTGTCGTTCTTGTGTAAACTTAATACTTTTAATTTAAATAAAGGTATTTTAGTCATCCGACAAATGTATTATATTATGAACAAGGAAAATGACATGTATTTTGAGATAAATAAAAAAGGAAACAACTTGAGATAGATGGAGTAATAAATTTCATCAATGTGAAAAGATAAATGGTTAATTTCAATTTAGTCCCTAATTATGTGAGATTTTTTAAGTCTCTTGTAATAAACTCATTACTCTATCTATACCAAATTAATATGGTTGTTTGATTTTTCAAACTGATTAAGAAAATATAATTAATATTGTCGAGAATATGTATTTTTTATAAAATATTTTTAAAATACACCTTTAATATTGAGAAGCTTGAACATTAGAAGCATTAATAAATTGTTGGGAAAATACTTTCTCATGAATTAAATACATTTTTTCAACAATCTACTCACAAATTATTATTTAAAATGTAATTAATATTCTCACTTTAAAGAGGATTATTTTAGTCAACTAATAAATATATTATCTTTTTAATAAAAAAATAATATATAATTTGGGTCAAACAAAAAAGGAAATTTAGATGTAGTGAGTATAATTTAGCCCCAGATAATATCTATTTCTTCAATTCAATCCCTCAATCCATATCCGTCAAAAGAGTTAAGAATAGAAGCAAAAAGTGTTATCTAAAAGATAATTTATTCCTACCTCGCAATAAATGAATAAGCATTCTTCCTTTCTCGTCTCTTTTCCCACAGGCAATAATTCTCATTAGATTTTTTAAAAGTCTGAAATACCCTGATCTCAAATAATCGATACTTTTCATACAAATTAAGTTTTCTTTGAAGTAATTAGGTAAATTATTTAATAACCTTAATTTTTGTTATAAAGTACTTACTATATACTAATATAATTCAACAAATCAATTAAGACAATTGTTTAGTGAAGTAAAAAAATAAGGATAAAATTATAAAAAGAAAAAGTAATAGATATCTTTCCACAACACAAGATGATTATACTGGGTTATGATGAAAAGTAGTAATGCTGCCCATCAAAAAGTCTCACTTCATTGCGATTGGTTGCTAAGTAGTATATGGGCCAAAAGGAGTGAAGGAATGGGTAATTAATTGTCAAGAGTTAGTGCTCATATTGAGAATTAACATATATTTAATCATTTTAATATAAATAGTTTACCAATAAAGTTAACTAAAACATTTTAGTATAATAGAGGTGTGAGAGTAGTTGGTCAAATACTTCCAGCTTATATATGTGTGAAAACTCGGATTTGAGTCTCTTATTCCTCCTCTCCTTGTACTAAATTCTTTAAAATAAAATATATTAAAAAAAACATGAAATTGCTTGCTTAAACCCACTCCAACTCCAATGGGAGTTACAACTATGATCTTGCAATTTAAATGTTAGTTGCACACCAACATGAATTGCTCTAGGAAGAAAATGTTGCATTTCCATTTTGGGGGATTCACGTGCTTTCCATTACGTGGGATTCATGTGCTTTCTTTTAAAGCTAAATTCCTCCTTTGATTCAAAAACACTAAACTCTCTTTATTTTTTAATTATAATAATATGTCTCTTAATTTATTCACTTTTATCATTAAACCTTTTAAACTTTCCATAAAAAACAAACTCCGCCTCAATCTTTTAATTGTTTCAATATGCCTCATTCATCTTTTCAATTATTTTAATTAAATATAATTTTTATTACAATTAATTATTATATTTTTTGTCAATTAACATTTTATTTTTATTTAACTCTCATAAATTAAAATAAAACATTACAAAAAAATAAAAAATTCTATGAACTTTTTTATTTTCTTGATCATGTGAAGAAAAAAATATGGATTAAATGCATTAAAAAATTAAAAACAGTAGAAAAAAATATTTTATAAAGAAAACATTTTTTTTCTTTTCTCAACTGTTTTAAATTTTCTAATGTATTAAATCCAAAAACAAGTAACTTCACATGGTTAACACATAAAAAAGTTCATAATTTTTTTATTTTTTAGTAAGATTTTATCTTAATTTATGAGAGTTAATAAAAAAATAATATTAATTGAAAAAAAAATGATACATAATTAAAATAATTGAAATTATGAAGTGACATATAAAGACAATTGAAAGATTGAAGGGAGAGTTTGTTTTCCATGAAAAGTTTAAGGGGTTTAATGAAATTAAATCTACTAATTATATTATTTTGATAAAATTGAATATATCATATGGCATATTAATTCAATTATAAGATGAAGGGAGTTTAGTGTTTTTAGATAATATATTAGGGGGATTTAGTGGAATTTACCCTTCTTTTAATGCAATAGGAGATCATATGCATATGATGTACTTTTTCTTTTATTTTTTTTGTGAATCGATGAATTCTCAAACCATCATGACAAAAAAAATTATTAACATTTGAATAACATCTCAAAAAAATAATATCATGACAAATTTCATTGAGTTTACTTGTAATAACATTTGAATAATTATTAAAAATCTTAAGAATTGGACTCTAATGCAAGAAAATTTAAAGAGCAGGATCACAAATGTTTATGTCCGACCATTATTTCTTAAATTGTATAACAACTAAATTAATATTAGTATCATGATTTTAAAAAATCAAAAGTATAATAACTTTGGAAGCCAACTTATAATTTAAATTTAAAATTATTTTATGTGTTTTGTTTGCAATTTTCGTTGTCTTTTTTTATAAAAAAAGTGTGATATTGAATTAAAATTTGATATTTTAATAATGATAATAGTTTTTTTAGAACATTAAGTATTACTTAAAATTAATAATTTTATAATATAAAAATTGATAAATATATTAAATTTAGTGTTTTATTACAAATATTAATGAAATATGAGTATGATGTAATAATCAAGTCATATTTTTTATGATTAATAGAGTGGTATGATTATAGTAAATAGTTGTAAAAGATGAGAAAATGATGTGGACATATGAAACCTATAAAATGTAAGAGAAATACAACTGTATAAAGTTGTATGATTTGAATTGGTCTAAGATATTTGGGCAATGCAATAAACATAAACTATAATAATAATAGGATTTTAACAGGAGAAGTTTGTTTTAAAATTCTTACATTATATTTTGAGAATAACGTAGTAATTAAAAGTTTAATACTGGAAAAATTATGTATGAGACGTAGTCAAATACAAGATGGTGAATAATTTGAAAACAAAAAGTAAACAAACACATCTCATTGATATGCACACGAATTAATTTATTCCTTTTTAAATTAGTAAATTTGTTGTTTAAAAAAATACTCATCAGGTCCCAAATTGACAATCACATTTGGTTTTTTCACACAAATTAAGAAAACATGATTAATGTTATTGAAATTATGTACTTTTGATAGAATATTTATAAAAACACAAATTAATAAAATATTATTAATGTTGTTGAAATTATATATTTTTTATAGAATATTCATAAAATATTCCTATATTCCAATCATTATTGGTAGAATAATATCATTTATTCACCCAATGAATATGAAATAAAATAGAAGAGATTTTTTTTTTCTTCAAATATAACATTTGGAAGTTTGAGCATTGTTGGAAAAGTGGTTTCGATTAATTAAATGCATTCTCACAATAATCTATCACCATTTGTCGTTCTTGTGTAAACTTAATACTCTTAATTTAAATAAAGGTATTTTAGTCATCCGGCAAATGTATTATATTATGAACAAGGAAAATGACATGTATTTTGAGATAAATAAAAAAGGAAACAACTTGAGATAGATGGAGTAATAAATTTCATCAATGTGAAAAGATAAATGGTTAATTTCAATTTAGTCCCTAATTATGTGAGATTTTTTAAGTCTCTTGTAATAAACTCATTACTCTATCTGTACCAAATTAATATGGTTGTTTGATTTTTCAAACTGATTAAGAAAATATAATTAATATTGTCGAGAATATGTATTTTTTATAAAATATTTTTAAAATACACCTTTAATATTGAGAAGCTTGAACATTAGAAGCATTAATAAATTGTTGGGAAAATACTTTCTCATGAATTAAATACATTTTTTCAACAATATATTAACAAATTATTATTTAAAATGTAATTAATATTCTCACTTGAAAGAGGATTATTTTAGTCAACTAATAAATATATTATCTTTTTAATAAAAATATAGTATATAATTCGGGTCAAACAAAAAAGGAAATTTAGATGTAGTGAGTATAATTTAGCCCCAAATAATATCTATTTCTTCAATTCAATCCCTCAATCCATATCGGTCAAAAGAGTTAAGAATAGAAGCAAAAAATGTTATCTAAAAGATAATTTAAATTTAGTCCTTAAAATATATAAATTTTTAATTTAAGTCCTTAATAAAGTCTTATTTGATTTAACTTTTAAATATCAAAATTTATATTATATTTTAATAAAAATAAGAATATTACTCGAGACTTGCTAGCTATTGAAATACACACCTCACAAAAAGAAAAACACGTCATCCATTACTTTTTATAAAATGTATTAAGCAAATTTTATTTTCATAATTATAAAATATTTTATTATTTTTTATAATTATTTTCAAATTTAATCATACTTTATTAACAGAGAAAAAATATAACAAATATTTTATTTTAAAAAAATCAAAATAAATAAAAGTATAATAAAAAATAAAATAATTTATTAATATGCATAAAATTAATGAAAAATCTCTTATAAATTTTTTTTTAAGTCAACTGGGCCAAGTGGGTATGTTTTTGAGATGACCCGGTGAACGTAGGTTTATGGTACGATGCCGAGAATGGATAAGGCAGTGTTCGGTTTTGGTTCGAATATTTTTCTAGTACTACTTTTTTACTAGGTTTTATTCGATGCTCTGAAACTTTCAGCAGTCGTTGTCCTTTGGATTCACAAAATCCCGGGTTCAAAATTAAACAATAATCCCAAACGCGGAATAAACGCGGTAGACGCTTTCGATGGCTCACATTCACATACCCTGGCGCGCATCCTTAGACTATCCTATCCTATCCTATCCCCGCATCGCGTGTGGCATACTTCTCATAGTTCAGTGCCCAGGTCTTAATTATCAACTCTTTTTTTTCTTTTTCCTCTTCCTTTTGAGGAAATATGAATGGACGTGTGTGTACCTACAAATTGCATAACATATTAAGGGATATTTCTACGTAAACAATTCATAATAATAATTACATCACTGAGTTACTAGTTCATTTCATTTAAAGAACTAACTTTATTCGGGTTAAATAATTTTTAAAATTTATTAAATAAGTTAGATTGAACATTTAATTTTAAATAAAAAAAAATATTTCGTCGACCATAGAACTTATAAGACCATGGATAGTTCATGTCAGTCTAATGTCTGCACTTAGTATTCAAAACTGTAGATAAGTTCGCTCTTAACATCAAAACCCTTCCTCAAGAAAAGGAAGAAAAAAAAAAACATTATATGTTAGTCAATAATATCTTGACATGCGGCCAGTATCTTGGCATGCCAAAAGTGATGTATTCTTCTAGATATCTCATTTGTATCTATGTACATGTGGTAGTGATCAATTTTGATTCATACTCTCCCACGATGAGATGGACCCAATAGTTTCTATTTGTTGAGAATTTGGTGTGACTTCACATCATTTGGTTCTTTATGACTCGGAATCAATATCTGAATTTAGTTGCATAAAAAAAATGAAAAAATTGTTTGAAATTATATTTTTAATTAAAAGTAATGAAAAAATATTATTTATATTAATATTTGGAATTAAAATAAATTTGTAAAATTTAAATGCGATAAATATTTTGAATGATATTTTTATAAAGAAGGATGAATTTGAATTTGATGATTTTAAATGAATGCATTTATATTATTGGTGATATTTTTCTGAAAGTTCCGCTGTTTGTCGTCCACAAATGAGAAGTAAACAAAATGAAGTCTGTGTACCGCATTTTTCTGCACAGGCAGGGGAGGAGGATGTCAACATTACATGATTGGCGGTGCCACGCAATGTTAAGACGTTCATTCTTTTCATGAAAAGGAATGAGACTTTCTTAGCATATTATTTTGAAAATCTTTAACAAACAAATTGGCAAAAATCATCTATAAAAATTACAAAAATTCTTGAACAATTAAATTAGGATTCTTGAAATGGACAAAGAGACCATCATTGTATTAAAGAGGTAGTACTTCTATTTTTCCATCTTCCAAAATTTATGCGGCCACAAATCTATTTAGTTAGGAATTTTTTCTCCAAAATCCATAAGGCATATTCTTTTTATGTCCAAAGTGTGTGTGTGTGTACACACACACATATATTTCAGAATCAAATATTACTTCATGCATAAAGAATTATACAGGTTTTTTAATGGTCAGGAATGTTGATTGAGATGGTTGATTGAGGTAACTTTTAGCTCGTAAATTTTGACTGATTATTTTCCTTGCCGCCGGCCGCCCACTACTTTCAAAGTACTTGGCCGTACAAAAGGATAATTTAGGCCTTGTTTGGCTAATTAGTGTACCAAAAAAAAAAAAAAAAAACTCCAATTGTCAATAATGACACATTTTTTTTAATAGCTACTACTTCCTAACTATTCAGTGTTCGCGTGCAGTAGCAGATTATCTTCTTGTTTACCAGCGCGTCCATATCAAGTTTTTTATTTCTATTCATATGTTATTTTTTATAATTTTAAAATAAATGTATGTCTATTTTTGAAAATTAAACAGTTATTTTGGAACATTTTAAAACAAAAATATAAATATTTAATTTAAAACACAATTAATGAAGTACAAATATCCATTTGATAAATGTAGTTGAGTAAATAATCTAAAGATGAAGAATTACTTAAGTCGCAATTCAATAATAACATAGAGAAAAATATACTAAGTACCCTTGTTAGAAAATTGAATTGTTAGTATTGGCTTCATTTTTTTTTATTGCAGTATGGAATTATATAAAGTTACAAAATTTGGTGAAAGTTACATTTTGACAGTCCGAGAAATAACAAAAAAAAAAACACGCGTTTTGAAAAGTGGACCAAAAGGAAAATTTAAAAGAAGAAAGAAAAAGTAAGATCAGACCAATTCGGCGGACAAAGTTTCTTTTTCTTGCACCTACGAGATCTACAGCTGTTCTGATGCCGAATCCAAGTATTCAACCGGACCCTCCTTTTTTTTTTTTTTTTAAAATAAAAAAATCCTACCTAATTCCTCATTTCCTACCTGCTATTAGTTTTTTTAGGTTGGATCTTCACATTCTTATCATGAACACTTTTTTTTATAGTAACCCATATTTTTAGGAGAATAACGCATTTAGATATGCATTATTTTACAAAAAAACACTTTTTTACTGGTACAGTATAACAACAATTTGCCAAGTAAAATATATTTTGGTATTTTAAAAATATATTCTTTCATTAAAAATGTATTTTTGAAATATATTTTCTTGACTAAGAAAAACTGTGTGAACCACTTAATTCCATAATATATTTAAATAAGTGAAATACTCCCAATTGGATTGTTATCTAAGTAAAAATAATTTGAGCAACATAGATTGCGCATCTATTGAATCTTTGAGAAGATCTAATTATTTAATGCGCATTAGGCGTCCTATCTTTTATAATCTACTCAAAAATATTATTTTTTTTATAAATAAATTTAGTTTTTGTGCATAAAATGGTTGATATGCTCATGAGTATTCAAATGAATTTTACGTTAACCACAGGGTAAAAAATTCTCCTACCAAAGCAAATAAAAAATAAAATATACCGAGATGGATACATTAAATAAAGTATAATTCCTTTCATCAAAAATAAAATAATGTTGCTGTCTGATCGAGGTGGAGGGAAAAAAGAAAAGAAAAAAAGCCTTATTTGAATGCGGCAAAAGTCCTCCTCTCACTGCTGTTAAATATTGAAGTGCGTCCTACACAGAACACCCTATAAATACCCCACATATTCCTCCATTTCATCTCGGATCTGGAGATTTCTATTTTCCCGACTCAACCACTCCGACTCTCCATCCCCTCCACCGCCGCCGTACTTTCCCCATCTCCACCCCATTCCCCGCCCTTTCTACCGCTATTTATTTAGTGTACATATAGAAATTGGATTGAGGTAGATTGTATTTTCCTGTATATACAAGCTATCTTTTCCTTGGCTCTCTGTTTTCGTACATATCTTTATTGTATGGCAGTGAGTTTCTTGAATAATCGAGAGGTATCTGATCTGTGCCTTGGAAAACCACCTTTGAAGTGGGTCAACGTCGGAGCCACCGTTGCCGAAACATTGTTGGCTTTGAAGAGATCTAGGGAGACCCATATCAGCGTCTGGACCTGCTCTGCTGAACATTCTTCCAAGAAAACTTTCGATAGTACAAATGAATCTCTCCGATGTAGGTGCATAGGCAAGATTTGCATCGTGGACGTGATATGCTTTTTGTGCAAAGATGAAAATCTAGTCAATCCTTTTAAGGCCTTAGAGGCCCCAATTTCTCAGTTTTTGACCAAGGGACCGCCTTCCACCGTCAGACATTTAGAACCCAATTCTAGGTTCGTGAATTTTTAAGTATATTGTTTTTATCATTCATTTGAACATTAAAGATCAAGGAATTAAAGGTTACATTTTTATACAACTATATGCAAGAATTAAGTCTTGATTAAAAATTGGTTTATATCATGGTAAAATAATTTGGTTTAGGCTGAAATGGTTTACGCATCTGTAGTGCTTATGAACATTGTCTGTGAATTGCGGATTAGCAGAACGTTTTTGTCGAATTTGTTTCAAAATTGATCGTTTTCTACTTTCAAAAACAATTTTATATGGAATTTTAGTAGTTATTTAAAAGATGGGAGCTTCTTCATACACACACAGTATACGTGTTTTGGATGTTTAATGTGGTTAAGAATTCTCGGTGAGCAGTAATGACAATATTGATGTAATAGATCGCACAAAATTCTTGGGGACCATTTCTTGGATTCTTAATTCTTTACCATTAGATATTTTGTCAGCTTTCTCATTATTTTCCAGCGATGATGCGTCTTTCCCGGAGTTATTTCCGCGTTAAAATCGAGATCTATTCATTTCAAGACTGACAAGAAAAAATGTATAAGGGCCACGACATGAAGTGACAAGGAGGGCCTCTCTATAACACATAAAAAGCTTCCCCCTCTCTCTCTTAATAATAATATTTTTAATGAATAGAAATTGAGTCATGGATGAAATCTCTCTGTTCTTATCGTTACCTGTCTTCAATTCGCACCAGAAATTTGATCTTAGTTGTCAACATATATAGTCGGGTTATACAGGTTTTAAGTCATTTAAAAAAAAAAAAAAATCTTTTTCATCAGAAAATTTCATATGTTTTAGTCAGTTGTAATTGTTATTCTGCTGCCGTTCTTGAATTTCATTTAACCTATCGCTATAATGTAGATATTACAATGCATTGCTGAGACAGTTACAAATTTTGTCTTGTGTTAATTTTGATGGGATTTTTCTCTGTTTTGTTCAGCTTATTGCAGGCAATTGATTACATCCTTGAAGGAACACAGAACCTGGTTATACCAATTGAGAACTGTGTGATCAGGAATTCAAGAAAAAAGTTCCTCAATAAGTCTTCTTTCGGCTGTACACCTCACAACGGCCGTGACTATTGCTGGATAACCCAAGAAGACGTTCTCCGTTTCCTTCTCAACTCCCTTGGCGTTTTCTCCCCTATCCCAACTTTTACAATCGAATCACTCAACATGATTGATCACGACATAATGACCGTTCATTATGATGAACCGGCTAGCTCTGCATTGGCTTGCATTTCTCGGTCTCTCGTGGAACAGTCTTCTGTTGCTGTCATTGATGAAAATGGCAGATTGATTGGAGAGATCTCCCCATCCACTCTTGCCTGCTGTGATGAAACAGTTGCAGCAGCAATTGCAACTCTGTCAGCAGGTGATCTCATGGCATACGTTGATTGCGGTGGTCCGCCTGAGGATTTAGTACAGTTGGTTAAAATGAGGTTGGAAGAAAAACATCTTGATGCGATGGTGGAATTATTGGATGAACATTCTTCTTCATCATTGCCATCACCATCATCTAGTTCTTCAGAAGATGAGTCTGCACCAAGCAAATATGGCGCAACAGGACGATATTCTCCAGGGAAGAGGTCAGAAGCAATCATGTGCTATCCTTGGAGTTCTCTTGCTGCTGTGATGATTCAAGCACTTGCTCACCGTGTTAGTTGTGTTTGGGTTGTTGAAGAAGACCACACTTTAGTTGGACATGTTACATTTGAGGGCATGCTTAAAGCTTTCCGCTCCATTTCTGGCCCTCGACATAAACAACAGATAGAGAATCCTATCAAGCAATAATAAAAGATCTGCAGATTATATCTCGAAGTTCAAGCACACTTGAATCTTTATCGCAATCACATGCAACTCTGAGAAAGATTTTTTTTTATGCGGTTTCTTTTGTATATTAAACTTCTAGTAAAGGGAAGGAAAATACCTGATTTTGAACTATGTGATCGATGCATGTCCAAGATTTGAGTTAACATTAGTAATCTTTACAGTTTATGTTGTGGTATTACGTTTGTCTACTCCTTATTTTTTTGACAATAAATCACTAAGCAAAAACCTCACCTCTTTGCTTTGTTTGATTAGATGATATCTTCATTTGCAGAAGTCTGCGATCCTTTCTTAGCCAAATGAATGCAAAATTTGATTACGAATTTACGATTCATTGCTTAAGAGTTTTAATCAAATACACAAAAATATTTCTTTTTATATGATTTCATTATCTAATTTTCCGTTTCTTGATATTTATAGAATTTTGATTTACAAGAACATGACAATTTATTTCTGTACAAAAGGCAAAAGAAAAATGATTGGAATTAGATGTTACATAACAAAGGCACTGAAAATGTACGTTGCTTGGCCACGAGGCTTCAGAATCCACCACTAGTCATACCAATATTTCAGCTCGGATACACACGATGACAAGGCATGCCTTACTTGGTCATTATCAGAATCCATGTCAAGTGCATCTTCATATAGCCTTCTGGCCTGCTGCAGTAACTTCACCTTCTCTTTGCTATTTCTTGGCCGTAGCTGAGACCGTTGCTGCAATGCAGCACCCCATCTGAAAAGAGCTGAAGTAGACTAAAAACTATCAGAATATGCACACGTTGATCTTTTTACTTAGATTAAAGACTTCCCATTTTCCTTCTTGTCAAGCTGTGAAGAAACAATGTGTTTAGCCAAGTATGCAGCAAGTTCTTTAGGAAGCATAAAAGTAAATTCCCATCTACAAAAGGAATGTACAAGAATCATGCTTTATGCACCTAACCATATTCCATTACATCAACGACCAAAAGTATAACGAAAATCTATGTCAGGCCACAAATAATGAACTTGGTCAGTTTAGTCAACATTCTGGGTAGTAAAAAGAAACAAAATTAAAGCATTGATATTTTATCCAGAAAAAGGATGAGCACCAAGAAATCAAGTACTAGAACTATTAAAGGATAGTTTAGCATACCATCTGGTGCATAAAGATTACTTCTTGACATCATGGCATCAAATTTATCAATTGCTGCCAAGAAAACCTTGTCAGCATCAGGAGCAGCAGCCTGAAATTTTCAAAATAACCATCAACTTCCAAATCAATAAGAGAAGCAACAAAATTCAAGATAGAAATGTTAATTTTTAGTTGATCGCTTTCCAGGTGAAGTCATCTTGTATGGATTCAAAGGAGCCCATAAATGTTTTATAAGCAACAGAATCTAAGTCAAAGGATAATACTTACAGGTCCAATGTCTGCAATTAACTGTGCACGGAAGAACAGAGCGAGGCCCCAGTTGTACAGAGCTCTCATATCATTTCCATCAATTGACAAGGCCAATCTATACTTTCTCCCAGCATTAACAAGTAATTCTTCACACTCTTCACACACATTCACAAGGCCAGATGTGATCTTGTCTCTACTGGCTACTTTATTGATTACATCCATGTTACCAGTGAACATTGGATCATTTCTAACAAGTAGAGCTCTCAACTCACGGCTGAGCTTCAATTTAAGTTCTCCATGAAGAAGGTATGTGTTTCCCAGCTGGCCCACAGCCAACAAACTCATTGGTCTAATTTCCGCAGCTTTCAACAGTAATCTAGCAGTGTTGTATAGCGCATTCTCTGCAATCCCATGATCTCCTTGCTGCATTAAACAGTCTTTAGCTTCTTTTAAAAGAATGTTAGCTTCAGCAAGACACTGATTAAATTTCATATCCTCTGAAGCTATTGAAGACACGTGATCAGTCAGGGAAGACTCAGTATCAGGAATCAGCCTCTCCTCCCTGATAAAAGATCTATAAGCCTTGTGTTCAGTTTTTTCTGTGATGTCAAAATCCTCATATTTGTCATTGAAATTCTCTATCTTTTGATTTTTCCCAAAGGATGTTTCAGTTTTCCTATGATTGATACTTAGACTAAAGTCCATGGAATTGAGTAAACTATCATCAGATGTCCATGTTCCAACTTCCTTGGAATGGTCCATCTTCCAAGAGACTTCTTGGTTGTTCATATAATGTGACCTCTTTTTCCTGTTACTATATTTGCTACTGTGAGGAATAGCTTTGGCACCAGTTCCATCCATCTCACCCAAGATCATGTTTTCATTATTCATCCTTGTATCACCTTTAATCGTATTTTCAGCTCTATCTCGACTAGTGCCATTCAACATGGTATTTAAATTTCTTTCTTCAACTGAAGGAGATAGCATATTCCCTTGCTTTTCACCATTTGCCTCCATGTTGATCAGTTCCCTTTCATCCAAATCTTTCATTTTACTAGGCTTTGAATTTATTCCAAAGAAACTTGAAAGAGATTGAGCTAAACTAAATGCATTTTCACCCACCTCTTTCTTTCTCTTAGTTGACTTTGGACTGAATTTTCTATCCATTTCTTGATTCTCAACTAATAACCCCTCTATACAACTTTCAACCAAATTCTTGACGTTCAGTGAGGATTTATTAATTGATTCTACAGTCTTCAGAAAACTTCCTAAATCGTCCAAAGTAATTCGATTTCTCTGAATTCCTTTCTTTATATCATTCTTCAGACCCATAACGTGAACATCAAACCCACTAATCAAATCTACCGAATTCCTCAATTTCTCAATGCATCCCTCGAGAATTTCCTCTCTCGGTTTTTTCTTAGTTTCACTCAAGCTCATCCGACCCCCATTAACAAAGCCAATTGAGAACCCAACAGCAAATACAACAGCACAAGCGGGAAATGCAATGATTGAAGAAGCCTTAATTCTAAATAGTGCCAATGCACAAACAAAACCCAAGAGGTACACAAATGCATACTTCTTGTCATCAATACCAAGTGAAATCAGAAAACTGTGAAACAGATTTGACTCACCAGAGAGAACTGATTTTCCACCGAGCTGAGGATTGTCCCATCCACCAAAATAATCCAGCGAATCAGAAGCTGTGGCATAGGATAAAGTCAGTATCTTTGTGGTGCAAGGACATTTTCTTGCGGAAAAGTCGATGAAGTCTGAATTTTTCTTGCGAATTGATGAAAACCGAAAGAGAAAATTTTGGTTTGAGGATTGAGAACCCAATTGGAAAATCGGTTTCTTTGTGATCAGAATATTCATTATGCTACTGATTGAGCTCGAAGTCTCCATAAGAATGTATGAACACTTCACTCAACTACCCCATGTTTTTCAGGTCCAGTTACTGGCTCTCCTCGGCTGTGCAGATTTAAATGGAAAATAACTCCTTTTCTGTTGTGTTGGGCATAATTTTTTTCTAAAGCGGCCCCGCCTTCGTTCGACGTTCTAATATCAATTTGGGCTTTTTTTAGTATCCTAGCTACTTGGAAGCCCACTATAAATTGATAAAAATGCCACTTTGGGTCTTTTGTAATAGAGTAAGAGAAATTGTATTCACATAAAATAAGAGAAATCAACTTTTACGTTTTTATTTTGAAATTGTATAAAATGAATATTCTTTTTTTACAAATAAATATTTTTATTTAAAATTTTAAATATTTTTATAGTTTTATTAGTAATCATAACGTCGCAAGTTATCTTTAATTAAAATCTTCTTTACCTTTTTACTAAATAAAAAGAAGATTTTAATTTTGAATATAAAAGTACAACTGTTGTAAATTGGACTGCAACTGTTACCCTCTAAGAGAGGCCAAAACAAATTTCGATAAAATGGAAAAACAATACACCAATAAGAAAATATGAGTATAACTTTGGTTTGGCCATAAATATTTAAATTTTTAATGTATGGTTTGGGGATATCCCCAATCATCTTTTATCTAGTTCTTAATAAAGAGCTTTTCCCCTAATAAAAATGTACATTTTACAATTTAAAATTTGTAACATACTTTTTTCCGTTTATAATATTCATTCAATGTAAATTTTAAATCTTCTTAATTCAATTAATTTTCTCCAGATTTTCACATTAACTACATATTTTAAATATTTTTTAACTACTCTCTTAATCAAAATTGTAAACGTTTACCTTTAACTTAACATAAAAATTTAAAATAACATCTAACTAAAATAGATTATTATGTTATGATCCCGTAGTTATATAATTTAAAATAAAATCATGTTTAATTTAATCAATTAAATATAAATTTTGAACCTTAAAAAATGTATATTTTACTTTACCTTACCCATTGACAATTATCACTTCAAATATTTAGATACAAAATTTTTAAATTTAATCCAAATCGTCAAATAATTTTCATTTTCAAAACAAAATGAAAATTCAAAAATAATATTTCATTCATCTCTCTTTATAATAAGCAATTTTACATAAATTAATAAATTGTTTTGGTTTCAATAATACCTTTATTTATTTTGTCTTATGAATACAAAAAACAAAATAAAAATTTTGTCTTGTGAATAAAAAATATATGAAAAGAAATTAAGTCGCTTATTGTGAATAAGAAAAAAATGAGGAAAAAAATAATGATAAATATCATCTGGTCAATTATTATTAAAAAATTACAAAACATTTTATATTTAAAGATAAAAATAAAATGTCTAATAGCATCTTATAAAAAATCAGATTAATAAAAATACTTTAAAAAAATAATAATTCATTATTTTGAAATTGAATAAACACTTTTGATTTGATTAAAAATTAAGAAAGTCATTTGATTTTAATTAACGTATTAAATTAATATAATAGAGAGTGAGATTGATAAGTTATTAGAATATAAATATTTTAAATTAAATTAAAAATATTATTTCGTTATCACGCAGTAATAATAATTCAAAGCAAAATCGTCATACAGGTTTGTTCTTCAGCTCTGAAAGCCTGAAAACCCGGTAAAGCTAAAGCGCGATTCACCATGCTTGCACATTCTGTAATGAGACAAATGATTTGCTAAAATAAGACGTCAGAGGAGAAAAGAAAAAAGAAAAAAGAAAAAAGAAAAAAATTAATAGACATCATCTTTTGATTCTCTTGGGCCCCTGCAACCTTTGTGCCTCTGCTCTCATTTTCCGGCCAACACCTTCAGCAGCTCTCTATAACGTTGAACTGAGCATAATATTTTATCCACCAAAAATTGAATATTTATATTCATTTGCTTTTATAAATATATTTTTACTTAAAATTGCAAAGACATCTCGTGATACACTATTGTACTAATTTGGTATTAATTAAGTAAAAAATTAACCTTTAATTTTGAACTAAAAGAGTAATAATAGTATTGAAAAGAAAGTTATAATATTCTATCTCTCTATATATATATATTATTATCACGATTTCAAACAATAATTATTTTCTTCTATCATTACTAAAGTGATTTACCTATGTAGAATGATACAACATATGGAATAATATTATCTCATGATCAGAGACAGATCAAACTGGTATAATGGGATTAAACACCTTAAATATAGTTTTAAATGATTGAGTTTGCACTTTGAATCAAAGAAAATGAGATAGTTTGGTCCTCATAGTTTACTTTATTTGTCAAATTGATTTCTAATATATTTTATCAACTAAATTAATCATTGATTTTTTGTTTTACTGATGTGATTTTTAGTTTATCCAAATATTTGACGTGTTAGTGATTCGTAGTGATATTTTTATGTTTGCGTTAATAATTTTTAAAAAGATAAACTATTAAGATGACACTTGAACTTTTCGAAAAGTTAATTTTTATATTTGAACTTTTTTTCGTTTAAATTTAACATTTGATTTTTTAAAAGTTCACAATTTGTACTTTCATTTAATATATTTTTATTTATATATGTTATCAAACTTTTGTTGTCTAAGTTTATCATTTGAACGTTTTAAACGTTCAATTTTTACACTTATGTAAAAAAAAATCATTATATTTTCATTTATATCTATCATGTTCATGTAATTGACTTTTTTGGGGGCATTTTTATTATTACATAAAATCCATGAAATTCCCCAAAAATCGCAGCCATTTTATTTTGTTTTTCACCTTATTTTATTACATGTTTTCAAAATATTCTTCTTCTTTTTATTTTTCTTATTCTTTATAATCAACTGTCATTAAATTAACAATTACAATCGACTGACACTAAATGTAAATCAAATGAGACAATTTTTTATTTTAAAAAAGTATAATTATGAAATCCCACAAGACTATAAGAATAATTTGTCATAAATTATATTGATTGTTTTCATATATGAGTTTTTAATTGATTGTGTTTATTGGAGTTTGTTGATTCAATAACGGTTAATTATACAAATGAAAGAAAAAAAGAATGAAAAGGAATGAGGTGTAAAAAAGAATAAAATTATTACATTTTGAAATTATTACAAATATTATTTACGAATGTGTAAGAATTGAACTTTTAAAAAGTTTGAACAAAAAAAAAGTTTGATAGCAAATGAAAATATTAACATGACAGAATTTTGAACGAAAGTGTAAATGCTAAACTTTTTAAAAATTCAATTACTAAAACTGGACAAAAACAAATGAAGTACAAAAGTTAGATGTCTAAAAAAATGTAGAATTCCTTTTATTCGTGAGTAAAAATGGAATAAGATGGCTAAAAAAATAAATAATAAGAATGATCAAAATGACTAAAAAATAATAGATATGAAATCCAAAAGGCATAAACAAAGTATAAGATGTCAAAATGACTATATACTTAAAGATGAATAACAAAAAATAGCATGAAAAAAAAAGAGGTACTAAAATGATTACAAAGTTAAACTTAAAGTAACAAATTGTTAATTATCCAAAATATAATGCACAATTCTTTCTTGGTTTTTTTTCCGTGGTTTTTAAATAAAATTTGAATAATACTAATTTGTTATTATGCGAACACACTTAATACTAGTAAGATAAAATGCATTAGGTATATTGTTGAAATTTTATGGAAGAAAAATATATGGAAGAAAATGATTTGGACATGCATGTCATTTCACATTTTGTAATGGCGTTGTCGATAATATATGCCAACCGAGAAATGAGAATGCACCTCCTCGTGCCATTTCAAAAAAAAAAAAAAAAAAAAAAATGAATGCACTCACAAGTAAATTGGACTGCAACTGTTACCCTCTAAGAGAGGCCAAAACAAATTTCGATAAAATGGAAAAACAATAATATGAGTATAACTTTGGTTTGGCCATAAATATTTAAATTTTTAATGTATGGTTTGGGGATATCCCCAATCATCTTTTATCTAGTTCTTAATAAAGAGCTTTTCCCCTAATAAAAATGTACATTTTACAATTTAAAATTTGTAACATACTTTTTTCCGTTTATAATATTCATTCAATGTAAATTTTAAATCTTCTTAATTCAATTAATTTTCTCCAGATTTTCACATTAACTACATATTTTAAATATTTTTTTAACTACTCTCTTAATCAAAATTGTAAACGTTAACCTTTAACTTAACATAAAAATTTAAAATAACATCTAACTAAAATAGATTATTATGTTATGATCCCGTAGTTATATAATTTAAAATAAAATTATGTTTAATTTAATCAATTAAATATAAATTTTGAACCTTAAAAAATGTATATTTTACTTTACCTTACCCATTGACAATTATCACTTCAAATATTTAGATACAAAATTTTTAAATTTAATCCAAATCGTCAAATAATTTTCATTTTCAAAGCAAAATGAAAATTTAAAAATAATATTTCATTCATCTCTCTTTATAATATGCAATTTTACATAAATTAATAAATTGTTTGGTTTCAATAATATCTTTATTTATTTTGTTTTATGAATACAAAAAATAAAATAAAATTTTTGTCTTGTGAATAAAAAATATATGAAAAGAAATTAAGTCACTTATTGTGAATAAGAAAAAATTGAGGAAAAAAATAATGATAAATATCATGTGGTCAATTATCATTAAAAATTTACAAAAAAATTTATATTTAAAGATAAAAAACAAAATGTCTAATAGCATCTTATAAAAAATCAGATTAATAAAAATACTCCTCAAAAAAATAATAATTTATTATTCTAAAATTGAATAAACACTTTGATTTTGTTAAAAATTAAGAAAGTCATTTGATTTTTAATTAACGTATTAAATTAATATAATAGATAGTGAGATTGATAATTTATTAGAATAATTCAAAGCAAAATTATACAGGTTTGTTCTTCAGCTCTGAAAGCCTGAAAACCCGGTAAAGCTAAAGCGCGATTCACCATGCTTGCACATTCTGTAATGAGACAAATGATTTGCTAAAATAAGACGTCAGAGGAGAAAAGAAAAAAGAAAAAAGAAAAAAGAAAAAAGAAAAAAGAAAAAAGAAAAAAGAAAAAAGAAAAAAATTAATAGACATCATCTTTTAATTCTCTTGGGCCCCTGCAACCTTTGTGCCTCTGCTCTCATTTTCCGGCCAACACCTTCAGCAGCTCTCTATAACGTTGAGGTGAGCATAATATTTTATCCACCAAAAATTGAATATTTATATTCATTTGCTTTTATAAATATATTTTTACTTCAAATTGCAAAGACATCTCGTGATACACTATTGTACTAATTAGGTAAAAAATTAACCTTTAATTTTGAACTAAAAGAGTAATAATAGTATTGAAAAGAAAGTTATATATATATTATTATCACGATTTCAAACAATAATTATTTTCTTCTATCATTACTAAAGTGATTTACCTATGTAAAATGATACAACGTATGGAATAATATTATCTCATGATCAGAGACAGATCAAACTGGTATAATGGGATTAAACACCTTAAATATAGTTTTAAATGATTGAGTTTGCACTTTGAATCAAAGAAAATTAGATAGTTTGGTCCTTATAGTTTACTTTATTTGTCAAATTGATTTCTAATATATTTTATCAACTAAATTAATCATTGATTTTTTTGTTTTACTGATGTGATTTTTAGTTTATCCAAATATTTGACGTGTTAGTGATCCGTAGTGATATTTTTATGTTTGCGTTAATAATTTTAAAAAAGATAAACTATTAAGATGACACTTGAACTTTTCGAAAAGTTAATTTTTATATTTGAACTTTTTTTCGTTTAAATTTAACATTTGATTTTTTAAAAGTTCACAATTTGTACTTTCATTTAATATATTTTTATTTATATATGTTATCAAACTTTTGTTGTCTAAGTTTATCATTTGAACGCTTTAAACGTTCAATTTTTACACTTATGTAAAAAAAAATCATTATATTTTCATTTATATCTATCATGTTCATGTAATTGACTTTTTTGGAGGCATTTTTATTATTACATAAAATCCATGAAATTCCCCAAAAATCACAGCCATTTTATTTTGTTTTTCACCTTATTTTATTACATGTTTTCAAAAATTCTTCTTCTTTTTATTTTTCTTATTCTTTATAATCAACTGTCATTAAATTAACAATTACAATCGACTGACACTAAATGTAAATCAAATGAGACAATTTTTTATTTTAAAAAAGTATAATTATGAAATCCCACAAGACTATAAGAATAATTTGTCATAAATTATATTGATTGTTTTCATATATGAGTTTTTAATTGATTGTGTTTATTGGAGTTTGTTGATTCAATAACGGTTAATTATACAAATGAAAGAAAAAAAGAATGAAAAGGAATGAGGTGTAAAAAAGAATAAAATTATTACATTTTGAAATTATTACAAATATTATTTACGAATGTGTAAGAATTGAACTTTTAAAAAGTTTGAACGTTAAATTTGAACAAAAAAAAAGTTTGATAGCAAATGAAAATATTAACATGACAGAATTTTGAACGAAAGTGTAAAGGCTAAACTTTTTAAAAATTCAATTACTAAAACTGGACAAAAACAAATGAAGTACAAAAGTTAGATGTCTAAAAAAATGTAGAATTTCTTTTATTCGTGAGTAAAAATGGAATAAGATGGCTAAAAAAACAAATAATAAGAATGATCAAAATGACTAAAAAATAATATATATGAAATCCAAAAGGCATAAACAAAGTATAAGATGTCAAAATGACTATATACTTAAAGATGAATAACAAAAAATAGCATGAAAAAAAAAGAGGTACTAAAATGATTACAAAGTTAAACTTAAAGTAACAAATTGTTAATTATCCAAAATATAATGCACAATTCTTTCTTGGTTTTTTTTCCGTGGGTTTTAAATAAAATTTGAATAATACTAATTTGTTATTATACGAACACACTTAATACTAGTAAGATAAAATGCATTAGGTAGTGTGGATAATGGATATTGTTGAAATTTCATGGAAGAAAAATATATGGAAGAAAATGATTTGGACATGCATGTCATTTCACATTTTGTAATGGCGTTGTCGATAATATATGCCAACCGAGAAATGAGAATGCACCTCCTCGTGCCATTTCAAAAAAAAATAAAAAAAATGAATGCACTCACAAGTCACAAGCTTTCAATGTAATATGGTACTATATCTTATCTATATGTATTATTGGGGCCCCCAAAGCTATTTGGTTCAATTAGATTCACAAGAAAGGAATTTAATTACTTGTTGGTTGGTACTAATCATTTTTATCATTGCCAAAGCTGAAATGGTACCTCTAGTGCTCTTCGTCAACCAAACTTAAATTATCACCACCAGCAGCAGCAGGCAAACCTAACAAAGTTAACTCGCCATTTGTTGGATGACTCAATGCATATTATTTATACAATAATTGACAAGTATCAAAGAGGATTTTTGGAGTTTTATCTACTCAATCAGTATTAGATATTAGATAAGAAAATTATCTATCTACTGAGTTTTGTTTTACTTTGTCACATTTATTTTATATTTATAATTATTTGTTACTTTATTAAATTAATGAAATATTTATTATTGTTTTTTTTACCATTTTATTTAATATTGTATTATCTTATTGAATAATTACATTTTTAAAAAATGGGTTGATTTGGTCCTTTTTCCTTCAAAACTTTGTAGATTTTATAAATTTCTTGGTTTATTTTTCTAGATCTAATCGGCGATAAGTATTCAAAATATTAAATTTATGTTCTATTTTAATAACTGAAACATAATAAGGTGTTTATAAGATTTAAACACGTGTAGTAAGTTATTAAATTATGCTCCTTCAATGAAATTTACACTTGTTCCAAAAGAGAAGTTTAGAATTTAGATATCTTAAAAATAAAAGTATTACAAATATTTAAAATTGGGAGACATATAGTATGAAATTGTAACAAAATGCATCTTCAATTTTGTCTGCGTCGGCAGGTAGAATTCTAATTGGTCAATTTCGGGTAGTTTTGAATGATTCGGCATCAGGTCGAACCTTTTCCATAAATCACAGTGAGAGAATTTTAATTTTAAAAGAAAGAAAAGGGGGAAAACATACTCCATCCAATTCCGAGATTCTCAAATCTTGTTTTCCCATTCAATAATCATATATACTTTCTTGTTCCCTAAATCCCTTTATGGGGAATCTCGTGAAATTTCTCCAAAAGGGTAAAAATCTTGCAAGCGACAGATTAGATATTTCTATACTGCCAATCAAACTATAGATTCACTTTTTTTTTATTTTTAACTGAGATCTCATGCTATTGATTATCCAAATTAATTTATACACACCATTCAATTATATAAATATTCAATAAATTTTTTTGCAATGTTACTCGAACCAACTGGTATAATAAATTATAAATTGCATAGGCTAATACACACAGAGCATAAATGCTCAATAAAATATATCACAATATGAATCGAACCAACTGGTATACCAAACTATAAACTGCACGTACTAATTTATACAGAACACTCAATTGCATAAATGCTATAAAATGTGACCATTTACTTGATAAAAAGTGTCATTGCCACTATAGTACAAGGGATGTTTCTCAAACTATAGATAATGTTTTGTTTTTAAATATTCATCGTTTTATATTATTATTATTATTATTATATTTTATCATTAAGAACAATAGATAAAAATTGTAATTTTAAACGAGATAAAAAGATATAATTTTTTTATTTTTAATTCAGTATTTTATCATTAAGAAAGACAAATAAAAATTGTAAATTTAAATTGGATAAAAAATACAAATATATGTAGTTTAATTAGTAAATATCATGCAATTTGTAATATACTTTAAAAAAGATTTAAAAAATCAAGAATAATTTAAGTATCAACATATTCATATTTAAACATGATTGAAAAAAAAAGAAGAAATTAATATGACATATTCTCTCTAATCTGAATTAAATGTACACTCAATTTCAAATAAATTAAAATAAAAATGTAGAAATTTAATTTCAGAGTGGAATGAAAATGTTTTTGGTGAAATGGGTTAAGGAAATTGACCCATATGAAAACATTCGGAGCTGCCAACAATTTTGGATCGACTCAACCTTAAGATATCAGCAGCATTTGCATTGAATTAGTTACGCGAATAAGAGAAAATATATAGTTTTACTAGTTCGTGAGAAATAGTTATTGTGACAGATTTAAATTTTGATTTGATTTTTTTTTCTTCTTATTATTCTTCCAGTTATTTAATAATTATAAATGATTTCATAAATTAAGTTAATGTTGAATTATCTTTATAATATATTTAAAAGGATAAAATTCAAGTTAAACTTAAAACTCCTTTCCATTACAATTTCTCATCTTTTGTGAATGGTTTTGAGACTTCTTAGTTCAAGACCTTTGTGTTGGATTGGAGGAAACTAATACTGCTATCCAAACACATGCCCCACGCTCTTTACTAGAGTGAGAGAAATTTACGTGTAGTTATGGTCTTATTTTGGTTAAAAACTTACAATGACAATTTTGGAAATAATAACATACACTTTTGAAATAGTGTAAAATGTGAGTATTTACCTTTAAACTTTACTTTCTTCGTTGTAAAATATAATATATTTTAAATAAATTATTTATTTCAAAATATAATATACTTTGATACTTTTTAAAGTTATTTTGTATATTTTTTTAATGTTACTGATATTCTTAAATGAAGAAGGAGAAAATAAATACTTTAATTTTAAAATTTTAAAAAATAATATGACATAATAAAGTAATATATTTCAATAAATTAATTTTTTTAACGTGTGAAATATCAAAAATATCTTTTATATCTTGAGACTTGGGGACTAATATATATGAATCTTATAGTATACTATTAATGAAATGCAATAATCAATCTATTATTTTCATAAAAAAAAAAAAAATCAATCTATTAATTGCACCATAAGTTAAGCCGAACAAAAAGCAGAGGACGAAATGTGCTCTCTTGGATTATACCCTTTTCGGGTAAGGTTAATAACTCAGTACCTTTATGTACAGAAAATCATAAGTGCATTGACACATAGGCAAGGGAGCAATGAAGGTTATTAATGTCAATTCACGAGAGAGAGGTGGTCTGGTAGGTTTGGAAATAAGAATGGAGAAGAAGGGTAAAAAGATAAAGAGTAGAGAAAAAATGGGCAACGGTGCGTGGAGGAAAAGCTACCCAAAAGAAAGTGGCAGACAGAAACAAAAAGAAAAGCACATAAACACTCTCAAAGTCTGAATTAGAGAAGCAAAATGACGTAATGTGTGGGTAAGGCCGTCACCGCCTGTTGAACAAATCATTTCGTCCTTTTCTTTTTGTTATTGTAGTTGTAATTAGACTTTTTATCACTTTTTTAGGCTAAATTATTTTACTTCAAAAAAATAAAATTGTTCCAATTATGACAAAAAGTATCTATTTAAGTTAAATTTCTTCCTTTAATTTCAAAAAATAAAATTCTTCCTTTTTTATATTTCTTTCATATAAAAGTTAATGTATATATTTTTATTTTAAAATTTAAGCTTACTTTAATTGGGTGACTTTCCTACTAATTATATTATCCTTTCACTTAAAAACTAGATATTTTAAAATAAAAATAAAAATATTAAATTTCAGAATGAATGAGTACTTTTAGTAAAAATGATTAAATATATGTTTCAATTTTTGTGTTAATACAAATATTTCATTCTAAATGCTTAATGGTTACCTTTTTTTTGGGAAAAAATATATTTTTATTTATAAATGTCAAAAAATAATGAAAATAATCTTTTTATATTCCATTAACATAAATTTCATTACTAATCATATTAATAATGAAAATAATAAAAATGATTTACGTATGTTGAGATTTTATTGTTATTGTTTTCTTTAATTATGGAATGAACTTCTATATTTATATTTTTAGATATTTATAATTGAATAATCATTTTTTAAATATATATTTTTATATAAAATGATACTAACATAATTTTTTTTATAAAAAAACTGACTTTTAAATAAAAATTTTCATAATATTTTTTTTAATAACTTGTAGTGAAACTACATGTTGCTAATAATAAATGATCATTAAATAAATAAAAAAATTAACTGTGTGATCTTAAATGGGAATTATGCTGTTTTTTAAAATAAATATTTGATTCAAATTATTCCAAAATAAAATATATTCAATTGTAATTAATATAAATAAATAATATTCCTTGGAAAGTCATCCATTTAAAGTAAATTTGATTTTTACCAACCAAGGATGCTTCTTTCTGAATTCGTGCCTGTTTCCAGGGGCAAATGTGCTTAATTAATTCACAGATTACGGAAATCGTTTCCAAAAGCTAAAATAAAATTACCATTGAGTTTCGGTAAAAGCTGCATAAAACATGAGCAAGCTGTGAATTATCCTGGATGAGAAGAACAATTTATAGATATGAAAAACAGGTTACTGAATGTGTAATAATTTATAACATCAGTCACGTTTATTTTTTGAATTGCATCATTTTAATTATTTAGTTTATAATTTTAATACGTAATTTTATAATTATATTATTATTATTAACGAATGATTTGAATCAATCGTTAACTATTTATTGAATAATATATATTTAAAATAATTAATAATATATATTAATTATAAAATTAATATAATTTAACAAATTTTAGTTGTTTAATTATCATTTTTAATGTTTATCTCAATTATTGTGTAAGTGCAAATTAAACAATTGAAATAAAAATTAATGAGTAGTAATATGAACATTTAATAAACTATATTAACTAAATATTTTTTCTTTCAAGTTTAAAACTGAATATTGACATTTTCTTGATATATTTAAATTAAATTATTTTTTAAAAGAATTGTATTCTACATTAAAATTTTGATTAATTTTCTATTAGCATATGAAACGTCTATTAATGATAAAGACAATACATTGACTTACTTGTAAACAAATTATCCTTAATTTTTATACTTTGTTAACAAAATAATATTTAATTTTAAAAAAAATATTATATAAATTTTTCTTTCTTTACATGGGAGCATAAGATATTCAGATTGTAGCTATGGATTACTTCCATCGCCTAAATTTTAAACATTTATAAATTTTAACCGTATAAATTGTTTTAAATCCACAATCGAGCTGTAGAATTAACCGAATAAATGCTTTCATATTATTTTAATTTTCACATTCATAATAGACTCAATAAACTAAAAAAAGGAGTCTAGATTTTCTCAACAAAATGATTTGCATAACAAAATTGAATATTATCTTTTTTAAAATAAATAAATTTTATTTAAAATTACACAACTAACTTTTAAAATTTAAAGGATATGTTTCACTAATATAGAATACTAATATTTATGATCAAATAATTTCATTACATTTTATATTAAGTCAAAGTGAATATTTAATTTAAAACGAAATAAATAAATTTTTACTATATAAGATATAAAATACACTAACCACATAATAAATCAATAACTTAAACATCAAATATATTTCACAACATTTTTATGAAAATAATATATTATTTACTAAATTCGATATGCGTACAAATTTTGTAACACACTTTTGTCGAACATATTCCATAATATTTTTATAAAATTAACATAATGCTTATTTCGCTTAAAATTAAATATCTAATGTTAAATATTTTTATTTTCATAAATTACACATATTTTATTAATAACTGTCCTATTTTAAAAAATGTAGTATCTCATTATGATATAATATCAATTATTTTTTAATGAAAATCTTTCCATATTTTTTTTAAACGGAAAGTATTTACTAAAATAAATGCCATATAAGATGTAACAGTGCATTATATAAAGTGTGCCACCATTTAAAAAGAAAAAGAAAAAGAAAATATAAAGTTTACCAACCGGGGCGTGAGATAACAAGGCCTTCAGTAAGTACTATTTTACTCGAGCAGGCCCTTGGTGCGTCACTATCTCCGTGTACACGTGTCCTTCTATAACCACCATAATTCCCGTCTCATGTTTTCTCTCTCCACATTAAAGGTGGATTGAAAAACAAAAAGAAAAAAGAAAAAAGAAATAGAGTTGAATATAATATAAGGAACAGTCTTGAAGGTACCCAAAACACATACTACAGTATTCGTCATCAAAACAAAAATCCTTTTTGATCAAAATCTTCTAGAGAGAGAAACCCAAAGAAAAGTCACCCAAAGTCCTCTGGTACTCCTTGTTTGTTCTTCGGCGTTGATTCTTCATATCGAGCAGTTGCAAATTGCGATTGTTTCTGAAATTACAAGAGACAGTTTCATTTCCAGTTGTTTGAGGGATTTTTTCTTTCTTTTTTAATTTTTTTTTTCCTGAAAAGAGAGGAGGGAGGTGGGTGAAAAGTGATGTATATAAGTGGTGGTGGAGTAGGTGCTGGGGAAGGGACAATGCGGAAGTCGTTTAAGGATTCTCTAAAAGTTCTTGAAGCTGATATTCAACATGCAAACACTCTGTGAGTGCAGTGTTTATGACCTTTATTTACAGATATGAGATTTTTGTGATTATTTATTTTACTATCGTTTGGTTTAGTTATGTAGAGAATGCTAAATGCCGGGACTTTTTTCTGGATTTTTTAATCAAGATTGAAAAATCCTGGTTTTGGATGTTTCCGTCCATTTTGGTGGAATTTGTATTTCTGTTGTTCTGTCTTTGGTTTCCGTTGACTGGGCAGGTTTTGTTGCCCTTCTTTGATTTTATTTCTTGGGAAAAAAAAATACTCTGATAATAACCTGGATTTTTCTAATTGGAACCGGTAATTCGTTTTCATTAAATTAGTGGAAGGGTTTAATTTGTGTTGTTGATATATTTATTTCTGTAATAGCCTATACCGCATACGGGGGCGTGTGATCACGGATAAAAATGAACTCGGATGCTTTCATTTTAATCTTCTATCTTGTTCTGACTCAGTGATTTAAGGTGTATTTGATGAACGTAAGATTAGGTGTGCTGTTAGTTTGAAGATTACTCCGGCAATTGCTTTAACCGGTTATAAAGGTATCATTTTTATGGTAATGTAATGCTTAGCTTCTAAAGCTTTTTGAAAATTTTCCGCAGAGTAAAGCGCTAGTTTTCATCCTTGATAAAAGAATCTAATGTATACTAGAAAAAGGAAATGGGCTTACTATTCTCAAGAGCATAGGATTTCATTTCTTACCATTCCTTGAAAAGTTTTGGACTTACGGAGGAAAGAGGAGAATTAGGGGGCAATTGGGGGGGGGGGGGTTGCTTGCTACCATGTTTCTTTTAGCAAGATAAAATATTACTTCAAGCAGTGTTGGATCTTTTAATTTGAAGTGTGAACCTGGCAATGTGGGTACTTCCAGGGCCTCAGATTTTCAAAGGGAGTATGATGGTGCTTCCCTACAGATGAGAATGTCCTATAGCCCTGCAGCACACCTGTTCCTTTTCCTGGTTCAGTGGACTGACTGTCACCTTGCTGGCGCGCTTGGACTGTTGAGAATCCTTATTTACAAGGTTAGCGCTGAATTTTGATTTGTGCAAATTGTTACTTGCAGGGTATGCAATTGATCAAAATTTCCTTGTGCTTCAGGTTTATGTTGATGGCACCACAACAATGTCCACCCATGAAAGGAAAGCGAGCATTAGAGAATTTTATGGTAATACTGCCGTGGCATCTTGTTTTGTTTCTATGCCACTGGCATGGCTCACTTTCCCTCGACATGATGTGTAATGAATTGATTTTAGTGGTGTCTGCTTTACTTCTCTAGTTGGTGGACTAATAAATTTGTCGATACTGTCTATATTTTCGTCAGCTGTCATTTATCCATCCTTACTGCAACTCCAAAAGGGTGTCACTGACTTGGAAGACAAAAGGCAAAAAGCAGTATGTTTGGACAGATACAAAAGAAGAGATGAGGAAGAACAACGACAATTTTCAGATATAGACACTGAAAGGGAAGAAGAGTGTGGAATTTGCATGGAGATGAATAGCAAGATAGTCTTGCCCAATTGCAACCATGCAATGTGCATGAGATGCTACCGTGAATGGTATTTCCTTTATTCTTTACTTTAAACTTAATGCATGCTGCGACAAAAAATTGTGTGGATCTCTTTATGAGACACTTGTGCACGACTCTTTCCACTGATCTTTGTTTATCGTCATATTCTCTTGGTCTTTGTTGCATGCTTTGTCTTTCATATGGCTATGGCCAAGGAGGGAAACATCAATGTAAAAAAAAAGATGTCCTTTTGACCTGTAAAATACACGTGGGCAGCATGTTACTTGGCGGTTTCATCTTCAAGTCTGAAAAAGATTACTCTAATAGACAGATTATTACAAGAACTCACAGATCGTTAGGTGTTAATAGGACAAATGCATTGAATTGAATGTTTCTTATGATTTAGTTACATTTTTTAGGTTGCAATTTGGATAAGATTATGCTATACTTTTGTGAACTGTCAATCCTCATGTTGTTTATGCAGATGTGTGGTGATCCCCTTAATTGCACGGAGGTCATTTGATGAGTGTTATTTTAACACATCAATAATATATTTTTTTGCTCATTCTATGTTTCCCTGTACATTCTTGGTTTATCTGTAAAATTAGATTCGAAGTATTAGCTTTAGGTGGCCTAATTGGTATGTGTTCTACTCTCTGGAAGTCTTCTGTTAACCCCACTGTAGGGGGTCTGTTTGAGAGCAGCAGGAGGAAATAGACTGAAATGTTTGTTTGATTGTTTTTTTTCTATTGCATTGACTCTATAATTAATATGGTGCGATGGAATTGATCTTAATGAGAGGGGCATTTTGTGCTTTCCTACAGGTGGGAAAATTTGCAAGGATTCTAATTATCTAGTTGGTGATATATGTTTACCACAATTTATCTCTATACCCTTTTTCAAGATTGCTTCGACTTTGTTTCTGTTTATATTTGTTCCTGTAGTGTCAATTTTGTCGGGACCTAATCATTTTGGATTAATGAATTGAAGGCGCTCAAGATCACAATCCTGTCCATTTTGCCGTGATAGTCTGAAGAGGGTGAACTCTGGTGATCTATGGGTGCTCATGGACAGCAAGGATGTTGTGGACATGGATACACTGACAAGGGAGAATCTAAGAAGGCTCTTCATGTACATAGATAAGTTGCCTCTGATTGTGCCTGATAACTTCTTGGACCCGTATGACAAACATTTGAGGTAGGTGTTGCACTGATTTCAATCGGCCTGCATGAGAAATACTTCTGGTGACTGGACTCCTTGAAGCCCCAAAATAATTTCAACTCGGTACAGATGAGTAGTCCTTTTTCTCCTCTGTGTTGATGAGCCCAGCCTGAATTCTTTAAGGTTGCGAGCGTATTTAAGTCAGATTACAATTGGAAAAGGTTAAGATTTGTGAATGTAGAAGAATTGTATATGCTTGTAGCCTTGTATAGCTTCAGTTTATTATCAGAGGATTCTTATTGAATATTATGTTCTTTCTTTTGTCTAACCTCTTTTGATTTTGTGAAATTTCTTGGTGATAAAATATGAAGAAAAACTTGATGGCTGTGTTTTTGATTCATGCTTAGATTAAGAAAATAATCTTACAAAGTTTTACATGATATACATGCACCGGAACGTGTCTCGTCGTATAAGGATTTTCTTTAGGTTGGTTAGTGTGTAAACGTTAAAAGACTTTGGATCAATATGGTCCTAACAGATCAAGAAATTGTATTAAGCATTTGACTTTGCCATTTCATTGGTCTTCGGAACAGAAAAGAATTCTGGTACGAACTTCCCTATCGATTGTTATGTTGTTTCATTTAAATTTTACTCCTCAACAGGATCTCAAGCTACAGATTTTGTTCTAGAAGGTTGAGCATACCTGCCTCCCATCTCTTGCCAGCTTTTCGAAGTAAAATTTCTAGGTGAATCATAAATTTTCATATTCAGTCTCACTGGGGAGGGAAACATTGAATGCTATTTCTGATTGCAGATGACTCCTGAGAGCAAATGTTCTGTAGAATAATTAAATAGGGTTGCACCAAAATTTTATGTCGAGATGTTTCCTTTTTTCATTGCATTCTCGTCTTCTTCTGTTCAGGCAAAAGGTGAGAAAATGTACTAGTCTGAATTAATTGTTTTGAAACCTTATGAGATTCTGTGGGATATGTTATATTACTGTTTCCTCAATCTTGCGGAAACTCTTGAGCAGAGCTGATGCTATATAGAAGGGAACTTTTTTAAAAGAAAATGTTTAGGCATGGATCAAAGAAACTACATAGTTCCGGTAGTAATTCTTCTTCATCTTGAAAACTTGGCAATCCTGTTTTAGTTACATCATTGTAATCATTCACTGCCTCAACTTCCATAATAGGCTCCCGCACTGGTGGGGGTGGGTAATCACAAATCTCAGAAACCCAGTCTCTAACCAGAAACTTGAACCGGCCCTTTCTGATGGAGTCGGTTCCAGACCATATGCATGTGCCAAATTGAAATGATACCATAACGAGATAGAATTGATAGAACCAAAAAACCCAAGGAAGAAAAGTGACCAACACTACCTTAAAAAAGGAGTCTGATAAACACGGGACGAACAAAAAAGGTTCAGAAATTACACTGAAGCTCCCAAATGTAAAGACTTGAATAAAGAGATTCATGGATAATCCCTGTATCCAGGCATATATGTACAGAAAAGTTCCAACCAGACTTGTACGGAGAATTGGAGCATCTAACATGCTAGGGATGTAGAAAGTGTCTTGGAAACACTTTTAGTTGCCTTCCCTGAATATATGAAGGACTTGACCCTCAATTTGTACCAAAAAGAATTCTGTCGAATTTAGGTCACATTTCTTCAGTAGACCGGCAGTGCAGAAAGAAAGCAGATGCTATTAGTTTTGCTCATTGTCATAAGGAATCAATGGAACAAGTGAACCAATAAAACCTTAGCTTTATGTTTCTCTAATCATCGATTTCATAAATTCACATGGCTTAGCTATCAGAGAGACAAGAGGTGATGAGAATGAAAAAGGTTAGAAAACAAAAAAGAAATAGCAGGAAATCTACAAGAAAAACAGAAGTGATAGGAAAAACAACATGAATACGGGCAGCACCGTTCTTGATTAGATCAGGATCAGCCACTGACCAGGTCTTCCATGAAGTCAGGGGCCAATATTATGTACCTCCACACTTTAATTGTAGATATAAACTATGTTTTCAAAAGAAAACAAATTAAACTGCAACTTTGTCCAGGTTTAATCTCACAGGTGAACCAGCAAGACAAATTGACCCTTGGAGCAGCAACAATTATTTACTGCTCCAATTCTAAAAGCATCAATAAACAAGAACTCTAGTGACATTGTTAGAGAATAGACTGGGATTCTCTCACAGTCATAATAATAATAATAAATTTATTTTTATAAAAGACTGGGGTTCTCTTACTCTCTCTCTCTCTCTCTTTTATGAGGCAATATCCTTCAAAATACAATGAGAATTTCATTTCTGTTTAACCAAGTATTATCAAGCTAACAAGGAACTCTAGTCCATTTTGACTTTTAGAATCAAACCTTTTTTTATTTCAGAATGACAGAAAATGCCATCAAACAAGCTCTAGTGACAACATTATAGTTCAGTAGAGAAATTATTCGAAAATCATCTCTGGCAAACAAAATGAAAAGTTCCGACACTAGGACACTGGTCACAACCAGGTAACCAGCTGCTTTACAAAAGGAAAGCTTTCTGCTTGTACACCAGTTAGTAGTTACTTGTGAGCAAAAATCAAAAAGCTTCACCACCTGCTAAGGTCATTCAAAAACCTAGATGCATCTCAGTAAAAGTAGCTAAGAACTAAAACAAAGGATGGTATTCTAAAAATTACAGAAACATCACAAAACAGCAAAAGAATATAGTCATCTTCTTATTACTGGGATGGGTTTGGCAATCTGCGTAACAAAAGCTGGAGGATGTTTTTAAGTCTTTTACTGTTCTTTTTGCGAAAAGCTGAAAACTACAATTTCTGAATCAGGATTATGTAGTGCAATATGTTCAGGTAGTAAGCCAATGAAAAGCAAAATAAAAAATAAAAAATGGCATCTATATAATACCAAGATAACAGCAACAGACATTACAAATCTCTATTAACTAAAGAATTAATTCACACTCATGAAATTGTCCATACTACAAAGACAATTTACCTTGGAACCTCAAAACAGAAAAAATCATTTCAAATATATCAAAAGACAAGCTTTATAGTAAACTACAAAATTGTTATGTTATTATAACATTATTAGAAATAATTCGCTCTAGAACATGTCAAAGTCATGCTTATATGATCCCACTCAGTAAAATGGCTAGCGTTCTAGTCTCAATAGGATATTTTTGTTGATTCTTAGCTCATAATAATACTGTGAAAGAACTTTTGAGCATAGGAATGAATGGAATTGTCAACTTGTACAAAATGCATCGGTGGATGATGCTTCCTCCATTTTCCATTTTGCCTCTTCATGAAATCCACTCAAGACTAAGATCGCAAACTCACTATAATTTGACCATTTCTGTAGAGTTCTTGCAGATTTTTCAATGAAAATCTTACAACTTAAAAATATTAACAATAAAAACAACTGACAAAGTTGCAAAATCCTGAACTTCATTGTAGTTTTTTGTTTCACAAAAGATATTTCCATATGCAGTATTGAACGAGAATAAGGGAGGAAAGGAAAAGGTTTTAAGTGTCCTGACAATGGAGACAGCCTGAAACGTTGTAATTAATCTCCTAAGCACTAAAACATTTAACTCACATTCAGGTATCAGAAAAAAAAAATAAAATGAAGAAACGAAGATAAATAACTGCCTGCAAGTCAATTGAAGGTAAAAAGATTGAAAAAAAGGAAAAACAAAGCTGAAAAAGAAAACAAGAAATTACCAGAAGGGTTCCATGTGAAATCATCTCTAAATCTCTGGCTGTCAATTTCAATGGATTATCAGCAGTGGAATTGCAGAATGCAGCATACTTATAAAGGAACAGATTTGATTTGAAATTTATTAGAATGCTCCTGAACTTCAAATTTACCAACAAAAAGGCATTATTACATTTTGAACTTGATAGGATTCCTTGATCACCCCATGATCATGCTGATTGTGGCTTCATGATATTTTCTTGCCCTGTATCACACAATATACTAATTAACCCCAAGAAAATACAGATTGAAATAGGAGGAGGGAGCAAACAAAATAAGAAACCAAAAAATCATTTGGAATTCCTATATACACATCAGAACATCAAATTCCATGAAAGTATGAAATGCTTATATATGTTCAAGATTAGTCCACATTTATTCTAAACCCATTCAAAGCTTAACTGAACAGCAAAACATTAAGAAGGAGAACAATATAAAAACATAAAGTGAAAAATTGCAATCCAAAGGCACACTAAATTTCAAAATTGATTCTGAAATTTATTAGAATGTTCTTAAACTAAAATTTAATTTACATTTTCTGTTCCCTAATCAATGTAAAAAAATATTTGTACAACAAAAGGGAAAAAACAAAATCTATCTTCTAGACTAGAAGCAGTGTTTTTTGGCATCTCTCAAGTAATAATGAGGAGCGATCTCTATCAGCCATTCTGATTTCAATTAGAGGACTTGTCTCATATTCTTTTTATTTGTCAAGACTAACTCATTGTATAAAACCCATTTAGGAGGCAATTGGATTGAGCTGTACCCTGAGTTTGGGTGAATATGTACCGTCTGAGCACATTTGATAGTCTGATATGACCCGTTACTCTGCAATCTGGCTACATTGGGAAAAAACCCTGAAATCATTGATTTTTTTATTGCATCTAAGTCGTTAAGGTTTGATGCCAATTCAACTCCGACTCTTTCGAGTAAATTTTCCAACTGTTCCCTTATATCCCTTACCCTTTTCATAGTTCTGAATTGAATAAAATTCCCATAATACCATTGGCTTGTATAACCATTTTCCTTCCAAGAGTTGTACACCTTCAATAGTGCAATATGGTCTCCAACATTACCCATGTAGAGATTCAACCTTGCACTGTCAGCAAGAAGCTTTTTATTCTTCGGACAATAGAAAGTTGAGTTTCCAATAGAAAGCATAGCAGCTATAGTTATAATTTCCTCAGAGCATCTGTAAATTTCAGAGGCAATGATCATCTTGGACAACATTGGATCAAGTGGAAATTCTGCCATTCTTCTACCAACTGTCGTCAGCTCACCATGCTTATTTAGTGCCCCTAATGCATAAAGGAGTTCTAGTGCTCTCAGTAAGGCTTCAGTTGGCAGTGGGTCCCAGGCTCTTGAGGTAAGCACAGTATTTGCAAGATTGGTCCTTTGGATTTCCGGAAGGGTATTATCTTCTAGGTCTTTAAAATAATTGAATATCGTATATAGTCTAAAGCACTGCCCAGGACCCGTTTGCCCATATTGACCCGCATGTTGGTTTGCCGAAGTTTTTGAAACTGGGGTAACTATTAAGGACTCCAATCCTGTCCGAGGGTTGTAAGACTTCATCTTACAAAAACCTGGATCAATGACGTACTTAATTCCCTCAATGGTCAATGAAGTTTCAGCAATATTTGTTGCCAGGACGACCTTACACACCTTCATATTTGTTGGTTCAAACACTTTTGCTTGTAGCTCTGTTGGCAAGTTGGCATAGACGGGACATATTATCAGCTCTTCAACTTTTCCTCCGACACTGCTTAGCCGATGTTTCAGCATCTCTTCAGTGGTTTCAATCTTCTCCTGTCCAGTTAGAAAAATCAATATATCACCATCTCCAGGGGGTCGTGTCACATGTATTTGTAAAGCAGTGACATTTACTGAATTTCTGCATCCAAGTAATCTGCCTCTGGTGCCTTGGTATAATGTATTTCAATGGGATAGGGCCTTCCAGGTATTTTAAATATTGGAGCACAGTCGAGATAATTGCTGAATTTCTCGGCATCCAGAGTTGTGCTTGATATAAGCAGCTTGAGATCTGGGTGAAACTGAGCAATATCCTTAACCAGCCAAATAAAATGTCGGTCGTTAATGTCCTCTCGTGAGCCTCATCCAACATCAGCACACTGTAACTTGCAAGGTCAGGTTCTGTAAGGAACTCCCTTAATAACATTCCATTGGTCATGTACTTCATAACTGTCTTTTCTGAAGTACGGTCCTCAAAATGAATTGAGTAACCAACTTTGTGCCCAAGCTTGGTCCCCCATTTCCTGAGAAGCTTGAGCAGCAACACTCATTGCTGAGACATGGCACAGCTGTGTGCAACCGATCTTTCCATGTGTGAAACCTGCCTCATGGAGATATTGTGGTATCTGAGTAGTCTTTCCCCAACAACAATAAGAACCTGATGATCATTAACAGCTCGGAGAAATTCATCTCTGTAGGAATATATGGGTAAATCTTTCCGCACCTTTAGAGGTTTGTCAAATGGCGATAAGGCACCTGATTTATCAGGTGAGTGAAGGGATGTTTCATGTACCCCATTCAAGGTATCCATTATAGATGCTTTGATGAACTCCGTCTGGTTTTCGAAGACTAAGTCATACTCCTCACTTTTTAGCTTTCTATTTCTGGACCCAAAATGGAGTTTTGCCTTGGAAATCTGAAATTCCTCCCAGGCTTCCTGCTCAGAAAAGTGCTTCAGTTTGTCTTCTGTATTTGGATCCACGGAATGCTTCCAAGTAACACCAAATCTATTTACGTCACCTTCATGATCATAGGACTTGGGCATCTTGCACTCTTCGGTAATTTTAGAGTCTTCAAACCTCTTCTTAATAAGATCATAGATTTCCTTTTTGTATCTAACCTCAGAATATTCAGCTGCGGTAAGTTTAACGCCTTCAAATAAGACTCATCTTCCAAACGAGAATCAGTCTTCCGTTTCCCTGCAGCCATTGCAACCTCCCTTTCTTTCCAAACAATAACAATTGAGAGTAGCTAAAATTGATAATTTGTACTACTAAAACGGTCAAATAAGATATGAGTGTTTGAGCATCCTCTGCTCGTTATTTATAGACGAAAGTTTGACAGTTCAAAATCCAATCAGAATTCAAATTAGTTCTTGACAAGATACAGGATATAGAATTTCCGATTTCGGCAGGGATTAAGATTCAATTCGTGGAAAGCACAAAAAGGAACACAAGAAGGAAATTTGGTGCTTACCTGATTTAGATATGACTAATCGAGTCTCTGCTTGTTATTTATAGACGAAACTTTCACAATCCAATATTCAATCAGTGTTTCTATTAGTTCTTGACAAAAATTAAGATTTAGAATTTCCGATGACAACAGGGACTCGGATTCAGTGACAAGAAGAAATAAAAAAGAAAAGGAAACTCGGTTCATACCAGGAGAAAGAACTGAACGCCGTTGGACTCGTTACTGCCATCAAGAACAGAGTCCCCGTAGTGTCGGGATCTTCTCCTCAATAGATCAACAATGACAAGAAGAAGTTGATAAGCTATGCATGCACCGTTTTCTTAGAATCTTTGGAAGTAACCCGGGAAGTGTGAGACCTTTTCAGGTGCAATCACGTCTTTCATAGAGATTGTTTAGATGCTTGGGTGGATTCTGGTCAGGTCACTTGCCCTTTGTGCAGATCTAAGTTGTCGCCGCCAAGACGAATCTCTCTAGGTGAGGTGGTGATCCACCAAAGACGAAAGAGAGGAACCCATGGTTACAAGTTGACTTTTTTATCTCACTGTTATTGTCAAGCTTCTTTTTTTTTTTCTCCTTTCCTCATTTGTTATCTAGATTAAGATGGGTTGAGATAGATAGATGGACTGTGATGATGACCATAACATACCCGGTGCGCCATTGTAATGGATTTCTTGATTGATGATGACCTGTTCTGCCAAATTCCATTAATCTGAATTGATGAAGAAGTTTTTAGAAGATTTCATTCAGCAGAGAGGAAAGAGTTAAAAGGGTTAAATCTGGGGAAATTAAAATTGGGTAAAACGCGATTGATTAGTTATGTTGAAACATATGCTCTCTCCCCCTTTTAATAAATGCATTATCCAAATTCTATTATTTCTAAATTATAATATGTTTTTTTAGGTATATTATGTCCTCATTCTTTCCCATCTTTCTATTAGAAAGTATTTCATTCCAATTACTTCATTTTTTAATTTTATTACGTATTTTTACAATTATATTATTATTATTATTAAATGATTTTAATAAATTATTAATTGAAAATACATTTTTTAAAAATTTTAATACATATTCACTAATTATTAAATAAATAATGACAAATTAAAAATTTTAGTTGCATAATTATTATTTTTAATATTTATTTTATTTTTTATTCAATTATAAAGTTTACAATCGAAATGAGACGAAAGAAATATGTTATTTTTAAATTTAATTCCTTATTTTATTTAGAAAAAAAAGAGATAATAAATACTTCTTTTTTCAATAAAAATTAAAATAAATAAAAATATAATATGAAGTAAAATAATTTATTAATTGTTGTGAAATTATTTAAAATATTTTGTAAAAATGGCGAAAGAGTATATTTGCCATTTTTCTCTTAAAAAAATAGGCACATGACAGTTCGGTGCCACCTCTGGCGAGTTTTTCATTGGTTTTTAATGGGAAGGAGAAGGACAACAAAGGCTGAACAAAAATATTTAAGGGATTTAAAAAGCTAAAAAAAAAGAGAGAGAGAATTAAAATGGCTAAAAATAAGAGACTAAATTAGCTAATATATTTATACTTTAGATTAGTATAGTTTGAAAAGAGGTGAGTTTGAATTTGGAATGAGGAAAGGGGAAAAAGCTAAACTGACAAGGAAGACAGAGAGCACATGGTGAAGAAGGAGTCACAGTCACGTTCTTCACATGCAAACCGTCTAATTGTCAAATCGGCCAGTTTCATACTTTCGTTGCTATTTGTACAACAGGGACGAGAAAACGACGGGGGTTTCTGTGGTGCTAAATAGGTTAAAAGATGATTTACTATAATAATAATAATGATGTGTACAAATGACCGTTAAATTTTTTCACCGTTAATTTTTTTTCTTTCTATGTGACTTTATATTGTTTTAATCTATGCTTGACTTTATATAACTGCAAATTTTTAGTGTAATTTATCTTCTTTTTTTTAAAAAATCTAATTTATATATTTACACTTAATGAATTTGCAAAAAACCTTCGACTTTATTTTAATAACTTACATATAGTGACTCTATATTTTTAATTATAAAATAACTTATTATCATAAAATTATCGAGTTTTAAGCAAAATTAAAATAATTTAAATAAAAGATTATATTATCAATAAAAATAATAAGAAACTACCAATAATTTATTTTCATGGTTAATTTGTTCAAATTTTTTTATTTTATTTGCAACTTATTTGTAAGAATGATTTTTAAAAGATTTTTATTATAATTTTCTCTAAAAAATTATATTAATTAGTAACAGCTTAATAATAGTGGTAATTTTTTTTTAAATTGTGTGATCAATTAACCTCAATTTTTTAAAATACTACTTCTTTTTTTAAAATATAAATTATTTTTTATATTTTTTTATAAAAAGTTAAGAGTTAAGACATATACTTTTGATCAACTTATTTTTTAAAATTAATTAAAAAATTAAATAGGAAATACTAACAATAACTTGAACTAAAATTGGCACCAACGTCCTCCGCAATATAAAACAATTGAAGCATATTAAAATATTACAATTAATTATTGTAAAATTTACGATTAAAATGAGATTAATTTTTAAAAAATACTACCGTCCAAAACTCAACTAAGTTATTAAAAAAAATTTGGCACGAAGGCTGCACTATCAATTTCATGGCCCATAACGAATCTCATGGCTAATGAGAAAGACCATTGTCCCAAAAGGCTAAAGGTAACAATAATTCTAACCAGTTAAAGTACAGTAGTATTTAAATCCATGAAAACTACTATTTTTGAACATTAATTAGACGTTTAACCAAGAAAATCTCAAAGCAGCGGAAAGAAGGGGGTTGCGGCTTGCAGGGAAGCACGAGACAGAGACAGGAGGAATGGGGTTTCAAGAAGATGAGAAAGAAGGAGTAATGGCCACTGATTTTTTCTGGTCATATACCGATGAGCCCCATGCCTTTCGCAGAAGGCAGATCCTCTCTCAGTACCCTCAAATCAAAGAACTCTTTGGCCCTGACCCGTTCGCTTTTCTCAAGGTGCGGTGGCAATTATTCATGTGCAATGTGTTTCTGGACTGCTTCAATTTGATATGTTGCTTAATGGGTTTTGGATCTTTGGTGATGGGGTCGTGGAAAAAACAAGATTGGATCGTTTGGAATTCGTGGGTTAGGATGCTCCATCCTATTGTTTGGTGTTTGGGGGATAAGGGACGGGGAGGGGAGTGGCATATAGTGTTTGTTTGATTTCAGTAGCTTTAAGCTTTAGATAATGCCTGTATCTTGCGTGTAAAGTTTGATGCTTTTTGCGTGTCACGTTCTGATCCCAAATGTTTTACTCTGCTTTTACTTAATTTGATTCGAGTTGATGGAATGTGTGATATCGGGCAAGCTTGTTGCCGATCTACTTGATGCTACATTAGTCCTGGTATGGGAAAAATTAGTTATATGGTGTACTAATTCCGCACCTTCCCTACCCCCCCACACACAGAGAGAGAGAGAGAGAGAGAGAGGTTGCTTCAGGGATGTGGTTATTCCATTGACTACTTTAGTAAATTTTCTTTAGTTGCCTGACTGTTCTTAGATCTGAAAAAGAGATAGGGAATCTCCAATGATTTACAGCATTCTGGTGGAAATTTGCACAATCTTAATGCTTTCATCATGGTCTGCATACTAGAAAGTCAGTCGTTGCGAAGTATGGGCTGGTGGACTGAAAACTGAAGTTGCAAATTGCAGCCTTTTTGTGTGAAAAAACCATACTGTTTCAGAGGTCTAATTTACTTTGAATAATTATTTATTCTAATTCCAGAGGAAACGAGCTTTCATAACTCTGGAGCTTTTTGTTGATAAGTTCTTGAGGACAAGATCCTTGGTCTTCCAGTTATACTGCGGATAAAACTAAAATTCCTAGCACGTGACGTTGATGGGCAAAGACTGCATTTATTGCTTTTCCATTTGTTTAACTTCAAATAGGTGATCAAATATTGGAAAAAGTATTTGAAGAAAGATAGATGGTCTTCTGCTGTTATTTTTCTCTTTAGCTGTTAAAGACAATTATTTAATAGTGATAAAGTTCATCGAATAGTACATATTATGTGAACTGATCAAAGATAGGCATGCCTAATGAATCAGAAATTTGGGATTTATTTCCTTGAATAATAAGATGATGTGATGAACTTGATTAGACTGACTGGGCAAGGTGAAGTCAACAGGGCTATACAGTGAGGAAATTAATTTAGTGCTTTTAGTTGGATTATCCACCTTAGTTGTATTTCAATCTGGTATTTGATTTAGGAAAAATCATCTAGATGTGAGATTTGGCTGATATTCTCATAATTTTTCCCTTTTCAGATTTCTGTGGTTGTTTTGCTTCAGCTCTGGACTGCAACATTCCTCCATGATGCCGGTTGGCTGAAAATATTGCCTGTGGCTTACTTTTTTGGCTCATTTCTCAACCACAATCTGTTCTTGGCCATTCATGAGCTTAGTCACAACCTTGCTTTTGCAACTCCAGTCTACAACCGCTGGCTTGGGATTTTCGCTAATCTTCCTGTTGGTGTACCCATGTCTGTTACCTTCCAAAAGTATCATCTTGAACATCATCGCTTTCAAGGAGTTGATGGGATTGATGTGGACATCCCAACTGTCACTGAAGGCCATCTCGTTAGAAATGTTTTCAGTAAATCAATATGGGTCATCTGTCAACTCTTCTTTTATGCTTTCCGACCTCTTTTCATTAAACCAAAGCCACCTGGCATGTGGGAGTTCATCAATTTAATTGTCCAGCTAGCCCTTGATGCTGCTATGGTTTATTTCTGGGGCTGGAAGTCTTTTGCTTATATGATCCTATCCACATTCATAGGGGGTGGAATGCATCCAATGGCGGGTCACTTCATCTCAGAGCACTATGTTTTCAACCCAGATCAGGAAACATATTCTTATTATGGTCCTTTAAATCTCATGACATGGAATGTAGGGTACCATAATGAGCATCATGATTTCCCAAGGATTTCTGGGAGCAAGCTCCACAAGGTCAAGGAGATTGCGCCAGAATATTATGATAACTTAAAGTCATATAAATCCTGGAGCCAGGTCATTTACATGTATGTAATGGATTGCACCGTTGGACCTTTCAGCAGGATGAAGAGAAAGCTGTCAACAAAGAACACGAAGAAATCTGAATAGGAAGTCTCAAGGTTCTGCCTTTTTGTCCCTTCTTTTCGAGTTTTAGCATGAGAGATGATATTGTTGAGTCTTGAAGTTCCCAAACTGTGTCACTGATATATTATTATTATTATTATTATTATTATTATTATTTTGACACAAAATTTTGTAATACCATAATTTATGTCATACTGTTTCCAAAGATCAACCCTCAAGAAAGCATGTTCTAATTTTTGTAAATCAATATATCTTATGTATTTCTGGATCATGGAGATCTCATGAGTTGCTGAATATTGTGGGACATTAGCAGGACACAGGTTTCACGATAAATCTTATTCCAAATTTACCAAAAATAAAAATATTACATTTAACGAATATTCCCTAATAGGTGGTTGATTGCTGAAGCTATTCAACTATCATGCCCTCTAGTATATGAAGAAATCTTAATCCCCTCACCTACAAGCTTTGTTTTCTTCTTCTTCTTCAAACTAGTTCCATTAGCATCACTTCTTCATCTGATGATAAAATTGCATAAGCAGAGTGATCAAATAAATGAAATTAAAATTTTCAGGGATGTAAATGTGGGGTTTGAATGGTTCTTTTTAGATACCTTGGAATTCCAGATATCAGTGTTGTGGAGAGCTAGTGGTTCTCCAACAACGTAGGATGGAAATTCTGCCTGGACAGGTTGGCGGTTCAGGAGGGCACGCCTTGGATGATTGTGTTCTTCATCACTATCAATGTTAAGGTGCTCATCATCTGGTCCAAGGGTTCTGAGTATCGTTGCTAATAATATAGAGCAACCCTGTGAATTTCCAAATATTTTTAGCTTTGATTTATTTATTAGCAATTTTATGCATTAAAAAGTTGTACCATGTATTGCAACCTTTACAAGAGTAATATTGTTTTAAGTGATATTGTTCATGAAGATTGACTCTATTTAAGAATTTCTCCGAAAGGTTAATAATTTTATTGATTAAAATAAGTCATTATTTTTGCTTTCAAAATTAGGAAAAAATTATTAACTAAATGCATCTTAGTCTTTTTTTTTTTGTTGTTACCATTTATGTTTTAATTTCTTTTTGTTTTTGCTTCTTTACCTCCTTGAACTATTAAAACATTAATGTATTCATTCCATCATATTGTGTGAATTTGCGATTTTCGGATACAATATTGTGATCAAAGTCTAGCTTTACTGACTTAAAAGAAAATATAATGTTTTTTTGAAATAAAGAAAAGAAAAGTTATTCTCAAGAAGTTAATGTTTTAATCTAGGTAATTTGATTTTTTTAATAAAAAATGATTTTGACTCTACATTAGCATTACAGGAAAAACCGTGTTGCGCTTTGCCCCACTACACACACACACACAAAAATTCTAGATATTCTAAAAAATGATCATTTAAATGTTATTTTTCTTCGAAAATAAACTGCCATCACTTTTCAACCGATTATTATTATTATTAAAAAAAGCAGCTAAGTGGATTCATTTGTAATCCGCATGAAAAATAACCAGATCGATAGCTTAACTTTCAAAAAACAATCTAATTTATACAGTATGTTGCAGTATCACCATGGAGTAAAAGTACTAAAATACCTGAGCCAGGATATTGAACAAGGCAATCCATTTGCAGGTGTCAATATTCGACTTCACAAAATCTTTGAAATCGTCAAACCTTCCCGATGGATCTTCAGGCAAGTCCTGTACATATTTTGGCACCATATTTAAATATGTAAGTAAATGGGTTCTGAATCAGTGATTTTCTAAACACACATATGCCTACCTTCTCCTGGTCAGAATTAATGAAAATGTCTGATATCATAACAGTATCCAAAATGATGAGCAAGAATATGATAACAGAGTACTAGTTTGTGGTTAAGGACACGCATTTCAATCCATGCATTCAGTTTTGGTTTTTGGAGGAGATAAAGAGGGGGGGGGGGGGGGAGGGGTAGAGAAGGATACACAAGAAAGACAGTAGTGGTTTGCAGTATCAGCAGCAAAATGACCAAGGCATGTGATCCCACACAAAGCAACACCAAGACCAAGAAAAGCATGAATGAACCTGCAAAAATCAATATCAACCAAAGTTAAATCTATTATACATATTCTCGAGAACCAAAAGAGCACAGCTTAATTAAGTGAGGTCTGAACACTCACTTACCATGGCAAAGAAGCACTATAATCATCAGATGAGCCCTTTGCATCTCTCTGCCAAACTCTTATCATCCAGACACCATACAAAATCATGGTAATGCCTACAATTGCTATTGTTGCATTCACAAGTTTCAGGGAAATCTGCAAACATCTCTTCATATTTTTCACCATTTTTGTACAAAATAAAGTAACCACTTATATGTTAATCAAGAAAACAAATCAACATACGTACAGAAAACCCTGTTAACTAATTCATCAGTAACTAGGTAATTTGGCTAGAATTTGCTATTACGGATAGAGGACTAGAGAGGAGCTTATATATAGTGGATTTCTTTGTGTACCACACACTAATAGTTTGTCTTGAGAGTCTAAAAGGATGTTTTTGGCACCTGAAATTACTTGAGATTGCTAGAAAAGGGACAAATGTGAAAGGGAAAAATGTGATTAGAAAGAGGGGAAATTTCCCAGAAACCTCCCATTTTGTATTTTTATTTTGATGGAAAAGTACACTAGCATGTCAGCATTCAGCAATTGTCAATGTTGTGCCGGTGATTTTTGTAAGGGAGTTCAATGTTGCAATTCAATTGTTCAAATGTCATGGAAGTATGGGCTTTAGGTTCAACTGTTATGAGTAATATTCATGATTCTTTGAAAGCTGAAATGGAAAATTGTCGCTAAGCTTTTTCGTTTTGAAAGTAATAAAATATATTTTATTTTCAACTCTTATCTCATCTAAGTATATCAAAATTTGAGTGTAATTAATAATTAATTTATAGAAAAAATTAGTTTGCTGTCTCTTTCTAAAGACGTGAGTTTTTCATAATATATATATATATATATATTTAAAAGGGAAAAACAGATAGATCATTTTAAGAATCCTCTAATAACATTTCTGATTTCTGCCAAAAGGCCTTGGGGAAAAATATTTAAATAATATGATAATTTATGATGTAAAATCTTATATGTTGCTGTGGTGTAGTGGTTATCACGTTAGTCTTACACACTAAAGGTCCCCAGTTCGATCCTGGGCAGCAACATTTTTCTTTTCCATGTTATAATTGTGCTCTTTTTCCTCCCTCAACTGAACGTTTATTGACTTCATAGCATTTGATTTTTGTATTCATCTTTTCCCACTTTTGCATTTGTAATTGTTGTTGATTTTGCATTCATTCTCAACTATCATTCTACTACTAACTGGTTATGTTCACCATTTCATTTGAACTTATCATTCTGCTGCTATTAGCAAACCATACTGAGTTTCCATTTTGCCCACTTAGCAATTTTTTACCAGCACCGGTTTTTGCAGGCAGTTTCGGATCGGCTGTAACTTGTGCTATTTTTACTATTACGAACACTGTTCAATCCATTAAAATAGGAAATTATGCATGGGAACAAGGGCAAGGAGAAGAGCAATAGGACTAAAACTGCCAAGGATAATTGAGTATGAGGCTCATACTCTTCTCTGAGTCACTCTAAAATTGAGGAAACATTCAGCAGCTAAACAGACTTCAGAAATTCTCATTCAAAAGCTTTCATCACGAGTTGATTAAAAATGTGAATGTGAAATTCTGACAATTTTTAGGTATTACTACAACTGACCATCTTCACTTGAATGCCTATGTCATGAACAAAACATTGTCTATGGCATTGCCGAAAGATGTCAGGAAAACAAACGTACTGGAGGACTATGCCTAAAGAGTCTTTCATGCAAAAATTTTATGGTTGCATAACCTTCAGCCAAGTGAAAAAGACTGAGATTGTAGTGTGTTAGTAATGGAGTTGGGTTAAGACAAAAAATGGGTCAATTCCAGGCGTGGTGATGTATACATTTTTGCTTAGGCTGAAGTGCAGGGTACATCATTAGTGGTGGCTTCACTGCATTCAGGGGTTGGTTTCGGTCCAACAGGAGGTGGAGTCAGTTTCACCACAGGAGGAGGCTTACATGGTCTACTCGGCTGAACTTCCTTGACTCTTTCTGGAGGAATATCAAACTGAAATACAATAAAAGAAACGTCTTCTGAATACTGTGAGGATTTTTGAGTAATTACTTAAATAATTGTTAGTAACATAATGCATTCATCAGAAACAACAAAATCAGAATAGCCGAAGTAGTCTGGAAACCATGGTTTTCATGAATAAAATGGCGTTCAATAACCTTACTATTGTTACTTTGATCTTTTCTTTGCATGAAGCAATTGACAGTTTTTTTACAACAAACTCCTTGAAATTTATAAAGCTCTATTTATTTGCAATAAATTCTAAGCTATTTTCTTCTTAATGTTGTTAATTCTGCTTCTATAAACCCCAATTCTGGCTTTTGTAGATTAAAAGTTGTTTCTGAATAGCATCTTTTGAGTTCTTCTCAAAACAGTTCTTAAAAAAAAATTATTATGAGATTACTCTAACCTTTTTCAAACTAGTCAAATTTCTGTCCCTCTAGAAAAGCTAAACCCAAAGAGTCTAGACACTTTATAGGACAACTAAGCATAAACTTAAAATTACAGGTTGATAAATACCAACTGACCTTGTAACCACAGCCGGATATACATGCATGAAAACATTCCTGCAAGCAAAATGCAAGAGATATGATAAAGGAATAAACAATGATAATTTACTAACATTATCAACTAAAGAGCACTGGAGCAATAAAATACTCAAAAGGGACTGATTTTCTTCTATACCATGCAATGCCAATGAAAAACCACAAGAAGATCATTCTTCTGAAGCATCTATGACCATATAAACATTACGTGATAAAAATTATTCTCAAATATGCATTGTCAAGGTCATTAACAAGCCTAAAACTTATTTGTAAACATGAACAATATCCATCCATGGTTCCATAGTTCTCAGCACTAATTTTAAATCCTTTTTGAAACAAATGGCATAGATTACAACTACATTGTATAGAACCCAATTGATTCATGGAATTATGAAAAATTGGATACAAGTCCACCCAGACAATAAAACATAAAGGTTTATATTTATTCAATAGCAGTATCAGGAAAAAGAGAATATAAAAAAAACAATAATGATGGCCAGTATATTGCCCTGAGGGAATTAATTTTGAGCACAAAGAAGAAATAGATAACCTCTGAATAGCTGGCAGCACCAGGAGAACGGTCGATGTAAGCACTCCACTGACGATCCTTTAGAACTGGATCTTTATAGCAGATCTCTTCGCATTCCCCCAAACCTAAACAACAACAATTTGATCTTTCATTGCAACCAGAGACATTTTATATTAAATAAGTGTTCAGAACCTTTAGTAACCAATAAATATCAAGGAAAAACAGATTCTGTGCTACATGCTCCAACTAGGTACACCAGGGTGCAAAAAATCCTTTAGAAACAATGTATATATTAAGCTTTTCATTACATAGTCGTCAGCAGAAATAATGAACAACAATAGGAAATAAAAATTATCCCCACAAGTTATAGAAAATGAAGGAGGTGAAGTTATCAGATTATGACTTACACTCCTCCCATGTCTCACCATCTGAGTCACAACCCTTTTTGCAAAAAACTCGCCCTACACAATCCAACCAGCAGTTAATATCAGTGGCCTAACATACTAGCCATTCAGAAACTATTTTACCGGAAAATACATAATTTTGTTGCAAATATGTTCCAGAAGATTTTCTTTCAGAAGGATGAATACAGTCTAAACATTTTAAGTTTGTATCTTACGACATAAATAAACAGAAGGTATTTATAGTGGGTACATTGGTTAATAAGTAGAAAGGGAAAAGAAAAAGAAAAAGATAAAAAAGACAGCTTTGAGATGCAAAAGTACACTATATTTGCCTTGATGACCAGTGGATTTGTTAAAGCATGCTTCATGTAAAAGGTTCAAAGGCAGAAAGTGTCCTTATTCCAAAACAGTCTCTTCTCTATATGTTGAAGTAGCCTTCAATAGAAGTAATACTAACTGATATAACAATTTTTTAGGAAATTCAAGCATTCAATTAACACAAATACCAACTATGATTCATGATATATTGCGTTTTATGTGTAGTTTCATATTGCTTCATTGACTGCACATTTTACTTTTCCACTTATACACAAAGCATCTTTGCCCTTCTAACCACCACGGTTATGACATTAGGAACAAATTGCACACAACTTCTGCTGAGTTTATTACAGAGGAAAGTAACATGGTCTCAGCAAAGCATTCCTAACTGACAATTTTGTATAATTTCACATCAAATAAGTACATAAATTGCAGTGTCAGAACAACGGATACAAAATAGCATCCAAATAAAGAAGCATCGTCATAATATCTATACACATGGAGATAAAACAACAAAATGATATCTAAAAAAAGCCATAACATTAAGACCTCAGAGTTTATAGGTCTAGTTATCTTTTCATCTCTGTACATGGTAATCAAGAAGAATAAGAAAAGAAAAGAAAAGAAACATCTATAATAGCCCAATTTCTTCCAGATTATCAATACAAGAAACAGGAAATTTAAAATTATTCATCAATTAAAATTAGTGCATGTCACACATTAAGCATCCACAGAAATCTACAGATTTTTGCAAAAAGATAAATGAGAAATCTTCTTAATAAAAGTGGAGAAAGGAAACCAGAAATTACATGGAATTTGCATGAGAGCTGCATATTTGAGGGTGCATTGATTGTTACAAGGGGGTGTCCATTGCTGCGGAATCATTTTATCCTCTTTCCTTTTTAAATTTTCTTCGGAGCGAACTTTATAAGAGGGTATGGAGGATGAAAAATGGGAAAGAAAAAGAGAACGGGTAGGGGAAGGGCGAACAAGAGCAGGAAGACAAGGGCATCCTAGTAATTTCATTGGTTGTATAAGCAGTCCGCAAGGGCCGTGGTATGGGCCCCAGTCCTGCAAGATATAAATTGGCTCATTAAAAACACGCAGGGCCCATTTTGAAAAAGTCAGTAAGTCACTCCCAATAGTTTTTATTTTTATTTTTATTTTTTTAAGGAAGTCAATCCCAATATATTTGGATTGTGTTTTGAAATAAAATTATATTTGAATACGAAATTTTTTTATTGAGAATTGAAAGTTTAATGATATGTTTTGAGTTTGACGTTATTGATAATATTATAAAATATAATTAATAAGTTGTTTTATATTGTAATTTTAATTAAAAAATAATAAAAATATATTATTTATGTTATTAAGTGGGATCCATGTATAATATTAAAAAAAAGTGTTTTGAAATATATTTTATGGAGAATTGAAAAACTGGTTTTAAGAAATCCAAATATAGCCTTACTCCAAATATCAATACAACCAATCCAAAAACTGTTTTAAAGAGTCTGTTTTGATTCCAATATCAAAGTCATGGAATTGATATTATTACTCAATCCGTTCTAAAATGTGTTATTTTAATTTTAACCACTCAGTTACATTTTTTAAATATATTTTCTCTGTTTATAATTAAATATTAACATTTTTATTTTGAAATGCTTATAATTAAATATTTATTTTACTAAAATAAGTATATTTTAATTTTTTTCTAATAATTTCTTTAATTTAAGAATTTTTCTTTATCAACATAAGTTCTTTCTAAAAAAACAATTTGTAAATACGTTCTTCACTTCTTCTTCTTTTTTTTTTTTTTGAGGAAATAAATATACATACTTTGTCTAAAAAAAATATTTAGCAAATGCATTATTTTTTTAATCTAAGAGCAAATCCTATATAATAAGGCATTGTAAAAAATGTTCATTAGCGAAGAAGGCATTTCCAATCAGACATCAGACTACTAAATTCTAATTCCTTCAGCCCAGCTTTCCCTAGTAAGTTCGAGGTGTTTTAACTTTTATCCATCATTATTATAATCAGTAAATAAATTAAAATGAATATTCAGGAATCTTTACAAGAGATTCAGAATAAAGGTACGGGGGATATGGTGGGGTATGCTTCCGATTCGAGACGAAGAATCAAATTGAAACAGCTGGCAGTAGCATTTTGTTTTGGCCGCTAGCGTTACTTCGTCAATCTTGGTGCATTTGATTTCTTCAAATTTAATTGGTTTAGCTGTCATGTTTCAATTTTCTTTTAATTTCTAATCATCACGATGACAAAAAAACATCAGTCCTAGTTATATTTTTTATAATTATAAATATATTTTAAAATAAAATAAAATATTTGATCGTCCGTAGATCTTTTTATTTTCTTGATAATTAATTGTGTATATATATATATATATATATATATATATATAAAGATTCTTTGAACTTTTTAGTATCGTAAATTTGTTTCGTTATGTTGTCTGTTGTCCTTTACGAACTGATGAAACAGAAGGAGTGCGGAGGACTAATCAATCTCATGTTGGTTACAAAAAAAATTTCATCAGCATTATCTCTTGAATTTATTTTGAAAAACTCAACCCTTTCGTGAGCTGTGAACAAAAAGGAAAATTATCAAACAGTTATCAAATCAAATGAGTGTTTGTCTGCGTAGATATGCACAAAGCAACAAAGCCACTTTGGAAGTAGTAAATGAAATACTATAAACAGATTCCTTTTGTTTTTTTTTTTTTTTGAGAGAGATTCCTTTTCTTTTTAATTAAAGAAAAAAAAACCCACTTTGGAAGTGGGAAAAGAAAAACTGAACAATCTGTTCCTGGGGTGTGGAAGAGGGTGGGAAAGAAGGGCAGAGAAATGGCTTCATCAAAATGGAGGCTTCTTGGTATGCTGCCAATTTTTGTTGCTGCTGCTGCTGTCCTACTGAATCTTTTCTTAAAGGTTTGATTATTTCTTCCATCATGTCTATGCATTTGTTTTCATGCTACCCTGTTATGGGTACCCTGCTGTACACGAAGATTTTCTTGCATAGAGGCATAAAATTTTCTACTTTTTGAAGACATAATATAAACACACACAGTCAAACAAAGAGGAACCGGTGGAGGGATGTCTCTGTGTGCATGCCTGAGTCCGTCTGTGCATGTATTTGCATGTAAAGTCATTTTTTTGCTTGTGTGATGTATTGATTATAAGCAGAGTAGCACTAGACTCCCTTTGATTGCAAAAGTGGTTTTTATATCAAATTATAGTTTGCTTTTCTGAGTGTTTTTCAAGGGAAGTATCCTTATTTCAAAACATATTTGTTTTGGTATTTGGATGACAAACATTTATTTCCTTTGAAAACATTTTCAATTAATAGAAAACGATTGATTTGCTGCGATGCCTATGGTAATAAGAATCTGATGATGAGCAATACTCAATGGAAGAAATATTTCGTGCAATCATCATTTTGTGGAGTTCTACATAGTCTGCAAATTGCTTGAAAATATGGTTCTTTGATTTGGATTGACCAGGAATGACCTAACCCATATTATAGACTTACAGGTAGGCATACAGTCCTATAGATTGCTGGTCTGTTTTTGCTTGGTTTAACTGTCAAATTGTGATGGTCAGTTTTAGAGCTAGTAACATAGGCATGTTTTTGGCATCATAATAGCAATTTATGTAGTGATAGAAAGTAACTCGTACTTGATTCTGTATGCTTCCTAGAAATTCTTGTGATATCACACTGCCTTGGGGTTACCCTAAGTGATATGATAAGAGTCTTCTTATCATTGCCAAATTTATGGCATTAGTTTCAATGTAATGCTGAAAGAACTTATAAAGAATTATGCCACAGCCTTCTGCAGGTAAATGCAGCCTCTTTCCTCACAGCCATTATTGGATAGCCAGTAGGCGTATTGTAACTCCTAGAGGAATCATCTCTGGTGCAGGTTTGTTTAAAGTGGCTCCAAGTTTCAAAACTTCTGTAGATGTATTTTCAATTTCCTAGGCTTGATGTTGCTAAAGTTGTATTAATCCAGACTTCTCTCTTTTGCTATACTCCAATGAAGGCAAATAGATTATGTTTTTTCTAATTACTGATGGTAACGGTCTTTTTTCTTCAATTAACAGTCGAAATTAAGGGAGGTAAAATTGTTTCTGTGGTTGGAGAAGATGTTCGGAAAGGATATGCTTGGAGTAAGCAAGTTATTGACTATCGGGATGCTGTTGTCATGCCTGGTTTGATTGATGTGTAAGAGTGAAGCTGTCTTAGTCCTATTACTTTTTTGGTCTATCAGCTTTCTGACTTTGTATGTGCAACTTCTTTTTGCTAGAAGATTTGGTAATTCTGTGTAAACAGTAGGACATAAATTTCTGGAACAAATGATAAAACCTTTTTCATACAAGGTTTGGGATAATTCAAGATTAAAGAAGGCACTGCAGGAAGATTTATGAAAACAAGTTCGATATGAGCATTCTACAACATGCACTAGAAAGCAATTCAGGCCATTTTATTATCTGGGGATGTTTTATATAAATGCTTCCTTCTTATATCCAGATGACCCTGTTTACTGGCCCACAATGATAAGCAGATAACTTATTGTTTCACTCACAAAGAATGACATTTCAGATTTTCCTATGGAACCCCTTGCAGGTTAAATCTTTTAAAAAATTTCTAGTTCCAATATTCCGGTAATACAAAGGTTTGGTGGTTTTCCTAGCGATCCTGTTCAAATCCATTTAATATTGAGAGACACATCCATACTATCTCTCATATGTTAACATTGTCTTCAGTAAACAAAGTGGTGCTTCTATGCCATGGATAGAGGAGTACAAACCTTAACCTCATAACATTTCAATGCTTCCATAGCCCTAGACCAAATACATTATTAACTGAGACATCTTTCAAAAGTTCTAATCAGACACATACTAATTATGATTTTCTGAGTGCAATCTTCATTATGAGATGAGTAATGCAGAGGGCATCTAGCCTACTAAATTTATGTGTAGGAGTTCTCTACGTAGCCTTTTATTTGGTTGCCATTCCAAAGCTTTTGAAACTGCAGCTGAGGAAGTGGTAAAAGGGGTTTTCTTCTATGTTTTTCTTTCTGAAAAGAAAGTTTTTGTGGATGGGGAATGGATGCTACTTCTGACCTATTTAAAATGATAATTTTTGGAGGTGCCAGAGCAATGATTTAAAACTTGATACACTCATGGCAGGCACACGCACCTTGATGATCCTGGAAGAGAAGAATGGGAAGGATTTCCTTCAGGAACAAGAGCAGCTGCTGCAGGTATTTACGTGCTATTGCTTTAAAGAAATTTATTCTGTGACAATATTACATTCTAAAAGTATAATATCAGCTATTGCCTACACTAGTGGGGGAAAGACAGTGAATATTTCATGATTAGATCCTAGGGCTTCTTTTAGTAGTTAGTTTGCATATGAACCTAAAAAGGTACTATTTTGTAAATTGGCGGGGTTCTTTTCAGCCCTTATGTTACTGTGCCAAATTTGAGTCCTTGTGATCACATGCTCATTTTACCAATATCAACAGCTGCAATGAGCAATGCTCTTCATTCATGTTCTCACAGGTGGGATTACAACATTGATTGACATGCCTCTCAATAGCTTTCCATCTACTGTTTGCAGAGAAACTCTTATGCTAAAGGTATGAATTACGTATTGTAATACTTAACTTCTAAGCACATTTGGATTTGGATTGTGACAAGCTTCATGATTATTTCTTGAATTTTCACTTACCATGCAATTTACTTGCTTGAGTGGATCCTCAGTAAGTTGTAATTATCATTACATTCTTTTTCTAAGTTACTCTTATCAATGATAGGTCAATTCTGCTACTGGGAGGACATACGTTGATGTTGGTATGCTCTTAAAAGTTGAATCGTACATAACCAGGTTTTCGTGATTTGTCACTAACACTTCTATTTGCAGGTTTCTGGGGAGGTCTGGTTCCAGAAAATGCCATGAATACCAGTATTCTGGAGGCCCTCCTGGAGGCTGGAGCTCTTGGTCTCAAGGTATTTGTTCAGGAAGGTCTTAAGTCTATTTCTTCTTTAACCCCCCTCCCCCATGAGATTTTGTATCAATTATGCTGTACTCTTGTTGATAAGTTCTGAGATTATGCAGCTAGCATTATAGGTATTTTTCCATCTGTTTTTGTAACCTAGTTAATTGAAGAATATTGTGTAGATGGATAACCATTCCATGCACATCATATCCGGATGTGTATGGATTTGCTTTAATGTCAATTCTGAATTATTGGTTTCACATACGTGATTTTTTCCTTGCCTTTTTCTTTTTATGTAGTCATTCATGTGTCCTTCAGGAATCAACGACTTCCCTATGACAAATATCACCCATATTAAGGTATTCAGATTGCCAGAGCATCCTTGCTATTTGTTTTTTCATTCTTTAGATGTTCATCCTTGCAAGTACATCTTGCAGTATTAATTTTAATTGTATAGATTTTTCTTTTTCTTTTTCCCACTTAATGCTGGATCAATATTCTTTTCATCCTTCAACAGAAATATCTGATTTTTACTAGTCAATATCTATTGCTGTTATAGGAAGGACTCACTGTGCTGGCAAAGTACAGAAGGCCTTTACTTGTACATGCTGAAATCCAACAAGAGCATGGGGACTTGGGACTGCAAGATGGTGCTGATGATGCTAGATCTTACAATGTGTATCTCAAGACTAGGCCTGCTTCTTGGTAAGCATCAAGAAAATCAAAATATCTCTGAATCCTAAAAGGTGGCCATTACCCTCTTCAGTTAAGCCATAGAAAGAACTTCTTTCAAGACATTTTGTTTGCGCATTTCTTTGACTGCCAATCAAATTTTTGAAAAGCCATGACATGGAATTGTTTCTCATAGATGCTTCCATAATGGTGTATAAACCTCTGAAGTGTGAAATGAACTTGAGTTCTTTAACTTCTTAAGCAAATGTTGTGTCTCCCTTAAAACTTGTTTAATTAGGGAAGAAGCAGCAATCAAAGAACTCTTAACCGTATCAAAGGATACAAGAAATGGTGGTTCAGCTGAAGGGGCTCATCTTCATATTGTTCATCTGTCAGATGCAAGATCTTCGCTAAACCTCATTAAGGTGCAATTTGTCCTCCTCTTTAGTTCTTTACGGAAATCAAAAGAAAGACACTATGGTTCATGTTGCAAATTTGTTTCTAAAATTTCTTAAGCAGTAAAATCATTTTGATGGTTGGATTTTAAGTAAGCTCATGTAAACATGCCATTCCCTTTGGACTGGACGTGACCAATGCAATAGTATGCATGATAGAACGTAATTATGTTCACACACCTGACCTCTGCCCCCATAGTGTATTACTCCAACACGTAGGTCATACAATATCTGTCGACCTCCCTTTTTAACAAAAAAGGGTTATAATCTTCTCGGTTCTTTTAATTTTTTTGCATTTTCAGCCTTTTCTTTTCTTTTTGCATTCACTTAGCTTCAAGAATCTAATCGCAATGCTTTTTCTCAATGCACTGAGTAATTATTTTCATTTTCTAGGAAGCAAAGCAAAGTGGTCACAGTGTGACTGTTGAAACTTGCCCCCACTATCTTGCCTTTTCAGCAGAAGAGATTCCAGATGGAGACACTCGATTTAAGTGTTCTCCACCTATCCGTGATGCAGCGAACAAAGAAAAATTATGGGAAGCTTTGATGGTAGTTTCTAGACTCAGATTGTTTCTTAGAAGTTATTTTAGGTTTGGGGGGGGGGGGGGGGAGGGGAGAGGAGGTTAATTGTAGTTTTAATAAATTTGATTCTGATTGTATCTCAGGATGGACATATTGACATGTTAAGCTCAGATCATTCACCATCAGCGCCAGAACTCAAACTTCTCAATGAGGGTGATTTTCTCAGGGCATGGGGTGGCATATCATCTTTGCAGGTCAGTGAGTCAAAAAGTTGACACTGAAGACTCCCACTTTCCTTATTATTTTAGGTGAAGGAAAACCTGAAAATGTAGTTGTCATTTACTGAACAGATGCCTTGGAAAATCTTCTTGAGTTTGTTTATTAAGATGATAGGATGCTATCCTATACCACCAATGATATGCAACCACTCATAGGCTCAATTTTTTCTCATTTTTCCTACTTCACTTTCTCGTATCATTATTTATCTTGTGAACTATGCCATCAATTCTTGCATGTCATACATTGCGCAGGCACGTTATGTATGCATTCCAACCTTAAGTGTAAGGTTTCTTTTACAGTATATGTTTTCATTTGTCAACACCAGACCCAAAATTTTACTCCTTCTGACAGACTGCTTTCTCTTACCATTTTACTAATATCTTTCTTTACATCCTGCCAATCAAGTCTTGTAAAATTGCCATAATGAGTTCTATGGCATGTCATTAGAGTATCCACGTTCAAGTAACATTTTTTTAGGCCTGCTCTAATTCAATTTTCCATATGCTTTGCCTGATTGCTTCATTTTGAGCCTCTTTGCAGTTTGTCCTACCTGTGATATGGTCGCATGGCCGTAAATATGGAATTACTTTGGAGCAATTAGCTTCATGGTGGAGTGAAAAGCCTGCCAAGCTTGCCGGCTTGACATTTAAGGTAACTTTCTAATTAAATGCAAACTGTTTTGAATTAAATTAAGCCAATGACCCAAAGAAAGTTTCCTCTGTTGCAACTCTCTTCCTGCTCTTTGATTAATTGGATCATGCCCTCCAGCCTCCACTCAATTTCCTTGAACTGAACCAGCAGACCTACAACTAACCATGAAACGGATAGTCGAGTTAGGATGAATTTGGATTACAATGTCTTCATTTGACTGCTAATATGGTTCCTGTATTTCTGCAGGGCACAATTGAAGTTGGTAAACAAGCAGATTTTGTGGTTTGGGATCCTGAGGCAGAGTTTGATCTTGATGACACTTATCCCATATACCATAAGCATCCAGTATGACTGCCTTTATCAACCACCCAGTCTCCATGCTTAAATGTTATGCAAAGGCTCTCTTAATTTTCCCAGTGGAACTAAATGAGTTTTTCTGTTATTGAATTTCTGTCTTCATGAAGGAAGCATCTGATTAAACTACTTATCAGATGTATTAAATAGCCAAATTTTTTTATTCTTTATGCAGAATATCTCAGCATATATTGGATCCAGACTCTCAGGAAAAGTTTTGGCAACAATTATGAGAGGAAATCTTATTTATGGGAAAGGAAAGCATACTCTTTTATCATGTGGTCACACAATCCTCCAATGAGAAAGATGATGAAGCTCTTGGTAAATCTCATGGTTCTACTACAACTTGTTTTTCCTTACTGCTTTGGAGTTATCTGTCTCTATAAACATTTTCTTACTGTTTTCCTCTCTCCTGGTTATAGGCCAGCTCAAGACGGTGTCATCATGTATAGATCAGGCTACAAGAATATCCAAGTTCAGGAATAGTGATGAGAAGAGGGGCTGGCAGGTTCTTGAGCTATTCCTCCATGTGAAGTAGTCATGCAGTTGTATGGAAGATAGCCATGGGATAACAGTGTCTCCTCTATCCAAGAAATTGAAAACTCAATACTAGTTAATATGATCTTAGAAATCCAGCAAAACTTTCTACATAGATACCCCATTGGAGTGATCCGTTGTTTCTCTCTGACTGTCCTATTCTTGTATTGGTCTCCTGATCTTGCAATTACTCATAATATGCCTTTTCAAGTTTATTAGACTATATTGTATGTGGCAATCACTTAAAATTACAAAATACTATACTTCGATACTCACTCAATTCTAAATATTATTCACCTCTCAATAGTTTTGAACCATAAAAAACTATACTCAAACATGTTTAGATTTGTATCAAGTATATAAATAAATTTCTTAAAATTATCATATAGATTATTTATGCAATCATTCTCAAAATATAATCATGTAAATATATGTTTGATAGTCGATGTAAGGAGAATAAGATCAATTTTAGTTCTTACAAGTCTATTCCTCTTTATATATATATATAGTCGAGGTATATTTTCCTTTTTGAAGCAACAAGCTACCTGGATATGAGATATCTAAAATCCTGTGTGACCAAAACTTCATGAAATTTGGACTGGTTCTTCAATGATCCTCTGCAACAGCCTCATCACCCACACTGGACCTCCACTTCACCTTATCTCCTTCTCCCTTGGCCGGCCCAAATCCACCGGACGATTTTTCATTTCCCTCTCGTCCGACTCAACTCACAGAGTCAAACTCAGCGAGTCACTCCAGTCGGAGACGCTTAAAATCCTTGAATGGCCTGCCGTCTGTTCTCAGCTTGCGGCCTTCACCTCCACTTCCATGGGCCTGGAAGCGGCACGGTCGGCCCGGATTCCGTTAGGCCGAAGTCTGGAGGAGAGCCGGACGCTCCTTGCTCAAACCTCCGCCGCCTTGGCCCTCCCTAGGTCGTTGGAGTTCTCGGGCATTGAAGATATTACCGCCATTGTTGATTCTGCTGTGGCAGGAATAATGCTGTCGATTGCAGAGCTCTGTTCCGTGAAACGGACTTTCCAGTCGGCAAGACATTTGGTAGAGCAATTAGAAGAATTTTCAACGGACAAAAGTTTATCAGGAAGGTGTGTGTGTGTATCTTGAAAAAATTTTAGTATTGAGATTCTAGTCTGAGCATGTACAAATTCATTGGTAACTGAAAACTAAATGAAATAAACAATTTCTGGCTCTTTATATGAGAGAAGTAATCTTAAGTTTTTGGTAAACATGAAAAAATGAGATTCAAGTTGTAGCAATTTCATGTACTCATGGGTATCATAGGTATCCAGTGACAACTCTTGCCGAAAGAACTTTGATGTAAATCGTTCAGAAATGTGTTGAATGTGGACACACGTTTCTGTTGCATCTCTGTCTCTGAATTAGTTTCTGTTTTTGGTTTGCAGTTTGACAATTTTCGGTATCATTTTGGTACGACTCATGATGCATTGGTAAAATAGTTGCTGAGTAATGCCTGAAACTGGAATGCAAATGATAGCTATAGTTATTTATTATTCCTTGGCATATAAACTGTGTAGAAGCTGCTGTACTATGTCCAAGAGAGAAATGCTGGATTCATTGAGTTCCATGTGTCTTTACTGTATTCAAACAGGTGCTCTCCTCTGCTTGAGATTTTCCAGACTTGCAGTTTTCTAATGGAGTTGGAGGAAAAGATAGAATTTTGCTTAGACTGTAAATTTTCAGTTGTCCTTGATAGAGCTAGCGAAGAGTTGGAGCACATTAGGTCAGAAAGGAAAAGGAATATCAATAACCTGGAATCATTGTTGAAGCTAAAAGCAGCCTGGATTTTTCAGGCAGGTGGGAGTGACAGGCCATTAGTTACTAAGCGTCGATCAAGGATGTGTATTCCTGTCAGGGCTTCTCATAGATCACTGCTTCCTGATGGGGTAGTTCTGGACGTTAGCAGCTCTGGAGCTACATATTTTATGGAGCCTAAAGAGGCAATTGATCTGAATAATGAGGAAGTTAGGCTATCAGATTCTGAGAAGATTGAAGAGCGAACTATCCTGAGCTTGCTTACATCAGAAATTGTCCAATCTAATACAGAGATCAAATATTTATTAGATCGAATACTGGAGTTAGATCTTTCATCTGCAAGAGCTGCACATGCTCAGTGGATGGGAGGAGTTTGTCCAATTTTTACTACAGAAAGTTTTGAGGATTCTGCATCAAATTCTTTACTAGTAGATATTGAAGGCATACAACACCCTTTGCTCCTTGAGTCCTCTTTGAGAAAATTGTCAGATCTCACAAGATCTAAACTGGGAAATTCCATTACACCTTATAAAGGAAATGACAATGCAAATTCAGTAGTTTCTCCTGTGCCTATTGATTTCAAGATTGGGAATGGAGTTAAAGTGGTTGTAATTTCAGGACCCAACACTGGAGGCAAAACTGCATCCATGAAAACTTTAGGATTGTCTGCTATTATGATGAAAGCAGGCTTGTTTTTACCTGCACAAAACCATCCACAGCTTCCCTGGTTTGATTTCATTCTAGCAGATATTGGAGATCAACAGGTAGTTGATTCTTATGAACCAACCTTGACATTTTTCTCATTTTGTTTGTTGTCTCTGATATGCTAGCTCAATATTAACTCTGAACTTATCTTAAATTGAAGTCTCTTGAACAAAATCTTTCTACCTTTAGCGGACACATTTCAAGACTTTGTAATATTCTAGAAGTGGCCTCTGAAAAATCTCTTGTCCTTGTCGATGAAATTGGTAGTGGGACTGATCCATCTGAAGGTATGGCACTTTCTGCTAGCATTTTGCAATATCTCAAAGATAGGGTCAACTTAGCTATTGTCACAACCCACTATGCTGATTTGACTAGACTGAAAGAAAGAGATAATAGGTTTGAGAATGCAGCAGTGGAGTTCTCAATGGAAAATTTGCAGCCTACCTATCGGATGCTGTGGGGAAACATGGGAGAATCAAATGCCTTAAGTATTGCCAAAATTATTGGTGTTGATGAAAAAGTAATTGCACGTGCACGGTCATGGGTAAACAAGCTGACACCAGAAAAGATGCAGATGCGGAGAAGTCTGCTATACCAGTCACTAATGGAAGAAAGAAACAAGTTAGAAAGTCAAGCAGAAAGGGCTGCATCTCTTCACTCAGATGTCATGAATATTTATTCTGAGGTATAAGTGTACTTTGCTAGAGGGGAATCTGTAATTTTTTTATCAAAAGTTTTACATAGAAGCAGATCAATTTTAATAGCTGACTTAAAATAGTTATAGAAGGTCAGTAGTTATTCTCCGTCAGTGTGAACATGATTCTAATTTCTGTGTTCTTTTCTTAGTTTGTGCGTTGTAAAAGATTCATTTTTTCTATAGTTAGAAGGCTAGCATCCAAAATCTTAGGTGAAACTGGGCCTGCATTTCATCATAGGCTCTGCTAATCATACTTGTCACATCTCCTTTAATGACCATAGGCCATAAGTTATAACATATTTATGAAATGGATTTCTATTGGTTGGCAAGTTGCTGGACTACAGAGAATCATTTAGGTTTATATTTGCAACATACATACACATGACAATATATGCATTTCAATAAATGTCATTGTGATATGAGGTGCATTGCATAATACATTTCTATATATGAGCCTATGTCTATCCATAATAAAAATTTATGCTGCAATCTATGTCTGGCAAATGATCTTTTTTACCTTACTAATTTTTTTCTGTGTTTTTGATAATTCATATTCTTCCTTTTCTCTCCTGTCATAAAGATACGAGATGAGGCAGCTGACCTTGACGCCCGTGAAGCAGCTCTTAAGGTGAAGGAAAGGCAGCAGACCGAACAGGAGTTAAAGGCTGTAAAGATGGAAATTGAATCTATAGTGCAACAGTTTGAGAACCAACTCAGAACTGCTGATGCTGATGAGTTCAATTCGTTCTTGAAGAAGGCTGAGACAGCAATAGCATCTATTACTGAAGCTCATCAGCCTAGGAATGATCTTTTGTTCAACAAAACGGGCAGAACTTTCTACGTACCCCAGCTTGGGGAGCAAGTTCTGGTAGATGTATTAGGAAATAAGTTGGCTACAGTTGTGGAAGCTCCTGAAGAGGATGACATGGTCCTTGTTCAATATGGAAAGATTAGAGTCCGTGTAAACATACGCAACATCAGAGCTCTCACAAATGGTGATGGTGGTGGTACAAAAGCTTCTGTTCCAAGCTCCAAGAGGCAGGTACAGCACAAAAGGTTACATTAGATGTTTTTCTGTTTGTGATTGTGATTTTTTATATAATTTCTTTTGCATAAATATGTTATTGATAGGAAACATACTTTTTGGACTTGGAATGGCTGCGTTTTGTACATGCAAGATCAGGTCCATTTAGGAATGGCTGCATGTGATCTTATACATGATTATATTGGACTTGCCACATAATTCTTATTCCTCAGTACCCTCTTCTAATTGTTTAACAATTTCTTTTGCTTTATATACCCTCAGTACCCTCTTTTTCTATTCAACTGATTAAGATAACAGTAAGTATAAAGGACGACAGACTTCACACTATTTTAATCAACTGATGTACTATTGTTTATTGAAGTATGTATTGGCGGAATTGATAGTGAGAAGCATTTCTTTGAAATGCAGGGTAACCAGACAAAGAATCTAAAGGGTCTTCGAAATGCTCTGGAAATGAGCAAAAGTGAGGAAATTGCTCATGGTCCTGTCTTTCGGACATCAAAAAATACTGTTGATTTGCGAGGAATGCGAGTTGAAGAGGCAACTCGGTACCTTGAAATGGCCATCAATTCAAGAGAAGCGAATTCAGTTCTCTTTATTATTCATGGGATGGGCACTGGGGTGATAAAGGAGTGTGCCCTCCAAATACTAAAAGATCATCCCCGTGTTGCCAAGTTTGAGCAGGAAAGTCCTACAAATTATGGTTGTACAGTTGCTTATGTAAAGTAAATGGACTTCTTAAAGCGCAAATATTTTATTTTCTTTGACGAGATTGAATAACGGAATTTCTTGTTCGGTTTGATCACGTAATTTCAAAGTGCTGTTGTGTATTTTGACTTCTTTTCGTTCTTGTAATTGCCTACTTTTAATTTGTAGATATTTTACAGCCAAATGTGTAATTCATTCTTTTTCTGTTAAGTATTACAAAAATTAGTTGGTGTAAGGAACATGGATTTTTAGTGTTTTGTTGGTAGATGTAATTCTTGATAAATAGTCAAGATTAAAGGTACAGAAATTTGCACCATTGACTTACTGATGGCAATAAGAATATTTTGGAATTTACCTTAAAAATTGAATTTTCTTAAACTCAATTGTCTGTCATCTTTTGTATGGTTTAAAATTCTTGATAAGTGACTTAATTTCCAGAAGTTAAGTGGCCTATCTTTCTTGTAATATAATATTCAGACAACAAGATAATTGCATTTAACTGGAATTGGATGGAATCTCGCACTCCATTTAAATTCCCTTTGGCCATGACGGCCATGAGGAAGATGTATTATTACACGAGTATATTTCTTTCTTTCTTGAACAGCGGAAATGGTTGAGCCTTACTGCATGTGACTCTGAGAGTTCAGAGAAAATTGTTCTATATCCGTATGCTCTCCTTTTACGCCAACTTTACGGATTACAAATTTATTAAAGTCTAAGCTCCAACGAATCACAGTGGTGCCACGTCCCCTCTGATTTGTCACTGCCATCTTTTTCGGCTGCATGAAAAAATGTCTGTATTATCAATTGGATAAGCATTCTGTAACTCCACCATCGAAGTTCTATAAGTGAAGCCCAGAATCAGCGATACTGGGGAAGTTTATGCCTTTCTCCTTCAAGAATCAAGATGTTTGCAGTTTTTGAGCAATCAATAGCCAAGGCACCTGAAGAACTAAGAATTTCTTCAGTTGTGGGGCGCCCACCCTTCAAAACCAGGGAAGAAATTGCTGGTTTGCACCGCTCATGGAAGCCAGAGTCAACACTTTATAGGCTTTCAAATGGGAACTTCATGGCTCTCTCGCATGAAAATGAAAATCCTTTAAATCCAAGGTACTGGAATATTTTTGCTTTTTCATTTAATTGGAGATGAACTGGTCTGACTCTTGCTTTTGGTATCCTGAATAATGGATCAGATCTATTGTTGTAATGGATGATATTTTCTGTATCTTTTCTGGGGCTTTGGATAATACAAGTGACCTGAGACGTTACTATGGCCTTCCAAGACAAGCTACAGATGCCATGGTCATTGTTGAGGCTTACAAGGTTCTGAGAGATCGCGGACCATATCCTCCCGATCAAGTTGTCAAAGGCCTTGAGGGAAAATTTGCCTTCGTTTTGTTTGATTCTAAAGCTTCCATTCTGTTTATTGCAAGGGTAAAATTGCTCCAATAAGATCTCAACAAACTTAAGTTTCTTTAGTGTTCTAGTTTCTCTACCTTGCAAATCACTATTAAGATCTTTCCTTTCTCAGTATGTTAATTTTCACTTCAAGAACAACAAAGTCACAAGATTTTAAGTGAAAAAATCATGTTAATTAACATTTGACAGTATTCTTAACTGTGTTAGGACCGCGATGGGGCTGTGCAACTTCATTGGGGAATTGCGGCTGATGGCTCACTCATATGTTCAGATGATCCAAAACTCTTCTCAGCTGTTTGTGGAAATTGCTATACACCTTTTCCTCAAGGTCTGAGCACCCCCCCCCCCCCAAAAAAAAAAAAAAAGGTTCTGTTCTCTTCCCCAATGATTGTTTCAAAATTGCATTTCTGTGCATTTCCAGGATGCATATTCTTGAGTGGTAATGGCCTTATTAGCTTTGATCATCCACTTCACAAGATAAGGCCAAAGATTCGCGAAGATGATGAAGGAAAAGTAATGGCTGTTATGTTTCAAGTGGACTTGTTCACAAGACTCCCCAGCATCCCTCGTACTGGCAGTGCATCCAACTGGGTAGATGTTACTATTGTTAAGGCTGATGAATAGTGTAATCTCTTCTTGCTGACAAAATAATTGGCTCTTTCTAATAGGATTTAAACATCGTCAAACTTTTTTTTTCTTTCTTATCCTTGTTTTTGCCTGTGTTCTTTGCTGGTTTGAGCCGTGTTTTTCTTATTACATTCAGAATAGAACAAATAAGCTTCAATGGATATTGAAAGGCTGCTTTTGTAAGGTAGAATTGGTGAACCTAGCTCATTCTCATGGCTGATTTTTATTAGCAAATTAATGGCTGTTTGTATCTTAGAATGAATTCCTAATGTAGAAATGGCATTCCAGCAGGGTTTGCTCGAGATGCAAACAGGAGGAACAGAAGGCAGTTTTAATCCAGTTCTTTTCTTTTTTTAATATATAATTATTTAATCCAGTTCATTACATAAAAAGTAAATCACCATATGAAGACAGAGTCCATCGGTTCCCACGTGTCATTTTTTCTTCTTTTTCTTTTACATTTAGGCAATTTCTTTCTAAAACAAGTCATCCTTTTAAAGAAAGCATGACAATAATTTCTACCAAGAATCTCGACAAATCAGGCCATCAAGATGCGTTTCCATACGAGCCTTGAAAACCAAGCGTGCCGTCCAGATTCGAGAGGATAAAACTGAAGTATCTGTGACTCACACAGAGAACACACATATGCAAGTAGGAATTGATTAACAAATAAATCAAGCAGAGGCAAAGGCTCCAAATCATATGCTATACTAACATGCGGCTTATGGTTATGCAATAGGCCGTCCAAGCTAAAGTATAGCCAAAATGACAAGAAAGGCAACAATGAAGCATGAAATGTTACATTAGTTGGCGCTGATCATTTGACTTTGGATCATTTTTTATTCTCCACTATATATGGAGCTTGAAATTGTAGAGTCAGGTGCAGCGATTACAAACAACATTACATTTTCTTTTCCCTAGAAGTGGCAGCAAAATAAGATTTTAATACCAACTTTCCCAGTCTTAGGAGTTTGGGAGTGGTCAGGGAAGTGGGAGAAACCAGGGGAGGTGTAGGTACTTCTATTTAGATTGTGATTAGAAATTTTTTAGTGCAATCAACAAGGTACTAGCTCGACTGTGCCCCAGTTGAGTTTAATCAAGCAAAATAATATGATAATTTCTCTGTCCTTGATTTAATATTTTTCTTCATGAATATTGATATGTTTACGTGTACATAAAAAATAAAAATAAAAATTTGAGAATTTATCTTTCAATAATTAAAAATAAATTCCATGCATTCTGAAAAAATGAAAATAAAAATGTGAAAATCGGAGAAGAAACAAACACTATTGAAACCTTTTTTTTTTTAGAAGTCACATAATAGAAAATTGAAAGAGGGTTTATTTAAAAACATAAAAATAAAAAGGAAAAGAGAAAACCCAGGCCATATATTCCACACAGCCTACGCAGACTCTCGGAACCTCGAAAAGGGCATTAGATTCTTGAGGAGGAAAAGCCTAGCAATATTCATCTTCGTCTCGCGGGGGGGAAAGCACAACAATGGGGGGAGGATCAGTGAAGGAAGTTAAATCAAAGACAGAGCTTGACAAACTTGTCTCGGAGGGGGCTCCGGTGGCTTTACACTTCTGGGCATCATGGTGTGAGGCCTCTAAGCAGATGGACCAAGTTTTTTCTCGCCTTTCCACCGATTTCCCGCATGCCCACTTCTTGAGGGTAATCCCAGATTCTGTTTTGTGTTCTGGATATTTACTGCTAGTTTCTGTATTATGTTTAATTTGCGGGTTGAATGTAAACTGTTTTTCTTGAATTCGGGTTGAAATAATGTTGGGGGCTCGTTTATATGGTTTTCTATGTGCTTGTGTGTTGGGGTGTTTTGTGAACTCTGAATAGAGTGATTCATGGTTGATAGTAATATCAGTATTAATTTTCAGTTTGGTAAGGAGGAAAAATTGAATCTTTATGCTTGTGATTTTGGCAAAGAAGCAACTTTTTGACAATTCTGGAGTGTGATTGGCAATATATACACTGAGGAAGAAGACTAAAGTTTAGATGCATATTAGGTTATATGAATTAGATAAAAATTTTGTTGGCCAACATGGGAGTTGGAAAAGTTAAAACTTTATCAACCAATTGAGCTAACCTGTCAAGAGAGGGTATGACGGAAGTCAGTTATGGTTAGAACTGTTTTGGCTGAGAGGCTCTGGAAATGGCATCTTAGCCTGTTGACCTGATATCTTGGCAGCATTCTAATAGCTCCTCAACTGGAAGTTCCTGAAGAGGATTTAAGTGGCAAAAGCTCAAAGAGCATTTAACTGCCAAAATATTTTTACTCCCTTTATTTTATACATTAGCACTAGCCTCACTAAACTGAAAAGCACACCAATACCAGACATTCAAGCACTCTGCTTTCCTTTTTAAACTTTGCTCTCATTCTCTGTTTTTTAACTCAAGTTCATTCTGCTGATCTCACTTCCACTTGAGCACTCACTTCACTTGCACATGAGCATACAACTCACAATTTGAATCACTCAAGTTTTTTGTTTCCCTACACTTCTCTTTGTAGCTGAGCACCCCTATGTATAGCTGAGTTCTACCAACATGGAATGTTGTTTTTCTTTACTTGAATTTTCTAGATTCCTATTATTGAAGATTTCTAATACTCCTAGAAAATTAGGCAAAGAGAACTTTCTAGAAAGCTTGAGAGAGAGTTGTTATAATTTTTAATCGTTCCATCCAAGGACACAGCACCCTTCCGTTGGTTCCATTCTTGGTACCTCATTTATCAATTGTTTTATACTCTCTTTTGGGGCCTCTATTTTATGCCTTAGTGGTGAGTCAGGTTGAGATAAGTTCAACCTTGTTACCGTTACAGTGCACTCTTTTAATGGTCCATGACAGAATTTGCTTTGTACATTACTTTTAGTTTCATGTTTGGCTGGATTAAATCTAGAAAAGGAATGCCCAAGGGAAAGTCAGCAAGCAAATTTAAACTCATGCTCACACATGTCATTTACCTTCATACTTGCTTCCTTTGCTTGCTTAATCATGGTTCACTCCAAGTAATGCATTAAATATGGTCATTTTGTTGTGCATTAAATACTTTTCTTTGGTCCAATAGGTAGAAGCTGAGGAACAACCCGAGATATCTGAGGCATATTCAGTTGCTGCTGTGCCTTACTTCGTCTTCTTCAAGGTAACTTGAGAATTTTAGTTAGATTCTTGGACTTGGAATTTTTTCCAATTACTTTTCTGTGTTTATCCCTTATGATGGCTTTTCCCCTCTTTTTGGGTGGGTGCTGTTAGGATGCTAAGACTGTGGATACACTTGAAGGTGCTGATCCTTCGACTTTGGCAAACAAGGTTGCTAAAGTTGCAGGATCAGCCACTCCCAGGGATCCTGCATCTCCTGCCAGCTTAGGTATGGCTGCAGGGCCTACTATTATTGAAACAGTTCAGGTTCTTGCTAAAGAAAATTCCCATGTGGATAGCCGTACACCTGGTCTTAGTGATGGACTAACATCACAACTGGAGCAGCTCATAAATTCTCATCCGGTGATGCTTTTTATGAAAGGAAGTCCTGAAGTTCCTCAATGTGGTTTCAGCAGGAAAGTTGTTGACATTTTACAAAAAGAAAAGGTCAAATTTGGTAGCTTTGACATTCTAGCAGATAATGGCGTTCGTGAAGGCTTGAAAAAATTTTCTAACTGGCCTACATTTCCTCAACTGTACTGCAAGGGTGAGCTTCTCGGTGGTAGTGACATTGCAATAGCTATGCATGAGAGTGGTGAACTAAAAGATGTTTTTAAGGATCATGGAATTGGCACATCTGATTCCGTTGCTGCTGAAGTACCTGAACCTGAAGGTGGAAAGGGTGGTATATCTGAGCCCTCTGGTTTAAGTGCAGAGTTATCCTCTCGTCTGGGAGGTTTGATCAGTTCCAGTCCTGTCATGCTTTTCATGAAGGGAACACCTGATGAACCTCGGTGTGGTTTCAGTAGGAAAGTTATTGACATTCTCAGGCAGGAGAAAGTAGATTTCAAAAGCTTTGATATTCTTACTGATGATGAGGTTCGTCAAGGGCTCAAAGTATACTCAAACTGGTCCAGCTACCCTCAACTGTACATAAAGGGCGAACTGATCGGTGGATCTGACATTGTCTTGGAGATGCAAAAGAGTGGAGAGCTTAGTAAGGTCCTAGCTGAAAAAGGTATTCCTCAGGGAGATACTCTTGAAGTGCGTCTCAAGCAATTGATAAATTCTTCACCTGTAATGCTCTTCATAAAGGGTATTCCAGAGTCTCCAAGATGCGGATTCAGTTCCAAGGTAGTAAATGCCTTGAAAGAGGAGGGAGTGGATTTTGGGTCATTTGATATTTTGACAGATGAGGAAGTAAGGCAGGGATTGAAGACGTTCTCAAACTGGCCAACTTTTCCGCAAGTTTATTACAAAGGTGAATTGATTGGAGGTTGTGACATAGTATTGGAGCTAAAGAGCAATGGCGAGTTGAAATCTACCTTAACCGAATAGGTGTAAGGAATTTATGAGTTGTGTTTTTATTTTGGCCTTGTTTTCTTGGCTTTTATGGACCTTGCTATTGAGATGACGCGGCTTTTGTTGTTAACAGTGGCTAAACTGCGTTTTCAGAGTCGGTGTTGCATTATTAGCTTATTATTGTTGGACATGAGTTAGTTGCTTTGTTATTTGATGCACACATGTTAGAAATGAGCAATTTTATCATGCGAAATTGCAAAATACAGTAATCTTTTTGGTGCACTTAGTTAAGTAAATGTCTGGTTCCTGGGATTTGACAAAGCACTCATCGAATATGTCCTCCCCCCCCCCCCGCCCCCAACTGTTAACAGGTGGAGGAGCTTGAATTTAAAAGCTAGAACTTGTGGTCTATCATTGATCGCAATCTGCTTCTTGAACTTCCCTTTGTCTTTTAGATTAATGAAAATTCTTTCGACTCTACACTTTATATTTATAGTGCATGATAACAGAGATTGTTCCAAGTATTAGTGGGGAACGGGTTATTGTACCCTGTCGATAATGCAAAAACATGATCCACCTCACCCCGATTTACTAAGTAATTGTTGTCCCCTACAAACACAAGTCACAAATGTCAAATTTGAGCGAAAAACTGATATTAAAGATCAGGTGTAGGTAACAGAAGAAAGGGCAATAAACATGAACATGTAAACCACAACCATCAATAATTTCGTTTCTACAAATTTGGTTTCCATATTGAGGGATCCTATTCTTACTTCTACTTCACCTTCAAGTTGACATTTTATCTTGAAAGTCCATACACGCAACCTATTATTATGCATTACTTACAGTCAGGTGTAAGGTATCCGTCCGTTTATCATCTGTTATGAAGGTCCTTAATGTACCAACAAATGTATGAATGTCTTCCTTGCTCTTTTCCTCGCCTACAAAATCTATAATCCTTGTGATCACACTTGTTTTAGGTTTCCATCGTTTACTCTCCCCATTTAAAGAGAGAGCAATTTTAATGCATTCTACAGCCTTCTCCATCTCACCCCTCTCCAGGTAACCTTCTGCAACTTTGCTCCAACTATCTGGTGGTGTTGCCTTCCCTTTCTCCATACAATCGTCAAGCATGGCCTCAGCCTTTTCAAACAACCCCTTCTCCATGCACCCATCAAAGAGCACTTTTGGAACTCGAAAGTCATAGCAGTTTCCAGATGACTCCCAATCCTTAAGGAATTTCTCTGCTTCTTCAAGTGCATCAAGTTTTACTAGACACATGAGCATGTTAATGTAATCCCTATTGACACAATTACTGCAATTACTTTTCTCAAGATCCCATAATCTAAAAACCTGAGCTATATTCTTCATATTTGCATGAAGCGAGATAAGATGGTTATAGCCAGTGGTATCTTTCTTGTCTAACCTCTCCTCTGCTCTTTCAAGGAAAAAACTTGCCTTGTCATTTAAGCCCGACTTCATATAAAAATTGGCAACAACTGCATAGGTGTTCCAGTCCATTGTTAAACAAGAATGATTCTCCATTTCATCCAAAACTTTCTCCATACCCTCAATATCAGATCTCTGGCCGAATGAATTAATACAGATTCTGTAACTCAAATTGTCAGGGGAAACCCCACTCTCCTTCATCTGAGTCATCACATCAGGGACCTTTTCATGTTCACCTAAATTTGTATAAAGGCTCATGATACCATTGTATGGAACAGGTGATGTAAGAAGACCCTTCTCCTTCATGTTTTGCAGGTGAGATAATGACTTGTCAATTTGGCGCGGACGAACATAGCAATGCAGTAGAGCACCATATGTCTTATCTATTTTATCTTGTTCACTCAAGCTATAGAAATACGTTTCTGCAGAAAGATACCCGTGAACCTTACCAATCAAATCAATCAGCAGGGCATGCTCAGTTGGTGAAAATGTGAAAGTATCTTGCCTTTTTGTCCACTCTAAGATCTGTGGCATATCACATAAGCAAGTAAGAATTCAGGATTTCTCTATGACAGCTATGCAACATTTCAGAATTCAGCTTCTATCAAATGATGACATGTAAACTCGGACTTTTTGAACTCTTCAAATTGGTCAAGACAACAGTAAAACACTATGAGATATGCAAGCACTTGAAAGATGTTCCGTAAGAGCAATTAACCAAAAATGCATGGAATCCGTTACATCTTAAAGTATACTAACCAACAGCAGCAGGGAAATAAAAAACAAAATCCATCACAAACGTTGAGATTTTCCACACTACAGAATTTTGCAAAGAGATATGATGTGCACGTGAGTGCAAAAGTTGTTTCTATGCACTGAACTTATCTTCAAATATCATGCTCCAAAAAATAAACACGAAAGGGAACGAAAAGACATAAAACTTGTATAAATACAAATCACCCATTGTTCTTTCATAGAACAAGACGAAATTATGCGCATACAATTCAAGTCAACTACCATAATAGCTTCTTATTCAATCAAATACACATGAGTAAAATGCTTCAAGAAGACTAAAAAAAATAAGTGAAGATACCTGGAGGGCTTGAGAGAAGCGGCTGCGCTTACGCAGATCGTGCACAATACGTACCAACTCTGCGAATCGGACTTTACGTCCTTCCTCAGTCCATTTATCCAGCACTGGGGTAACATTGATTCTAGGGTTTCCCAATGGACTGATCTTGGAGTACAGCGTCTCTTTCTTTTTCTTCTTGCTCGGGACATTGCTGCTACTATCGTAATTGTTAGCAGTGCCAGTATTTGTGCAGTATAATCTAAGGTTTTCTATTAAGGAATTGATCGAAATTAGGGCTTTGTGAAATGGCAATCGGCGATTCAATAACTGCAGTTTCGTCATTTACAATATCACTGAGCTCTGTTATTCAGTTTGTTGGGGAAAATGAATTGACAGAATAAAGCGGCTGTGTAATTTAGCAAGGTTTTTAAGTGTTTTTTGTTAGTTTTCTTCTGGGGTTTAAGGTTTCTTTTTCTCTTTTCTTTTCTTTTCTTTTTTTGGGGGGGGTGTAAGATTCTTGTTCAGATGCTTAAGAATGAAAAAAATGATAATTAATTAGATGAATATAAGTGTTTCTTTATAATTTTGTAAAATTTGAATGTAATATAATAATATAAAAGAAATTATCAAAATGCATTTTTTATAATTTTAAAAAATTTGAATGTATATATGAATAAATAAAAAATATTAAAAGTAAATTTGTAAAAGCTTAAAGTACATATAACACTTTATACCTAATAATTATTTGATGGGGGAAATTTCACTTTGCCCCCATCAAAGCTCATCACTTTACTGCCCCATAGAATTTGGGATTGCGTCAATTGGGAAAATTTAGAATTTCAATTTTTCATCTAGCAAGTCCCAATGTCATTTATTCAAGCAATTTAGACTTGGCATACGAAGGAATTTAAATCATCCCACAACCATTGCGAGGAAAACGTTGATTTGTGATAGTAAGTGAGGATATTTGATATAGCAAGTTTTATATAATTAACTACTGTAATTTTTTTAATCCATTAATTTTTGTGTTGCTAACATTCGCAGAGTAATAATAAAAATAAACTGCTACTACCATGGTTCAAACTTCAAAGTGGTTGTTACTTCTTGTTCTAGCTTTGGTCATTGACAAGAGCCTAACCTCATCTTGGACACCCATCAATCCGCCAGAAGGAGGTCGCCAAAATTGAACATAAGCGAGCGGTATAAGATTTCTTGACTAGTATGTATTGTTCTCACATATCTCGAACAAAGTTGCCTCTTTTTGTGAACTCAATTTGACTGTAGTAGCCATGAATTCTTGTAAAACATATTACGCATGGGACACTTCATATTCTGGAAAAGGAAAACTCATGCAATGATGCAATGAAATATCAACATGCCATATTCTTCTTCTTCTTGGGGGTTTTACTTTGTACATTTTTCAAAATATGCGCAATTGGTCATTTGCTTTAAAAACTGTCAAAATTACAATTACATCAACAGTTCCATCTCAGCTATAACCCTTTAGTCAAGGGTTTGCTTTACCACTGAACAAACAGAAAAGAAAAGCGAAAAATAATCGATTAGTACCTAGCTAGAAGAGCGAACGGTGCAGAAAGAATGGGAGGCAGAAACTTGTCCATTTGGTAACTTAGAAGTCAAATCTACATATTTCTTTATAAAGATCATCATCAGCATCTAATCAAGATAAGATCTGCATGGATACAGGTAGCCCACTTTGGAATTTACCAATGGGAACCCCCCATTTTTTAAGGTACAATAAAAAAGCTTGGAGACTAATTGGTTCAGTTCCAAACCATTTGCACAGCTAGCCTAATTAACATAACCTTCTAGCTTTGTTCTGTTGAGCGTTCATGTAATGGGATAGGCAGTCCAATAACTTGAGTTCAAGTGTTTTGAATTGAGATATCTGCATTTGAAGTTCCAATCTCTCTTTTCTTAGATTTTTATTTTCCTCCATGAGTATCAAACGAGTATTTTCCTCCATTGTAGACGCAGCAGGTGTATTCTCTTCTGATGCTTTTAGATACTGTGGAAAGGCACTTGGCTCGCACTTCTTCCGTTGAATCTCCACAAGCAGATGCCTGCACCCCTTCTGGAATTTCTCATGATGGAATTCCCATCTCTTAGATGCTGTTTTCTTGAACCCCTATTTCACAATTGTATATTTTAGTTAAAATAATTCATCCAGCTTCCGAAATTCATGACCTGATATCACTCCCTAATTATAAGAATTCTACTTGATTAACAACCCTTTAAACATCATAAAAAAATTATCTTAATTCTATGGTTTCTCGTCCTAATTTTGTCTTAATCATGTGTTGTATGAACTTTCCAAGTCTATTCTACAGTCTTTGTTAAATCCAGGTGTGCTAATTAAGAACTGTCAATATTCTAAAACCTGATTAAGTCAAACCATTCTTGTTCTTTTTCTTTCAGGAATCAAGGTAGCAGTTCGATTATTTTGACTGCTGCAATATTCTGAACCAAAAGAAATGGTAAGGATTGGAAAGATTACCAATCTCCTTTTTATTTCCATGGTCATAATCATAATCTACAGGGATACTGACTCACTCGAGTTCAAAATCAGAAATTATTTAAATTCCCATTAGAACAGGATAAAGACCTATCCCCAAAACGACAAAGCTATAATATGCATTATGGTGCCATCATACTTTCTTTTTTTTTACCCCCTCCCAGATCTTAGGCTTCTGACAATTAAGGAAGATTTCATCAAATTTAATGTATATGTTCAACAAAATGGCAAATATATGACTACATGCAAACAGAGAAAACTTGAAGGGGAAAAAGAAAAATAAACCAAAGTAGCTTTGATGAAATTATAACACACTCACATAGGTATTGAGTTGTCGAATGAAGCTGGAGAAATTATTGTGCTTGAAGTATCGGGGCAACATCAGTTCTGAAAACTCAGTAGGAGACCATACAATAAAGCCAGTTCCTTCAATATTCCAAGAAACCACCCTTTGGCCACCATTTTCAAGCGATTCTAATTTACACCCTCTCTCTTCTTCCTCCTCCAATAACTCAAAAGTCTTGGACAGAAACGGAGCCGGGCACTTGGTCCTCGATGACTGCCCGATTCTTCTACTACTTACTATCATCCCCCGCTCCTGATCAGGCAAATCCTTGGCCATATTAATTGGCTTTTTGTAGAAGAAGAATTAGAGAATAGAACTTTGATGCATATTCTTCTGAAGACTATCACTTTTTAATCAATACGATATATAATGTTCTTGGAAACTACTAGTGCTATGGAAGGTGCTATATATCTTTTTCTTTATATTCACTTTTGTTGTTTTCTATATCAAGCGCATGTAACCTTTTTCAAGGATAAAAACAGACATAGGTCTAAAAGTGGATATTTTTCTTAAATCTTTTCTACATAAATTTTTTCAAGAAATGGTTTCGTTTTGAATGAGTTGTGTGGAAGTTTCATGATTTCTACACAAAGTCGTGACACGTGGAAATTTGAATATGTCAATGAAATTAGCATTTATGCATTCTTTTTTTATTTTTTATTTTTTACTTTTTGGTTAAGAACAAAATTGAATGACTAGATTCACATGTGTACTTGATATGATAATGAAATATTTTATTTTACATATAGTTTTTAGATAATTATTCAACTTTATAGTTGAAGAATAAGGATTTTATCATGCAATTTTTAACTAAATTTTATTTTAAAACTTTACTACATTAAACTTTGCTTCATATCAAAAATTCATTCTTAATTTGAACTTTCTTTTGTTATGTTATAATAAGAAACACAATTTATTTACTACTGACTTAGCTTTGTTAAGTGTTTAATTTCTTCAAAAAAAAAATTCAACTATCTTTATGTTTATATTTGTCTAAGACTAAATATTAATTTTTATTTAATTAAAATTAAGAAGAATATTTATATACTTAATAATGAGATTTATAAATCCGTGTCTCACTAAGGATGAAGTTTTTAAAATTGAAAATACTATTTGCAATAATTTATATAAAAAATATGTTTATATTAATACAAATTATCAATCTTAAACATTTTTTTTAGTAACATTCTTAAACATTCAAAATGTAAATATCAATATTTTATTTTAAATGTAAATATTATCAATATTACTATGCGAAGGTTAGTTTATTTTTCTTTCCTTCAGAAATATATAATGGAAGAAATCCAAATTATAACTTGGTGCACAGAAAGTGTGTGTCATCGTCGGTAACTCAAAAACAATTCAACAGATTGATGGAAATTTGAGGAAGGGCCGCGAATGCTGACTCAGTTTTGGAAGATTCTGGCTGTCTGATGTCACCTCATTTATTAATTTTCTCAGAATTCGAATTAATTTTTGCTCTCAGATATTGAAAATTCTAAATAATACATCGAAATGTTGACAATTTGAATACTTCCAAAACATTTTACCTTCTTCTTTTTTTTTTCTTTTTGAGAAAACTCTATCTTGAAGTAAAGCAAAAAAGGGTTGGATTTATAAGATATTTTTTGTTTAGTTTTAAAATTTAATATTCTTCACGTGGAATATAAAATTTAAAAATGATAAGTTCATTTATTTAATTAATTTTAGGTTTTAGAATATCATTCAAGAATAATTTATATTAACTAGCCAGCATAATCTAAATTAGGTGATATTATTTTAGTGAGTTAGTATTTTACTAATAATTAAATTAAGATGAGTTAGTTGAATATGTTAACTATTTAAGTTCAATATTTGGACAATTTAATATTTTATAGTAATTAATTTTCACTTACTTTAAGTAATTATTCATTATTGAGAAGAATACTTTGATGAAATGTTTTAAAATTATGTCACATATGTGACAAAAGTCGTTTTCTATTTAGCACCCATTTACAAGTACTCAATAAACAAAATACTATGAAAAGAAAAAACAAAAATTGCATAATACTAGCAGACAAAAAATGGAAAAAATAACTTTCTTTATTTTTATTTTTTTATTATAGGAATTAACTCCCCCTCCCCCAGCCCTTTTCTTTCTGGAGATTTTCTTAGATTTTGGTAGCAAACTTGATTTGACTGACAGGAACATCTGGGACCCTTTTGGTGACTATTACATGGCTTTAGAAGGAAAAAAAAGAAGGTCCTAAAAGAAAAGAAGAATAAAGAAAGTCAAAGACTCTTGTTGTTAAAAGTAAAAAAACATTTGTTTAAAATTTAAAATTATGTACCCTGAAAATTAAAACACAATAATTATTTTAAAGAAATCATTCTTTACTGACGTACATTAGTATATTACTCCACTTTTTAATAATAAAAAAATCAAGTTTTAATACAAATTTAATTATTTTGTAATTAAAATTATTAATTATTTCATTACCTATTCCTGCTATGTAAATTTCAGATAAAACTAATAATACACACTAAAAAGTACTAATATTCTGTATTCAACGAACTATTGGTTCAATTTGCATCCTTCATTCCGATGATACATAAGAAAAACTAACAAAGAAAATGAGTTTCTGGCTTGGTATGCTCCAATCATTGAATGGTTTTAATTGTGAGAATCACACTAAGAAATTGTGATATAGATAGAATTAAATGTATCATTTTTTATTTATTTATTTGAGGAAAAAAATGTATCATTATTATTAATACATTTCTCCCCTTTTGACTAAGATCAAATGTATCATTATTAAAGATGCTGGTTTTTCAAGAACTGATTGCACCACGATGTAACCTTGCCTGCCTCAAACTTTGATTACATTGAACCGCCTCCTTTATAAGTCTACCCAACAATTCCAATTTCTTTTTCGCTGTCTTAATCTATAATTCATTCCAAGAACAAAATATATATATAAACCAATAGTAATATCACAAGTGAATTGTATTTATAGTAATAATAATGACAAAAGACTACCTTCTACCATTGATATCTCCTACAAAAAATTCCTCCACAAAACATATAGTCAATTATGCAAAAAAAAATTCTAGAGAGCCATGTAATTAGGGGTGGTTGTAAGGGTCGGATATAAGTTATAAATTTAAGTTAAGCCAATTCAAGTTTTTACGGACCTAAAATCCTATAATTCGATTTGAATTCATACATGGTCTAATTTGGTCCAACCCGAATTGAAAATGGCAAAATAATGTCATTTTTTAGCTTAAAAATACAATTTTCTAATTTGGCCCACGGGGGCTAACTTGACCTAGAATGTTTGTTCAATTGGGCCAAGCTAAAATTTTGAAATCGAATTGAGTAAAGTTTAATTTTGACGGATCTATTATTATATAGTTCAATTCAATTTAAAAATCGGATCATATGAATCGGTTTTAAATTGCAAACCCTATTTGTAATTATGTTATTTGGAAATAATAATTTTTTCTTATATTTACCTAAGTTTTGTAAATTATATATCTAAAGAGATTTTTTTAATAATATATGTAATATAATCTCATACATTTAGTCTAAAAAATCAAATTCACTAACCAATTATTCGCAATGAGATTTTGCATGTAATTGAATTATTGTATCATAGAGGTGACAAATGATATGATATTAACTACAAATTCTAATGCCAAAGTCTTCACAATAAGAAATTATGTTCTAATTTGATTTAAAAAAAGTCCAAATTTCATGGGCCCTTACTTGAATATATAGCTAATCACGAGTTTATCAATTTATTAAATTCCAAAAAGGTGAAAAAGTTTGACCTTTCTTTTTTTTTTTTCCTAAAGAATTTGTCACCAACCAACATTTTTTCTCTTAAATCACATCTAAGGAATAGGTTCTCTTTGTATTAGAGGCGCAATTATAGTTAGTAAACTATGATGGTAACCAGTAATTTACTCGGTAAAATCTTGACAAATACTACTATAACTTAATTCAATTGACAAAACTTCATATTTATCACAATGGAACCACTTATATACATAAACAATCAAAATAACCATAAGAAGCTATATTGAGATATTCCTTCAAAGGAAAAATAAAAAATGATAATAATTTCACAATGGAATGTGTCACAGTCAAAGAAGCTATACTGAGATTTTCCTTCAAAAACAATAAAAGCAGAAGCAGAAGAAGAAGATATATTATGATAATAGTTCCATAATGCTATATGTTACAGTCAATTGGATTCATCATGTGTTCAGTTTAGATCTTTTCAATTTTTCTCTCCAAAGTCCAATCTATTAACAAAAACAAACTAGCTTTGTAACTGAATCAATCCATGTTAAAATTGGGTCGTTTGGGCCAGCCCGTTTTACTTACTTACGTAACGGTACTGAAGTGGTTGCCATAAGAGTAGCCCAACATCTTCACTCTCCCCCCTGCTCTTGGTTTCCGTAAGAATCACATACTCTTATCTCGATTGCGTTTTAAATATACGACTGGGCCAAAACAGGGCAGGAAGTTCTTGAATTTTGTTTTCTTTTTTGGGGGGTAAATAGCAGATTAATCAAGGGAAACAGGAAGTTCTTGATCAGAGGCTTAAAGAAGGAAGAGATGTCACGGCAATACGCAAGGCAATTTCATTCGTATGGTCAGCTTGTTAGAAGCCTTTTATTCAATTTCTCGATTAGTCCTTATTCAATTTCTGTATTAGTTTTCTTTACCGATATTTTTTAAAAATTTTTTTTATCGAAAAGATATGAAAATCAAGAAACAGAATAAAGAGGTCGATTGTTTTTTCCCCTTTCAATATTTGTTCATCTGTTCAAGTCGAAAAATGAGAAGGCCAAAGTCATAAAAGAAAATTTTAGTTTTTTTTTGTGATCATCTTCTCACACTAAAAATTTTACTAGTCCTTTTAGCTTTGTATTTCATATCATTCTTTCATTTTCTCTTCCATAAACAAATACTTCAAAAACTTACTACCCGCGTTCCAATTTAATAGAATTATTTTTATTTTTTTTGTTAATCTCTTATTTCTTTATTAAAAAAATAATATATTTCTTAATTGACTAAAATATCATTATTTAAAATAAAATTTTTTAGTACTCCTTGAATAATAATTGATAAGTAGATTATTAAAAAAATACATCTAATTAATGAGAAATATTTTCTCAATAATTTATTAGTGTTTCTAATATTCAAACTTTTCGAATATAAAATGAGTATTTTATAAAAAATATATTTTTTTAATAATATTAATTATATTTTTTTAATCCATGTAAAAAATAAAATAAGTGAATTAAAGGAAATAGTATAATATATGGATGAGTTTCGAAATAACTATTTTAGTGATGGCTCTGTTTCTCATCTTAAGCATGGGGAGTCAACTTGAGTGCATATTCAAGATGGAGTTACTGCTGTGCCACTATCATTTTCTGAAGTGCGTAATCCACTTCAGCACATTTCCAAAATGATGTGAATCCGTGCCAAGTCCTGCCTGCCACGACACTGACGGACGTTCTCTCTTCTATGGAGTAGTTCAATTATTTGCATTTTGACAACCCCGCTGCCTAAAATTTGGCACAGAGAAATGTGCGTCTAATCAATGTTCTGATTTATGAAGGTTTTCGTCGCCTTTCTTTCTGAAGTATCTTTTAAACTCAGCTCAGTAATATCAGAATTTGACAAATTTTCTTAAAAGCAATGGCCTAGATTCCGAGCGTATTTGATAAATTTCAAATTGAGTTTTGCATATTTTCACCTTCCAAGTCTCATGTAAATTTTGGTGCTTAATCAACTCAATTCATATATTGATGACATTTTCTTTTTCATTCTTTTAGGGTAAATATATTGATGACATTTGACAGTGGAATCGGTGCTTAATTTGGTTTATTGACACTCGCCACTCATTACCAACAGTAGGAGTTGTCTTTTCGGTTGAATGTTTACTAATGGGCGAGGGTGTGGTGTCATTTCTGTTGAATGCTTCTGGGGATAGTCCCTTACAAACACGAGGAGTTGTATCCCATGCCAACGATCAATCTTTCAAGGACTAGTTGTCCAAGCAAGTGAAACTGTACATTGTAAGTAGGAACTTTTGGCAGAAAAATATCGGCACTAATTTTGTGAAATCACCATATTTATCTTATCAATGGCTCTTAAGACATTCCTGAGGTATTTCTATACAAGAAAAGTTAAGGAAGGAAGCTAACTAAAATGCTCCCAAGAGGAACAAGCCCTGAACTGAAGACTTAAAACAGGAGAAGACACAGGAGTAAGCAACAGAAGAAGAAAAACGAAACTCTGTTCAAAGACTTGTTTGCTATTATCTCCTGCCTTCTCAACCTTGCATTGCTACGGCTAGCTGTATATATGAGTTTGGATAAGCATATAAACTCTCTGAATTTCCAAATACCCGTGCATAAACCATCTCCCCAAACATCCCAACCGTAGGATGACAAACAGTTGTTGCCGTTGTGCTGCCAAGATTAGACAATGGATCTTCTCCGTGAATAGTATCTGGATGGAGAAAATTCTGGTAACTTTCATGAGAATTATGATGTGGAAGTTGTTGATCATGAGTTGAAGTTATCTGAGAATGCCTGACAGGCACATTTGGTCGAGGAGGTATTGAATTTAGAGAAGTAGCCTTGTCATTAGGCTCGTCTTCAGAAAAGACTTTGCCACGGCCATACAGAGGTACGATGGACGTATGGGATATTTCAGCCTTGCAAACTGGACACTGAGTGCACTGATCCGAAGAGAGGGAGGTACTCTGGAACTGCAACCATTTGTAGATGCAAGGCCAACAATAGAGATGTCCACATAGGGTAACCACGGGATCACAGGCGAAGTCTAGGCAAATGCTACAGTCGAAACAGGCGGAGATCTTTTCAGAGTCTGCTGTCACAGCAGGAATGGATTTCCACTCTTGCGAAAGCTGGTGCTCAAATTCCATTTTTTTTTCGCACAAAAAGTTTCAACTTCCAAGTTGTTTGATCTGCGAAGGAATAATAAAAAATTCAGCGCCTGAATTAATTTGAATAGTATATCGAGTATGTAAGGCAGCCCATTACAGAGCTATTAAATTCCCCAAATGCAGAATAGTATTTACAATAGATAAGCAATACCCCTACCCTACTCCAGCAAAGGAAGAATTGGCCTAGGTCCAGACTCCAGATAGGGTTACATAGATAATTGCAAGGAAAAAAATAAAAGCTTTCGAGAAATATCTCAACCGCCAAGAAAACCCAAAAACAACGAGTATATAGTAATGGTAGCAAATAAGGTAGATAACCTCAATCTTTAAACTCTTATCTATAATTTTCTTGTTCACAGCCCCAACAAACTTGAGCTACCTATTTATTTCAAATAATTTATGTGATTTACAATACAATTTTGGCATATTTTTACCGGATTCTTGATTAAAATTTGGGGAGGGAGCAGCTAAATCCTTAACAAACCCAATGCAGGATTGAATCCACTGGAAGATCTTTTGGACAATTCCCAGCACAAGAAGAAAAAAAACTCCTCCCGGTAGCCCCACTTTTTCCCCCAGAAAACAAGAAACTAAGAACAGCCCAAGAAAAATGTCAGATAAGCCTCAGATTATTGAAAAATAAAAAAAGATGTAAGATTTCATAGAGTTCATTCAAGGTTCATAGGTTCATTCAAGGTTGCATAACCCTAATATCTACCCAAAAACCAAAACCAGACAAGATCTATAAACCCAGAGGCATTTATATCGACAAAAAATACACACGGACACGAACCCAAAGAGTAGGAAAATTGAACACTCACCTAGTGATATAGATAACTCTCAGAAAGACTATGGAGGAGCTTCACTTAGAATAACTGGCGTAGCAGAGGTGGCGCGTGATGGAAAAAAGTGCTGGAGGATCTTTGAAGGAAGGGTGAATGAAGGATGAGAATTGAGGAGAAGCGGAGAAAGGTAAGGGACTTTTATAGCGTTCGAACTGGGGGATAATTTGTTGCTCTCTCTCTCTCTCTCTCTCGGCTGACGTGGAAATTTTCGAAAAGCGTGAGATATGAGACACATTCGTGCTAATCTTTTTTACTTGTCGTCCCTGTCACATCCATGGGCCCCACTACCAAAACTCCATCCTTTTCTTGGTGGCATTTGCCTTCGTGATCAGTGATTACACGCATCCGCGTTTTATTTGTTTTAGCGATAAGTACTGAGTCAGATTCATACGTTCCGTATGGAACGGTTATGAAAATTAGATGGATTTATTCATGATTTTATGATTATTCCGTTCCCAAATACTAAAAAAAATAGTATCATTCAATTTGTAGTGAATTACTTTCTCATTTAGAATTAAATATTTATATTTAATTAATATATATATATATATATTCATTCATATCGCATTCTCATAATAGACACCAATTCAATTTTAAAAAATAAAATAAAATAGATTCAAATATAATACAACTCATTAATAACCAATGACACTTTCGCAAACAATGTTATCTTGATTTTGTGTTAAATTTTGTTTAAAAGGATATTAATGATGGGAATGTCTATGAATGGTTTATTTATTTTAAAAGATATTATCTATTCATTTGCACTATATAAATAATTGAATATCCTAGAAGTTTTTATCCACGAAATTGATAATTTCACTGCGTGCATGCATTGTCCAATTGTAATAATGCATTCAACTTCGAATTCGTTTTGAAATTAACCTTGCAAGGGGTGCTCGAACTATCAGGTCTTATGTCTTATTTGATCCCATACCACTGCATGTATGGGTGGTTATACAGTTTTCATTTTTAAAATTTCAATCTTTCATTTTTTTCTTCTTCTTACAAGAGTAGAACCAAATCAAATCAAATTTCCTCTAAAACTTAATTATTTCGATCCAATCAAATTCGGTTCCATCCATTATCAAAATTTCGCTATTCTAAAAAAAAAGAAAAGAAAATCTCCTTAAAGATTTATAGAAAATTATCAATCCTTTGAAAAACTAATTGAATGTTCAAAACTTCAATAACATAAGCCAATAATAATACAATATTGTTCATGACTTCGAAAGTTTTAAATAGCATTAGCATTACAAATAAAGAAAAATATTATTAATCTTCCAAGTTCCAAAACAAATGCTAAATTTCTCCATTCTTAAAAAGATTGACGTAATATCCACTCGCTATGGCCACTGCCACGCACATGCTCTCCCTACTCTACCACAATTTATTAAAATCCAATGCTGTATTATACTAGAACCAATTAGAATGCAATATTAAAAGTTTTAGATAAACCGTAGATTTATTATCTACCAACAATTACTTGAATATGATTTAATATAAGTACTTTACTATATATATATATATTTTTAATTCCCCCCTCCCCCATTTTGCTTGCTTAAATGCATATATAAAACATGTATACAAGGGTTCTAGACTAGACAAAACTTTTAGTAGAAATGTGATTAAGAATTATGTTCTCTAAATAAAAAATACATTCCAGATAAAAATGTATTTCTAAAATATCTTTACCAAACAATAACATTTCAAAGAGTTTGGTCTCCTTTTAATAATGATGATGATGATGCAGTGTTTGCTTTATCTAATTCACCTCGCCTCCTTAATCTGGATAGTGGACATAAATCTTAATCCTTTTATTTTATTTTTAAATAGGAGAAAGAAGATTCTTTCACTAGGAAGAATCTGAAGGCGAAGCGGCGGTTTGATGCTTGGAAGCTCCATCTGCCGACCGCCGTGACGCTTTTGCTTTTAGAAATTTAATAAAATAATAAAAATGCATTTGGAGAAATATGATTGGTGAGTGTATTAATAATTAACTAAAGAGAGGGGTGGATTGTGGGGACTTGGCGTTTACTTTTGGTACTTGTTCTAGATATCTTTCTTTTCATTTAATTACTCTTCTCGAAGACATAGTTCCAAGAAATCTCTGACATCATCATCCGATAAAATTATCTCTAATCTATAAAAGTTCACACTGTAGTTGGTAGACGAATATATTATATTTATACCCCCATCAATCTAACTTCATAGTGATTGGCTGAAATGTAAATTAGTCCCTCAAAATTATAAAAACTTTCAATCAAGCGTGCTTAATTTTTTTAAAAAAATCTTAATTAAATCTTTTGTTAATTATAATTATCATTTTCTTTTGAATGAATTTGATTGAAAATTTAGATAGAAAAAATAAAGCAATAACTATTTCAATAAAACTTTGTTAAAACTATATTACTTTTACTAAACTTTGGATAAAAATTTAAGACAAAATAACTAAAATTATATATTTTTTAAGAATTTAATAATCAAATTTCAATTTTTGAAAATCAAATGATGTAATTGAAAATGGGTTCTATGTGTGTAAAATATTTTACATACTCTTTTTTTTTCTTTTTCTCTAATCCATTTTTCTAAAAAAAAAAATCTCCACCAAATATATAGAACTTAGATGACTCGATTCGATATATATATATATATATATCTTAAAGTATTTAAAATTCAAATATTATGCATTCATTATTTCAATAATTGCTATATTTTAAAATTTATCTAACATATTAGACTCACTATGCATATAAGTGACAAAACGAGTTGTTCGATACGATTTGCTCGGGCCAAATAGAAATATTGGATCGACCAATTCAAATTGAGGCTTAAAATCTTATAGTCCAGTTCGATCTATAATTGGGTTGGCCTGATTCAAAATGTCAAAACGATATCGTTTTAATATAAAATGTAATTTATTCCATTTGGCAGGGAAGAATTAACTAAGTTCAGGATTTTAATTCGAATGGACAATCCGATCGATCAAGTCGAATCAACTCAAATTTTAAAGGATATATTATTATAAATTTCAATTCAATTTAAAATCAACGTAATGCGAGCCAGACTTAAATTATCATTTTGACTATGTATCAAATCATCAACCAAATGCAAAAAAAAAAAAAAAACATTATTCAAATGAGTTTTTTTTTTTCGTAAAAAAGTACTTTTTTTTTAAAGTTGTTCAATTATTTGTGGAATGTGGATAATGAAAACAACTAAACAAATAGCATTGCTCAAGAAAAAAAAAAAAAGGGGCGGGTTGGAGTCTAAAAAATAAAATAAAAAACTAATGTTGAATACGAGGAATATAAGAGATATCTTTTATCATATAGAAGGCTTTACAGTTATATCATACGATTCATTCTACGGCATGAGTTGTATAACTTTTAACTCGTACTTCTCAAAGAAAAAGTAAAGGGAAAAAAACAACCTCATAGTTGGAAGTTGGAACACCTTAATTGGAGGGATTTGGAGGGGAGGGGAGGGGAGTAATTTTCTAGAAATCATTTGTTTGGTTATTTTTTTTATTTAAGGGGGAGAAAAGGAAAATTTGAGATGAAAATTTCTTCTCTTCCCTCATTTTCTTCACTTCCAAAAAGTGAGATAATTTGGAAGGGGAAGAAATTAAACCTTATGGAATGACTTATTAGCTATCATAATATTTCAATAATTACACTTTTATTTTTCTCTCATTTTCTCACAATAGTTTATCTTTACATTTTAAAAAATATTAATAAAGAATAAATGTTATAGATATATAATAATCAATTTAATTATATTTCTTATCTCCTTTCCTAACAAACCAAATAAAAAGATTTTATTTTTCCTCCACTCCCATTTTCGAACCAAAGACTATGCAAAGTTGTCCTTATCTTATCAACTGAGGGAGTATTTATAAATTATAACATTGTTTTAAAATTATTTTATATGTATTTATTCATAAAATTATATCACATAACTTGTAGGACCCTTCCTCAAAAAGGCAAAAAAAAGGAAAAAACTTGCAGGATTCAAATCCATAACAACAGATTCTGGACCAATCTACTTTGGGAACTTTTTGAATTTTGATCCGTAAAACAGTGGGCGGTTCCTTTTCTCGGTATTATCCATTAGAAGAAGGGGCAAAGGCCCGTTCGAGCGCAGTACAAAAGCGCGTCCACGCTGGAAAATTAGGACTACTACTATAGAACTACTAGTATAAATTTTTCTTATCACATAAGAGTATTTCTAGACTATTAGCTGATGAGGAAATTTCCTGCTGTAGTGCTTTGCTTCTTCTCTTTATTTTTATTACGTACTTTACTTAATACTCCTATTTAATTTCCTTCAAGGCTTCCGCATGTTAGGGTGGGTTTTTCCTTAATCAAAATTAATGTTTTCTTAGTGTGGAGAATATGAATATGCATGGAAGACTCATAAAAGTAAGATGCTTAAGGCTTTTTATATAAATTTTTTAAACTTTAAAAATAATTTTATTTCTTATAATTCTTCTCTTCGCATACAATAAACAAAAATAAGAAAGATAAACGGCTATTAATTTCGAATTGAAATACCTTGCGATTTAAATAAATTATAGTCTTTTTCATTTGTTTTCTATTTTTTTCCTTTATAAGAATCATACTACTAGAACTAATCTCGCACAAGGTAAAACCACCTTGGTTTTGTTTTTAAAGTCAGGATTCAGGAACTACGTGCCACGTGACATCAAAGGGATTAAAGTAAGGATTAACAAAGTAATTATCGAAGTCAAAGAAACAAAGCATCATCGTCTGCATTTCAAAACAAAAGAGACTGAGAAACATGCAAAAGAAAATATATCCCATTCTAGAAAGTCCCCCAAAACTAAACCAGTATATAGTTGTCTGGTTTTTGACATGTCAACACATTGTCACGTCATTTGTTTCCTGTTACTACCCAAGAACTGGAAACCCGTTAGTCTTAAGTTATACTATTAATTTAATTATGTGGTTTAAATATAAAAAAAAGAAAAGAGAGAAGAAGTAATGTAAAATGCAACTGAGGATATCTCACATCAAGATCCATATAGCCAGCCAAGAAAAAAGGAAAATTTGTATATAAATATTAAAATAAATACATGGTTATTGTTAGTTTAGTTCTAGACTTCTAGAGCAACTTGAATTCAACATAGTTGAAATTTTTTTCAACTTTGTACTCTGAAAATTCGGATGCTGAAGTTACAGGCAGTGCTTAATTTTTCTATACCAAACATCATATAATTGACCTTCCAGATGAAACGTGATGGCTTTCCAAATAAAGACAAAAATCCACAGAATTTCCGAATCCTCTAGAAGTGGTTACTCTTGACTCTTGAGTCCCAGAAGAAAGAGCCGCCCGGTAGTTTACTATGAATTAGTTATCCAATTAAGTTTGATGTTGAAATTGCATACTGTGTTTCCTTAGCACAAGAATTTTGATTAATAGTGCAAAATATTTCCACAATTATATGAAAATCCCTTCATGGGAACGTAGTTCATACGTTTCAATCAATGATCATTCAGACCAAACTAGTGAAGGAGTCCGTAACCGGATTAGACATGGCTCATTCTTTCAATACAAAAATATAAATATAAAAAATATATATAATACGCAATTAATAATTGAAATGTAAATTTATATAAGATTAGTATAAAATAAATGAACATTTAATTTTAAAAATCATTTTTGATACATAATATTAACAAACAATGACATTGTCCATATGTTTATTTGTTAATTGATGTATTTATTTAAAAACAATATTCTTTATTTTAATATTTTAAATCAAAATGTCAATATATGACATTTTTCTTGACATTGTAAAAAACATATCTGTTGTCATTTTCATGTATCTATTTTCTTCTAATTCTCTAGTTTTATTATCTATTAAAAAAAAAAAAAAAGGAAAGAAGGAGACCATAACCGCGGCTGCCTGAATTTGAAATGCATGGTATCTTACTTTAGAAGCATAAGCATTTCTGACATTGAAAAATCTTTAATTCTTTAGAAATTCAATAATCAACAATAAGGATTTTAACCATCTAAGCAAAGAAAGAATAAAGATATTCCTAAATATACAATTAGTTGCAAGTTAGTACGATGTGACATTTTGACAATTTATTTTTTAAAAATATAAAATTTAACTCGTATATCATAGCTTACTAATTAAGAAAAATTAAGACGTAAAAATATGATTGTCCTTTAAGCTATATATTCATAAGTTCAAATGTCATCATCAATCTCCTGCTCAACATAGTACAAAAAATGACACAATTAAATCTATTTTAAAAACAGAGATAACATGTTTTTTTTATATTATTTATAGAAAAGAGATAACACGTTCAATGCATATTTTATTTGCATATTCATCAATTATTTTTATCTTGAATAATACAAACAATCTGTGAGGATATCGAATCTAATATATGTATGGGCATATTGCATGTATATATTTTTATTAATAGCTCTTGACACAATTGATAAAATATCTAAATCACCCATTGGAGTAGTAATTGGATTATTTATGTTAATGACTTGAGTAAGTTCAAACTCTGAGTAAAATTAAAAAAGAAGGTTCAAGGCTCAAGCTTAACCGAATTTATAATTATGAAGTTAGATCAATTCGGACTTAGCTCAAATTTCTTTAAGAAAAGGAAAAAGAAAATGATGATATGAAAAGATAAATTTAAATATAAAGTAAGTGAATTAAAAAATAAATTAAACAATCGAATATAATATTCATAGAATAGAACAATATCCATTAATAAACTTATAGAAAGATGGGAAATATTAATTTAATTTTAATAGTCTTCATCTCTAAAATTCAATGAAAATGACTAAGATTATACAAATACCATCATATACATAGTTAGTTAAACGTTATTTTTAATGAATCTTAAATGTAAATTAGCCCCAATTCACATAAGTTTAACTATAATATAGTCAATTTGAGCGGGTTGAGCTTGGATTGATTCGCTTCGAACTCGTTGACAATCGGTTTGTGTTCCAGGTTAACGGTTTAACAACTATTTTTTTTGTATTAAAAAAAAACTAATGAAGAAATAGAAATGACTGGTTCCAGTGGTGCAAGAGTTTGACAAAATTGGACTGGACCAGCTATTTTGATTATGGTCAGGCCTTTAAAATGACAACTTTAGTAGGCCCAATGGGTACTCGGGCTGGACATTTCTAATTGACTAGTAACCAATAGCAACAATTAATTTATTCTTTCAAGCTGGGTCAAAAAGGTCCTCACGTGACTCTCGTGACATAAACTTCGCGCCAAAACTGAAAAGGCTCTGTGTGTCTATTTCATCTTCCAAAGCCTCTTTCCCCTCAATATCTGCACGAAAATTTGAAAAAATTGAAGAAAAACAGTTCCAGGAATCATTCAAAATGTCAGCCTCAAAATCGAGCGCGAAGAAGAGAGCGAACGAGTCAGATAGTTCCAAGTCCGCGAAGCTGAAGAAAGTTATCTTAGATGATGATTTTGACGCCGATCTCTCAGAGTTAGTACAAATCTTTATCGTATGCAGTTTTTGGTAGAATTTCAGTGTTTTTTCTAAACTAGTATATCTATTGAATTTTGTAATACGAATGAAATTGCAGTGATATCAAAGGAATCGTGACGGCTCTTAATCAAATAAGAGAGAAAGCACAGAAGGACGGACAGAAAAAGAACGAAGAGACAATTTCGAGGTGATTTTTGCGTTTCTGTTTTCTCAGATCTGAATTCATGTGAAAAAATTCATACGTTCTACGTTTTCATGTTACGCAATTGTTTCTGCTGGTGTCTACCTATGAATACATTTTGAATATGTAGACGCGCATACGTTCTACATTTCTGCTGGTGTACACTGCGTTGTATCTTTGCTTAAGTGTGCGGAGTTTCGTACGAGAATTAAGAAAGTGTGTGTGTGTGTGTTTTGTGTTGGAATTTGAGAATTGCATCGCTTTCTCCGCTAAGATTATTTGTTTATGAGATCATTAGTTGTGCTGATTTACTTTCAAATAATTTGCAAAAATGAGAGAAATGCCAAAAATTAAGTGTACTACTCTAATGCAAGCGAATAAAAGATCTCCTGAAAGCAAATTTAAAATTGACACACTTCCAACATGTTTATATTTTGACTTGACAGTTATTGTCCACATCTCTTTTGTGTACTTTATGACTCATTGATTATAACTAGACTTCTAGTTTTACAGTGTTGAATTTGCTTGATCTTGCATCTGATTTATTGCATCAGCTGCTTAAGCTACTTGATCTCTCTATTCTTTTTATTCTGTTAATATAATTAGCGTCCTTCTGTGCTTAGAATTGCTTTGAATTCATTCATCAGTCCAATTGCCCCTGATAGACCAATGGGTAGCAGTGCATTCAATATATTTTGAACTGGTCGGTGGTCTGCAAGAAATTAACATTCTTATTTTATGTCGATTAAATGGTGCAATGCCCAAGTGAATTTGTTCCAAAATTGCGCTTAGCCTGAAGGATCCCATTATTTGTCTTTTACTAGTAGTCAGTATATCATTAATCAAATGCATGAAAAGAGAATTCTGGAGCTGTCCAAGTTGCTATCTATATCCCTAAAGAGGGGGAAGGTGGTAGGAAGAACCAATGCACTTCTTTGTTTCCCTTGATAAAATGAATCCCTGATTTTTACCTGAAACTCTTTATTGTTATATTTTGGTAGTGTGACTTCAGAGATCCAATCAAAAACGGATGAATTGAAAGCAAAACTCGAGAAGGATAGGTAAGAACTTGTCCTTTCATTTATGTGTTCGAAGCAACTATAATCAGTAGCATTTACTTTCCCTAAATGTTGCCTAATGATGTTTTACCAAACAGATTTTCCATTATCTGCTTTTTTGTTTGATTTCAGGCAAGTTTTTGCTAAGTCACTCTCAAAGAGCTCAAAAGAGGTTTGCATGGAAGGATGAAATAGCACTAGTTGGATTACGTAGGAATGTGGAACTCATGATTTCTATCAATGCATTTATTTTAACTTTTGCAGTGTGAGAACTTGCTGAAGAATGAAACAGCTAAGTTCCAAACAGTCTACGAGAATTTCTCTAAGGAGAAAGCTGCACATCTGGAGGCCTTGAAAGGTACTTATTATTCTGTACACATCACACACACACATACACTATTCATAGTTCTATCTGTATCAATCTCATAACTTTCTGAAATTGTTATAAGAATAGAGCTGCCGTTTGCTTATTCCTCTCTAGAACAGGTTCTACAAATTAGTTATGTTGTGAATCCCGTACTGGTTTCATCTTCTTATCTAATTCATCAGTTGCGATGCATAATTGTTCCATTTTGAAAAGTACTTTCCAGTAGTCATCTACTCCCAGCTATTTGGTAACTAGTGTTGAGGATTGCAAAAGTTTGTTCTGGTTATGTCTTGTTAAATGTTCTCTATTAGATTTATCATTTCTCTTGGAGTTACGATTTAATTTGAAGTAAAAGAAAATGGCTTTTACAATTCGTTTTACATGTAAGAACAGCATGCTCTAAAGGTGTAGTAAGAGTGCTAGCAGGTTATACAAATTGGAGACTGGAGAGTGATGCTATTTCGCTTTCATTACGAATTTCTATATAAATTGAATTGATACCTGAAATTCTTGAATCCCTTGAAGGCTCATGTGATATCATTTCATCCAATTACCCAACTGCCAAAGCTCCTTAATCTTATTGATTTCACAGGAGAAATGCAGCTAATCATTCTTTGTTCTCTGCAGATGCCATTGCCAAGTATGAAGAAGAGAAGGAAAAATTATTTGCCCGCTATGAACAATTAAGTGAGCAATCTGAACTTCATTTGCTCTTCACTTAGAATTCGAACAGTTAGAATAAAATTTTCGCAAAATATGTAGGGAAGAAAGAGAAGATTATGATAGCTGAACTTGAGAAAGCATGTACGAGTAAAATTGCTGATTTAGAAGAGTCACTAAAGAAGAAGAAACAGGTAAGCGGTGCATTTCGTTCCATTTCTCTCTCGAGTGTGTCTCATCTATTGTTGAGAATTAACTGTTTTCTCTTTCAAATCTTGTGGCTTCAAAGGATGATAAAACTTTCAGCATTCTGAGAAAGACTCTAGGTTCGTTTCTGGATAATGCTTCAGATGAAGACTTCCCACCTGACGATTGAACTTCTTTCAGAGCCTTCCGCAGAGAACATGTTCTTCTCCACTTTCATTTACCTTAAAGAAACACATGACACATGCATGCAGCCTTTTGCTTCTTGTCTCTGCGAGTAAATACTAAAAGCAGAACCTCAAATTTTGTACCTTTTGTATCGCAAATTGAGAAGTTCTTTCTTTTTCCACTTTTGTCGCTGGTGCTACCAAAAGTGTCTGTCAGCTCAAAGCTAATTACCATGTTAGAGTGATCTTTTGATTATATTGACTTTATATCACCATTGGAGTAAATTGTATTTGATGTGATCGTTTAGGACCAATACCTGTTGCAATTTTAGATGGACAACCATCAGACATCGTTTAAAACATGACACGAAGTACACGAAAGGCGAATCTAGGATAAGTAGGGAATATACCATCGTATGAAAGTGTAATTTCGAACTTGAGAATGTGCCTCCAATCTTTTCCTATAAAAAGTTCTCAAGCACGAGGAAGAAGAAACATCGGGAATTATCTGTTAGAATATGGTCTTCATGACCACTAACATCAATTAATGTAACCTACACTTCAATTATAACAAGTTGTAATTAGGATGTTATAACCAAAGTTGTAACTCCTAAATTAAGGACCACTAGTAACTCCTTAGTGTAACTATTTTTTGATTAAAGATCACTACCTCCACTAACTTAGAACATGGAGGTGAGTTACATGAGTTACATAAGTTTCATATGTTACAAGAGTTACAAGAGTTACAAGAGGAAGAATTAAGGAGCCCTACTAAATGACATATGATGGGAAGTGTCATACTATTGCCTATAAATAGGGTCCTTGGTCCCTCTCTCCACTTGATAAAGTTGTGTGTTATCCCATCACTATACACAAACATAAAAGAGAGTTAGGAGAGGGAAGATCAAGAACCATCCTTGTTCATCATGTCTCAAGGTACAAGGGATATATTATATCTTATGAATTTCATGTTTGAGTATGACTAATGATCCTTTTATTTTCTAACATGTGGTATCAGAGCCATGGTTGAAGTCATACTCTTAAATCATTTGATTTATGAATTTTATGTTTGCATTCATAGATATACTTCTAAGTTACATTCAAGGTGATTCTTATTAGTTTTGTTAATCACTTTAAGAAGTATATTATATTATGATGTGCTATATTATCTTACATTTTAATATGATGTCTTGTTTTTTGATCTACTAACATATCTTTCTTCAAGCATCATATTCTTTGATTTCAAGATTGAAGTAAAATATTTCCAGCCACATTAATGTATTGTTTGGCTATGAAAAGTTTAATACAACCATTATTTATGGAGTTTTGGTTGAGGTTGTGTCACCAAAGTGACTCAATTAAAAATATATATATATATATATATATATATATATATCAACTAATATTGATGGTTGTATAAGCATTATGGTTATATTAATTATAGATTATGTATTACCCAAAGGTGATATATTTTCTATAGTTATTTTTTATGATAGATTTGTTATTTACCCAAAGGTATATAACATATGGATCTTATAAATTGTGGATTATAAGTGAATAATGGTTACTCACTTATTTTAGAGTTAATCCCTAGCATGTCAACTTTTCAACCCAAAGGTAGAAAAGCTTGGTGATGCACTAGATTACTCTTAATATGTAATCTTATGATGTTTCTTGTGTAAATTTTCAGCAATTACTCCAGCATCATTTTCAGGTGGTTTAGCTAACATTCCAGAGTTGAATGGGACCAACTATTCAGATTGGAAAGACCAAGTTCTTATCACCTTAGGGTGCTTAGACTTGGACTTATGCTTAAGGATCGATGAGCCACCACTACTCACTTTAGAAAGTTCTGAGGTAGACAAGGCAATCTTTGAGACATGGGAGCGTTCCAACCGCCTAAGCTTGATGATTATTAGAAGCAAAATTGCAAAACATATTCGCAAATCAATTCCGGAATCCACAAAGGCAAAAGAATTCATGGCTTCCATTGAAAAACAATTTAAAACTTCTGACAAAGCATTGGCAGGTACGCTTATGGCTACTTTGACTACTAAGAAATATGATGGGACTAATGGTGTGCGAGAACACATTTTGGAAATGAATAACTTGGCAGAACAACTTAGAACTTTGGAAATGACTATTTCTGAGTCATTTTTGGTGCAATTTGTGCTCAATTCTCTTCCTCATGAGTATGGTCCATTCAAGATCACTTATAATACACAAAAGGACAAGTGGACTATGAATGAACTCATTTCAATGTGTGTGCAAGAAGAGGAGAGATTGAAAAGAGAAGGATTGTATGCGGTCCATATGGTCTCTCAAAGTCATAAAGGTGATAGACTTAAAAAGACCAAGAAAAAGGGTTTTAAACCACCATATAAAGGTAAAGGTGAAACTGCATCTGTTGATGGTGATGCGAACATAAGATGCTATTTTTGCAAAAAGAAGGGACATAAGCAAATAGATTGCTTGAAACGAAAGAATTGGTTTTCAAAGAAAGGTAATTTCCTTTCATTTATGTGTTTTGAAACCAATTTGATTAATGTTCCTTCCAATACTTGGTGGTTAGATTCTGGTGCAACCATTCACGTATCTAATAACTTGCAGGGATTTCTTACAACCCGTCAACCAATGACAAAGGAAAAGACCATAATGATGGGGAATAAAAAATTGTCAAAAGTTGAAGCCATTGGAACCTATAGACTTATTCTTGATTCTGGCTACTTTCTTGACCTTCATGATACCTTTTATGTACCTTCGTTTTCTAGAAATTTGGTTTCTTTGTCACGTTTAGATTTGATTGGATATGCCTTTCATTTTAAGAATAAATCACTTGTTATTTTCAATAAAAATGTTGAGATTGGTTGTGGAGTTCTAATTGATGGTTTATATAAATTAAATCTTGATTCTTCTTTTTCTAACTCCCTTCTTACCCTGCATGTGAATGTTAATGTTGGCACCAAAAGAAGTCATAATTCTGAAACTTCATCTATGTTGTGGCACAAACGCTTGGGTCATATTTCTAAAGACCGACTTGAGCGACTTGTAAAGGATGGAGTTTTACAAACTCTAGACTTTATGGATTTTAGTACTTGTATAGATTGCATTAAAGGTAAGCAAACTAAAAGTACAAAGAAAACTGCCACTAGAAGTTCTGGACTTCTTGAAGTTATTCATACTGATATTTGTGGACCTTTTCCTTCTTGCATAAGTGGAGAAAAATATTTTATCACCTTTATTGATGATTTTTCACGTTATGGTTATATCTATCTGATTAAAGAAAAATCTGATGCCTTGACTATATTTAAAATTTTCAAGGCAGAAGTGGAAAATCAGTTAGATAAGAAAATTAAAGTTGTGAGATCTGATAGAGGTGGTGAATATTATGGCAAATACGACGAATGTGGTCGTAATTTAGGGCCATTTGCTAGATTCCTTCAAGAAAATGGAATTATTGCACAATATACAATGCCAGGAACGCCTCAGCAGAATGGTGTTGCTGAAAGGCGTAATCGAACATTGTTGGATATGGCTCGTAGTATGATTAGTGGCTCAACTCTTCCAATATTTTTGTGGAATGAAGCTATTAAGACAGCCATGTATATATTAAATAGAGTTCCTACAAAGGTTGTTTCTAAAACACCATTTGAATTATGGGTTGGTAGGAAACCTAGTTTAAATCATATACATATTTGGGGTTGTCCAGCTGAAGCTAGACTTTACAATCCACATGAAAAGAAATTAGATCCGAGAACCATTAGTTCTTTCTTTATTGGTTATCCAGAAAGATCAAAAGGTTATCGATTTTATTGTCCTAATCATTCTACGAGAATTATTGAAACCAATAATGCAAAATTCTTGGAACATGAAAATAATAGTGGGAGTAATAGAAAAAGAGAAGTGAACATGAATCCTGAACAAAATGACTCTAATGATTCTTCCATTTTAGATACTCAAGGGGAAAATATTCAGGATTTTTCATCACTTCATAAAGAAAATTCTATTACTATTGATCAATCCAAGAATTTAAATACACAAAGTAATCCTCAAAATTTGCGCAGATCTGAAAGGCAAAAGAAATCTGCAATTTCGGATGATTACTTAGTGTTCTTGCAAGAACTAGATGAAACTGGTATTTGTGAAGATCCATTGACGTTTTCACAAGCCATGAGTAGTAGTGAATCTAATAAATGGATGGATGCTATGAAAAATGAAATGACATCTATGAAAACTAACCAAGTTTGGGAATTGGTTGAATTACCTAATGATTTTGTCCCCATTAAGTGCAAATGGATCTTTAAGACCAAGAGGGATTCAAAAGGTAATATTGACCGTTATAAGGCTAGGTTGGTTGCAAAAGGATTCACTCAAAGAGAAGGTATTGACTATAATGAGACTTTCTCTCCTGTTTCAAAGAAAGACTCATTTAGAATTCTCATGGCATTAGTAGCACATTTTGACTTAGAGTTGCATCAAATGGATGTGAAAACAGCTTTTTTAAATGGGAATCTAAATGAAGAAATTTATATGGAGCAACCTGAAGGTTTTGAGGAATATGGAAAAGGACAGCTAGTTTGCAAGTTTAAAAAGTCTATATATGGTCTTAAACAAGCTTCTCGTCAGTGGTATCTTAAGTTTCATGATACCATTACTACCTTTGGTTTTCAAGCAAATACACTTGATGATTGTGTATATCTAAAGGTCAGTGGGAGTAATTTCATATTTTTGATTTTATATGTAGATGATATTTTACTTGCAACTAGTGATTTGAGTTTATTGCAAAACACTAAAATTATCTTTCAAAGAATTTTGACATGAAGGATATGGGAGAAGCATCCTTCGTACTAGGGATTGAGATTTTTAGAGATAGATCTAAAGGTATTCTTGGATTATCTCAAAAATCTTTTATAAACAAAGTTCTTGAAAGATTTCAAATGCAAAGTTGTTCTCCAAGTCCAGCCCCTGTAGTCAAAGGTGATAAATTTGAAAGTCGATCTCCTCAAAATATTTTTGAGAAACATCAGATGGAAAAAATTCCATATGCATCTGCCGTGGGAAGTCTAATGTATCTACAAACTTGCACACGACCAGATATTTGTTTTGCAGTTGGTATGCTTGGGAGGTTCCAGAGTAATCCAAATTTAGATCACTGGAAAACAGTCAAAAAGGTGATGCGGTATCTTCAAGGTACTAAAGATTATATGCTCACCTATAAACACAGTGATCGTCTTGAAATTGTTGGATACTCAGATTCTGACTTTATGGGTTGTCAAAAGTCTATGAAGTCTACCTCAGGATATATTTTTATGTTAGCTGGAGGAGCCATTTCATGGAAGAGTGTAAAACAGTCTATTATTGCATCTTCTACAATGGAAGCGGAATTTATAGCATGTCATGAGGCTACATCTCAAGCAATTTGGTTACAGAATTTTGCGTCTGGGCTTAAGATTATTGATTCTATTGCAAAGCCTATGACCATATATTGTGATAATTCTGCTGCAGTTTATTTTGCTAAAAACAACAAATCCTCTAGTAAATCCAAGCACATTGAGTTGAAATATTATATAGTGCGCGAGAGGATTCAACAGCAAAAAGTGTCTATCATACATCTTAGTACTGAGATGATGCTTGCGGACCCATTTACAAAAGGATTAGCGCCGAAAAAGTTTATGGAACATGTTAGTTCTACGGGACTTGCAAGAGAATTGAGGAATTGGACACATTAAAAGGTTTGATGTTATTTATTTATTTTTGTGCACATTATTGTAAATAACATCATGGACCATTATGCATTTCTTCCTTATTTTATTTATCTACATTGGGTTACTAAAATGTGATACATGGAAGGAAATATATTGTTATATAATATATAACCGCCATGATCCATTTTTTAGAAACTTTGTAGAGTAAATATATTTTATGTCTATGGCCATTTAAGAGTGATCTGCTTGTAACATCAACTTTAAGTGGTCATTTGTCCAAGTGGGAGAATGTTAGAATATGGTCTTCATGACCACTAACATCAATTAATGTAACCTACACTTCAATTATAACAAGTTGTAATTAGGATGTTATAACCAAAGTTGTAACTCCTAAATTAAGGACCACTAGTAACTCCTTAGTGTAACTCTTTTTTTATTAAAGACCACTACCTCCACTAACTTAGAACATGGAGGTGAGTTACATGAGTTACATAAGTTTCATATGTTACAAGAGTTACAAGAGTTACAAGAGGAAGAATTAAGGAGCCCTACTAAATGACATATGATGGGAAGTGTCATACTATTGCCTATAAATAGGGTCCTTGGTCCCTCTCTCCACTTGATAAAGTTGTGTGTTATCCCATCACTATACACAAACATAAAAGAGAGTTAGGAGAGGGAAGATCAAGAACCATCCTTGTTCATCATGTCTCAAGGTACAAGGGATATATTATATCTTATGAATTTCATGTTTGAGTATGACTAATGATCCTTTTATTTTCTAACATTATCTTCACGCAAGAACTCAGCAATGAAAACAAATCTAAATGCCACATTTATCCTCGTTTTTCATTTTACGGTTGAATATACTTTGGACAATGCATTCAAAATGCTCAGTAATTGCAACTTGATTCATAGAGACATCCATAAAAATGGAAATATTAATAAAGCTTGAACTCCAATTTGCTAGCATCTAAAGCTAGAAAACTAAAATATCAAGTATAACAATCTAATGAACACGGTTGAAAGGAGGCTGCCGCCGTTCTTGTTGCACAGAGAGAGGCGGCCTTCTGTTATGTTCCTACATGTAACAGAGAGAGATGCATAATTCAGACAAATTCAAACAAATAATATTTTCTTCTACGCTGTTTTTCTTTCAACATGACCACCTTAAAGAAGAAATGGCAACTGGCTTTGGTAATAATTGATTAAAGAACTTCAAACATCGTTTAAGTGTTTAGCTTTATGCAGATAAGGAAGGTACATACTCCAATTTCGGTCACGAAGCAGCAAGAGGAACATTTAACAGACGGTGCCCCATAAGGATACATAAGCAACACTGCACAACCCCCACATTTGACTTGCCCAATTTGATGAGCTGCAAGAGAAATAGTATTCTATATGTCACTTCATGTTGATTTTACTTCTACCAGCCAATATATATAGGAAATGTAACGAGGCAACAATCATAAACTTCAAATGATAATGTCAGCAAGCAATTAAAATTGTGATGCAGTGAAGCAACCGCAGAACATAACTAAATTCTTGACTGAAGAAAAGCTATTACCTTCTAGAACAAGATTGACTGTCTGGCAGCAGGAACACTGAACATATTTAACTCCTCGAGGATAAGAGAGCAATTGTCGACAAGAACCACAAACCATTTGACCTTTTTCTGCATCCAATCGCGTGACAGTGAGGCAAATATGTTGATACAAAAACAACTAGCTTGGTTATCTAGTGATCACAAGAACCACAAAGGTTTCCTTTCTTTCTTTTTCCCCTTATTGTTACAATCAATTCATCCACACATCTTAGCACTAGAAACATTTAGACTAAGTTTGGCTGGGAAAAATTTGGAGGGGAGGTAAATGATACATTTTCTTCATTTCCAAGGAGTTCAGAAAAAGAGAGGAAGTAAATTTGGAGTGGAACTTTATCCTTTCCACATTAACATTCCTCCTCTTCCAAATTGGAAGGTTTGGAGGTAAGACTATTGATGACAGCAGTTGCCTAATTTTGGATTTGAAAAATAAAATAGGAGAGAATAAGAAATAAAAATGTAGATAAAGATATCTACTTCCTCGTCACCTTTTCTCTACTAATACTTTGCCTAGTATTTCTTCTGATCCCCTCTCGTCTAGCGAACCAAATTAGATATTTAATCTGAAACAAAGATTATAGGTGTTTGGAGACTAAGAACAGAACTCTTAATATAGATTGAGTAAGACAATTGAAGGGCCAAGCTAATTTAAGATGAAGAAAAGCAAAATAAAACCATACACTTCTCATGATATTTTTGGGACTATCAAAATGGAAGTTTCATCCTCCTACCAGATTTCCTCATCAAACTTGTAGTTATGGATGTTATGACACTGCAGGTAACTTCATCCAAGGATCAAAAAATGGAAGGTCATCACCAACAAAAGACTTACCACTTGGTGACACCGCAGCAGGAGGAGGTAAAGGAGGTAAAGGTGCAAGCAGTTGTCGTGACACGGGTGTTGACTGCTCCGCAGGTTGGCTTCCATTCTCAGCTTTGGCCTCTTCTTGTTTGCTTCCCATTTCAGTATCTAATATGTACAGATGACAGATGTCACACTTCCAAGAATAGGAGAGGGGAAAAGAAATGCCTGGATATGTAAAACATTTCCGATATGTTTGACCAAAAGTTATTAGTGGCCTAAGTAGATTGATAAGCACTTTGTTATTCTTAGCAAATTCATTCAAGAGGTATAGATTAGTAGTTGTGAAGATTTGCTTTTTAACAAAAATGTGTAATTGTCAAAAGCTTTTGCACATAGACATTGCTCAACAGACAGCCTTATATTCCACAACTGTTTCTCTTTAAAGTCTGAGCAATTAGCCTAGACAAATGGAACTACAAGTTGCCAATTTCCTGAAATTTAGAATACTAAATTACTTACCAAAAGTCAGATGATGGGTTTATGGAAGGTATTTTTAGTAACCATAAAAGACTGGTGTTGTCCAATCATTTTGGTGATGACTTTTGAAGTGTATCCAGTCAGCAAGTACACGGCATATACATTTAAATCTTCAATACTAAGATTATCCATGAAGAATAAGAAAATGATATACATAAATGAACAACTAAACAAAGTCTGGTTGGTCCAAGCTAAGCAATAGTTTATTGCATTCAGAAATCCAAGTGCTTTGATCCTCTCCAAGAAATTCAACACTATGATTATGTGGTAACTCCATGGGCAGGTTTGCACATCATTTTGCAGTGAACAAAATTTGGAAGAGTGAAAATCCTTATGTATGTTAATAGAGAAAGAGAATACTAGTAACAAGAATCAAAGGAGCAACTTACCAGAAGGAATGGCGTCTGTCAATTGAGATGTAGGTGGAGGAATCTCCCACCCAGGTGGGGGCCCATCGTAATCCTCAACATCATCTTGCTTGCCAGACATTTCTACATCTAAATGCTGCCAAAAGGTCAAATCTCATGGTTCTGAAGTGCGCTAATAGTTAGCCATAGAAATTCAATACAGCATTTATTACAAGACCTAATTAAGTTTCAATTTCTGCAAGGTATAGCCAGTAAGGAATATCACATATTATATTTAGAGAGAAGGGAGGAAGACTGGCAAGGTACATGCCTCCCTCCTCAAAGCTCTTGTTGGTTTGCTATAAATGTACACAATACGATGCTACCAACAAAGAAAACATGGGTAAACTAAAAGATCGGACCCCCTGCAAATTAGAGCCACTTCAAAGGCATTTCTGAGGGAGGCTGAATATCTGAAATGGGGACAACTAGAAATAGTTGGCAAATTATTTGGCTTCAATTAATACAGGTACACAGATAAATCCAACAGTTATCCTAATGTCTGATACCAACACCGAGTTCAGTGGCTGGCACGATGTCAGCCACTGGGTAAATTCATATGATACAACTCATACATTCTAGACCTAATAACAGAGCCCCCCACCACAAAAATTCCTATTGTTAGTAGTGATTCTTTACCCTCTTCTTTCCCCAAAACAGGAAACATCTATGAGCTCTAGAGAAGGTTCTATACATAGATTCTTGATCACAATATTGCAGTGACAAAAGGCACAAAAAACGAATCAGCACATGGAAATATCATTTACACTGGTCTATTAAAGAAAAAACTTAACAACATAATCAACAGCATTACATTCACATTTGATGATACTAAAAAGAAAATCAAAATCCAAATGGGTAAATGGAACAATAGAACAAATGAAAGACCTCAAGCAAACAACCATTGGCGCCAAAAGTAGCCAAAGAGAAAGGGATAAAAGGCAACGAAAATTATTCTTAAACAAAGAAATGTAAGGGCAAGTTTTAGACACACTTGCATAACCATTTTCCACAAAGTGAACTAGCAAATCACTTCCAGAGAATTGCTTTTACAGAGATAATTACGATCTACAAGTAGTAGTAGTAAGGGTATTAGCCATTACAGATGTGAGTATGTTTTGTATACACTCTAAGCTGGACCAGCAAGTCATACATTTTCACAGCAAACAAGTAAAAGAATTAAAACATTGAGAGAAAAATGGAACCCATTACTTTGTCTTCCTCCTATTATCATCTTCTGCACTCTCAAGATTCACTTAAAAAAGACACACTCAAGAGAAATGACTCAAAATATCCTATCTTTTCCATGATTGACATCTGCAGCATTAATAATTACCAATCAATACTATTCTAGTGCAGCAACAAGTGTATCTGCGCGTGTACTTGAGAACTACCATAAAAAAGCCTCAAATTAAGCATCATTCTTGTTTTAAAAAAAATGCAAAACTGGAAATCACAGAAATGGGGATGAAAATGAAAACCCATCTCACCAGAAGTCTGAATTTGCTGTGCCGATTGAGGAATTGGAGACCAGCCAGGTGGTGGGCCATCTGAGTCAACATCATCTTCTTCTTCCTCCTCCTCAAATTTATCAGCTTTCAAAGTTTCTTTCTGCTGTTGTGCAGTAATGCATTGAAATCCAGGCGGTGGCCCTTCTTCTTCTTCTTCTTCTTCTTCATCTTCTTCATCTTCCTTGTCTTCCGCCATTGTATCTTTCTCTTCGCTCTCCATACTCTTTCCTCTTCACCTCTCCGTCAGTTCTCTTTCAGGTGCCGTATCCGAAACCCACCTGTTAAATCTCCGGCTAATTACCCCGAGATGGGTAGCGTGGGAGGCATTATTAAGCAGCCCATTGATTTGAATGCGCGCAATTGGCACATATGGAAATGCGTTGCGCTTAAGCACCTAAGTAATATGTCTAAACAAAAAGGAAAATTGCCCTAAATTGTGTCTAACTTATGGACGACGATCAATGTTGCCATTAAAAGATTATATTGAACAAATGTGTATTAGGTAATCGATCGTAGGTTAATGACAATTTAGGGCAATTTTTCAAAAAAAAAACACCTAAGTGATAATATATAAATTCAATTTTAATATTTTTCTTTGACAAATCCAAATGAAAAGTACTGTATATAGTATCATAGTATAGACTTCTTATTTTCATAAATATGAAACTTCAGGGTTTTTATTGATTTCTACCTTTCTTTATCAGTTTAGATTTAATCAAGAATAACTAATTATAGCTCTGTGACTCTGTGAAAAATACTTCAATTAGAAAATAAAATATATTTTTAAAAAATAGAAAATAAATTAGTGAGATCTAATATGTAAATGGATTTTTTTTCTTCTCAATAGTCAATCTCATACTAATGCTCTAAATTTTTGAGACTCTCGTCTCAGTGAAAAATTATGCAGCCACTCACTTTCTGACTTCGCTTTGGACCTAGTTCTGCTAACCAAAAGCAAATACAGAAAGGAAGCAAATGTTAAAGCTAAAATATTTGTATCAAAATTGTCATTTATTTGGGCCAAATGTAAAATTCTCATGTTCTTTATTCTGCTTCACATTTCAAACTAGCATCTAAACTAGTTTTCCAACATATGATTTTTCCTGTCTCCAATGTGTTTCGGATAGAAAACGAACTTCAACTTTTGTCATCAACTGTGGCTCCTCGCTTCTTCTGAAACTGGTATTTGTGATCACTATACATATGAGCAGTCATATTCATGGATTGAAGCATTGCCTCCCCGTGTCTATTGAAGCTAAATACAGTTAATCCACCATTGTTTATGTCGATGGCACGGAACCTGGGTGAAGGAACAAAATTCAGGATAGAACTACTGGGAAATTAACCGTTTCTAAAGGTAGAATATATACTAAGGCAAAGTAGTTCGGTACAGTTACAGAATACTAAGTTCAGCCATATCATTCAAGATAACATGTCAAAGGGAACTATCAGGAAACAGATGGAAGATGAATTTTTCCACTGGTCACGTGGAGGTCTGCCTTCCTATCACTAAGTATTTGGTTTTCACAAAATCTAGTTATGCCTCAGTTAAAAGAATGCTCATCTATTTTCCAGATCAGAGGTGGAAAACTATGCCATCCATACACGTATACACTTACAAACTCTTAAGAATAAGACTCTGCACCATCAATACATATTCAGTTGCTGCGGATTAAGCATACCTGTCAGGGGCTAGACCAAGGGCTGTGCAGATGAGTGCTCTTAAAATTGATTTGTGAGTAACAACCAAGAAATTTTCTCCCTGATTGATAGAAAAGGTAAGAATGACACTAAATAAGTTAATTGATAAGAACAATCAATGGAACATGCAGCAACTAAATAGCCCTTACAGGTGTTAACAAGATTTCTCTCCAAGCTTCACGTGCTGTTTCCCATATTCTTTGAACTGGATAAACACCATTTACACAAAAATTTGAGGGATCCTCTCTCCATGTTGCATATTCTTTTGGATACTCCCGCCTAGCATCCACTGCCTCCATATACTAAACGTAATTTAGGGAATGAAAATACAACAGATAGATCTTGATGAACATTTTATCAATGGTATATTAATCCTACATCTAATTTTTCTGCCGAAGTATTTGTTTTAGAATGGTTAGTTCATGGGTGTATGAGCAGTGAACAAGTAAAGCCAAGAAGACAGACCATTCTTCATTCCTTCCAAAAAATAAAGATGTGCCTCCTTCAGTGAATCCAGGAAAACCAAAGGCTGCTCCCTATCTTGCCACATAATTTCAGCAGTTGACTGCATTAAACATAGAAAATTAAGAAATACGAGGGTCCAAAAATCATTCAAGAAATACCAGCCAAATCTCCTTTCTTTTTCCTTTTTGTACCTTCGCACGTGATATTGGACTAGAGAAACAATAGTCAAAGTGTATATCAGACAAGGCCTTCCTGCACCTTGCTGCTTGTTTTGCTCCAGTTTCAGTTAGTGTAGAGAGGTTTGAGCTTCCCTAGAGGTGATCAATGCGTTAGCAGCAATACAGATTACAATTGTCTTGAAACATAACAGATGATTAATGAACTTAAGCTGAAGATTAGATTTCAAGTACATTATATATCTTTAAGGGTCTTAGTTCGAAAGAAAATTAAATAAATGGAGGATGAAATCTGACAGCTATTCAAATTTCAAGGGATTCGAAGACCTCTTTCCCATCTTTTGGTAACCTCTATGTCATGTTCATGCTTCTAGCATCTGTTTCTGTCTTTATTTCTCTTTTATTTTATTTTTCAAGAAGTTCCCAATCATTTCAGAACTTACCCCTCCAAGAAATGTCAGGCAATTCATCATTTTACCCATTTTCTACTAAAGTGAAAATTATTTCAATTTTTCTTTTCTTTCATTTTAGTGAGAAAGACCAAAATTTAATTCAAATTCTACTAAAATCCCCAAAGTATTCATTACAGTTTCTATGGAAGTATCTTGACGTATTACAAAAGAAACTAATGAATTTATAAAGATTGACATCTTTGCAGCTGATGTATGATAGGCCAAGTAAAGTTACAAACAATTCTACTGTACTCAATCTGCAATGTTTCAACAATAAAGTTGCTACACTTTTCTATTTTCTTACAGGCTGAAAAGAAGTGCTTAAATAGACAGAACAAAGTACTGTTCAACCTACTTAAGTGAACCTGGTGCTGGTTATAATTCTAGAGCCAGGCAATCAGACCAAGGTAATGAAAAGAATTTTACAGAATTCAAGATAACAAACCTGAACTCTACCTTCTTCATTCCAAGTGCTAAGACCATGTCGTACAAGAGTAACCTTCTTAGGTGAAGACAAATATTTCTGAGTAAGCGATTTGGTTGCTCTTTCAAAATCATATGCTCCACCAGTCAATGAAGCATCATTTCCAAATCTTTCTAGTATTCCTATTTTGAGCAAGATTAGGAATAGATCAGAAACGAAGCTCAATCAACCCAACTAGGGAGAAATGTAGAAGACTACTCATCAAAAGACTAAACAAATAGAACTGGAGAAAACAGGGCAACTTGTTATTCTTTTTTTGGGATTCCGGTCTGGTGCTTCATGTATCTTTTGTATACCATTAGCCGATAAGAGACAATACATTGGATATTTTCCTTCATTGACCTCTACAACAACCTGATAGGTTCTGTACTTTGTTTTAGAATTAGGAATACCAAAGTTCAGAAATTCAACACTCAATAGATGCAAAACATGAGGCCTGAAGGGTCAAATAATCCAGCATGAAAAACCCGTCACCTAATCCTGCCTCAAGTTTATGCAAGAAACATAGCTTAGGGCATCCTCATTGTTACATAGATATTAGATAGACAGCAACTTCAGTTTTGCTGACATAGCTATTTAATTAGCATTTGATTCAAACTCTCTGTAATCTATATTTCCCCAAGGCCAGATGTACAAATTAAAAGAAGAACATGGGGAACCATGATCTGAGGGCTTTCAGAAGTCCCCAATAGTCATGCAGGGCCATATAAAGCTACTGTGCAAACTTGTAAATTTGTAGTTTTCTCCACCATTAATCATAGGAATGATGTATTACTATAAACCAGCAAGTCAAAGAAAGAAAATTAACAGAAACTAAGCTGAACGTCCTGGCTTATTGAAACTCCAACACACGACTAGGTTCAAGATTCGCTAATTGCATAATCCTATTCTGCCACTCGACAAGATTAAGAGGAAAAAAAAAACGGAACAAAGAAGGGAACTTGAAGATTACCAGTTGTAGTATGCAAGTCTGGACCTGAAGAGGAGCACAGAATCCGTCCAGTTGTGCATGACTTAGCATGAAATATGAGGGTTTTCTTGAAATCAGAAAATGAAGTGCAAGAAGAGAAAGCACTGGTTGTGATGAGAGTTGTACAACTCATCTTTGAAGATCTTTATTATCGGAAAGCTGTCAACAAAATTTTGTATACATATAATACAGCATTCTGGGAACAATCAAACATGAGGACTTGCTATTTGGGTGTATACAAAAAGGTTGGGCATATCCGGATGGGGATTCTCTTTGATGATACCAGATATTTGGGGCCAAGATTTTTGAATTAATGGCTATTTTGTGTGGTCGGGGGTTTTCATTGTTTATGAATGATGCTGCATCCAGAAATCTATTTTTTTTTCGGCTGGCACGCTTTCATGTTATATAAAAGATGCTTGAATTACGAGGAGAGTCACTCACTCAATGCAAGTTTAGACACTTAGGTTAAAAAATAAATAAAGAAAAAAATAAACTGCTTAGGTTACCTTGGTTAAAATTGAGTCAACCCACTTTACCTCCTTTTCTTTGTCTTCCCATTTTTGTTGGGAAAGGGACTGAAATGATAATAACTTGGTTTTGATTATTAGTAATAAATATATAATTCATTGTGATTTCATCGAGATAGAATGTGAAAAATGAATTTAATTTTTAGAATATTTTTTTTCTCTAATTGGGTTACATACTTTAACTTCAAAAGATTTATGTAGACTTAATTTTTGTAGATATATATATTTAAAATATCATACATTTTAAATAGTATATCAAGTTTTCTTAATCATACACACTAATACTGAGATTCAAGAAAAGATACATAAGAGGTTCAAAGAGTGCTACCCCATATCTCTTGGTACATCTGAACTGTGACTTCAAGGAGATGATCAATAGCTTGCTGCAGAAATCTGAAGTCAACAGATACTACTAGATCATAGATGGGTACTAACATAGTTTGATAAGAAATTATTAAAGATTCTTTTTTTAAAAGGTTGACTTCGCCACACATTTGTTTTAGATTTCTGGGGTTTTTAATTTAAAACGTTAACAAAACTTATATTCCGCCGTATGATTACGTTAAAAACCACGTAATAAAAAAGATGACAAAATTGTAATCCTTAGACCATCTATTTTCTGCATGCGTAACGCTCAGAAATTTTACTAATTGGAAAATACTATCTTGAAAGTCATATGATATGTTTTGCAATTGTAAATTGGAAATATCTCTTTTCATGATGTTCTATCATTGCTGATGAAAATAAGTCATTATTTTCTTGATTTTTTTTTTAAACCGTTTAGTATAACTAATGTGAAGTTTGAATCATTAAATGTTTAACTTTTACACAAGCATAAATATATAATCTAAAGTTTTTGAATATATTACTTTAAACAATAATTGAACATCGAATATGCATATCAATAAGTTTATCGTCATTTGTACAAAGTTACGAAGTTAATTAATGTTTATTTTATGTTTCATAAAAACTTGCTTCATTTATATCAAGGAAAGAATCCCATGTGGTAAAATTAACTTAATTCAAAGAGAGAGAAAAATAGAGAGTTGATTCCAAAATCAAGACTGGAATTACAAGAACATGATCTGAATTTTTCATCCCTATACATAAAATACGTAGATAACAACGGTATAAAATTATAAGGATAAGCCTTTTGGAAACCCCATAGAAGCAAAACTGAGACAAAATGTCCATGAGAGGAAACATATGTATATGTTATCAAGGTTTAACGGTAAAAATGTTGAAGACATTATGAAGAGATAAAAGAACTATAACGAAATAAACTATTGAGGTCACAAAGCCAGCAATAAGAGCTCCCATAACACGGTCACAGAACTTAGGAACTTGATTGCAAATTGGAAGCCAACCGGCATGGGCATTCCCATCCTTTGCCACCTGCCCGATTGCCAAACAAGCTGATATGCTTGAATCCAACAACAATGTCACAATCTACAAGAAAAAAAAAACGTTTGGAAGAAAAATCATCAATTAGATCGATTCAAATAATCAAAATCTAGAAGAAAAAAAAGGAGGGGTTTTTGGATGATTAGTATACCAAATCTGAAACCAACAAAAACCGCCCCAGAGTATTCTTGGCTGGACAAAAGAAAACTATAAGAGTATAGATACTAACAGCTGCATTTATGATCACGAAATACCTGCATCAGAGGAAATTAGTACTCTGAATCAGGTATCTGATTGATTGATGAATTGCAATCTTCACAAGAATCAAAATGTTCAAAGAACTTACTTGAAAGTTGGTGAATTTGTGTATCTGGCTTCAAAAGTCATGTTCAAGACTTGAGCAGAGTCACGGCTTGTGAACATGACAACAGCTGCAGTAACTGATGCACCAAGGGCCAGGAGCCTTAGCAGACACATGGGAATCATCTGAGCAAAACCCATAACAGAAGGTGCTGATTGAAAAGAAAGGTGAGTTCTTGAGAAGAATAGTAGGTGAAATACTTAGGGAGGTTTTATTCTTTTTTTTCCTGGGTGAAGATGGATGGTGGAACTTTAAATGGGAAGACAGTGCACAAATAAATTATTATTGAATAAAAAAGATGATGTGTTAGGAAAGGCAGATACAAGGGTGGTGAACTCGTCATGTGGTCACGTTCTTGGTAACCTAATGAATGCACATAATATTTGAGTAACAATTTCAATTTTCTGAATTTAACCGTGGATTTTACACTTCAAATTGTGGTTAAAATTTAGCATATTTAGCTTGACCATTCCTCTTCACTTCTTCCATTGGTGTCAATGAGAGTTTTTAACCAAAATAATTTATCTGATCCAAAATAATTTTGATTTTGAAAGAAATGATTCATGAATCGCATTTACGTTATCGTTATTTTAATTTTTTATTTTATTTTTTACCTAATGACGTCAATGTTGTTGGATAAAAAAAGAGGAAAGGATATGAATGTACGCTTTTTTAATTAATAAAAAAATAAAAACAAAAACATTTGTGGGAGAGAAACTTTGTTCTCCTTCTTTTTCTTTTATTTTTTTCCATTTCATCATTATTTTTTCTTTTTCTTTTTTTCCTAATTTTCAAATATAAAAATATATTTTATATAATAATAAAAAATAATAATTGTGTAAATTTTTTATTGAGTTAATTAGTTTATAAAAATAATAAATATAAATTAATAATTGTATAGTTTTTTTAGCTAATTAGTTTATATTTAAAAATTACTAATTGATTTTTTCATTTGTTGAGCTAATTACCTTTTTTAAATAAAAAAAAATAAGAAGAAGAATAAAATGATGATGAAATGAAAAAAAAATAAAAGAAAAAGAAGGAGAACAATGTTTCTCCTGCAAACGTATTTGTTTTTTATTTTATTTTATTTTAATTCTAAGAACATAAATGATATTCGTATTATTTCTTTTTTTTACTTATCATTTATGCTGTTGGGTAAAAAATGAAAAAAAAAATGAAAATAACAATGATGTGAAAGGGGTTAGGAGCCTCCCATGGAAAAGGGGGGCAAATGAATCTTTGACAAAAGTATCATAATCAATTTTGTTTCGAGAAATGAATCTTTGCCCCATGGTAATGACAAAGTGCCATTGACAGTTCAACGACCCATACCTGCTGATTATGTACGGCACTTATCAGAGGTAATAACGTGGACGGTGTGGTAGTGAATCATGGCATCGGATGCATTATAGACTTATAGTCCAGTGTAGCCAGTTCTTTTAAATTTTTATTTTATTTTTTATCAAAAGGGATCAATTGTATTAATATAGTAAAAAGCTTCACACTGGTGTAATTGTCCGAGTAAGAGGTCTAAAACGTGACCTATCATATGTCTAGCTATTCATAAAGGATTATGTAAAAAAAAGAAATAATCATATAATTTCTTATTATGTTAGTACTAAAATATATAAATAGTTTATTGAAAAATATACTTTAGTTAGAGTTGTTCATCAGGGTGGTAGCCAAGTTATTGAAATTACTCTAACTTAAATTAGAATTGACTTTGTCTATTCAAGAGCATTCCCGATGGACTTCAAGGAATTTGGAAAGACTCTCAATTATTCCATGTAACGATGACAACCGTTGATGTCTTTAGACCTCATCGATATACTATAAACCCATATAATGAAAACGTGGATAAAGATGATTTCAAGTATTTAATATTCTGAAGTCGAGTATCAATTTTGCAAATAGGAGACTTATATGGTTTTTAGCTAAAATGGAATTAATTATTTTCTATAAATCAATCACAAACGAGTTGTAACTTAGATGTAAAATTTAATTTTGTATTAAATGAAAACGGGATAAATGACAACTTTATATTAGTGTCAGAACTTTTATTAAAATTATATTGACTTATTTTAAAAAAATTTATAAAACGAAACTAATATTTTTGAAAATTTGAGTACAATTCTTTAAGTTGTATACCTTTTCTTTCTTTTTTTTTTAGCAATCTTAATGGGAAATACTCCATGAGTAGTAAGCTGTTGTCTAGCCGGGTACCCTGGATCCACATGTTCCTAGTCGGGCCTAAACGGTGGATTACAATTGTATTTTTTAGGCCCTCCCAAACGAACAGATAAGAAAATATACCCATTATTATGGGCCTTCTTAGTTAAGGGCCAGAGAAGTGCGTGGACCCAAATTCAACTGTCAGATGGCCGTACATTGAGGCTAATTGAAATAAATATTGGTGTCAATTCCGATAGACAATACAATAAATAATAGTGCGGATGGTAAATTGAAATTGAAATTTTATTTTTCTTTTTTTCTCTGTCCTCATTTTGTAAAAGTACAATGTCAATGTGAGAGATAAACTCTGCATATAGTTCGGGAGTGTTAGCTATGGCATACAGTGAATGATGTAAACCTTTTATTCGACTGTGTTTGGTTGGGGGATTTGGAATAGAGGGCATAGGAGGTATTTTTTAAAAAATTAGTCGTTTGATTCTTTTTTTTTTTAGGAGAGAAGAAAAAAAAAATTAAGGATTAAAAAATCTCTCACATTCCCTTCTTTTCTTCACTTCCAAAAGTGGGGGATTCAAAGGGGAGGAAAATTAAAGCTTATGAAATGACTTATTTGCTTTTGTGATATTTTAATAATTATATTTTTATTTTTTTCTCATTTTCTAATTTACTTAATTCTCATATTATTTTCTCTTCTTTCCCTCTATGTTTTACTTTCACTCCTAAATTAAGAATATTTTATCTAGAGGTAAAAGAAGAAATGTACAATAGTAAATACATAAATATTATAATGATACAATAATAAATTTAATTATATTTTTTCGCTCTTATGCAAATCAAATAAGTGAATTTTATTTTTCCTCCTCCCCTATTATCTAATCAAACCAAATAAGATTAAACTATTTTATCTCCCCTCACCTCTCCTTCTAATTGGTTTAGTCAAATTTGATCACAGTGGATCATGGATGGCTTTATTTGCAGGCAAAATTTGATTTGTAAACTAGGCCTAATTATTAAATATTGGGACAAGCATCCCAGGAAAAAAGATTTATCCCGTTGAATGCACTATACTTACTTGGGGGTGCATCTTTTAAATTCTCCAGGTTATTAAATTTATTTGAGAAACTACCATTATATCCCGTCAGCCTGATTTAGCTCATCTTGACCATTAAAATACCATCTTCTATCGGGTAAATTGCATGTCTTATAGCTATATTGTATTTTTTCTTTTTGAAATAGATTTTAAAAAATAGACTAGTTAAACAAATATAGGAAATCTTATTAAATGCGAGAATCTAGCATTTGAGACATTTATTTGCTTTTGTTTGTATATTCTATTAACAATTCCGGGCATCTTTATAAGTTAACCTTTATTATTTTTCAACTCATGTTCTTCTCTAATTCGTTTCTTTTTTCTTGTATTGCAATCTCAAGTTATTGATTTTCATCTCTTCTTTGATTGTTGAAATTCAAGACACACTTCAAGTAAATTGCTATAAATGTGATGAACTTTTGTTCATACAGAGCGATCCAATTTCACGGAAATTCATTAAAACATCATGGTGAAGATATAGATGAAAATGATGTATGGAATGTGATAGAAGAATACTTCAAGGAGAAGAGTTCAGTACAACAACAACTTGATTCTTTTAATGATTTTATTGAAAATTTACAAGAAATCGTTCATATGATAGCCGAATAAGAACAAGAAGTCATTTCATCTCATAATCCTAAAAGGAATACAGATTATCCACATATTAAATGACAGCGAAACTCGTTATTTATGTTAAAATTAGTATAAAAATATCATTAATTATATATTTTCTCATATAATTTTAGTATTTTTCGAAAGAATTTGTTATAATGTTCATTGATGAATTTTAGAATGCATGAGAATTGTTAACATTTTTGTGCTAGATTGTAAATGGAGCAAGATATTAGAAAAATTTTACAATTGAACAAAAATCAAACCTAAAAAATATATTAGATTTAGGAAGAAGAAATTTAAATACATTTGATTTAGATATTTCATGGCATGACCCTTTCTTCCTCATCTTCACCTGGACAACGATTTGTGTTAAGATTTATTATTGTTATTTTTGAAAAAATAATATTTCAGGTGTTCAGGTTATTTTAATTTCGTACTTTGGCTTGAATTTTCCGGAAAAGAGAATGATGGGACTTGGGATAAAATCAACTAAAACAATGAACCCCCGAAAAAAAAACACGACGGCGACGTTGACCCACCCCGTTGCTTCACCGCCTAGTCAGATTTCTGTGACGTTTCAAAGTTCGGGACTATATAAAGTTATAAAACCCCCAAAACCTCATCCTTTCCCAACCTCTTCTGGACGTACTTTGGACTTAGCCTTTTCTCTTTTTTCCCTCGGAAGAACTGCACCTCTGGTGCCTGAAATTCTACCCAAAAATTTGAAAATTCAGGCCGATTTTATCGAAAAGAAAATTATTTCTTTGATTTTGAATATATTTTGTTAGAATGGAGATAGACGAGGAGTACGAGCCGCAGTACAATGACGAGGAAGAGGAGATAACGCAAGAAGATGCCTGGGCTGTGATCAGTGCTTATTTTGAGGAGAAGGGTTTGGTGAGGCAACAGCTGGACTCGTTCGATGAGTTCATTCAGAACACCATGCAGGAAATCGTCGACGAGTCTGCCGACATTGAGATCCGACCCGAATCACAGCACAACCCCGGTCACCAGTCCGACTTCGCTGAGGTCGAATTAAGTGAAAATAATCCAATTCCATGTGATGAAATGAAAAGTTCAATTTGAATCTCGGTTTACAAGTGAGAGGATATTTTTTCATACTTCCAGCATTGCAGGGTTTTTCTTGGGAGTTTTTTTGGGCTTTCTCGATGTTCGAATTAAGTTAAAGATTCCGATTTAATGAGATAAAAATGAATTATTCAATTTGAAAAAATCTTGGTTTACAAGTAAAAGTTAATAGTTTGAAGTGAAATTTGATTTTACGTGCTTCCAGCATGAAAAGATTTATTTTGGGAGGTTTTTTAGGGCTTTTTCGGAAGTGTGTGAAATTAATTATCTTTTTGAAGTGTTTGTGATGTTTAATCAAATTGAAGGGGTTAAATGATTCAATGTCACTTTACTTGCAGACAATCTATAAAATCAGTTTTGGCCAAATTTATCTTAGCAAACCAATGATGACGGAGTCTGACGGAGAAACTGCAACCTTGTTCCCAAAAGCTGCTAGGCTGAGGAACCTGACATATTCAGCCCCCTTGTATGTTGACGTCAGTAAGAGAGTGATCAAGAAAGGACATGATGGTGAAGAAGTCACTGAAACTCAAGATTTTGGTAAAGTCTTCATTGGGAAGGTATGCTTTGACGTTCATCAATCAATTGGTGGACTGGGAAATGATTTTTGTTGCCTGGGGAGGTTGGCAGACCTTAAGAATGATGTTGACTCCAGGGATTCATTTTAATGCATAGTTATATTTTCTTTATGTAGGTTCCTATAATGCTCCGGTCAAGTTACTGTACGTTGTACCAAAACTCAGAGAAGGATCTCACCGAGCTTGGAGAATGCCCATATGATCAGGGTGGGTATTTTATCATTAATGGAAGTGAAAAGGTGCTCATTGCTCAGGAGAAGATGAGCACCAATCATGTCTATGTATTCAAGAAGAGGCAACCAAATAAGTATGCCTTTGTGGCTGAAGTACGCTCCATGGCTGAGACCCAAAATAGGCCCCCAAGTACCATGTTTGTGCGGATGCTCTCTCGATCAAGTGCCAAAGGGGTACGATAGAAAGATGAACCCATTATTTAGTGGTGTAATTGTTCTCTTTAATAGGATTGCCTCTTATGTGGTAGTTTGGGCTGATCTCAACTTACTCTTACAGGGAGCCTCAGGCCAGTATATCCGAGCTACCCTACCTTATATTCGAACAGAAATTCCCATTATTATAGTGTTCCGAGCTTTAGGATTTGTGGCAGACAAAGATATATTGGAACATATTTGCTATGATTTTAAAGATACTCAAATGATGGAGTTGTTGCGCCCCTCCTTGGAAGAAGCATTCGTAATTCAAAATCAGCAGGTGCCTGTCTATTAATTTCTCAATCAACACTGTTGTAGCATATTCTTTTATATGCCTATCGCTTGTGATTTTTCATGCATGACAAATTCGTCATTATCAAGGTGAAACATCTGCAATGGTTCTTGTTTTTGACATTGCCTCTTCTGATCAGAAATTGAGTGATAGTTGAATGAATGATATGAAGTCTACTCCCTTCAATCATTTCTATTTTCAGTGAATTAACAATATGAGTTGCCATAGGTTGCCCTGGACTACATTGGTAAACGAGGGGCCACTGTTGGTGTCACCAAGGAAAAGAGGATCAAGTATGTGTTATATGTCTTGGCTACTTTGGAACTTATTGCTGTTTTTGGTTCTTCATTTGGATCTCATTGAGAACTTTTATTCATCTACTTTCAGGTATGCTAAAGAGATTCTTCAAAAAGAAATGCTTCCTCATGTAGGGGTTGGAGAGTATTGTGAAACAAAGAAAGCTTACTATTTTGGGTATGCCTCCTGTCACTTTAGTCATTTCCTTGCTTTTAGAGTTACATGTAAGGTTTGTGATGTATATTTTTTGCTCAACCAGCTATATTATACACCGGCTATTGCTTTGTGCACTTGGTCGAAGACCTGAAGATGATAGAGATCATTATGGCAATAAGAGACTAGATCTTGCTGGTCCCCTGCTTGGTGGCCTTTTCAGAATGGTTTGTGTGTTAATTGAAATATCATGTTTGCAGCTGCACTTTTCAGAAGTAAGAAATCACTAACTGAATATTTTCTTTCCATGGATATAGCTATTCAGAAAGTTAACCAGGGACGTGAGAGCTTATGTCCAGAAGGTAGTTTCAGATGCAATCTCCTAAATTTGTATATATTTACTTTCCTTTAGCTCTGAAATTACTTGTCATGGATTTCAGTGCGTTGATAATGGAAAAGATGTCAACTTGCAATTTGCAATCAAAGCCAAGACTATTACCAGTGGACTTAAGTACTCGCTCGCAACAGGTAACTGGGGTCAAGCAAATGCTGCGGGTACAAGAGCTGGTGTTTCACAGGTTGGGTTTCACGCTTTCTGCCTTTCTTATATAGCTACGTAATGCATATAGAGGCTTCTTTTTTTTTTTTTTTGGGGGGGGGGGGGTGTGGTGGTGGTGGTGGGGGAGAGGAGTAACGTCTCATCATCTGTATATTGCAGGTGTTAAATCGGTTGACTTATGCCTCAACGTTATCACATTTAAGGAGGCTAAATTCTCCAATAGGACGTGAAGGTATATCAGCTTATTCTATCCTTTTTTTCCCCCTCTTTTTGTCGACATCATACCTCACAGAATTTTACTCCTCCAAGTTGGTATTTCAGTGATCCTCATACTATGGTTATATTTGTTTTAGGGAAACTGGCCAAGCCAAGGCAGTTGCATAATTCCCAGTGGGGTATGATGTGTCCAGCCGAAACCCCTGAAGGACAAGTAAGTGTGCTCCCGTTGGAGGAAATTTTGTAATATGATGCATTTTTGTCTGTGTCCCCTATATATTGTTTTCCAGTAGATCATATCTGGGTTTCTTCCTTGCTGTCCCTCAGGCATGTGGACTAGTGAAGAATTTAGCACTCATGGTGTACATTACAGTTGGTTCAGCAGCATATCCAATTCTGGAATTCTTAGAGGAATGGGGTACTGAAAATTTTGAGGTAAAGATTCTTATACCTTGTCTTCCACCAGCTGATGTTTTCCATGCCAAGGCCAAGTTTCCTATATGATTTATTACTCTTAATGTTCTCCAATTGTAGGAAATTTCTCCTGCTGTGATTCCTGAAGCAACAAAAATCTTTGTCAACGGTTGTTGGGTTGGTATCCATCGTGACCCTGATATGTTGGTCAGGACCTTGAGGCGTCTGAGAAGACGGGTAAGGGTGTGATAACTGGTTGCTGCGCCCTGTAATCATTTACTTATGACAACTGAGATATCTATTTTATTATATTCTAGCATATTAAAAAGAAGAAAGGAAACATCTTGATCTTCCATTTTGCAGTTTCAAAATAATCTAATGGTGCATCCATTTTGTGGCATGAAATTCTTTTTCTTTCAAATGCCATTGTGGTTACAAAGAGTGACCGATTTGGTATTAATTCCTAATGGTTGTGCCACTTGTGCTTATGTTGAGTATGTAGATTGATGTTAACACTGAGGTAGGCGTGGTTCGGGATATTCGCTTGAAGGAACTGCGGATTTATACTGATTATGGCCGCTGCAGTCGTCCGTTGTTCATAGTGGAGAAACAAAGATTGCTTATTAAGAAGAGGGATATTCAAGCCTTGCAAGCAAGGGTACTTGCTCTGAGTTGCTCCCTTTTTTCTTTTGTTCTTCGTTTTCAGTTAAGATTACATAAAGGTTCTGATGCTTTCTTTGTTTATGTCATGAGTTATCAATTACTTGTTCAAATACAGGAGTCCCCAGAAGAAGGTGGCTGGCATGACCTTATTGCTAAGGGATTCATAGAATATATTGATACTGAAGAAGAAGAAACAACTATGATTTCCATGACAATTAATGTGAGTGATTTGTAAGAAGTAGAAATATTTTTATTTTAGTTTCTTGTTTCCTGTACTTACTCTCTTATTATAAACACTAGGTACAACTATAGCTGTTCTGATACTTTGAGACATTAAGATTTTAATCCACTTTTCTAGGATCTTGTATCTGCAAGGGTTAATCCAAAGGATGCCTATACCGATACCTATACCCATTGTGAGATTCACCCGTCATTAATTTTGGGTGTGTGTGCATCAATTATACCATTCCCTGACCACAACCAGGTAATCTCTTTCTCTCTCTCTCTCTGCACATTACAGTCTACAGAGATCTCTTAATTGATTTTCTAATTTTCTTTCTACATTTTTTCTCATGTCAGTCACCTCGTAATACTTACCAGTCGGCTATGGGTAAGCAAGCCATGGGCATTTATGTCACCAACTATCAGTTTCGGATGGTAAGAATTGACCTTCTGTTACCAAGTTCTTGTAGAACGCTTGGTTGAATATTTTATTGATCTCATATGTTTCTTTCTTTATAACTAGGACACTTTGGCCTATGTGCTCTATTATCCTCAAAAACCACTTGTTACTACTCGAGCAATGGAGCATCTGCACTTCAGGCAGCTGCCTGCTGGCATTAATGCCATAGTTGCCATTGCCTGCTATTCTGGGTACAACCAAGAAGACTCTGTTATTATGAATCAGTCATCCATTGACCGTGGCTTCTTCAGATCAATTTTCTTCCGCTCATACAGAGATGAGGAGAAGAAGATGGGGACTCTGGTCAAGGAGGACTTCGGTCGTCCAGACAGGTCCAATACAATGGGTATGCGCCATGGATCTTATGATAAGCTGGATGATGATGGTCTTGCTCCCCCAGGAACAAGAGTTTCTGGTGAGGATGTAATCATCGGGAAGACTACCCCCATTCACCAAGATGATGCCCATGTTCCAGCTTCATTGTCTTCCCGTTACACTAAGCGTGACCACAGTACAAGTCTGCGCCATAGTGAAAATGGTATAGTTGATCAGGTATTGCTTACAACAAATGCTGATGGATTGAGGTTTGTGAAAGTGAGGGTGAGATCTGTTCGAATTCCTCAAATTGGAGACAAGTTTAGCAGTAGGCATGGTCAGAAAGGAACAGTTGGCATGACCTACACACAAGAAGACATGCCATTTACTGGAGAAGGCATAACTCCTGATATCATTGTGAATCCTCATGCTATTCCTTCTCGAATGACTATTGGCCAGCTGATTGAATGTATCATGGGCAAGGTTGCTGCACATATGGGCAAGGAAGGAGATGCAACTCCTTTTACTGATGTTACTGTGGATAACATCAGCAAAGCCCTTCACAGATGTGGTTACCAGATGCGTGGCTTTGAGAGGATGTATAATGGTCACACAGGGAGACCCCTTACAGCTACAATATTCCTTGGACCGACTTACTATCAGAGGCTGAAGCACATGGTTGACGATAAAATCCACTCCCGTGGTAGAGGACCCGTTCAAATCCTGACAAGGCAGCCTGCAGAGGGACGATCACGCGATGGTGGTCTTCGATTTGGAGAAATGGAAAGGGATTGCATGATTGCTCATGGTGCTGCTCACTTTCTCAAGGAAAGGTTGTTTGACCAGAGCGATGCTTATAGAATCCATGTCTGTGAGCGTTGTGGTCTGATAGCTATTGCGAACCTCAAAAAGAATTCCTTTGAGTGCAGAGGTTGCAAAAACAAAACTGATATTGTCCAGGTGATTACTATATACCATATGGTATTCCTTTTTTGCCCCTATCATGCTGCCCCTCCCTAATAAATATACAATTATAATCAAGTATACACATGGAAGAAAGAATAGAAATTCTCATTTGCATCATGTGATTAGCCATTGAGAAAGTAGTTCGACATTCAACTTGCTTTGATATGGAGGTCATTGTTCTATTAAGCCTGCTTTTCCTGGTTTTCGTTTGCCATGTGCTGACTCTGACAATTCTTTTCTGCAGGTCCACATACCCTATGCCTGTAAGCTTCTGTTCCAAGAGCTGATGTCTATGGCTATAGCACCCAGAATGCTCACGAGAGATATCAAACAAATCAAAGACCAGCAGAAGAGAGGCAACTGACTCACATGACCTCTAGGGCCTCTTGTAGAATTTGTTCTGTAACCTTAAATGTTCTCTTAAAAAGTCAAGGAATTCTATACTTCATAGTAGTTTGTGTCATATGTGAAACTTCAGGAGAGCTATCCTCTGTAAAATTTTGGCTCTCTTGGTCGGAGAATATTCTTATTTAAATAGATTTTGGAAAATATATACTTTATTTTAAACATATTTTGGCATTTCATAACTTGTAATAGATTTTTCCTGTTGAAGCATCTATTGATGTTTCTTGAGTTTCATGTCATGAGGAAATATATGGGTAATCAATGTATATTGGGATAGGAGAAGATGATTCTCTTGCATCTGCAGAACGCTGGAAACCTGACCACAACTGACGCCCTATGTTTGTGCCTTAATATGAAAAATTGAGGCTATATTTGGAATAGAAATTTTTCCAATTTTATCAATTCTCATAAAAATCATATCAATAAATAATTTTTTTCCTCCATAATTTCTATAACATCAAAGTTTTTAAAAGAGTTGCTAATTTCCACACTTCATTCCACATTTTGATCAGATTTGGACAATATTACCCATTTATTTCTAAATTCCACACTTTTTCTTTTATTTATTTTTTAAGAAAAATAATGACCCTAGTCAACGCCCCACAACAAACACTTAATAAATGCTTCAAATTTCGCTTCTCCAGTTCTCCATCTTCCTCAAGACAACTTTCTAGTATATTGTGTACCATATTAACTCAACAATAGAAGGAAAAAAGTGTTCTTAATTTCAAATTAACAAAGAACAAATATAAAACTCTAGATTCTAGTAGTCAATATAAATTTTACATCTGATGTATAGAATTCCATTCTAATTGACTTAGGAAAAGCGAATAACAAAAGAACCCCACCAGCATCGAATCGAAAAATGAGGATTAAACTTGAAACCTAAACACTTTGTTAAAAATAATGATTAAACATAAGAGAAACGAAAAATATATACATATATCTCTCAGAGTCCTTCACGACCCATGCTTTTGGCGGATTCTCCATGGATATTGCCTTGAGGATGCTACATGCAGAAGGGTAATTGTCTGAAGTTTTAGAAAAGGCTGACGGCATTTTAGCCCATAAAAATGTGTGATTTAGTAAAATAATGTGAGATTTAAAAATTATGTAAAAAAATACTTATATTAAAAACAAAACAACAAACTCAATCTAAAATCTCAATTTAAATACACCTTGAGAATTTCCGTTGTCTTATTAAGTGGAATGGCAAAATGGGCAAAACTTGTCGAGTAATATTATTATAACCCCGTTAATGTGAGAAAATATTGTTCGACATTTCTATCTTCGTACCCTATTTAACTTTAACAAGTACATCCAACAAAATTCTTGTGGATATGACACCATCCTTATTCCCATCAACTAAAAAATGTTTATATAAAAATTTAAATACATTAATAAATATAAAATTTACATAAAATACATCTATAAAATATAAAATAAACCAATTTCATGAAATACATTCAAATTATATATTTGATTTTTTTCTCATCAAATTTTTGTACAAACTTGCATACATGATCTTTTAATGTAAAATTATTGAGACTATAATGTTATTTTTCATATTTGAATTTATTTTATAATTTGAAAAGTTCTCGTTGAAAACTCTAACAACAATTGGTCTCAAGAGTCAATCGGATGTCATCCAATGACTTCTTACTTAGTCTATTATTTATGAAAGTAATTTTATTTTTCTGATTTCTAGATAAATATTCATTAGAACAACATTTTGTATTGCATTTCTGACGTATTTGTAACATACTTTTAATCTATTACCTCTCATTTTTTTGACAAACATATTTTTACTCAAACCAGGTAAACGTTTGGAAAAAATAGATAGATGATTACCATTTAGTTAGAGATTTGCTTTAATTAATCATCTAATATCCTTGAGAATTTCTTTCGACATTAGAAATTACAATTTCTTCATTCTCATATGATATATTTTTGTCAATGCATTAATAGAAAACAAATAGTAATAATTTTGAAATTTATAAATCGAATCATTTTGTAAATAAAAGAAGAATAATAAGAATTTTTTATTTGAAATAACTATGTACAAGAGAAAAATAATAATAAGTGATGAATTTTGGATTGAAGAAGAAGAGATTTTTGGCAAATATTAACCCATATATATAGATATAGATATATATATATATATATATATATCACATAATTTCACCTCTTTTTTTCATTTTGGAATTTTTTTCAATATTTCAAACTAATGATGGAATTGATTTTTCTACTTATTTTACATCCTGATTGTCTATTTTAAACTTGAACTAGAATTAACAAAATTATTAGAATTGATAAAATGTAACTAAATTTCATAAATAATTTTGATTAGTAATTAGTGTGTTACCTATTCTAATAAAAATGAAAAATTCTTTCAAAAATTATAAATAATGATAATATTGTAAAAGTGTCTATTAAAATTAAAAATTAAATAATTAAAATAAGACAAAAAAAATGAACAATTTGAACGAGAGACTGTGGAATTGAAATTAAAAAGGTATTATTACTGCCACGTTACTTGGTTGTAATGATTCAGAGGCACCAAAAGTCGCTCTTCAAATAATTTCTTCAAGTTCTGCTAGGAAATTATGGTTTAAGCAACTAAGTGTATTATTCATAATTCAAGAATCTGGATCGAAGTAACTGAAAGTATTCATAATTTACCAGGGTCAACATAATCGAGCAACTGAAAGTATTCATAATTTAGGAACGATAACGTTTGATTCTTGTATCCCAAAAAAAAAAAAAAAAAAAACATAAACATGGAGCAAACAAATTTTCATTATAAAAAAGGAAAAATAGAATATTTATGAGAAAAAATAATTCTATTTGTTTGTTCCAAATTTTCTATTTATAAATTCTATTCTCAAAGAAAACATTTACAAAGTCAAAGAATTGGAGTATTATTATTATTTGTAATTAAGTGCATTTTCTTGTCTTTGCTTTATTCTTCCGTCTGTTTTCTGTTTATGGAAAAGAGGGAAAAAAAAGCCACAAATACAATGCCCTTTAATATTCAAAGTTGAAAAGTTATTTTTAAAGCTTTCCTCAAGTCTAATGTCCAAATGCATGATGAGATTGTTATTTTTCAAGCAATAGACATTTTCTTGAATTTTATTTTAAGATTATTATGAATAGATGATGTAAGTCTTGTTCTTAAGTTACTTAAAAAAAAATTTATTTAATGATGCTAATAAAAATAAAATGTTGATACTAATTTTTAAAATATTTTTCATAAGGAAATAATTTGAAAAAACCTCAGCAACAAGAACACAGCGGTAGTAGTATTGATTAAATTACACAATGCACAAACTCAAAGGACCGAAATATAATTTAGATTTAGATATGCAAAAGTAGTAGTAAAATCTCGTGGATTGACACATACACCAGCAAACAAACAAACAAACAATTTCTGCTACTCCTCTGTTGTTTTCTTCTGCAATGAATGGCCACTTCAAATTGCTAAAGGGGATTTATTATTCCGAGATAACATGTCGTGTAATGGTACCTCACAGAACTGTACAATTATGTTTCTCTTAGCAGCACTATTTGGGTGCACATGGCCTTTTCAGTATGCACCCTAGCACAAAGAAATTAATACAAGTGGGAAAGTTCTTGATCATTGCGATGGATGACCCTTGATTTTTTATGGATGAAAAATCAATTGTAAAATAATTCTCCTTCTCCCACAAATCTAAATCATACATTTCATAAGCTAATAACTAATAAGATGAGAGAGACAAAATAATAGGACACTTATGTAGAAATTATAAAAAACTAAAATTTCTTATCCTTAATCTAGTCTTGGAATCAATCCAAAAGAACTTACTTGATTTCTCTTACAATAAATTATTCTTGATTAATTAGCTCAAATCTCAAATAATTTTAATAATGAAAAAAACATAGAAAATAAGATTATTATTATTTTCGTTTCATAAAAAATATTTTTTTCATATATATATATATATTTAAAAATAACTATTAGTTTAATTGATAGGTAAATTATATATATATATATTTATATTCTTATTAATTTTTAATTATTTAAATTAGTTTAAAACAAATAAACTAATAACTTTTTTAAAAATTATAATTTCAAATAATTTTATGATTTATTTTTTAATCATATTAATTTATGATTGATAATAAAAAGTAATAATTATGAATAAATATAAAAATATTTTTTTTGAACGATTAAAAATGATATAATAAATTAACTTTTGAATGGAATAATTCCTAAAAGAAATTTTTTTTAATGGAATAAAACGTAGCAGTAATAGTAATAAAGTAACTTGGGAAGTTGGAACGTGTACAATTCTTTACTCACTTCTCCTTATCTCTCTCCTCATGATTTGAATTGATATACTCTCTGTAACTGATTGGACTTCAAAACGACTAAAAAATAAACTACTTTTTCTTTAATCTTTACTCCACATTTCATTTGCATCCCTCTGGCGCGTATTATACACCTCCCACCTTAAACTTGAAACATTCTTTTTGATGGTAACCCACCAACACCAAGTGACCACCATCGCCATGGTCACATACCTCTAAAGCTAAAAACCAGTCTGTCAAGAAAGCGAAGGTATCCGTCTCTTTTTGCTCATTCTTTTTGTTCCACTTTCAGTATCCATCTTTATAGTTTGTTGTAGTATATTCCTACAGATACTATATATAATATAGTACTACTATATCTTTCAATTCGCAGGGAAATGAGTGTGAATCTGCTGCACTGTGTGTTGTGTATTGTATAATAACTTTCACTGTTTTTGAAGCGTAATTTGCAGCAGGAGTACGAGGTGGTTGAACAAGATTAAGGAGGAGGACCCGTTTGCTTGAATCTGTAGGAGAAGTAAATGACATGAACTTAAGGCAGCGTGCACAGCCTACACATGGCCCTGGGCCATCGTACGCGCCTCACGCGCCTCCGCCGAGACCGCCGCCCCTCCTTGACGCTTTCAACATAATACCCATTCATGACCTCCTGACGAACCATCCGTCCCTTCGGTATCCTGAGGTACGAGCGGCCTCAGCTGCCCTGCGCACTGCTGGGGACCTCCGGAAGCCACCCTTTGCATCTTGGAATGATTCTATGGACCTCATGGACTGGTTGGGACTTTTCTTTGGGTTTCAAGGTGACAACGTGAAAAACCAAAGGGAGCACTTGGTTCTCCACTTGGCTAACTCCCAAATGCGCCTCAACCCTCCACCCGCCGCCGCCGATCGTCTTGACGCGGGGGTTCTCCGTCGCTTCAGGCAGAAGCTTCTGAAGAACTACAGCTTGTGGTGCTCTTATTTGCGTAAACGGTCCCAAGTTCGCCTCCCAAATCGCATGAACCCTGATATTCTCCGCCGGGAGCTCTTGTATGTATGTCTCTACTTATTAATTTGGGGTGAAGCAGCAAATCTTCGCTTTACTCCGGAGTGTTTATGCTATATTTATCATCATATGGCTTTGGAACTCAATTACATCCTTGATGATCATATCGATGAAGAAACACATCACCCTTATGTTCCCAAGACTTGCGGTCAGTATGCCTTTTTGGATAATGTTGTTACACCTATTTACGTGGCAATTAAGGGTGAGGTGGAGAGGAGTAGAAATGGGTCTGCCCCGCATTCAGCTTGGAGGAACTATGATGATATTAATGAGTACTTCTGGAGTAGAAGGTGCTTTAAGAGGATCAAGTGGCCTATTGATGTATCAAGTAATTTTTTCTACTCTACTAGTGATAAGAGGGTAGGGAAGACAGGATTTGTAGAGCAAAGGACATTTTGGAATATCTTTAGGAGCTTCGATAGGTTGTGGGTGATGCTAATTTTATTCTTTCAGGCAGCTGTTATTGTTGCTTGGCAGCAGAAGGGGCATCCTTGGAAAGCCTTGGAGAGTAGGGATGTGCAGGTGCAGTTGCTGACGCTTTTCATTACTTGGGCGGGTTTGAGGTTTGTTCAATCAATTCTTGATGCTGGAACTCAGTACAGTTTAGTTTCGCGGGACACAGTGTGGGTTGGTGTTAGGATGGTATTAAAGAGTCTAGATGCAATAACATGGACAGTTGTTTTTGGGGTTTTCTATGGGAGGATTTGGAGTCAGAAGAATTCTGATGGTCGCTGGTCTTATGAGGCAAACCAAAGAATTTTTACATTTCTGAAGGCTGCCTTAGTATATGTCATTCCTGAGTTGCTGGCCTTGGTTCTCTTTGTTATTCCATGGATTCGGAATCTATTTGAGGAACTGGATTGGACAATTTTGTACTTGTTAACATGGTGGTTCTATACCCCGATCTTTGTTGGACGAGGGCTTCGGGAAGGGCTTGTTAGCAACATAAAGTATACATTGTTTTGGATTTCTGCACTGGCTTCCAAGTTCTTATTTAGTTACTTCCTTCAAATCCAACCCCTGGTTCGCCCAACAAAGTATCTTTTGAGTCACAGGGATTTTGACTACAAATGGCACGAGTTTTTTGGCAACACCAATAGAATGGCAGTGATAATGTTGTGGGTTCCAGTTGTTTTAATCTATTTAGTTGATATGCTAGTCTGGTACTCAATATTCTCCTCTATTGTTGGGGGAGCAGTTGGATTATTCTCACATATTGGTGAGATCAGAAATCTTCAGCAACTAAGACTTAGATTTCAGTTTTTTGCAAGTGCATTGCAGTTCAATTTGATGCCCGAGCAACTAACCACAAGCTCAAAGGCAACACTTGTGCACAAACTCCGTGAGGCAATTCATAGGCTGAAGCTACGCTATGGCTTTGGACAGCCTTACAAGAAGATTGAGTCTAGCCAGGTGGAAGCAACCAGATTTGCCTTAATATGGAATGAAATGATCATAGCTTTGAGAGAAGAAGATCTGGTCAGTGACTGGGAAGTGGAGCTAATGGAACTGCCACCAAATTGTTGGGATATTAGAGTTATTCGTTGGCCGTGTTTTCTCCTATGCAATGAGCTATTGCTCGCTGTTTGTCAGGCAAGGGAACTTGCGGATGCACCTGATAGGTGGGTATGGTTTAGGATTTGCAAGAATGAGTACAGAAGGTGTGCTGTCATCGAGGCTTTTGATAGCATCAAATATTTGCTTCTTGAGATTATCAAGTATGGTACTGAAGAGCATTCAATAGTAACAAAATTATTCATGGAGATTGATGATTGTATTCAATTTGAAAAATTTACTGCAACCTACAAGACAACAGCCTTGTCCCTGATGCACTCACAATTGATCTCTCTTATTGAGCTTCTGCTTGTGCCGGAGAAAGATATGGATAAGTTAGTGAATGTATTGCAGGCCTTGTATGAGCTTTCAGTTCGGGAGTTCCCAAAGGTGAAGAAACCCATTACTCAGTTGAGACAGGAAGGTTTTCTTTTTGAAAATGCTGTGGAATTTCCAAGTGTTGAGGAGGCCTTCTTCTACAGACAATTACGGCGTCTGCATACGATTCTGACTTCGAGAGATTCAATGCACAATATCCCCAAAAACACGGAGGCGAGGAGGCGCATAGCTTTCTTTAGTAATTCATTATTTATGAACATGCCACGGGCTCCACAGGTTGAGAAAATGATGGCCTTCAGTGTTTTGACTCCTTACTATGATGAAGAAGTATTGTTTGGTAAAGAAATGCTTCGAAGTCCAAATGAAGATGGCATTTCTACCTTGTTTTATTTGCAGAAAATATATGAAGACGAGTGGGCAAATTTTTTGGAGCGGATGCATAGGGAAGGTTTGCAGAATGATGATGACATTTGGTCCTCAAAAGTGAGAGATCTCCGTCTTTGGGCATCATATAGAGGCCAAACATTATCTCGTACTGTGCGAGGAATGATGTACTATTACAGGGCTCTGAAAATGCTTGCCTTTCTTGATTCTGCTTCCGAAATGGACATAAGGCAGGGATCACAGGATATTGCTTCACTGAGACAGCCCAGTAGTTTGGATGGCCTAGTCTCTGGTTCTGGTGTTGTACCAACTTCTCAAAATCTAGGCCGAGCAAGTAGCAGCGTGAGCCTTTTATTTACAGGACATGAGTTTGGCTGTGCTCTAATGAAATACACTTATGTTGTTGCCTGCCAGATATATGGGCATCAGAAGGCAAGGGGTGATCCTCGAGCAGATGAAATTTTGTACTTGATGAAAAACAACGAAGCTCTTCGAGTGGCTTATGTTGATGAGGTGTACTTGGGGAGAGAAGAGGTGGAATATTATTCAGTGTTGGTTAAATATGATCAACAACTAAAGAAGGAGGTGGAAATCTATCGTATTAAGTTGCCGGGTCCAGTGAAACTTGGGGAAGGTAAACCGGAGAATCAGAACCATGCCCTCATCTTTACTCGGGGTGATGCTGTTCAGACCATTGATATGAACCAAGATAATTACTTTGAAGAGGCACTTAAGATGCGGAATCTACTGGAGGAATTCAAAACTTCTCATGGTATTAGAAAGCCCACCATTCTTGGAGTTCGGGAAAATATTTTCACTGGTTCTGTGTCATCACTTGCTTGGTTCATGTCTGCTCAGGAGACAAGTTTTGTGACGCTGGGACAGCGTGTCCTGGCAAATCCTCTAAAGATCCGGATGCACTATGGACATCCAGATGTCTTCGATAGATTCTGGTTCTTGACAAGAGGCGGCATCAGCAAAGCTTCCAAAGTGATCAATATTAGTGAGGATATATATGCTGGCTTCAATTGCACACTTCGAGGTGGCAATGTGACTCACCACGAGTACATACAGGTGGGTAAGGGAAGGGATGTTGGATTAAATCAGATATCCATGTTTGAAGCGAAGGTTGCCAGTGGCAATGGTGAGCAGGTATTGAGTAGGGATGTGTACAGGTTGGGCCATAGATTGGATTTCTTTCGTATGCTTTCATTCTTTTACACTACTGTGGGGTTCTACTTCAACACAATGATGGTGGTAGTCATGGTCTACACATTTTTATGGGGACGCCTTTATCTTGCTCTCAGTGGTATTGAGGAAAATGCCAAAAGTGCTAGCAACAATAGAGCTCTCGGTGCAATCTTGAATCAGCAGTTTGTAGTCCAAATTGGCGTTTTCACTGCCCTCCCAATGGTTGTGGAGAATTCATTGGAACATGGATTTCTTCCAGCAGTTTGGGATTACATAACAATGCAGTTGCAACTTGCTTCACTGTTTTTCACTTTCTCAATGGGAACACGCGCACATTATTTTGGTCGAACTCTTCTTCATGGGGGTGCTAAGTACCGAGCAACAGGGCGTGGATTTGTTGTTCAACATAAGAGCTTTGCCGAGAATTATCGATTATATGCACGTAGCCATTTTGTGAAGGCAGTTGAGCTTGGAGTGATTTTGATAGTATATGCTTCACATAGCGCCATAGCTACCAATTCCTTTGTTTACATAGCTATGACCTTCTCAAGTTGGTTCCTTGTTCTTTCATGGTTGATGTCACCCTTTCTCTTCAATCCTTCTGGTTTTGACTGGCTGAAAACTGTCTATGATTTCGATGATTTTATGAAATGGATTTGGTATAATCGAGGGGTTTTCATTAAAGCAGATCAGAGCTGGGAAACATGGTGGTATGAGGAACAGGACCACTTGAGAACAACTGGCCTCTGGGGGAAAGTGTTGGAGATTATTTTAGACCTTCGTTTCTTCTTCTTTCAATATGGAGTTGTGTACCAGTTGAAAATTGCAGATCAGAAAACCAGTATTGTGGTTTATTTGCTATCTTGGATCTACATGGTGTTTATGGTGGCAATTTATATTGCCATTGCTTATGCTCGGGATAAGTATGCTATGAAGCAACATATATACTATCGGGTGGCTCAGTTTATTGTTATTGTAATTATAGTTCTTGTGATTGTCCTATTGCTCGAGCTCACAAAGTTTGATTTAATTGATCTCATGAAGAGTTTCCTGGCATTTATACCCACAGGATGGGGCATAATACAAATTGCCCAAGTGCTTAGACCTTTTCTTCAGTCCACCATAGTTTGGGATACTGTAGTGTCCCTGGCCCGCCTCTATGATATGATGCTTGGCTTGATTGTTATGGTCCCTTTGGCAATTGTATCATGGATTCCTGGTTTTGAGTCTATGCAGATAAGGATACTTTTCAATGAAGCTTTCAGTAGGGGACTCCAGATATCTCAACTCCTTACTGGCAAAAAGTCTAGCATGTCATAATAGGTATGATCTCTTCTATCTTAAGTTGATGTGAAAGTATTATTCTTTCACATAGTTCTTGAAACATTTTCTTCCTGAATTTTGTATTTCAAGACTGTTCTGGTTGCACCATGATACTTTGGGTACAAAAAATACTTCAAGGAGAAGTATAGTGATTTTAAAAAAAAATCTGCTTATTCTGAATGATCAAATTATTTACTCTTACCTTTGAGAAATTCATAGACAAGGAGATTGAGCAATTGACTCTGACAAATGAAAATCCTAACATTCTGAAAACATCAATTTTCAGATCAAATTTTGTGTTTAGTTGCCAAAGTTCTAATAACTGTTTAATTTGGTTTCAGATGCTAAATTTGGTGGGGCTGGATGAGCCGGGCCATCATTCTTCTCAGCTTTCTGGGCAGGAAAGGTCAGTGCTTCTTTCCTCTGCAATTTAGATGGACAAATTACCTAAATCCTGAACATCCCCTCTACACAATTGAGGATGGGATTTTGGGCCTCCAAATGGCTTGAGTTTGACAAAGATTCCACATTGCTGGTACTGATTCTATTGATCAGTCTGTGGCATATTGTGATAGCCTCAAAATAATTTCTTCCAGTTCTTTTGTTCTCTTTCTACCTACAATGACGGCACCTGAAGGCTACATTTTTACTTTGCTTCAGTATGTCATATTTGCAGAGAATGACTCATAAAATTCACTTATTTTATGTTGAAATCATTCACTATTATTTGCAGCTGTAAATGAAACCTTTTTGGATCCTACTAAATGTGTTTTCGTTGCTCCATTTGATATTACCATTCACACTAATAGAACTTTGGACTACTTAGCTTAGGCATGATATGATGTACGTTTGTGTCGTCCACAGATAGCAGATTAGGTTTCAACCTCTGGAAAAACCCCAACGGTCTAATGTGCTTAGAGGGGTTTTGCTAGCAAGGTTCTCATCTCAAGGTTATATTAATGTAGAAACATAGTTTTGACACTCTTTAGCCCCGCTCAGAATACTAGGCTTGATTTGTGATTAGGCATACTTGAGGTTAAACTTACTAAATGGCAATAAATTGGAACTTTTTTTGGCCAATATTTTATATTGTTAAAATTTTGGGATGCTGCAATTGACGCTGAACAAGTAATTGCTGCATTTTTTAGTTTTACAACTTGGTAACACCTTAATTCTGTTACCAAAGAGATCCAGACTTCACTGAATACTTTTACTGAACCGTGTTCTCCCTCCTTTTCAGGTTTCCTAAAAAAAATGAAGAGATCCAAAAATTGAAGCTAACAATGTTGAGAAATCTGGTGGACTGACGTTGGGGCTGAAGATCCTTCCGTGATCAAGCACAAGCAGGTCCTGGTGTTGGTGTGGATGTTCTGTTTACTCAGAATACATCCTCAAAGGAGTAGTTTGGTCAGATGTGTGGTAAGAGATCATCTTAGATTAGGTGTAAGCAAGCATTTCGTTAGAAAAGATGATCGATCTTATGGTTTCCATTTTCCAAAATTTGATGAATTTTCACATCCAGGACTGTACATAACATAATCTTTCTTGTAAAGTGGTTCAGTCGTTTCAATTCTTTAAGCTTCTTTAGCTCCCGGGTGTTTGCTATTTTAGCTGCTGTAACTCCTGGCTGTTGCTTTAGAGTTTTATTGGCTTTGTGCGACTCACGATATTGGATTTACACGAAGCTCCAGTCTGTTAAGGGGCAGAAAAACATTATCAACCAAGGGGTAACCGTAACAGATTAAGCAATCAAATTAGACACTGGTATGTTTTGATGTTTGGCAACCACTTGTTCTGCCTCGTTTTAGAAGGTGATTTTCCTGAATTTTATTTTGTCGATTTCGTGGTATTTCTGAACAGTATACATAGTCCAATAGCATTCAGAATTCCGTCAATTTTGTCTGTGCAAATCATAATTGAAGATTTCAAGTAATTAGTCGAGGAAAGCCGAAGGGAAGAACGTGACAAACTCAAGAAATATGCCCTAAGCATCAATTTTACTAAACAAAGTAATCCATGACAAATCACAGAAACAGAGAACGTGCATGCCAATTGTGAAACCTGATTCTTTTTTGCTGAAGAAACTGTTTATGTTCCACAGAAATATCTACCAGATTGGAGAATGAAAAAATTCTTCATATAAACAGCAAAAGCAGCAACATCCATCTTAAGCATAAATCACTCGGTGCTAACTACAGGTACTTTCTCATACTTCGAACTTTGCCTAAATCTCTTTGGAAGAAAACAACGACCCCCCAATCTTTGCTGCAAGCAGACTAGGAAGACGAAGAGTAGACCTCCCCCACAAATAACAACATCCCAGGCTGTTGAATAGTAGTCCATTCTTGGATTTGCATATATATAGTTGACTGACTGTACTGAAGAACTATGAGTCCTGTACAGATCATATACATGAGGCAACAATCGAACAAAAGTGGTTCCAACATAAAAGGAAGGAACGAGAGCCCTTTCTCTAGAATCACTAAATAAATTGAACAGTATCTGAGGGAACAGAAATCCATCCAGTATCAAACCCGCATAAGACTTTAGCCCACCCCAGAATGACTGCCGGTGGTGAACTGCTCCGTGTAACTGCACCAGTAATGCTCTCCCATGAGGCTTTGATGAGAGAAAGGAAAACCAAGCTATCAAACCACCAGCCACGTACAAAGGTAAGCACAAATATAGAACCTTCCTTTCAGATATCCAGAGGGTCGTCAGACTTTCATCATTTACTTTTGCAGACCATGCCAATTGAAGAAGACGGAACTCCAGCAAAAAAACTACCATTGTAATTACTCTCACAAGGACTTCATTTGCTTCTAGCCAACCATCACCCCTAAGGTAGAAATTCCGTCTGTTGTGGTTTGACAAGAATAGAGCATCAAAGTTCAACAACAGGGGGATCATGTATGCCAGGGTAAGGACAGTGAGCATCACAATTGAAATGCAAGGAAGCACATTTGGGTGCTTCTTCACATAAAATAGCTGCAAACCAACAAAGATACATGCCAAAGTGTTGGAAATCAAAACCATGGTGATCTCCAGATCCATTCTCCATATGGATTTTCTGACTTGATTTACATACAAGTGACGTGAAATAATTTCAAAAGGTTCAAAATAAAGAGGGTCAGACTTATTCCTAGCGCTTTCTATGGTTCCTTTCACATTACTTCTAGCTTTTGCATCCAATGGCGGGTACTGCACATCAACAAGAATTTCACAATCTGGAGAAGATCTCCCAATCATACAGCCAATCATACAAAGGTGCCCACTTTTGGAATCATATACTCCCTCAGCAGATATTCTCACTGAACTAAATGGAGGAAGATTGATACTGAGACTTAAACCGGGTGGTGGCCGGAAGTTTAGCTCATAGCTGACATTAACCAAACCACTTTGACTGTGGTTAGCCTGGCTTGCAGAATCAATAACACCTCTAGATAATCTGTCTTGGGAATGTTGAAACTTTTCACCAATAAATAGTGGGGAAGAGGAACCTGAAACTTCTTCTCCTTTCCTATTCCTCAAAACCATGTCAAAACTCATATCACGTGATGTAGCATCAGGATACTTTCCTCTTTTGCCCAGAGGTGTCATCTTCCCTGCACATGATCTATTCACATTTTCAATCTGAGTATATTCATACCTTACTCCATTAAAATTCACAACTTCCCTCTCATGACTCCTAAGAGCCACCCTGCCAAAATAACCTGCCTCATTCAAGCTCTTGTTACTCCACATTTCGCCCACAATAGAACTCCTCTGCCGCATTGTGAAAACTGCAGGCTGCCTCAAAATCATCCTAACTGAACAATCAGTACGCTTACTCTCACCATCCAAAATTTGGCAACCAACCATATCAAGCCTTTTGTACTCTCCATCCCACTTCCCCTCTGCAAGTAAAGTAGTGTTTGGCTCAAAAATCAATCTCACACCGTTATAAACTCCATCACGAAATCCCAACAAATACCGTACTTCCCCACTCTCCCAACATTCAATTTCATTAAAAAACATTTTACCTGGCAATGTGAGATTCTGACTCCCTCGACCAAGAAAATCACAATTTACACTCTTGCAATCAGAGCTATACTCCAAATCAAAGTACAGAGTTTTTCTAATCAGTCCGCACACACTCCGTTCCCCCTCTAATCCCAAAGAAACATTTGACATACTGTCAAATGTCTGAAACACATTCTTCTGAATCTCGCTTTTAATCAATTCATATTCATAATTCCTCAAGTTCAAACCCAATATGTTGAAAGCATCCATAATATTACCATCAGCATTCAAAATTTCCAATGTACCATTAACTAAACTAGTAGATATAGTTGAGCTATCAGGATAATCAAGTTTCAAAACGCTGTAAAGAGAGCTTGACAATTTATTACCTCCAACCATGCAAAGCTTCCCTGAGGAGGAATTCCAGTAACCACTTAGATGAAGATTCTCAAAAGGGCTTCTGTAGCCAATAGAGTCCACCGGAATTCTCGGCGATCGGTAATGCACAAGGCGGAGACCGCGGCGCGTAGAATTACCTGAACGCCCAAATGTCCCAAGACCCTGGAGTCCCACAAATCCATCAAGCTTGAAAACGTGATTAATCTGGGTCTTGTATACATTTTTTGTGCGAAAGAATAAGGAGGGGCGACGTTGATAACTGGAAGAAGAAGTTTCGGAATTTGCAGAGGCAGTATATGAGTAGTGGGCGTTGTGGAGAGAGAGTTTTTCAAAGCCAGTGAGAGGGATGGTTGAGGAGGAGGTTTCCGGGACGACATCGTTGCAGTGTTGTGAGTATGAAATCTGAGGGGCTTCCCTATCGGTGAAAGAGGCGGCCGGAGGGATTGCGAGGAGGAAGAGAAGAAGGACGAATGAATACAAGAAAACGGTGAGGCTCCGCCGCGATGGAGAGGAAGGGAGAGTCCCCATTCCGGAGTTTGATCAGGGAATTGCTTTCTGTCGTCGACGCTGTCGCCGTCGACTTCACTCTACTCTGCTGAAACGTTCCTTTAATAAGGTTAGAAGCTACAGAGTTTCATTTCCTTGTCAAAAAAGAATTAACCATTCTTTTATTATTATTATTGAAATATATTTGCAAGCATGGACTTAATCAGAATAGCCATACAAATTTTGGCTATTAATTCAAGTGCTCAGCCACTTAAACTATGATAATGACAAGGCTCAACCAATTAAAATTTAAAATATTATTTATTCAATAAAAAGTGTTGCGTAGAATTATTTTTGACCAATCAAATTATTTTTATAATTTATAAAATATATCACTTAAATATTTAAAATATAGAGATAATAATTTTATTATTTAAAATGTAATAAGAATCCCATTCAACTACTGGCCTTTCTCTTGATTACATCACGCTTATTTTTTCTCTTTTTATTTACTTTGAAATATAGGATGTAGATAGAATTAGAATTTTAAATTCTTCATAGTTAAATTACTATTTTATCCAAATTAATTATATTTTAATAAAAAAAACAAAAGACACCCAATAATTCTGCCAAGTAATATAAAAAGGAATATCATTTTGAAAGATTACTAGTAGTAATTTAATATATTTTTTGTTATTAAAAAAGTAAAAGCACCCCTAATTTGTTAGTTTATTTATGGCGTTATCGATGCTATATGCCTTAAGAATTTGAGTTTGACACCCTTTCATAATGTAATAAACAGACTTAATGGTATGCATCTTTAATGATTGGTATATGATATTTAAAAGTGGATGTTTATCTTAGAAAAAAATTAAAGAATTTTTTATTATAAACAAATTGCAATTGATTTGTGGTGAAAGATTATGTATTAGCGTAATCTAATTATGTGATGATCTGTGAAATTTTAACTATAAAATATGTTTATTTTTTAAAAAACTAGGCATATTCAAAATAAATGTAACCATCAAGTTTAAAAAAGAAATATATTCTTTTTCGGGGTTCAAATGATTTTGTTTTATTTTATCAAGAATATATAAATGTAATATAAACGTAATTTTACCATACATCCTATTTCCTCCATTTTTTCCCCACTTTAATACAATTTGAAGAATTCTATGTTGTTTGACTTATTATGAACTTAAGGTAACAATTTCAATAATTTTTTCATTATATTTTTGTAGATATAATTTATTTAAGAATCTAATTAAAAAGTTACAATGTAGATATAATTTGTTTGTAAATATATGCTACTATAAAGCGATTAATGTCAAATCTTCTAAATGAGATTTTAATACTCATATTTATGATCGTTGAAATACATCTATAAATGTTTAAATCTTTGAAAAACTCAACATGACTTTTTCTGAGGAACATTTTTAAACCGTTCAAAACATATACTTTATAAAAATTATTCAAGAAATGCTTCATGTGTTCTTAATCAATCTTATAAATTTATTACTCAAAAAAGTCATTGTTTTACAATTTAATATATATCTTCAGAATTAATATGATATATAAAATCAACTTTATCTATCTCTTATAAATATATTCACGTTTGCATATAATTTAAACTTTCAAGGGATAGAGTGAGTTTTAAATTGAATATAATTGTGATTTTATGTGTATTTCATTAATTGTTGTATTGAAGATTATTTTAGAATCAAGATTGTGTTGTAAAAGTTAGAGTTTGGTGGACCTTAATTGTTAAAAAATTGAATTGGGTAAACCTTTTTTGTAATTTATTACACTTCATTAGTGAAAGATTTTATGAAATTCTTAAATAGATAACTCAATGCACTGAATTAAATTTTATTGAACAAATCGAACCACTATAAACCATTATGTTAATTGTTTTAATTTACTCAAACACATTATTTTACATACAAACTGTATACCAAATGTTTGATATTTATTATTAAATTCATAATCAAATTAGGTTATAAGAATTAGATCAAACTTAATTCAATCCCTCTTAAATTTTTCAATTGCTACCAAAGTTAATCAACTATTTATGACAAAACTTATTTATTTGACTAGTAAATTATTATTATTATTATTATTATGATCGCATTCATTAACAAAAGAATCAACAATGGAATATATCATTTTTCAAACATTCTTAATATACTCGGTATTTGTACACCACAAACATTAAAAATTTGTTTTGGTAAGTCATTTAGTATAAACTTAAACCAAATAAATCTTTATTTATATACTTCTTTTGGAGCAGATACCTTGATACAAAAACACCTACCAAATCATATATGTCTATCAAAGGTTGTTGCCTTCAATTAGTGCAAGGGCGGCTTCCGGAAAATTAAAATAAATAAATCCATATCTTTCAACACCTTTCTAGTAGGATATGTTGGTAAAGCTATAAACATTATTCTATCCCTTTGTAGCAATGCAAATAAGTTCCATAGTATAAACTAGCTGTTTTTACATTTTTTCTCAAAGCAAACCCAAAAGTAATTTGGCTTATCTTTACAGCAACAGAACAGAGTTCCTTGACTCTGATTTATTACAACCAACAATATACACAGATAAGAAAGCACATCATACTGATTCTCACTATTTATTACTTTTCACACATACATACTACTTAAACATGGAAGGCCATTGGTTCCTTTTTAAAGGTGAGTAATTACTCATTCTGATATAAAAGGTTGCTGCAATCCATACCCTTGTCTGCAAATGCTTCCACAAGTTTAGGGTAGAGCTTGGCAAGCATGATCTTGAATCCTGTAGAGCTTCTACTCTTAGGTGCTTGGTCAATTTTCTCGTTTACAAATGCGGAACCTACTGGAGCACCTTCCATATAAGCCTTACAAGACAGTAGAATATGCTTGCATCGTTGACTGAAATGCTCATCCACAAGTGCCTCAAAATGCTGCACCAATATGGACCATATACTCATAATCAATGAACAGATTGTCTAAAAAGGATACTAGTTCTTTTGAACAGTGCATAGAATGTCATCCTGAGGATGTGAGATAAATATTGGGGTAAAAGTCTAAAAACATTCGTGTTAAGTAACTCTTTACACTGATAGAGTAAGCAAGATAAGTGCACTAGAATTGCATTTCATTTAAATTATTGCAAGCCAGAAAAATACCAATGAAAGAAAATCCAGAACATTATGTACTCATGCAGATGAAAGAAACCAATTTACCCTGGGTGGCTTGCGTAGTAGATATAACATGGACTTGCAGCTCATAAGAAATGCATTTTCATTGTAGCATACTGAGTTCTTCTCACCCTCAGCTTTTCCAATCTGTGAGTCATATCCAGCCTCATTAAAATAAGGCTTTTCATTGAGTACAAGAGCTTGGAGGGAGAGGAGAACTTGAAGAATGGTGGACTTCTCTGGATTCCAAACTTCACTTCCAGAGCCAGCCCAGGTATTGAGGAGACTCAGGCAAACCTTTCCTGACTCATACAAATTAGGATTGACACGAAGTCCACCAGAATTATAGTAAATCATCTGGTCAAGTTTCACATCCACAAAATTGCATCAGTTTCACTACAAAGTATATACATGTTAAAGTCATTAATTTCTCTTGATGGAAATCATATATACAGATCTAATTGTTAATATTACCTAGCTGAACAAAATAGCATAAACAGGTATTGATTTTGCATTAGCAAATAAAATTTTTCTTGCTAAGTATCAAAGCTTATGGAAATATACTTACAGGTGGCTCATGAGGATACTCTGGTGAAAGACAAATGTCGAAGAAAAACAAATTATCATGATATGGGGTACCAGGTGCACCTACAATAGCAGCTCGTAGCAAATCCATTCTCTCTTCATATGCACGAACATAGATTGTTTCTATCAATATTATAGAAATATTTTTCAGATAATGCCCACAAGGTATAAGAATTGCTGTCAAAGGATACCAATTCCATAATTCCATAACATACAGGAGCTGAGTTCACCTAAGGATCTATAAGATTGTTTCACAGAGAACTTATGGCAGTAATGAATAATTAAAACACTTCTACTTATATAGTCAATTTTAAGATATTATCACATTTTTAAGAGATATAGACAGAAGCTAGAATATCCAATAGTTAAGCTCTAAATTACTTCACCTGTTTCCTGAGGTAATAGCATACACGGTTTCAGTAAAACCAGAATCTAATCCCCATTTTTATTCGTGTTCCACATCCCAATTGCATGTTCATTCTATTAAGATATAGTTCTATAGATTAAAACATAGATCTCTTAGAAAAGTAAAGATAAATCTTTTATGGAGAAAAAGATATGATCAAGGAACAACTTAAGTAATCAGCAGCTATTTATCCAGCTTTGATCATCGATACTGGCATTTCTAAAATACTGAAGATCATATGCATAATTTAGATAGAACATTTTCAATCATTATTAGAAGGTATAATATTTTCCTTTTCCAACTGAAGCTTGTCAGGATCTCAATATGTCTTATTCCCCAAATACAGACTTGCAAATCATAGCTTCAGCAATTTGACTAAAAGTTTCAATTTTCTTTGACATATTGCTTCAGCCATGTGTCTATCCTTCCCAATTAAGTTCAAATAGAACACATGCCTAAAGAGAAGTGCTAAATTTTAGTAAATGACAAAAAGTTCTTACCAGGTAGATCTTTTTCTAGAATGTTCCATTCTTGCTGGACCTTTTTCACACAGCCTCTCTTGATCTGGAGGAAAAAAAAGAAAAAATAAAAAGAGATGAATTGAAAAGAAAAAAAGGATTCTTAAAAATCATTTAATTCTCAGATTATCATCTTTTATGCTTCCAACCTGGGAAAAGTGTGGTCCCTTTCTAGCACTGTCAACAAAATGGTGATCTGCACAATCACTAACCACATCAAACTGCCTAAAGTATTCAGGGCACTCCTTGTCCAGTGTTGGAGCATGATCCTTTTCTTCTCCACCTTTGCTTACTTTCAGCACTAAATTTGTTTCCCCACTTATCTCCAAGTAATTCATAACTGGTGTATCAGCTGTATGGGTACTACAAAGTTCCAGAACTTCCATGCGATTTTTCCCATTTTCTGATAAATTCTCGTATGCACCAAATAGTGAAGTACTGATAGAACCAAATAGAGTAGAGCTGATACTTGTCAAAAGGCCCATAGCTGCTTGAGGAAAAGAATAGGAACTAGAGCTCCACAATTTCTTGGTGGAATCTTCATTTTCATTGCAACCTTTGAAACTCAACTTATCCTGACATTAAAGTACTTTTCAGGTTAAGCTTTATGCTAATTAACTCAGATTAAGTGCATCTCTTTTTGCAAATTGGGAATGGAAAATACATCATCTTCCTAGCAGAAACTAAATTTTCAAAAGACTGATAATGTGTCAAGGAAAAAAATTTATAAAAAAGAGGAATGTATTAAAAGTTCGTTAAAAACAGGGATTTCGACAGAATCTCCTGTTAAGAAAAGAATATTTTGAGCATTGGTTTCCACACAACTTGAGCAGTTTCTTTATTTTTTCCATTATGATCCTGGATCTCCTTGTATTCTTCCGAGACATTAACAGCAAAGACTTCTAGTTTTGTGTGTGTGTGTGTGTATGAAAGAGAGAGAGAATCACCTTTCCCCCCTGTTCCAAGAATTCGCTGTCAGGAACAGTTGACCACTCACTAGACTGCTCACTATTTTCAGAATGATGCACAACTGTGGCAGATGAAACTTCACATTTTTCAGCTTTGTAGATCTCGTGGGGTGAAACCTGTAAAGATGTTCCAACATTCAAGAAAACCACTCAGAACAAAAACAATAAACTCAGGTTTCATAAAATATGGAACAATCAGGTGTAGCATCTCTGATTTGCAGGAAAACATTGCAGTCCATATGTCAATTTAACAATAGCAGTCATATGAAAATCATTTATAATACAAAGAAACTCCTGATTTGAGACTTGTTAACACCTTCCTCCAAGAAAAACTAAAACTTCCAGTCAAATAGAGACAAAGCAATCTGAGGAATTGAAAGGAAAAGAGAAAAGTCAAAGAGGTATGTGTATGAATTCTAGATGGGATGAATACATGTCCAGCAAAAATATTACTTCAGAGATTTGCCAGTGAATGAACATTTCAATATTGGATGCTTCGAAGCATATTCAACAAGAAATAAAATGTATGCAAAATACTGGTAGAAAGCTTGTACCTTGTTGGTAGCACCATTTGCCCATGTCACTTCAATATCCCCATCTTGGAGGCCAACCACAATGCCAATGCAGGACAAGAAGTTTCTGTAGCAGTATCCCTTGATGTCTTTAGAATTGTCAGTATCCTTGAGATCAGATTCAGTGCCTCCAACTACTGCTGATGTCAAATGGTTCTCATAGACAGTTTCAGACTGTTTAGTGCAGTGACATTTATGCCGAAAAACTGCATCACCCAGACAGTAGGAATAGTCTGGATGTTCAGTTAACTCATATGCACTAACAATTTCCTCTGTTTGCTGTAGCTTAACACTGTTTGGTTGATCAATAGCTACACTGTGCCATTTAACCTTCACAGTTCGTTCTTTAGCATCCACACATTTCACAATTCCCCATCTTTGGACACTGGGAAGAGTTGAATCATCACATATTCCCTTTTCCAGAACAAATTGTCCAGGAATGAAATCATGAGCATCAGTAACACTCACAGAAAGTAGAGAATGTGAATCTAATCCCATTGAATAGCTTCCATCTTGCCATAGAACGTTAACTGTTGTCTTCATCTTTGTGATAACAGCAATTTCCTGGCATTTAAGATTCAAGTTCCCTCTCTGTGATAACTTTTCCAATTGCTCTTGTCCTTTAACAAGTTGACAAGCTGATGCATCAACAAAATTTTGTCCTTTAAAACCCCTGCTGTCAATAACTGGTATCAAACACCAATCACCAAGCTGCCAATTTGCATGAGAGAAACATGACAACAATGTTAAGTTTTTTAAATCCAGACAACTTGGTGGTGCCTTTTCACAACTGACCACTGCACAACTGAGCCAATCAACATACACCAGTCCGGCATCCACAGAGAAAACAGTACCTTGATTCTTAATATCCTTTTTCATACCACACAACCACCTTGGTGAAGAAGCAGATGCCAACTGCACTCTCTGTCCTGGATAAAAAGGATATTGAGAATCTTCAAGTAAGTCTGGCGAAGTGGGTATGAGATTCTCCAAACCTGATGCAGTGAATTCAGACTTTGTTCCATCATCAAACAGCACAATTACACGATCACCTACTTTTTCTACTTTCCCCAGCCAGGCACCATTCACCACAAAATCACCAACAGATATAGAACGTATTCTTTTGAGAACTTTGGAGTTAACATTTTGTACTTTTCCTCCATGGATATTCTCCAAGCCAACCATAATATCCACGTCAATCACTTTACCTATCTGCCCAGATGGGTCTTTTAGTGATGACACTACATCCCCCAGGACAAATCCCCTCTCAAATGAGAGGAAATCATCAATTTTCCCAAGGGTTTCCTCAAGACTAGAAAGAATAGAGAATGCATGTCCATCATAAGGAAATTCTAGATCATCCTGATCATCACTGCTACTGCTCTCACTGAAACTATCATAGTCACTAAAGAGTGAATCCATGATGAAGATGCCTGTAAGGACAAATTGAAAATTTTACATCAACATTTACTAAAAAGATAAAAGAGCAGCAAACAGAGGAGTTTTTGGAACTAGAAGAATTTTTCTTACTTGATTGTAATTAGATACAATTGAAAGTGTCTTGGATTTCACGTGTTGTAACTCAGCAATCTTGAACAAACAATGGACTGAAATGTGATTCGTATGTGTAACAATTAGGATCAACAATGTCGATCAAGAAAGGAAGAGTAGCGTGATAGTTGTGATCTTATGATATCTTTCGATATGAATATGGAATTTTTTCCAACGATCAGATCCTGCAGTACGAAGATCAAGATAGTTTCTCCAACAAATTGGAGATGAAATGCCAAAGGAGATTTGCCCCTGAACAAAGGAAGTCTGATGCTGACTTGCCAATGCCAAAGCCCAAAAGATGGACAAAGTTAGAAGCTGCACAAGTAGAAACTTACAACTGATGAAATGAAAATTCAACTAAAATATGAAATCTTTCTCGTCACAGATTTGCAGCGGAAGATACAGTAGCAGGTTCTTTACTGAATGAAAAGGATGATAGTTTTGAACAGGGAAGATCCTCCTCAAAGTATCGGTACAGAAACTTCAGCTGACTAGAGGACCTTGAAAATTTGCCAAAGGAGATTTGCCCAGAGGAGCTAAGACTTCGAGGATGTTTATCTGCTTGAAGCCTTTAACTCTTCTAGAAATCTAAAAGTTATATTGCCAAAGGAGATTTGCCCCTGAGTGAAACCGAAACTTCTATGGGACCCAACCACTGCCCAAAGAAGTTAGATTGTCCTCATGGGGTGATTGTGCTATCTATAGAATAAAGAGGTTTGGTGTTGATTCGGCTAAAATGATATTTGTCTCCTAAGCATATGTCCTAGGAACTAACAGAAGACAGTGACAGGAAATAATGGTACTCAGGTGCATGATCAGATAGGTATATCCTGAATCTTGATACACTTTCATTTCCTATGTCAACATAGCTGCTGTTTCCATTGTAGCATATGCATAGAACCTGCAAAAGAGCTTCTAAAATCAATTTCATTATATTTATTTTCTGAATCAAACAATAATATCATAAAGTACAATCTCTTGCACTAACAGAATGCTTACCTTCTAAATTTCTTGAAAACCCCTATGGTTTTTATAATTAAATTTGTAACTTGATTTAATAATCATAATAACAATCATAATGATGAAAATGATCTTTTAAGCGAAAAACAAAAGAAATGGAAAATGTTAATAGAATGCCAAATTGAGTTTGCTTCTAGACCTTCTAATTTTCTATATATGAAAGAAAGAAAAAAGGGGCGGAGAAAATACAAAAACATTACATATCAAAAGGTTACATTCTCATTTAGATCAATTTAAATTTCTTATACATGTATCTACGAATGTGACGAATTGATCACTTAATCCTCTCAGGGATACCATTTCTATCTCAACAGTAACACAATTATACCAAAAAAGTAAACTCCATCATTTCTATGTTCATGAAGGAAGCCTGAAACTTCATTCAAGTTTTACAGGATGACAACTAAACTCCTCATGCGTACTGGACATGGAATATTTCAAACTTCTACCTTTAAGATAACTTTCTCCCATATTCATATGCTTTATGAATCTGTCCCTGTGTAATTTTGTCCAACTTCTTTCTTATTTCTCTGAGATTCCAAAGCATATTACCATTCAATATCCAAGCTATTCCCATCATGGAGTCAAAATTGGACCTCGACACCAAGCATGTAATGGGGGCAGAAGCAGAATATCAGAGAAGCTAAATCATATGCATGAATTTCAAACATCCTAAAACTGAAGGTATAGAATTACAGCGATAGCGCAGAACTGTGCCCTCCTAGAAAACATATCCAGTTCTAATACAACCGAAAGTGCAAAGGATTATTATCTCAACTACAAAGGCAGATAAGATCACGAGTTTTGTCTATATAACTACTGATTAAAGCAAACATGCAAGTTTAAGAGATCATGCAGGAAAACTAAACACAAAGGGATAAGAAGAAAATAAGTTTTACAAGGGGGTGGGGGTCGGGCCGTGGGGGAAAGAGAATATCAGGAAATTGTTTACATGCAATTCCAATTCAAAAGTCAGTTTCATATGTGAATGGAAAATACCGGAGCGAAAATTTCAAAACTTAAAAATCATGAATATAAATGAAGAGTTCACCATTCAAATAAACAAAATAAGCTGCAGAAAAAAGAAGTTTACCACTTGTATTTCATCAAGATTATCCGAATCAAAGGCCCTAATGAAAAGCCACAGCACTAACCCGGAACCTCCATGAAACAACCTCTGTAAGATAAGCCGAATAAAAATAAAAATAAAACCCAGGACGTGAATTTTTGAAAAAAGAAAAGGAAAACGGTCCCGCCAATCTTCTTCCACTTTTATCTCCGAATTTCCTTGACTTTCTTCGTCCTTGGCTCAAATACCCAGAGAGAAAAAGGAAAAGGATATGGGGAATTCAGAGAGGCCAATAAGATCCTCCCCAAATCCCACCACCCATCAAGCCATTCTTCAATCTTGCAAACATGGCAATTACAAGACTGCCTTCAATTCATCTTCAGATTCTTCTCTGACTCCCGGCTTGACGGTTCTAGACATTTGAGAAGTTTGTTTCCGTGCGAGTGTGATCCTTGTGAGTGCTGTAGTTTTCAATTGAGCAAAGGCAACCAATTAGATATAAGCCGCTGTAGATACCATGAATATACCACAGTATTTCCCTTAGTGAACGTCTTTTTCGCTTTCGCTCGTGGGGATGAATAACATAACAGTCGGTGTCTAAACCGATGATTTTGACAGAAGCGCTTCAACATAACATAATATAATATAATGTCTATTTTACTTTTTATTTTAATTAAAATTTAATGAATATATATTTAACTATAATTAACTTATCAAATTATCAAATACATAATCATACTTAATGAAATATAAATTTTTAAAATTTAAAGAGGTAAATGGTGGATATCATAAATTATTTAAAATAGAGATGTTATTGGTGGAAATATAAATAAAAAATATTTATTTTTAAAAATAAAAATTCAATTATAGTAAATTAAAATATAAATATTTATTTTGAAAGAAATAAGTATTTATTTATTTATTTAAAATACATCACTTACCATTGCAATGTTGCCTACACATCAGCCCACCAGAATTATAAATTTATAAGTGTGGTCTTAATCTATTTTTTAATTAATAATACAAAAATATAATCTCTTTATGAACATTCACATTTTCATATTCAGAATTTATATGTTTATTTTTAAAAATAAATACATTTTTATTTAAAAGTTAATTAACCACATCCTTTTAAAAAATTTGGATGAAGAAAATATATTTTTTATAATTAATATATAGCGTATGTAATTTACATTTAATCTATTTGAATAATTTGACTAATATTTACATTGAACTAGAAAAAAAAAAACATGTTCAATTACATAGTAACGAATAATCAAGTAGAGATATTAATAAATATAGTAAGTTTTACACGAGTAAAAGAATTTAGTTTAGATCATCAGCAGGTGGATTTAAATCTTACTTTGTAAAATAGGGGGCAAGGGAATACAATTTTATCTACTTAATCCTTCGGACGTACCAGTACCACCACCAAATTGTTATGACTTTTGAGTGATAATTAAGGCATTTTTAAAAATTTCAAAAACAAAAAATTACTTCATTTTCAAAAATTGAATATTTATATTTGATTTATTTTTAAAAAATTAAAAATAATATTTGACTTTAATGAAGTTATTATATTATTTTTATTATTAATTATGTTACTTATATGAGGGTTAGTTAGTGAGATATAAATATTTAAAAGATGTTGTATATGAAAATTTATATAAAAATATAATTATTTTAAAAAATTAAACATTTAAATCTTATATATCAAAATAAAAATATATAAACTCAATTTGAATATTGCCGATACCGTTGATTATTCCACTCGTATATTAATCAGATTCCAAGAATTATCCCATTTGGATTTAAAGCGGGTTTAATTTTAAATCACTCAGTCCCTTGATTTTGACAATCATGTTAAAAGGTTGAGAACTTGGAAAGAACGAGGTTTCTTCATCTTAGAGACATAAGAGTATCATATTCATAATGGACCCCATTGGGTGTGAGTATATTCTTCTACTTTGTAGCTTTTGTAATTCACTAGCATTTTTTAATATATATATATATATATACAAATTTTAATCTCTATGAGGATGATTAGTGGAAGCATGATAGGAAGACAACAAATTTTTATGACAAACACGAATATATTAATCATTCATCCCTTTTTTATAAGATTTATTATTCAAATTTTTTTTATTATTAATTATAAAATATTTTATTATTTTTAAAATTATTTTATATATAATTTTTAAATTCATTTTTATTTTATTGAGAGAGAAAAAATAATAAATAATATATTTTTAAAAAATATTCAAATAAATAAGAATATAATAAGAAATAAAATAATTTATTAATATATATGAAATTATCTAAAATATATTATAAAAGTAAGGAATATTAGGTTATTAAGCACCATAAGCAACTCAACAGTGTTTGCATAATCCATCTGTCTTCCCACTGGAAAAAAAAGCGATTGGAGTTGGAGCTCTTTTGGGGCTGGAGACTTGCAGAATTATGAGTCATTGCAAAAAAGTGGAGCTTTAGTAATGGTTTTCCCATGTTATATTATTGTTTCAAAAAGACCAAAGGCTGTGCCTCACTAACAATTATCATTTGAGGAATTCATTTTTATAAAGAAAAGGAGAATAGCACTAAGGAGAAAACAATGATATATTTTTGGAGTCTTTGAACTGCATTATTTCTATTTTGGAACATATTCTAATTCTTGAATGTGAGCCATTTAATTTCTCTCATATCTTAACTCCTAACCACTAATTCTCATTTGATAGCTTCTTTTTTAGTTTTCAATATCCTTTGAAGTTTGATCCCCATTAATGAGAGAACATGCCATTTACCATCAACAGTGGATCAAAGTTGTCAATTACATTTCTCACGGCATATATAGAAACATTCAGCTTCAAGTAATACTGATCTCATACTGCACTTCGATTTTGTAGTTTGCTTCATCAATCAATCCTCCCCTATAGGAAGATTCCTGAATATTCCCTTGCTTGAACCTAACACGCAACTTTAAGAGCCTTATTCTAAGAGAAAGTGTTACCGAGATAAGTTTTGATCAAAGGAACTTTGGTGGATGTTTGTACTATATGGTTGCCATGCAATACATAAAAATGAAAAACAATAATGTTGTTTATAAAAGATAGATGTTTAAATGAGGAGGAATTATTATCAGGCATATATATAGTTTACCACAATGCATAAGTAAAAGATCTTTCTCTGCATCATAAAGTTTGACTTGTTCACAGCTATACTTTGGGAGTCTCCAAGGACGCATGCAGAAGCCAAAGAATTTTTTGTTCTTCTAAGATTGCTTTGGGGGAATGAGAAAGACTAATACAAAATATAAAAGTGTCGGAGTATCTAAATTCTAAAATCAATATAAGAAGGGATGATTTATTCTCTTTGTAGTGTACATATCTAGATTAAATCTACAATCAGTTACTGTATATTTCACAATTAATATGAGAGTAGTTTATGAGGGATCGAAGTTACTATTCAAATCATTAAAAAAAAGGGTTTGTGAGTAGTGAGATATGCATAACTACAGTAGTTAATTATAGAGCGTGATTTTGATTTTTGGGTTCTTTTTAGTAGGTGCAATATAAAAGGTGGGATTTAGTATAATAGCACTGAAGCATTTTCCTTGTTGGAAAGATATGAACAGCAGCAAAATGTTTACCCCATGATAATGACACAGTCCTAATTCTTTCCTTCCACTACAGCAAGTCTAGCCAAAGTTTAAGAATATAATTTTGTCTTTTTAGTCATCTCTTTAACTGGTGGATCTTTAGGGTCCATACACCACTTTGGCTTTATATATATATATATATATATATTAGTTTTCAATTTTAATCTTTTTCATTTCTGTCTTGGCCCTCAACTCACTCCAAGGGACTAAATTTACGTTACTGGTGCAACTGAAAAGAGATTGATATTTGGTACTTTTGAGGATTGGGATTCGTTCAAATCCAGTTAAAGGACATTCTCTTGAGTTTATAATCATTCATCATAATCCCGTGATTGCAAATTATTTTATCAAAATTTAAGAAAATCTTATGAAAACGTAGTTACTCCATTGTCCTAAGCAAATAGTGGGATTACCATACTCAGACATTGTGCAAAGAGAGTTAATTTACATGAAAAGACTAGTCCAAAAGCTAATCTTTTTTTTTTTTTTGAAAGGTTAGGATTGTGCTGCCACCTCTGCTACTGATTTCTATAGAAACTACCAAGGAGGGTAACTAGCTTAAAGCTCTATCTCCCTCTAAGTTGCTCCTAAATTTCATTCTAATTTTGGACCTGTATCTCAAACTACTTGCAGGCATATTGATCTTTTCTTAATCTTCCATAACCTAATAGTCATTGTCTAAACATTCTTCTATCATAGCATAATTTGATTTACATTGTCACATCATCTTGTATAGTAAATCAATTAACATCTTAGAAGATGTACTTTTTCCTATTGAAATATAAAGGCAATTCTTCATTAGCAATGATAATATTGTATGCACTGTACTGAGATGTTTGCAGTATTTTCAAAGCTTTTTTCCTTTTGCAGAATAAATATATTTGTTTCATTTGGAGTATGTTCTGCTCTTGAGTGACACGAAGGCATCAAATAGCCATTGAAGGTGGAACAAATTGATTTCCAAATCTTCCCACACTAACTTAGTATCTCTTGGGAAAATCAGAAAAGAAGTCAAGATATTTCTTCTCATAAGTCAAAATTGAGAGATCAAGGATCGAGATTGAAATTTGTACATCATTACACGACCATGGAGAATTAATGCAAAAGGTGAGATTAAACAGGAAGTCAACTTCTTATCAACTCAGGTCCTATTTCATCCCCCCCCCCCCTCTCCCCCCCAACACACACATAAGAAAAGGACAATCCCACTAGTCCCTCGACAGTCGACAACCCATATTTACAAGTTTATTTTGCACTAAAGAAGCCTATATATACTATTGCCTAACAGAAATAATAGGGACAGGCCAAACCTTAGCTCAACCACAAATCCAGGAGAAAGAAAACGCTACGGTATGATGCCAATTCTTCCAGAATAAATATTTCCAAATGACAAACTTAATCTTCCAATTTAGGATAGGCTCAATTATAAACAATGGTATACTATAAATCGCATCATAGTATTACGAACTAAACTTTTGAACTTTAAAGTTAAAACACCCCACTACCAAAATTCATTGCTGCATGATCGATGTTTTTTTATACTACAAAAAGGTTCCTCAATTACTTTTGAGAATTGATTAAACTAACTCTAGTGCTCCAATACGTACCCAAGGAAACTACAGCTACATCTTTACTTCTGGACAGGAAATTTCCGGATTTTAAAAAAATAATAATAACACCAGTAGTATATATGAAAACTAATATCAGTGGAATAAAAAACTTAAATAAAACCAATAAAAATCTCGAAGTGTATGTAGGGGGAATGTGTGCGTAACTGACAGAATTACAAGACGCAATTGAGACTATCATAAGTTGCAGAAACAAGCAACTTCTAAGAACGCGTGAAAAGGAGGGTTGTCAAAGAAACGTTTTACTATTCCTCTAATGAGGAATACTTAGGATAGGCTAATGGAAATCTATTTGGGACGACGTGAGACGTCGGAAGTGGAGAAAACTATTATGACAACGACTTCTATTACATAACAAACATTTATAAACAGGAGTTGGAGCCCTCCAAAAATCAAATCTTAATAAACAGGAGTAATATTTTTAGGATGAGAGATGGCATAGACAATGAGGTTCATTTGTTCTCTCCCTACCACTTGTACATTTCCAAGATATCCACAATCCTCATTCTCAAAAGATAGAGAAAACAAACCCGGATGCATGCTAGAGTAACACAAATTGACTTTTTTTTTTTTATAAAAAAAAAAAGACAAAAATTTATTACACCACTGTTTATTACTATGTACATCTAATGAATATTCCCTTTTTATTTTGATTACAAATTAATTAAGTTAATTGATTTTAATTAACTTAACAAATTATCATTTATATTAGTATAATAGATTGTAAAATATATAAATTAGTGTAATGCAATTTTATTAAATTAAGATGGTAAATGATATATATTATACGTTAAGTAAAATATAAATATTTTAAATTAATGAAATTATTAATAGCTCTTTAAATGAAAAATATATTTATTTTAAAAATATAAAAATTTAATTTTAAAATAATTAAAATATTTCATTAAAATAAAAATATAAAAATTTAATTTCAGAATATAATATTGACAGATTATCACGTTACTTTGTGTAGCCTTAAACCTACAAGATTCGGGCGTTGCGAGGTAAATTTGGTCAGACTCGGGGTAAATCCTTGTTTTTACAGAAAGTTCTAGTTCCCACACAATCATCCACTTCTTGGTCCGTACTTGCCCCCATCCCTTGGAGTGGAAGGGTGACAACCGGACAAGACAGTTGATGCTACTGGGAAATGAGTCAAAACAGACATAAGGAAAGTGCCATGTGTAGTAGCCTTCTTATTTGGACAAGAATGGGGGCATGATTGCAAGCATTAAAGGAACTCAGTAGGAAGCTCACGAAAAAAATGCAATTTTCTGGGGATGCGTTTCTCCTAGATCAAGGATCAATCTACTTGGTATGCAAAGATTGAGATGGTTTACACGGGAGTGGGTCATATACAATTGGACCATTGGTGGGCAATGGCAAAAAGCAAGAAGATTCATCTTAATCGAGATTCCTGTCTTTCCATTGGTAAGTCATCCTAATCGAGTTTTGAGTCAAGAAAGCGACAGACATGATGTTAGTCACATATTATTATTATTATTTTTTGGAAGGGTTACCCACATATTCTTATTTAAAGAAACCTGCTTTTCTAAGGAGACAGTGGATGGAAATGTCTTCCACTTGTGATTAGTGATGCTCCTGTGCCTGTGTGTTACTCCATTTCTTATCTCCTCCAACAGGAAGTAACAAAAAAGAAACCATGTGCATAAACAAAGCAAAGTTGAAAAAAATACCCCGACTCCTAAAATATAAGACCCCAATGGAACACTCACAGCCCGTTTCATCAACAAATTTATGTGGATTTCAGAGTTAAATCTTCTAGGCTTAAAGGTAAAACAGACTAGTACCGAGTTGCCATAAGCATGCAGCATGAGAAGGCATGTCCAACATGCATATTGGCACATGCTAGTGATTGATTAAGAATAGGCTCATGCCATGATAAATAGCAGGGGTAGAATCCTTAAAACTGAACTGGAGTTTTACTCGTGTAAACACTAGAAAAATGCTTTAAGGTGTGATACTGGGTATTGTCAAAAGATAGTCACGTCTCCCAAACAAGAAAGAGAAAAAGACAAGCCTTACCAATTCTCTTTGAGTAGAAAATGAGGCACGGCATTAGTCAAGGCAACATTACTGCAACTCTGGAATGTGAAAATTACAATGATCGAAAGTTTTTGAGGAACATCGTATGTCACAATCAACTCCAAAAAGGAATCTAGACTCATAGTCAGCACTTTAAAAAGGAAATGTTTATATCCTATTGATGATAAGCCACACCTTTTAGTCTTCAAGCCTATGTGTATAAACAGCTTCTTTCATTTCTGAAGCTGCGTATTCATTTTTGTTTTAACTGAAGACAGCTTGGAAGCAGATTAAAAACCAGGTAATGAAGTGCAAAACAATGTCAAGCTTCCGATACACAAAATGAGTCTCCAGAGCTCCATAGAATAACATAAAAATCAAAGTTATATCAAGCTGCACTAACAGTCACAAGAACCAAAAAAAACATTCAGCATCTACTTTTGAGTAACCTCACCTGAAAAAAAAGGGGTACCTGCTTTGTGGAATCAATTCCATATTCCTTTGGGCAATAAATACAGTCATATAATCATAAGTCAAATTTACTAGAAAACAATTCTCAAGAAGGGCTGCAAATGAAAAAGAATGTAGAAATGCTTCATGCAGAGGACATGCTGTATAATGTTAATTCTTATTTTTGAACTTTGTAATGATTACTGAGAAGTACAAGCGATCCAATATACAAGCCTACAACAATTCTATTCAATGTGAAATCCATGATGTACACTTACAAAAAGGGACTAGAGAGAGGCTATCTCAAGCAAAAAGTTTTTCACCCATTTGACATGTAAATTCCTAGCAAGGGAAGAAAAAGAAAAAGAGAAAGACCAGGAAGAAAAGGAAAAAGAGAAAGACCAGGGCGAAAAAGATAAGGAAAGAGAAAATAAAAGTCAAAAAGCCAGGGGAAGGTAAAATTTAGGCTAAAGAAAATAAATTTATATCCCATCCTCTTTATGCAGCAACAGCTACCTTCCCTCTCTTCTTTTCAGTCTTTAGAGGTGGTGCCATTTCAGGCTTTTCAATTCCTTGAATATCCGTTATCGTCAACTTTGTCAATTCCTAAACAAGCAAAGAGATTTTCAGGTCAGAAATCATTCACTCCCCCTTTCTTCAGAAGCATTGGGGGAGAGAGCATACACTTAGAAGGATGGAATAGCAAAACTGAGAACTATTAAAACAAAACAGACCACCAAATAATGACGAATTACCTGCCGATGACCTTTTGTTCGCCTGTAGTTCTTCCTCCTCTTTTTCTTGAATACGATCACTTTTGCATCCAATGCCTGGACCCAAGAAATTAAAATATAAATTAATAGAAAAGATAAACTGCAAAAGAAGTTTCACATGCCTCAGCCCTCCAAATTCCATACATCCCATATCCTGTTTCAAGAGGCAAGCTAGAATTGCATTCTGTTCCCCCTCCCTTTTTGTAAATCTGTTCAATTTGGATCATCAGTTATATAACTAACAATCAACCATTGAATCCAACAACAGGACGGTTTATTTTTAGCAAGGGTAGGGGGAAGGACAGAAGTACTTTGCATAAGGGAAGTAATCCTTTTACTATGTGTCATCTGCAGTTTTATACGATTAGCTTAGGAAATATCAATAGTCAATCTTAGGGCAACAAAAAGTAGTTGTTTCCAATAATGACTATAGAAGCCTCAAGGGAAACCAAACTACTTTTGAAGCCCAAGGGAAAAGTAGCAGGTATATCTTACATGCTCCTCAACAACAGCATGCACAGATGCATCCGGCAACACTGGGCGGCCAATCATTGTCTGAGACTTTGAGCCCAACATGAGAACCTTGTTTAAAATCAACTGCAATACCATAAACAATAAATAGATCAGCTAACAGTCAAGCTACAATTCCAAAAGAAGAATAGAGAAGATATTATCATACAACAATCAACACTATGACAAGGGCTTAAAAGTGAATTTCTAGAAGAAAAATAGTTTTTTTTTTTTGCAAAGATGGTATTACAATTTCCAGAAGCTCGGTAATGCTGAAAGAAACAAACGATCAAATGAAAATAGTTATCAACCAGCAAGATAGTTTAGAGGAGTGCAGATTATTTGAGTGATTCCAGTTGCAAAAGAAAAACTTGCACGAGAGTCTCTCAGATTGAGAGACTTTCTGGAAAGCTTGCTTTTACTTAAGATAACGCCAATGATAAGTGAAAACAGAGAAATAGCTAGATGAAATCTCAATTCTGCATCTGAACAAAGTTGCTTATCCAAGAAACCCACCACCACAACTAAATTTGCAGTACCACATCAAATGCAGCAAATTAGCATATTAGACTAGAAATCTAGACTGTCTCACCTTGTCATTAACATCGCAGTACTTCAACTTCTCTGTGAAGATGGAATCCCCATTGCTCACCTTAAACTGGTGTGAACCAATCTACACAAGTTCACATGACTCGGATTACATAAATTTTCAGAAATCAAACACCTGCTATAGTTTGTAATGGTTTTGCAGTCTCCCACCAGTTTGATATTGATAATTCAGTGAAATGCAAAAACATGGAATAAAGAAGAAAAAGAACATTAACAGAACAAAATATCCATTCTCTGACACCAAATTCTTAACACCCAACAGTAGCAAAAAATGAAGAAATACCTGAACTACCGCAAAAACCGGTTCGTACGGTTTAAAAACGCGGTCCGATTCTTGAAGAGAACCAATAACTTTGTAACCAATCTCGGCAGCTTCTTGGGCTTTCTCCTCATCCGACTTTCCTTGTACATTTTCCCTCTCGTCATCCTCACTATCCTCAGCTTCACTTTCATCATCATCAGTATTTGTTATTTGATTATTGGAGCAGAAATTCCGAGAATATAAAGAAAATGGAACTTGAGAGTTGGAAAAAATCAAGGGTTTTGTGGGGATTAGAGTTTGATTTGGCTTAAATTTGGGGAGCTTAAAGGGAGAAGCCAATGTAATGGGTTGTAGATACGGTTTTGGATTGCTAAATGTCATGGAATAACATCGGCTCATTAGGGTTCGGATGCAACGTCGAGTCGCCATTGCAGTTCAGTTAGAAGATTTCGGAAGGGGAGAGGGTTTTCCACTTGCAGGGAAGGGTAGGGTTTATGTCCTGCCTGGTGGCTGGTTCCGATCCGCTTCTGCTCTTGAGGAAAATTAGAAGAAAGCGTGTCCCCGAGCTACGAATTTAGGCTTTCCGGTTCTATACAAAGAAAAGAAAACCTGCAGGCAGCGAGTTTCAGAAATAAGATATAAAAAACACTAAATAACGCCAAAAAATTAAATAAACAATCTCCTTATAACCTTTGTCCACCCCCGCCCTCCTCAAAAAAATAAAAAAACTTTATAACCTCTGTTTTTTATTTTAAAATCCTTCTTCAATATTTGAACATCATTAATAGAAAATCAAATTTAATTTCATTTTGTTCTTTAAATAACAATTAAAAGATTTAAAAGTATGGCGAACGTCACATAATTATAAAGGAAAATGTAAGAAAGAGATTAAAAATCAATAGAGAACCCAAATCAAATCGGAATGAAGTAAAACTCCAAAAGAGTAAAAACGATCAAAACTTGCTTTTGAACATTGCCACCGAAACTAAAAGTTAACGTATATGTAAGCCATCCAGAAAATTGGTGAATGCCCCTCCCCAGCCCAGAACCCCCAAAAGAAAAATAATGATACACCTTCAATTATCGAAAGCCCCTAGAGAGAATTTTTTTCACAGATATGAACTTCTTCTCAATAGGTACTCTCAAGTGCTGCTTACTTCTAAAGTGTAATTTTTTTGTTCATTGCCAGACAAAAAAAAAGAAGAAGGTATAAGGCCCTCCAAAATATGAAATTGGCTTCCTCCTTAATAGTTTTTTTTTAAAAAAAATATGGATGCTATTTTTGTTTATATTATAAAATGTCATGTGTAATTAATTTTTGCATAATTTCATACAATAGTAAAAGTACATAAAAACAAATTATACTATTTTTTTGTGTGACAACGTTTCTCTATTCGAAATTGAATATTTATATATCTATTTTAAGATATTCGAAATTGAATGTTTAATTTTTTAAAATAAGTATTTTTTTTAAAAAAAATTCAATAACAATTTATTCAACTTAAAATATGTATATCTCGCTAATGAATAATCTTAAGTACTAGCATAATTGATAACAAGAATAATAATAAGCAATTTTTCTTAAAATTAAAGACTATTATTAATTTTTAGGCAAAACATCTAAGTAACCCTTTTGAACTTTTTAAAAATTCAATTTTAACCTTTGAACTTTTTTCGTCCAAATTTAACACTTAAATTTTTTAAAAATACAACTTTCACACTTTTATCCAAAATTATGTTATGTTATTATTTTGATTCGTTATTGACATTTTTTATCCAAATTCAGTATTCAAACTTTTTAAAAATTTAACTTTTACACTTTCATATAAAATTATTTTATACTATCATTTTCACCTATCAATTGCAATTTACATGACTTGTTTAAAATATTTTTTGTCATGATTCAAACTGATAAAGAGCTATAAGCATGGTGCAGCAAACCAATCGATAACGGCCATGCTGATCTCCGTTTCGATACATGGTGGCCTCGTCTTCATACTCCAAATGATCTTATAAAAATTCTCACAACATTCATTTGGATTATCTCGGCCCAGCATGCTGCAATCAACTTCGGGCAGTACCCCTACGGTGGCCATGTCCCAACTCGTGGCCACTCATGAGACGACTACTTCAGCAAGAACATGAACCAGAGTATCGTAGTTTTCTTGCAGATCCAGAAGGGTACTTTGTATCATCATTGCCAGGTATAGATGAGGCAGCAAAATTTGTGCCTGTTCTTAATATACCATATACACATTCCACGGACGAAGAATATATTAGGCAGAGGGATTTGTCTAGCTGGCCTGGTGACCAAGAAATCATACAGGCATTCTATAGATTTTCTACAGACATCAAAATGAGAGAACAGGAGATTGAGATAAGGAATTCAGATCCTAGGTTGAGAAATAGACGTGGTGCTGGAATTCCACCTTATGAATTACTACTTCCAAATTCCAGACCTGGGGTTACTTCTAGAGGACTACCTAACAGTGTAACAGCCTAAAATTGTAAACATAATTAGGTAAATAATAATAATATATTGTCCAAGCCCCATCGTGCTGCGGGATATAATTTTTTCTGTTCATTTTGGTGCAAGAATACTACAGAGATTCATAGTTTTACTTCGACAAAATTTCTCTGAATAAAGAGAAGAGAAGGCAAATAATGATTCATATACACGTCATACGTTCTTGTGGTAAAATTGTGATCCAAATGGAACTGTCCTGGACAATGACAAGAGGCTGCTACTAACCCAAGCCTGCCTAATTCTTGCCAACACTACATTCTCAGGTCCCATCATTCACTATATATCAGTATCAGCAACGTTTTGCCCATTTACAAACTTAGAATAACAAGAACAATAATGAAAGTCTCCTCCTATTGCTATAAAGCATGTGTTTTTTTCTCTAAACCTCGTTTCTCTAGTAAGACATGCATTGTCACCGTTCAATCAAGCATGGTGGCAACCAAGCATTATTCGTCAAGGTTCTGACAAGGAACTCCAAACTGGAAAAGGGATTAGTATGCCGATGATGTCTAAAGTTCATTATTTCTGAAAAGAAATCCCAATAAAAATGTGCCTGAAATTGACACTTCTGTCCACTTCAACTATACAATTTGTTCAAGTCATTGTCTACACAAAAACTACAGGCTCCTACATGTGGAGCTAATGTCCAGTCAAATTTCCATGAATGAAATTATTATAAAATGAATTAGAAAAATTAAAGCATGTACCACTGTCTGGAAAGAAATTACAAGTCAAGACTTCATCAACATAGGCATTTCCCAAGAAATACAGAAAAAGGGCAAAATACACATGCATATCGAGCTTGACATTTTGCTATAATGATTGTAAGAAATAACATACTCGCCACCAATAAGCAAATGGTGGAAATCCACAATAGAATTATTGGCAACTCTGATATGTACAGTAAAAAATGGAGAAAATAATAACTATGTGGTAGAGTCTGAGAGATGGTTTGAATGGAAACACTACTATGGCACACATCTTACACTTCCCAACCCGGCATTGACTAATTTTGAATCAGGGAAGGAAAATATTGAAAATTGCCTAAACAAAATTTTAGCCTGTAATGGCATCCTTTCCTCCAGGAACAACTTTCCGGTGGCGTCTGGATTTCCTGTCCTTCGCCCGCTTTGTGGGTATCTTCTTAGTTGGAGTACCAAGGGAATTGTCCACTAAACCTTCTAATTCAGTTTTCTTAGCACTTACATCTGCAGTAGGAAGAGCAGGCGGCATAATGACAGGAGGAGGAGGAGCCATTCGCTCAAGCAAATCTCTGTGATATCCCTGCATGGGAACCAATATTTTTGGCAATATATTTATGTGCCACCAAATAACTTTTTGCAGTATAAATCATATATCCACATAGAGAGAAGAAGAGACATAAATCAGAACTTGAAAAGATTACCTGAAGCACAAAGTTGCGCCTCTCACAGTCCCAGAACATATTTAACGTCCAATTAGTTTTTGCCATGATTTTGTCCCTTACAGTGGAGAAACTAAGCTGATCCCTGGATGTAAACCGGTCCACCTCATTGAACCAAAGACAAGTATAAAGGTTTGTAATGGGAATATGCTCCCTTATGATTACACATCCTTCAGGAACATCTGCAAGTGAAAGTGGAACACCAACACTATATTACAGAGAACTGGAGATTAAACAGAATGAAGAGAGAGTTCAACCCTACCACTAGTAATAGGAAGTTTAGCCTCAGAATATGGTGTTAAACCCTCCTTTTTATAGAATTCAATCTGGAAATCTATGGAGGCATTTTCATACTTCCCAGCAGCCTTGTTAGCTTCTGCTTCTTCAAACACATCAAAGCGCTTGTAATGCCTTGAAATTGCAAAGGTAGCATTTTTCCTCCACAAGAATCTGAAATGAGAAAAAACGAAAACTTAATAATCAACACATCTTTCAGGTCAAAAGAAAAGGAAGGGCGAATAATTAAACATAATATTAGTAATAAGCATGAAATACAGAAATTGCAATTCTTCTATACTGTCAGGAGAAAAGCAAACCCCTGCATATCAAATTCAAAAAGACACATCAAAAGACATCAAAGATAAAATGAGGTCTCAGTTTTTCTTCATTTTTTTCCCTTTCTTGAATAGGTAGAGAAAATAATTGCAATCACTCAGCAATAAGCAACTCAGCAAAAATATATGTTGCAAAGATGAACAGAATTTAGCACAGAAAGCTAGTCTTAGCAGATAAAAAGATCAAAGTTAGAAACAGAGGTTCCCAATACTTCAAGACTTGGAAAATCCCTTTGCACATAATAGTCTGTTTCCATGTGCCATTCATCTGAACTATTAAGTCATAACAGAGTACCAGAAAACTAAAAGCTGAAAAGATTGTTCTACATCCTAAAATTATCATGATAAAATAAATAACAGGCCATATTCATCTAATCCCAGAAAATTGTACGGTAGACTTAGAAAATGGAAACCAGAGAGATATCTGAAAAGTAAAGGTGGGAATCAAGTATTGAGGGAATGATAGGTCGTCCCTTCAAGCTAACTTACAAAGAGAAAAGAACAATTGACCCACCAGAATATCTGGATATCCTAATGCTCTACCTGGTATCAGGTAAACTTCATGAGGTTATGCAAAGTTATAAACATCAATAAAGATTAAAATGATCAGAAAAGAGGCCAAAATAACAACGAAGTTTAGAGTAATTTTTATATAACAGATTTTTGGGAAATCATAATTGTGAAATTTGCAGTTCAATTCTACCAACACATCATGACATAATGAAAACAGACAAAAGCCTATTCCTCAAGACATTGTTTAGCACCAAAAAGAGAGTGAAGGCAGGCACATTACAAACCGAGAAAAAAGGACAAAGAATGATAATTGTCTTGAAGAATTAAGGTCAAAGACAAATAGAAGAAAAAAGAAACAGAAAGCCTCCGAGGAGTTATCCAAAGTTTAAACAAAGTATGAATGAAAGTTCTCCTGGAGTACAGCAAGTTACATGAATACTGATCTGAAATAATCTTGATGGGTAGGGTCAAAGTTAGGATTACTGTGGATTACAATTATAGGTCAAAGTTAGAAGCAGCATACAGTGAACAAGTAAAACTTCTGTGACCATTATGAAAATCACATGTAACTAGTGTTGATAGTTTTAATGGTTTAATGTGTCCAGGTTAGTATCTATTAGCCATTCTTGACCGATACCCATCATAGAGTGATTTATTGTATACTGCATTTCATTAGCGAATATAATTATATCCATGCACCATATTCCAAAAAATAAATAGTGATTCATTCAAGATATACAGAAGAGATATATGATATAGATATACCTTTCTAGTAATTTATATGGATCTACCACCAATTCAAGTTTTCCATCAATCCACAAAGAGTACCGGGCATTGGGGAAAAGCCTATGAAGTAGAAGCTTAGGAACCTGCCAAGACAAGAAGCAGCCAGTTACTGCATTACTGAAGCTCATGTCATTGATAGCACCAGAAATCTAAGCAAATTAACAGCTACTGCTATAACAGAATGAGCATACATGGTTTCTAAAACACATCTAATAATCAATAGTAAAAAGAAAAAGAACATAGCTCTGATACATCAATTACAGGAATTGTCAATACTTATCATCAGTTCATAGCCAGAATCACTGAAGAAAATATATCATTTAAATAGGACTGTAAGATAAACCCTTCCCCCAAGTTTTATCTCATAGAGCTCCTTAATAAAAACAAAAACATAAAAGTTAAAAGGATGAGCACTAGAACTGCAGCAGCAGATCAAGAAAAAATAAAATGCCTATTAGAAAGGGGGAAACTTGACAGACATTGCATGAGTAAATTTTTAAACTTCAAGTGCTCTTTTTGTTGCCAATACAAATGTAGGACATAAGAAACAAAGAACTCTCTCTCATGCAAACACAATATCCACTTCTTGCAGTTGAAATCATGAAGAATAAAGAAGAAACCAATGTAAATCTGTATTAAACACCCACAAGTACCAAGACTTCCCTAAATGACAAAGTAACATGCGATTAACAATAATTACCAAAAAGTCATAGAACTCCAGCATGCATCATGCATTCAGGAACCTTCTAGTCAAACTCCAGAGATAACTTCCTAATACTTCAATGAATCTGAATGAACTTTCTAGCATCAGGCAAATTAAAGATTATGTTAAGTATAGTCCTTGTTAAATTTTTTTGTAAATTACTTATCATAGTGTTCTCATATTTTTGGTTATTGACTTAAACATAGCAAGTTATGTGGAATTAGATTCACTTTCTCTTCCTACTAATGGTTTCCATACATCATGAAATTTTCTAGAGTTAGCATATCCAAATCTAAGCACATTCAATGTGCTTCAATCACTATGATACAATTTTTTATATGCATAATTTTACAGGACACATCACTATATTGCTGTATCTTCATGTTTCCACAAACACAATGCCGATCTCTGTACACATGCTGCACCTCCACATCTACGTTGGAACTTTGATGAGAAAAAATTTACAAAACTGCACCCTTGGATATAATATGGATTGGAAGAGAACCCAGAATAGTAAATAAAATAACAGCATGCGAAAAGGAACCAGCAAGACTGAATATGCCAATCACAATATTAAATAATGATATCAAAGTTAAACATAAGGCTGATGCTGATGATACCAGAATAAATAAAGTTGCATGGAGGGGTTATATGAAATTACTTTTTCTTATTCAGCGATCAACAATAAGACTTGCATCAATAGCAGATTTTTAGAAGCTAACATCATAATTCCCAAAAGTTATGAAACTTTGTCAACTACATTCTATGAAAAAGTTGATAACTAATCAAAAACTTTATGCACTCAATTATAACAAGAATATGAATGTATCCAGGAATTTGAAATTTTCAAAGTGTAGCATGTAAGAACAAGAAATGGTGATAAATTCAGAATTTGGACCTGGGGGTGGATTACACTGTCCTAGAAAAAGTTGTACAAATTCTTTCATTCTGTACGAACACTCACAGAAATCAGCAAGAATCTTTTTATTTTTTTATAAAAGAATAGTCTACTCTTCCACAAAAAAAACTAAAATGAGTATTAGCTGATGACTACACCTTAAGCTCCTACAACATCAGGGAACTTGAAAATTTAGATTTAACGAAAATCTTGAAACAGAAAGGAATCTAACAACTTGCAACAGACATGGAAAACTAAAATTTACCTTCCCGTTTCGTCTTGGATCAGAATAAGGGAGGTTGTGAACAACAACAATTCTCCACAATCCACTCTTCTGGTTGTTGTCCAGGGCTCTTAAGCGCTTGAGATATGACTCTGTTTCTTCATCCAGAAACATATAGAAACAGGCATTTTTCTTGGCATATTCACTTACATTCGTTGGTTGACGTATTAAATCAAATGCTCCTGCTCAAGAATGAATTTGATATATCAGTAACTTTAACAAAGAGACATGACGATGTATGCACTGTAGAAGATATGTACCAAATATTGCTGATGCAACCACCACCCCCTGACATGTTTCCATCTCAAGAAGGTCGTACTCATCAATGTCAAAACCTGTCTTACGTCCAGGCTTGATTCCTTTAACAAATCTGTCATGGGTAATGAGCACTATTAGACAATGTTGTCAAAACCAGACATCCCCTAGAGTATACTGAAAATGGTAGGGAATAATTTCAGAAAGAAATTTCCCTTGAACAATATATAAATAAAAAAAAATCCAAAAAGGAGATCATACCCACAATGCACACTCATTGACTCTCTTATATCATATGAATCATTTCTCTGGCTTAATGAAGGATATCCTCCAAACTCTGAGCCTCCAAACTCCGTTTTTGTTAAGTTATCTTCATGAATGTAAGTTAAGCTCTTCAGAACAGGAGAAAAGGAAGAGGCATTTGGCATGAGGGCAAGAACTTGCTCCATATCAAGGTAACACACTGGACAAGCTGAAAGAAGAGAAGTAAATGACATTCACAAAAATTAATTCTGGAGCCATAGTACAAAAGCAAGATGCAATCAATTTATCAATTTGAATTATTAGACTTCAGTCTGAAAATTATATTTTTATCAGATAATACAGGAAATAAAATTAGATTTAAAAACAGAGAGTTATAATACATACGACGAGGTCCATTCCTCTTTGGGTCTGATGGTGGGGGAGGCAGTGAGAAACCTTCGCAGGGATTCCCTGGGGGAAGTGTGTATCCAGTGAAATATACAGGTGGCGGTGGCGGTGGTGGTGGTGGTGGGGGCAACAGCTGTGCAACAATTGCACCTACTTCCACATCATCCTTTGCAGATAAACTAGTTCTACTAGACTCGCTTACTATAGATTTTGGTGAAAATCCACTATAATATATACTACTGTTAAATTGAATATTCTGAATATTTGGTTCTCGGCCATCTTCTCCTGCAAATAATTCAAAAATGAAAAGACTGTCAAAGGGAAAGAAGAAAAAGAGGAAAACTAGAGCATTGCATGAACCGTTCGAGATGAATTTTTTCATGACAAATTTTTCAACAAAGGAGCCTAAGAAGCCATTATAAGCTTGCGTTCCTACATCAAACACTATTCATGCACAAATCTCCGTAAATTCTTAATCTTGCCAGCATTTTTCCATCAGAATCCATAAAAACACGCGTATATTTAACTGCCTATCACATCGAAAGGCAATCAAATTTTACTTTACGAAAGCTAAAGCCAAATTAAACGCAGAAAACGGGGAAAGGAAAGATTAAAGATTGTAAAAAATACCTTTGCCAACATACAATACCCACACAAAAACTGCTGCCGACACAGCACATAAGAGCAGCATTCCGACCTTCTTCCTTGGGGCGAATTTGCGAATCCAGGGAAACAACCTTTCCTTCTCTTTGAGCATCTTAGAAGGCTTCCTTGAGGTGACAGGTGGAGTAGCTTGATTTGGTAATGCACCGTTCTGAAATTGCTGTTGTTGCAATGATCCATAACTTCCTGAGGATCTTAGACCCAATGACCCTGTAGTCATTGTTGTCCTCTCGATCCCTTATTTGCCCCTCTCATTTCCCCCCGCCTCGCATCTACATCCAACTCAAAATTTCTCAAACTTCTCTCCTTCGACCCTTCCTTCCCAGTTCAATACCACTCGATCAATCTTAAAGCAATCACAACTTTTCAATTAGATCACCTTCCAAATTGTGACATACTTCACCGCCGCAGTTTCCAAGTTCCTATCTTTATTTCAGTTTTCCCCACTCCCCACAGATGACAAATAAAACGAGATAAATCTAATAGCAGATGAACTAAATTCCACTCAAAACTTCAGACCCAGCTCACCGATTAACCAAAGAATCCCAAGAAACAATGAGTTTCCGTTATTCATCAATCCAATCCAATGTCACCCCAGGCAACCCAGAAATAGAAAGGGAAAACAAAAACTTATCTCCCCTACAATCAATTGAGACACATAAATAGCAATAACTAACTAGAAAGCCCTCAAAACGCACAGAAGTAAAATGGTACTGCTCTAATGACATCAAATACAACCCGAACTCTACAATAACAGATCAATAGAATCAATACCAACGACTCTGAATTTAAGGATGGGTTTGGATTTTATATCCGTGGGTTTTGTGAAAACTTGCCAATTTCAGATCTCCTAGTTTTTTTTTTTAGTAATATAAACAAACAAAAGAATTGAAATAATGTCTGTGAAACTATACCAAAATAAAAATAAAAATTATGGCACTAAATTGAATACTAAGCTAATAAATAGCATCAGGATAGTTGAGACACTAACATGCACCAATTACGCGTCATTTTATTTTAGAAGGCGACTCCTTACCTTCGGCTGGCCGGCTCGTAGTACATTTTCAAGCCTCTTTTTTTTTTTTTTTTTAACTGCGTATAAATCACTGATGCTTAAAACTTTCTCTCTTTTTTTCCTTTTTTTTTTTTGTTTGACAGAGACAAAAACAGTATTAACAAGTATAGACTAATTAATTTTTTACACCTCTTCAGACTTGTTAAAATTCAATCACAGTTCTTGTGCAGCCAAGGACAATAATATCATTTCATTATGGAGAAGATTAGTCACTCTTATATATCTGGGTAGTAGCATCATAAATAAAATAAAAAAGTAAAAATGACTGACGTCATTTTAGAGGTAATATGTCACTGTTGAGACTGTCATTTTCCTTTTTTGTTGAGAAGATTTTATATTAATTTTCACAAAAATAAATAAATATCTAAGGTGGCACACATATATTATTTGTCATTTTTTTATTCTATCAAAGTTGTTAATTGTTAGTACTATGAACATTTGTCTCCCATGCCTTCAATTGATTGTATAATTACTTGAACATTATACTCCGACAAAGCCTGAAACTTTGCTTTCATTTCTCTTCTATTTTAGTATATAATAGAAAAAAGTACCTCTTGTTTTATTCTTTCAAAGGGAACTCACCATTTTTATGTAATTTCGCTTTAAAGTGGTAAAAACTTAGGGATCTACTTCGGCTGAGTCTATTTATTTATACTTTTCATTTTCTTCAACCACTATAAGTATATTTGGATTCATTTTGAAATAACTTTTTTTATTAAAAATTGAAATCTTATGTTTTATATTCGACATTATTGATAATATTATAAACTATAATTAATAAATTATTTTTAATTTTAATTTTAATTAAAAATAATAATTTTGTGATGGAAGGGATCCACATATAAATTTAGAAAAAAAATATTTTATTTTCTTGTCAAATGAGTCTGTCAAAATTGGTACATAAGTGAACATTGTTTTACCTTTAACCTGAGTTCCAAACTTCTCTTGAATTTAAACGTTTTTCTAAGCTATGAGCCTATGAGTTTATTTTTCATGATCTGTAGTATAATTTATCTTTTTATGTAGTTTACAAGATATTACACAATATAAAAATTATTCAGTGTGCACTTTGAGTAACTTTTCTTTTCTTTTTTTTTGTAATGGTTGTTGTTTCTCTTGTCATGACTTTTGTTTTTTTTGGGGAAAAAAATGAGTTACATCTTTGCTCATGTAATTTCTTTTTATTTCATGAATTTAATTCTTCTCGAATCCCGTCCAGCCAATTTATATATGTATATATAATATACAGTTCCCAATTTCCACGATGAAAACCATAATGTATTCACAAGTTTGTAACAAATTGAATTGACAACCTTCATCCTTTTCTTAAAATAATGAAAAGATAACAATGTCACCCTCATTCCTAACTATTCTATGTGTAGTTGATACAATGTACCACCCACTTATTCATTTGAAACCACAAAAATATTTTTTTTTGTTTAAAAAAAAAAGAAGAGGATCCATCAACAGAAAAATCCCCAGCACTTAAATGAGGCAACCATAATAGAGGATTGGGACAGACCAGCTCCCCAAAATATGTAGGAAAAATGTCCATTTGGAGGCTGCAGATGCATGGTTAAGAATGAAAGTTTATTTCACAAAGGTCTTATTACTACTAACAATAAGAGAAGAACCAGCATAGAATAATTTGTTAATCAATAAGAGTTGATTTGAGAGCCTTTCCCTCGATGAAATATGGAGTGTGGGAGTCCGAACTACGTTAGGAGCAAGAATTTCTTTTAGATTTATAATTAATAGGAAACTTCTGTTGAATTGACCATGATGTGCACATTTCTTATTTAACTCCTTCACACGATGGCCTTAGAACATGTGCGGTGAGGGCGGTATGAGGGGCCAATTTTGCATTTTGAGAGTAGAAGAAGAAAGATGTAATGTAGAGATTCTTGGTGGCAGTATCAGCTGTTTGCCTTACTATTTCTATGGACCATGACTGGAAAGGGAATGTACATCCATATAGCCCAAGCATATACTTTTCCTTTTTGGGGAGAAAAATGTCCATTTCACCACTTGCCTTGTAAAAATCCAAAAAACCCCGTCAAAGTTTGAATGAATCCATTTGCTGAGAAAAGAAAGAAACAAAAAGTGCACAGATTGAACTTAAAATATTCTGTCTGATTAAAAAAAAACATGTTTTAATTATCAGCTTTATTCTATGAAAATCATTTTAAAAAATTACAGTCGCTTTGACAATAATAGTTCTGTATTTTACTCCAGTATATATATGCACTCATGAGAGTTTGGGTAACTTTGATTTTTGTTTTTTCTTGGTTGTCATCAAAGGAGACAGTAAGTTTCCGTGGCTAAAGTAAATTTATGATATACTATGATTCAATTCATTTGCTTGCTTGTCATCAAAACATAACACAAGAAAGGGAAGTGAAAAACAAATTAATTAGTTTACAATCTTCTGCCACAAAATATATAGTCTTTGCAAACAATAAATAAATAAGAACATTCCGGTTTAAGGTTTGACAACTTATTATGATCGAGTAAACCTTAATGACATTGTTAGCAGACCCTATTTTCTTGCAATAATAGAAGCTGAATAAATATTTTTTGCAACATAAATGATATACCGTGGTTACAAATTCTCTTTCATAAATTCCATGATTGCACATGGCTAGAATCTGTTGAATTAACACGACGGCACGTAAGTGTTAGAAATTGCGGGGATCTTACTTCTTATTTATTGCATAATTAAGAAATATTGATGAAATCATGTCAATACATAATGTATTTTTGTTATACATATACCTAAAAAATTCTTAATAGAGTAGAAGAAAAAAAATGTAGCTAAATATTGTAAGATGTCAATCTAAAGGTAGTACAACCACATACATATATATATATATATATATATATATATATATGGCTGGACATTGCTAGATCTAATTAAGGTTGAATATGAATCGACGAATCGAATTGGAACCAGACCATGGTCACGGTTCAAGAATCGTTAATTAGGTTTACGATTTATAAAAGTTTGCGATTCTATAATTTTCGATTTTGGTTTAGATTTTTTATTTTAATGAATCATGAACCGGCGGTTCGTGAACCGAAATCAAAGGTTCATGAACCGTTGATCCGACGATTCAAACCTTTTAAAAACATTATATATATATATATAATTTTAATTGATAAGTTATATTTATTTTTTTATATATTAATCTTATCGTTAACTCACTAATTTAACATAATTATGTAAAATAAAAAATAAATTTTTAATCTTTTTAAATTTCAAATAAATCTCAATCATTTTTTCCATCAAATTAATCACATGACTTATGGCTTTCTTTTATTTTTTTTCCTCAAAACAACAAAAGGACAAAAAAATAGTGTCTTGTGTCAACTAACCTATATAAATAGGCATACATCGTTGTATTATTTTTTGGATCAATGGAATCATTCTCAAGTTGTGACTTGTGCACATTATTTATTTATTTTTTTTTCATTTTCTAATTTTTCCCCCTCAATCCTATACATAATGCCAACTTTTAATTTCTTTGGTTAATGCCAAAGAAACAATCATTATTCTCTAGTATAATATAATATTTTTTTATGTGATACATGTGATCTTTAATTTATTTTAATCATTTATGTATCCTAATGGTATAATAATTTGTGTCTTATGACTTGTGCACATTATTTTCTTAAACAAATCGTGCCTAAGCTGGCACGTTGTATTTTTTTTCTTTTTGTCCTTTTAAATTATTTTTTCTCAAATAAAGAAAAAAACAAAAATAAAATGGTTGAAATTCCAACGGTTTAAAAAAAATCTCCTATAAATTCTCTTTTTCAGATAAATTTTATTTACACATTTATCAAATATCAGTCTTATTTTCTCTCTACATTAACATTCTTCTAAGTTATATTTCTCAATTTCTCTCCAGCCTCTTATTGAATTTTTAGTTTGTCATTTTATATTTTCTTTTCAAACACGAAAAAAATGTCAGATTCAAGTAAGTCAATGAACAATGAGAAGACTTCAACGGAATTTCCATTGCGTTCACCTTATCAATATCTTTACACAGATCAACTTACCAGTCCAAGTGATTTTCAACCACCAACTCATTTTGAGTATGCACAAACAATTGATTTTTTCATTCATATCACTAGCATCAGCGACGACGTCGGCACTAGCATCGGTAACGACATATTTGAAGTTGATAAAGATAATGGAGAAAAAAATATTGGGCAGCTGGAATTAGTATCACACACCCAAAAAAGTTGTGTTCCAGGTACAGAGAAAATTAAAACTCTCAAATATGATATTTTCAAAAAGCACTTCACAAAATAAGAACTTAGTACCGGATAAGGACAATATATTGTGCACTGCAATTATTGTAAAGTCTACATACAAATGGAAACCAAAATGAGGGTATGGGACCCTACGTGGACATTTGCAATGGAACCACAAAGACAAAATTAGTATGAAATCTTCACAGACACAAATAACCAAGTACACTAATACTACTGATTCTGATTCTTTATTTAAGTATAGTAATGGAAAAAATAGAGATGAATTAGTTAAATTGGTTGTTGTTGAACACTTAAATTTTAGTTTTGGGGAAAATTAAATTTTGTAGATTATTGTCAAGTTGGACATTGACACGTATTGTGCATAAATTATATAAAAAGGTAAAAAAATAATTATTTGAAGTATTTTCAAATTTAGATAATAAAGTTTCTATTTGAAGTGATCATTAGCAAACACATTCTTATATGACTGTTACTTGTCATTGGATAGATGATAATTGGATAATACAAAAGAGAATATTTGCATATCGTGTCTTTGATAATTCTCATGCGATTATCAATATTTCAAATTTAATTTTGCAAATTTTAGAAGAATATAATCTTGTAAAAATAGTATTTTATGTTAGTTTTGATAATGTTAGTTCTAACACTGCTTCGATTCCTGATCTTAAAACATATTGTGAACCACAATTTGGTAGTAAATATTTCCATGTTATGTGTGCATGTCATGTTTTGAATTTATGTATACAAGATAGCTTAAGAAATCTTGAAACTTATATTCAACCTATCAAAAGAGCTTTATCTTATATTTGGTCACGCCCACAAGTAATGAATGAATGGTTTAGATTTTGTAGAGGAAATAAAATGAGACAAAAAAAATTCCCCGTGATGTTCCAACTCGTTGGAATTCAATTTATGATTTATTAAATGAATATTTTCAATATAAAGAACTTTTATATGATTTTTTCAATTACAATATGCAAAACGTGTGTTTATTTCTGACTATTTGGGATATTTGTGAAAAGATTTTGAAATTTTTAAAACAATATAATGATGCTAGTTATACTTTGTTTGGTGTTTATTATTCAACTTCTCATTTAATAGTTTATGAATGTCTTAATATTGTTGTAACTTTAAAAGAGTGGGCTGATATAGATGTTTTTAATGATTGTGTTAATACAATGAAAATAAAATGGGCTAAATATTATTTTGAAATACCTTAAATAAATTTAATTGCAACTGTTTTTTATTCTTGAATTAAAATAGAAGGTTTACAAGAATATTTAGATATATATATTATGATTCCATATGTGATGAAATTACTAGTAAACAAAAATGTCATGCATATCTATTAATGCGACAATGAAACAAAAAATCAAGACTCTCATCTTCATCATCCGGATCGAGTTTCATTTTGGAACTCGAAGATTATTTAATAACTTGTTTTGAGTTTGAAGATGCATGTGATAATGTTGAAAACCTTAACATCATCCATTAGTATAGTGAAAAAAGGGAAAAAAAAATTAGTCTTATCTTTGATTACTATGGATATACTTGCAATTCCAATATTAACAGTTGTAGTAGAACAAGCTTTTAGTGGTGGGAAAAATATATTATCAGAAGATCGATCATCTTTGAGTCCTGATTCTTTAAAGGCTCAATCTTGTTTTGATGATTAGGTTAAAATTGAAAGACATCAACAAAAAAATATTCGTCCCGATTTCATAAATTTGTTTAATGTTGACACTGAGGACACTGCTACTAATACTAAAGACGGAAACCCATAAATAATCAATTGAGGTAAAAGAAGATTTATAGGTAAGATAATTACGAGGGCTTTGAGTCATCTATACTATTGGATGATACGTAAGCAGCTTAATTTTTGGAAACAAAAATTAAGTTCAAATCCATTTCAATAACAAACTTTCATTTATTTAATTAAAAGGAATTATTATTTTGAAATAAAAATCAAAATCGTATTAAAACTATAACCGAAACCGTCTAAAACAATAACATTGTCGGGTTCAACTGAAACTTATCAGAACCGTGAACCGGCGATTCATGAACCGTTCTAAACCGTTACTTTAAAGTTTTTGTTTAGATTTTTCATTTTGATAAACCGTGAACCGGCAGTTCATGAACCATAGTCAGTTCTAGACATTGCTATTCGTTTCGAAAGTTTATCAAGAAATTTTGGAATATGATTAGATATTTCATGAAGTATGTCGAACTTTATATATCTAAATTGATGCCAATTTAACTTCTTTTGTCCTTTTTAATACTCTTTTCGTTTCATTTCAATTATTCATGTTTCTTTTTTGGGATGTCGTATTTCAATTGTTCAGTTTCTAATTTTATTATGTATTTTTACAATTATATCATTTTTATTAATGAATGATTTGAATAAGTGTCAACTATTTATTAGAGAATGCATGTTTTTAGAATGATTAATACATATATACTAGCTATTAAATGAGATCAATTTAGAAAATTTAGTTGTATTATCATTTTCAATACTTGCTTTAATCCTTATTCAAGTCGAAAGTGGACAATTAAAATGAGATGAATTTAGTATAACATTAAATTGTTTTTACTAGAGTAATAATTCTAGAATAATTGATTAAAATAAATTCACCCAACTCGCTTTGTCATTCCTCTTTTCTTTTCTTTTTTATCTGAGGAAAACTCAACCGACATTCCTGATAGTAATAAACTAATAATGTTTTAAACTGAGATATAAGCAGTACATTTATGAATTGATTTTCTATGAAGGCATAGAAAGAAAAAGAAGGCAGCCCATTAGATATTTGACCATTTTATACACTCTTTGAAGCGTGCAAAAGCGTCTCACGTAATGGAAATGGCCAATTATGAATGGTCCTATTTCCGCCCATTTTTCCTATTCTCTTTTGAGATTGGACATTTGGACTCACAGAAAAAAGAAAGAAAAAGAGACAAGTTTCTACCAAGCTTTCAATACTCCATGGGAGAAAACTCAGGGATTGGCGATGTTTTACTTATTTATGTAGAATACGACTTGGCTTTGCCCAAAATGAGTGAAATAATCAACCAAAGTATCAAATTTCTGTGTATAACAATTACAGAAAAGAAAAGAGACATCCAATTTGGTTTATAAGTTGCCGTTTCTCTCTCAACCCTTCTTAGATAGGTTTTTATTTTTATTTTTTTAAAATAAAAAATCCTATACATTTATTTTTATTGTACCTCTTAATTTCCACTCAAAAATTGAAATTACAAGAAATGATATACACTAATGTCACTTTTGTTTGATTTTGTACACTAAATATAGCCCTTAACCAGAGGAAGAAAATAGGAAAGACATATAATTTAAAATACTTTCAAGAATCATTGTAAAAGACAAGTCTTTTAAGTGGTTACGAATATTAGGGTATTTCAATCAAATATGTGCTTTTGTTAAGTATGATGTTGAATGGAACCAAAAAGAAAAGAAAAAGGCATTTATGACTAGATTTCACTAAAGTGAGGAGAAAATTACAATTGTACTTTTCTTGAAAAAACTTGACAATAGTTCAATTGACATTGCAAGCCAAAATGCTGGGAAATCTTGCCCACCTTTTTTGAAATTTGGCTTAGATGAGGAAGCTTTTAACTTTCAAGGGTCTGCTACCCTATCCATCATCAAATACTACTTATACAAGTAATAAAGCACGAGTGTGGAACATTTTACTTTCCTCGTTAGAATACCCTTCAAATTTCAATGTAATTTTGTGTTTCTCTCTTGAGATATGTTTCTTCGTAAAATTATCTTCCACTGCTTTTTCTCACAAATGTGAGATGAGAGACAAAACACATTAACGCATTCATTAACGCTCTTCTTTTCGCAAAAAAATAGGGAAGAAAAATATGCCTGGAGAGGGAGGGGTCTTGACCTCGTCTCTCTCCATAGATGGTCCTTAAAACGGGTAAGGTTCTCGACCCAAGACCCATATGGTATTAGACCTATCTACACCCAGACCCTTGGGTTGCCTAACTAGACAAAACTAAGTTCTTGTACTTCTTTTTCTTCTTTTTTTTTATACTTTTTCCTGTCTCGAATTTAATATTTTTTATTTTACATAAATAATTCAAAAGTAACTAAAGTTTTATCATCTTTGTAAGGGAAGAGATTTTTATCATTATTAACTACACTAGTTAGTTTTTGAGATACAATAATAAGATAAAAATATCATAAATTAATAATTCTTTGGAAGAAACAAAATTAATAAAGTTATTTACGAAATTTTAGATTAAAAATATAGTCTTTATTTAATAAAAATAAACACTTATTCTTATTAATAAGTCTCGAATTGGAAAACTAAGATGCTCAATTTGATGGAAAGAGTAGCATATTTAAGAAGAAAAAACAAACATTCACAATAAGCTCAACATAATAATCATATAACCTATTTCCTAAATAATTTTAATAAGTCCAAACAATAAAATACAATATAAAATTACAAACAGAAACAGGAAAAAGAGCCAGAAAAGAGAAAAATGGATCCGAATTTGGTACACTCTAACTGTTGTCATCATATATGAATCGCATTGGCCAAAATGAAGTACTTACTACTACTTCATTGTTTGCTAAGAAATGAATTAATGTAGCGATAAGTGTCTATATCATACGACTTGCAATGAAGAAAGCAATCAATATCATTGAATTTTGTAGTTTAGAAAAAGTATTCAATACGACTGGCATTTAATTTGCAGTTTATAATGTCAAAGTCAAACCATTCAATTCAAATCTCACTAATTTAAAAAGAAAAAAAAAAGCTCTATCATAATCCACACTATATGTTTCCAAGTCCAATATAAGTACTGTTTTGGTAAGTATTATACGTTATCCATCTTTCAATCTCTAGTCCCTAAATATTAGTTCAATTTTATACTAGTAATTAGGAATTTATAAATGGAATAAGTAAATAAATTTAAGAATATTTTCAATATAATATGCTCACATTTAAAGAATCTTAATATATATATATGTAAAATGGTAAAATAATTTATATTTTAAGTAAGAACTAAAGAGGAGTAAGTGACTAGTTTGCAATGATTTTTGGCTTACAAAAATGGTTTGTTATGTTTTTCTCTTTTTTAATAAATTGCATGTCCATAACAAGTTATGTAACGGCTATAATTACTTGTATATTTAGTGATGCTATGGACATAACATGTACTTTTTCTATTTCAAAAAATAAAATACTTTTAATAAAAAAATTTATCTCAAAACAAAACATACTTTGAGAATTTTGAAAGTTATTTTGTATATATATTTTTTAATATTATCCATACTCTTAAATAGAGAAAAATAAATAAATAATTTAATTATCAATTCTCAATTAAAAATTATGACATAATAAATAAGGATATTTTAAAAAATTATAATACTTGCTAAATATGTGTAAAATGACACAAAAATCTTATATTTTGTAACAAATGTAGTAATAAACGCATTTCTTGGCAAACCAAGAGAGTGCTTTCCTTCTTTTCACATTCACATTTGGTTCGTCTAATCTAAGTGTGTTTTCGGAAGAAAGCAGAGAATTCTATCATTTCTCTATAGGAAGATGATTACGTTATCGTGACTTGCGAGCACGTGCGAATTGTGATGTTCATTTTAGGAAGAATGATCACTTTGGTTTTTTTTTTTTTCTTCTTAATATTGTAGTATTTCAGAAATTAAGACATTTCTGCCTATAATAATAATAATTATTATTTTTAGAAGACCAGAAAAAAAGAAAGAAATAAAATGAAAAGGCAATTAAAGAAAAGATGTTAAAGTTCAAAATTAAAATCTCAAATAACAACCTGGCATTCAAGGTGTAAAAGCAACCTATGAAAAAAGTCGTCAAGGGGGAAAAAGAAAACAACAATTTTCATCATTTGTTTTTTCATTTTTCAATGTTAATTTGTCAATGATAGATAGAGACATGGCCAGCTTTATCGTAATATGGTTTCCTAAACCCAATAAGCTAAGCCGTATTTAGATTCCGTACACTAATTAAAAAATCAAAATCTTACTTCATATTTTCCTTTTGCCTTGCACTCTCTATCCCCATTCTTTTCTCTCTTCTTTATTTTTTTCTTATATCTTTAGTTTATTTTATTTTATGATTTTTAAGAAATATTTTATTAATTATTTTCAATATCATTCTCATTTATTATTATATATTGTCTTCCATCTTTCTTATTTTCTTCTATTAGGAATTTATTTTATTTTTATCTCTTTCTTCATTTATTTCTAAGACAAATAAATAAGGGTATTTATGAACTATAATGCTTCTTTAATTTGTTTAAAATTATTTATAATTACTTATCAAATGGATGGAGAGAGTAAAAAAAAATTAAATGTAAGTATTATTAAATTTAATTTTTTATTTCATTTATAACTATAAATTTTGTAAAAGATAAAATTTTTAAAAATCACAATTATATATTAGTAGTAAATAGTTATATGACGATTTATATTTAAAAATAAAAAGAAATTTCCTCAATCGACGGCTGCCGCCTCTCCATTTGCTACATTAGTAATTAGATACTTAGAAGAAGGAAATTACAAGAGGGTTAAAGTACTAGAGTATTGCTACTCTTATCATTTATCATACGCAATGGCACGTGACAAAAATATGTATACACCTAGTCGGCCATAAAGCGGTGGGATGGGGTAGTGTAAATTCATTGATTTTCGGGGCACAAACAGCCTGTCTTTTCTCTTCAAATTACCCAGAAATACCCCTCCATATATTTTCCACCTTCTGAACTCAATTTGTAGTTTTCCTTTGTAAATATTCTAGGAAAGATCATTTTTGCAATAGGTGATGGAGCATTGAGCATGGTCCAAACCAATACCAACTTTATTAAAACAAGTAGTTTACGTTTACTACCATCTACTTAACTTAAGCTGAACTTCAATTTGTGAATTATTAACAATATACTGTACAAAATTTATTATGATAAGGGACCGATCCTAATCCTAGTCATATTCAGCGAAAACTTGGAAAGTGAGTTATAAATAAAAAAAACGATGCATTACCCAGTCATCTGAACTGGGAGACCCATTTTTTATGTTAATCTAATTGATAAGCACAGATTTCTGACCAAATGTGTAAAAACAAACAGAATGAGCCCTTATATAGTCAAGAACGAAGGGGCAAGAATGTGAATGCGTCTGTGGCTAAAATTTTGACCGGAAAATTCTTATCAACTCTGTTGGCTAGGATCATTCTTGTTTGTTTCCTTCCCTTTTTTTTACAGAATCGAGAAGGAGCTTTGCTGTCCCAGTTCCCCTCACATGAGCATCTTCTCCATGACATACATCTCTGTTCCACTTCCATCTTCCAAGAAATGAAGCCCTTGTTCCTAATACCCCTGATTTTGTGCTTCCAATCGATAGTAGCGATTGACTTCGTTTTCAATGGATTCAATTCTTCAAGTGTGTCACTTTATGGCAATGCAACAATTGAATCTCGAGTTCTTACACTTACCAACGATTCAACTTTCTCAATTGGTCGGGCTTTATTCCCCTCGAAGATTGCCACAAAGCAAGCAAATTCATCCTATGTTCTTCCGTTTTCAGCATCCTTTATTTTTGCCATGGCGCCCTACAAGGGTTTGTCTCCTGGGCATGGCATAGTTTTCTTGTTTATACCACATACGGGTGTTGACGGTGCTACTTCTTCTCAGCATTTGGGCTTATTCAATGCCACGAATGATGGGGATTCGGATAATCATGTGTTTGGAGTTGAATTTGACGTGTTTAAAAATGAAGAATTTAATGATATAGATGACAATCATGTTGGTCTAGATTTAAACTCCCTCACATCTCAAGTTGCTCTTGGTGCTGGTTATTGGCCTGATGATGGCAATTCCTTCGAGAGGCTGCAACTCAACGATGGGAGAAATTATCAAGTTTGGATTGATTTTGAAGATTCTCAAATCAATGTAACCATGGCGCCGGTGGGGATGAGACGGCCAAAGCGACCTCTTTTGAACGCTACTCTTAATCTTTCTCAAGTATTCGAGGATGAAATGTATGTTGGCTTTACTTCAGCTACAGGTCAGTTGGTTCAAAGCCACAAGATATTAGCTTGGAGTTTCAGCAATTCTAATTTTTCATTGGGCGAGGCATTGATAACAACGAATTTGCCATCTTTTGTGCTTCCGGAAGATCCAATTTATCAATCAAAAGGGTTCATCGCAGGTATGACAGTGGGACTTTTCACTGTTCTCGTTTTGGCTTTTGTAGTTTCCGTTCTTTTGATCAAGAGGAATAGAAGAATAAGAAAGGAGAGGGAGGAAATGGAAGACTGGGAATTGGAGTATTGGCCACATAGAATTACTTATCAAGAAATTGAAGCAGCAACAAAGGATTTCGCAGGTGAAAATGTGATTGGAGATGGAGCTAATGGAAAAGTCTACAAGGGTATAATTGCTGGAGGAGCAGAGGTTGCTGTGAAACGAATTTCTCACCAAAATAGTGAAGGGATGAGAGAATTTTTGTCTGAAATTTCTAGTCTTGGAAGGCTTACGCACCGAAACTTGGTGGGATTGAGAGGGTGGTGCAAGAAAGAGAAAGGCACCTTCTTTCTGCTTTACGATTACATGGAAAATGGGAGCTTAGACAATAGAATTTTTGACTGTGATGAGAATACAATGTTGAATTGTGAAGACAGAATAAGAATTTTGAAAGATGTGGCTTCTGCACTCTTTTACTTACACGAGGGATGGGAAGCCAAAGTTTTACATAGGGATATTAAGGCCAGCAATATTTTACTTGACAAAGATATGAATGCAAGACTAGGTGATTTTGGCTTGGCTAGAATGCATGAGCATGGTGAAGCTGCTGCCACTACTCGTGTGGTTGGGACTATAGGTTACTTGGCTCCAGAACTGATCAAGAATGGTCGGGCATCAACACAGACTGATGTTTTTGGTTTCGGGGTCTTGGTTATGGAGGTCCTTTATGGTAGAAGACCAATAGATGAAGGTAAGCCACCTTTGGTAGAGTGGGCATGGGAACTCATGAGACGAGGGGATTTGATGAGTGCCCTGGACGAACGATTAAGGGTTAAAGGCGGATTCGATGAAGAGGAAGTGGAAAAAGTGCTGCAATTAGGCTTGTTATGTGCACATCCAGACCCCAATGCTAGGCCAACAATGAGACAAGTTGTGAAATTCTTTGAAAGGAAGACTGAAGTTGATGAACCTGAAGGAGAGGATATGGAGGAATACCTTCTTGCAAAGATGAAAACCACTGATATCTGGTGTAGTTACTCCCAAAGTCATGGTTCGCATCCAACATTTGAAGAAATTAGAGAAGGTTTGTCATCTTCAATGTCAGTTTCTTTCACCAATTCTCTAGTGGAGGGTAGGTGAAAATTTATCAATTTGAATACAAATGATGAATAGTTAAGCTGGATGATCAAAATTTCCATGCACTGAACTTATCCCCAATTCCAGGGTCTGGCTTTTCTGAGGATGGTAATGTGGCGGACTGAGACAAATGAAGTTGGAATAGAGATGAGAGAATCATAATCATGTCCATACTCCAATAGAAGAGGATAGAAAGGCTTTTACTTATTGATTTTGTACCTTTGTGTGTATACATTGATTCATTATCACCCCATTGTATTTGTATGTTGAGGAAACGAGCAATAGCTTTTGTTCAGTTTCCTCCTTCTGAGATTTTGCTAGAACAGTTTACTTTTAATATGCTGATTACGCAAAACAAGCACATGAGATTGGATTCTGAACAGCGCTACAAATTTCCTCTTCTGAAGCTTCACTGGAAAAAGTTGATGCAAAGGTGTTTCTACCTAGCTTGATGCACAACACGATGATAGTTCCATCCCACTGGAAGAGAGGGTTTCATAAATCTAGTCGCAACAAAAAATTGCTTACAATTAAAAAAGTTCAATATTTATTATAAGATCACGTACTTAGAAGGTGTGTATGATATAGCTTTTTAATTGTATATAACTCATGAAAGTCACGTTGGCTTTGTGTATTACTTAGCTCATAGGTCGAACATTTAAAAATAAATAAAAATTTCTTAGTTGAATTATTTTATATATTTGTAAGAAATTTTAGCTGACAAAAATGTGAGAATAATTGTTGTCATATGAAGGAAACTTGTAATCGTATAATGGGCTTTCTGGAGTAAGACTGGACTGTGGCCCATGACTTGGTGTGAAGTAGTACCAAAACCCACTTATGAAATCAACCAGTTGAGCACTCTCGGGACTCGTAAATAACGCGCGATGGCATTAGTAATACTAATATCGCTGCCACCCCTACTCCTCGTCACTTCTACATGGCCAACCAAGCAAATCATTTGCTACTTTTTTCTCGTCACTGGGATGAAAACAATGAACAAATTATGCAATTATACTAAAAACAAATGGTAACAAGAAATACACCATAATTCTATAAATTTTAGAAATATGAATTAAGGAAATTTTTTTAAGAAAAATAAATACAGTAGCATTGTCTTGATTATTAAATAAGATCAACACAAAGTTGTAACTTAAACTATTCTATATATTGTCTCGATATTAAATAAAATATATTCTTTTCACATAACTATTAGGTTTACCTTTTAAAATGTAATCTTTTAATAAGATAAGTACCAAGTGCAGAAAAATGTAAATCCAAAAAAGATAAAACTAAGTGGGTATTTTCTTTTGAATAGCAATATCATTGAATAAATCATAATTTTTGGAGAGCTAAATTTGCTAAAAACCCTTCATTTACGTGATATATATAGATGACCTATGTTCTCCAAATTTTCGATTTTTAATCAAGTATATTTTAACTGAATAGACATTAAGGAATAGTTATATTTAAGATTATATTTTAGGGAAACTCTCTACAAGTATGCTGCAAAATCAAATTTTTAACTTTGATTTAAAAAAAAAAAAAAGTTTTCTTGTTTCTTCTCAATCTTTAAGATTGTAGAAATAAAATTTGCATCATGATCCAACTGTCAAAGCTTAGCCCAGAGGAATTCAAAGGCCTAATATACATCCATGATTCAGGTGCTAATTTAAGTTTCCATCACAACTCTCACTACTATGTACAAATACGGCCACAAAATTAAACTCTTCCCACAGTTACAGATAGCAGCATCTACAGTCTACACTACTTCAACTGCAGTAAAATTGAAACCGGGCAAGTTCTCCAGCAAATCCACCGTAAGCATGGAGGCCCTCGGCCGGGCGGCACGGCTAGAATATCCGGCCGTCATCAACGGTGTCGAAGCCGTGGTCCGTTCACAAGTTTTCAACCACTTAGCTTGCATGTATCTCTGTTTCCTCCATGGTCCTATGTGAATTTTTTTCTCCTTCAGGCACTTCTTAGCAGCCGAGCACAAAATCTTGATCAAAGATAATAGTCTTTCGATTTTTCCGACGAATACTTCTGGAAGCCTTTTAATTAGTTGATTGTATTCTTCGCTTGCTCTTGCCATTTCGAACTCGGCTCGAAAGCTTAACTCAATTATTACTCTCATTTCTCCCTTTTTAGCATTGGAGTTATCCACTACGTCAATAAAAGTGTGTTCACCTGAACAAGCAATGTAAATTATAACTTGAGCGATCTATCACAAACCAAATTAAACAAAGGAAGATACTCTTAAAGGCTATAAATGGAAAGACAACTATTGGAATTGAAAGGATGCATGAGCTGTTGAGTATGTGCCAATGAAATTGAATTGAGAAAGGGATGGATTGATATGAATCATATGATCAAGAAAGAAAAATCCCGGTCCACCATGTGTCTTGTCATGTAATAAAATAACTTGTTCTTGCTCAATTTTGAAGTCTGAAACCTTAATATCAAACTCAGTTCATCTACTTTCCTTACTGTCCCACCCCTCATAATTGTTATTAGATGTTCTTATTTGAATTAAGAAGAAATGTTGACTTCAAAGAAGTCACCATGTTATAATGAAAATTTGAACTTTACAAATAGAAAATACTAGAAAAGTTGTAAGAAAAACTTTATAAAATAAATATTAAATTATATGTATGTGAGTTAAAATATCTCATTTTCTGCAGAACATGCATTTAGAATTAATTAGATGCTATCTGAACAATAACAAAACCAGTCAATATTGGCCAGCTGGAGAATTGGTGTATCAAGTGGATCATACAACGATCCTTAAATTAAGAAAACTTAAGAAGCATATTTAAATGACACTTTAGATATTTTAAAGGATTAATAAAATATACCTGAAGGAATAGCTGGGGAGTTTCTCCACTTAGACTTGCAAATTGCACTATTGAAACCGGCATTTTGAAGACGTCTGCAGACCTCCTCCATCAAGCAGCTTCGGCAGCCATTCTCGACAGCTCTACCACATACACAGAAGCTCCCAGCTGTAGCTTGACCCTCTTTTGCTTCTTTTATGGCCTCTTTCGCGATGTTTCGGATTCTTGATTCTACAGAACTTGTTCTGCAAAGTGTACCCTGCATAATAAGATTAACAAATCAAATTAGCTCATGCGTTTTACATATCCTAGAATGTTAGTAATATTTACGATGGACTTCAGCTAATTCTATTTGATGAAAGAGGAATTAAGATGATATTATGCCAAAAAAAGAAAAACAAAGAATGAAAAATTACATGCAACAGCTGATTCTGGTTCTCCCAGAAACTTTTATCTTCCTCCAAATTTCCAGAGTTTTCTTTCTCTTCATCTTCTTCCTCCGTTTCATTAGTCTCACCACAGCCATTGTCGCTGTTGCTTCCTAATGACCCTTCGCTTTCTTCATCAAGAAACCCGAAAACGGTGTCAGATATGTTTATGGAAGCAGGGTCACCGGAAAACTCACTTTCCCCACTATCCCATCTCAAAATCCGGTGACTGAGATCCATTCTTGCCATTGCTCCGGCGGCCATGGCCAACCTCTCTCTAATTATTAAGCTAAGATAGGAAATGCCTCGACTAAATTAGCAAGTTCGGCTTTCTTTCACTCGTTTCCTGAGCTTATATACCGGAGATTTTAAAGATAAGGGACCCACTTGTCCTGCGTGGCCTAACGACCCTTAATGCATATGCTTCTTGACATCGACGTGGCACATCGAAATTGGGCACATCCCATCAAGAGAGGTCTACTAAGGTAGACCAGACACCCAGGATCCACGTCAGTCATAGTCAATAATTCGATCAACACTTCAAATTTGCATCATGTGGATATACTCGAATATTCTGAATTTTCTTTAAAATTATGAATTTACGAAGAAATTAATATTTTAATCGAATTATTTCCTTATCCTATCCTAATTGTCTGTATGGGTGTGGGGACCGCCAGCAATGGGGAGTCTAGAATCAGACGTGGCGGAATCTAGATCGTTAATTGTTTAGGTTTATCCGCAGAGGTGGGGCCAACCTGCTTGCTTACCGAACGTTAAATGATGCAGAGTTGTATAGAAAGAGATAAAAAGTTGGGTTGATAGATATATCATGAGAATGTCTAGAGTATGCGGCGTCTTGCCCGTGGTTTTTTGTTTTCAGATCGTGGACGAAAACTACCCATGGATAAGTGAGAAATCTTGACTGCTCCATGGGCATTATCGTCAATCTGCTCAGCAATCATTGGACCGACAATAATAAAACATTGGAGAGGGCCAAGGAAAAGAACAAAATACGATTTGTTGAGTACTATATTATTATAGCTGAAGATGCCATCGCCACTAACATGGGATTTTTTTTTTTATTTGTGGGTGTAAAATTTTTAACAAGCGAATATCTTGGAATAAAGTCTTTTGATACGTTTAAGAAGAGATATGCTTGTGAATGATTCCCAAATTGGTTTACATAGGTGATCGACTTCAAAGGCCAGCACCAAGGTAACGTGGGTGAATCTATAAAATAATCATGAGTAATTCATGTTGTAATATTATTATGAAAATTAGCATCGTAATTTAAGTGTTGAGACGAAGAAAACGATTATATATAATTATACATTAGTGTAATTATATATATATATAATCATGTATGGCTACAAATGAGTATAACTATGTGCCTGTTAGCCGACCTCATTTGTAGCCTATCTTCTTCTCCTTACAAGGAGAATTGGTATCAAATAATAATACCTCAAATGTTCTTAAAATTAAATAGCTGATTTTTAATGAATAAAAGTAAATTTAAGCATAAGCTTCTCTGAGGAGCTTTTACTTCTTTTAAAAATACGCTAACTCTTTAGGAGGTTATAAAAAAAATTATTCATTTTTCGTCCTCTCTCACCAAAAGCTCCAAAATAGTTCTCTCTCTTTGTGACACCTATTTTTCCTACAGTCCCTGCATTGAGCTAGCGGGAGACTTTAGTCCTACTATTCTTTTTTGTAGTTTTCTTGTACTAATCTAGCTCACAACACCATTGTCATATTGGGTAGAATTGAAAAAAAAATAGAGACTTGGAACAAGTTCACTTTCATTTTTCATATAAACGCCAACGGAGTCCTTGATAAAAATTTGATTTTATGACTTTGGCTTACTGTTACTCAAATGAAGAAATTTTAAAAGTGTTTTTTCAATACTCAAATTTCAAATTTGAATGGCATGGCGGAGATGGAGGCCAACTCTTCAAGTGAATGTATAAAGTGATCGGTACAAATTATTAATTAACCGAACCTTTTACATTTAGAAGTTGCAGGATATGAATAATTTGAACTGTGATAATGAAAATGTTGATATGAGAACATTCATACAACTTTGATTTCTTTTCATTTGTTGACTGAATCTAGAATTTTATGAGTTTTCAAACTTTGATTTATAATTTCAAAAATCTCTAAGATTTTCTGGGTTTATGTCTTTCAAGAAGCGTCCTACTATTATTGCATTTTGACGACCTATTTCTTCTCCAGGTTCCCTCTTTTAACCGCATGAAAGGTGGAAGGAAAAGCTTCAAGATAGATAATTAAAAATTCACCAGACAACTTTTAACTTTATTTTTTAAGCTATTATTTTCAACTTAAATTTAAAAGTAACTTTAAAGTATAAAAAAAAGGTGTCAAACATGCTCTATGTATTTTTAAAACTTTTATGATTATTAAATCTGTTTCAATTAATAACTTTTAGTTAAATTGTTAATTGAGTGTTTTTTATTGAGAGATTTAATTATTTTTTATTTGGCATGTTCTTTTATGGACTAAAACTATTAAACAATTTGGTGACCAGCCAAATTGTTTAATTATGGACTAAAACTATTTGGATAACAACTTAATATACACAACATTTTTATGAGAAAGAAAAACTTATTTCGATCATGTATGTATACACACACACATAACTTTTGTTGGTTGATAGAAAGACATAACCTTCATTAATCAAGAAATATCAACTAGTACAAACGGATGTTATATACATGATAATGGTAACTTATATTTCATTTGTTTTAAAATATAAGATATTTTGAATATTTCACACATATTAATTATGTATTATAATTTTTTAAATACCATAATTTATTATATCATGTTATTTATTAAAAATTTGTAATTAATTTTTTTTCATTTAAGAGTATGAGTAATATTGAAAATATATATATAAAATAATTTTAAAAAATTTCAAAATATCTTATATTTTGAGATAAAAAATTTACTCAAAATATCTTATATTTTAGGACGTATAAAGTAAAATATTTCTTTTAGATATATATTTTTTAATGTAAAATATTTTTTACATTAAGTTGTTAGTATTCTTCATGTATAATACTTAATGTTCATTTCAAGTAACAATTGGAACCGATCCACCTTATGCGGGGAAAAATAAAATAAAATGAAAAGTAACATTGATTCAAGTTTGGCCACAAGTAAAGAGCGAGAGGAAGTAGAATGCCTTTGGTAGAGCGCGTGCCCGCGCGCGCACATAGTCTATAAGCGAAAGCAACACGTGTTCTCCGCATGCAAATCTGCTCATGCTTGAACATATCTTTGATGGTGTGATATGTCCCTAAATTTTCAAAAAAAAAAAAACTTAGCATTTAATTTTTTTTATCAATATATACACTTAAATTTTATAAAATTATAAAAAAATATACTTTCGTTCATTTAATTAAGAGACATTTTTGTTATTCTTAACAATAATTTAAACTCATTGTTCTCTAATTTACAAAAATATTCATCATTAGCGAAACTCATTTTCTCAATTTTGATTCTTTGCAAATTCATTCCTTCATTTTTTTTTTAAGATAAGAGATTTTATTAGAAATAAAAAAGTCGATAGAAGGCAAAAGATTATAATATAATAAAATAATTTAGAAAAAAAATATTCACAACAAACACTTAAACGAAAACTATAAAATAAATATCAAGGATTATATATATATATATATATATATATATTATTATTCTCTTTGTAAATGCTATTTTCATCCGAAATTGAATGTTTCTATTTTTATTTTGATTTATTCAAAATTAAATGTTCACTTTTCTTAAATAAATATATATTTTATCTAAAGTTTCATTAATAACCTCATTAATTTAAGAAATTTATATTTATATCGTACTAACTCATGATTTTCACCCTTCAACACTTTAATTTAAAATAATTACATTTTATTAATTCATGAATCTCATAATTTATTATACTTTTGTCAATGATAATTTATAAGTTAATTAAATTCAATAATTTTATTTAATTTTTATTCAAAATAAAAAATAAGCATCCAATTCGAACGAATAAAGTAATATATAATCGTCAAGAGTCTCCATGTCAGGCAGTTTACAATACTGGAAATTTGATTTGCTTTGCAAGAAGAAGCGATAGCCATCCAATATATTTAGATCAATTTAATTATTCGTTTCAACTTTATTCCGCAAATCAAAACAACTTTAAGAAGAGCCTTTTGGCTAGCTGCTAGCTTTAGCCGCATATATGTCTCGCTGGGCTATGGAGTTTCATCATTTTCATGACTTTAAGGAAGATTTCTTTTACATTAAAATCAGAGAACAGGTAAAAAGTGACCGCTTTGTATGTATATTTTAATCCTCATCATGCAATATAAAATGCCTGTATTTTGGCACTTCTTCGGACCAATTTCTTTTTGACAAATGTTGTGACAGCAATCCACATGATAAAAAATAAAAATAAAAATCTTGATATTTTTGTGATATTCTTAATTACCATATCCCAAATCATACAAAATTAGGAACTAATAATCTATGAATAAATGTGCCATGCAAAGTTTTTGACAGAGTCCCACATCCATTATCACATTGTTCAACACTCATTATCCATACACATCATTGCAAGTCTTATCTCTTAAATCTGTATTGCGGAATCAGTCAGTAATACCAATCTGAATTTCTTCTATACTTGTTGAGCTGTCCCTGTTCTGCAACTTGTATAATTTTGCCTGGTAGTCTAATTAATTGCCTATTAATTTAGTTTATTTTTCAATCGAAATCTCTTCGAAACTTTTATCGGATACACCAAGTGTCCTTTCACTTGAACCAAGCTATGTTAATGTTGATGGAGCAACTTGGAATCCGGCAGGTTGTGGAAGTGGTCTCCAAATTGTTTATGCCTAAGTTAGGGTAACAAGTTAGGCTATTGTATATATTGTTCTATGTTTAAACTATACATTTATCTCGTGTAAGACTCAGACTTGTTTCTTGATAATTTTGATTTAATCAAACCTTAACACATTTTTGTGCTGAGGAATGAACTACAATCAATTTCAAAATAAATGTCAATTGTTCTTCAAATGGTTAATTTTTTTTATTTTAAAAAAAAAAATTTGTTAGGCCGGATGATCTTCTCCTAAGTGGGATTATGTTAACCACATAGTTTGTCATTTCGTGTAGTATATGTTACAACATGGAGTTTTATATTAAATTTTCATTCCAAGTGTTGAAGACAGGGACTGATACGTGTAAGATCTGAGATGAGAACAATACATAAAACCAGGTGAGAATTACAAGGATTGAAAATGATGTCTAATCCCTGATTTATTAGAATGATAATCTTCTGACCAGAAACTACATGTTAATGCGAATTGTTGATGGAGACAAAATTGGTGGGAGACAAGATGCTTTGCCCCTATTCTTTCAACTCATGATCACCATTAGGTACGACCATACACAGAATTCTTCGCCTTCGTAATGTATTGAACAAATGCAATGCAACGTTAGTTGGCTTTTCGTTTCCTGGAGTTTCTGGTGGAAGCTGGAAGTTGGTTCCGAGTCAATTTAAACATTGGGATAAGACAGCTTGAGGATAAGCCTAACGCGTTTTATGTTATGCACGTTTATCATTTTTGAGAATGATTTGGATGTTTTTATGGCACTGTTGAATTATTATGATAGCGGAAGCAATTGGACTTTGATCTCCCGGTATACATATTTATGGCATTTGCATGCAGATTGATTGTTAAGAGCTTGTCTTATAATTTATCAAGAAAGTTTTTGTCTTAAACGTTTGGTTAAAATGACTAAAAATTATGGTTTTTTGTTTAAAAAAGAGGAAGAAGGAAGGAAGTTTTAAAATGTTAAGAGTTTGTTTGATTTAGAATTGATCCTTTTCTTTCCCTACACATTTGGCAACAAGATAAATTATATATACTGCTAAGTAAAACAACGATTGAGGTCTTAGATTGATTAGTTTTGACAACTGGATTTGATTGTAATTATATCTTTGATTTGATGTTTTTTAAATTATTTGATTCTTATGTTAAGATCATAGTCCGAAATGGTTTATTATAAAATTTTATTTTTATTTTAACTATGCCAATCACTTTTGGCATTTTTGTGACTTGGGAGTCACAGGTGACTGAAGCAAAGAAATCCCTGCAGCAACCCTATAAAGAATGACGAAAATGGTTCCCCATAAATCGTAACCTCAACCATATATAAATTTGCTTCGTATTCTCACCCACTTGAGACATACTCAATTTCTTAGTTAGAATTTAGTAGAGAGGTATGTTATATATTATAAAATTACTAAATTTGAAATTATTTTTTATTGAGGATATTTGAAATTATTATTATTATTTTGGGTCTTCAATAAGTGGCGATATTTTTTTTTTTTTGAGGAAACATAACAATGCACGTTAGTTACTGTAATGAAATTAGAACCACGCGTGTGGTTGGCGTATCCCTGGATATCAGAATTTTCCATTTTGGAATTTGGATAATTGAAGAAATCCCAAGACGACCAAACTGCAGATTGTTTCTAATTGGGCCTCTGATAAGTTTCTGGGCCAAATTCTCAAGTAAGGCTACGGCTCTTCGTGCAATATGTTTTTGCAACTTCCAAATTTAGTCCATAGATCCTGTAGTTGTTGTTTCAATTATTTCTTTAAGAAACAATATTGCAGTTGTCGTCTGATGATGAGGTGGTAACACTAGTGATGACTTAGCAGCTTCTTGTCTGAAAAAGGCGAGGTCGTGGTCTCGAATCTCCACTGCAGGGGGGGTTTAGTTAGTTCCTTTAATGAATTTTTTGCCCAATATTTGCTGCTTGAAAGGAGGCCGTGCCGCAACGTGAGCCGACGGTCACCGGTGGCTAGTCCTATGCCTGACTGTTAAATAGTAATACTACGTAAGATCCTTCCTACATTTGAATTTCTACCTAAGATTCTCATTCTGACTGAATGAAATGGAAATAGAGATTTGGTAACTGATTTTTAGGTTTTTCCTTCTTACTTTTCGTAATCAAGAACCAAAAAGAAAAGATTGTTAACTTCTTATTTTCATCAAGAACTCAAAACCTGGGACTAGGGCTTATCCACTGTATGGGACATCATTAAAAAAAATTTCAATATATAGAACTGTCTGCTAAAAAGCGTTTGTGCAGTTAATTTTCTATATTGATTTGAGAATAATACTTTCAAGGAAAACGAGGACTGTGATTAAAGCGTTTGTGCAGCTTTGCAGTCAAGAAGTGAGAAAACTATTAACTGGGATTTGCTACTTAATTTTCATAATTGAACTGGGTATGTGCATCAATTTGTGATGTTAACTGAATAACATTACTCTTGAAGAAAGGGGATACTTGTAATGTGCTTTATTCTGAAGAAAAGAAGGCCTTTAGAGTTTAGACCGTTTGATTTTGAATCTTTCATTGCTGGAGCGGATGTTGAAGAAGGGTGGGTAGAGGGAATTCATGAAATGTGGACCCCCTCCCCTCTGCTCTCTTTTACCGGCGTATAGATAGCATGTAGTTCTACAGTTCTACTGAAATTTTTACTACGCTACCAAGGTAGACCAATCTGTAACACAAGTTGGTGGTTCAGTGTCTGATGCTTAAAGTGTTCTTTAACTAATTCTGATGGCTGCCTTTTTTTCATTGGTTATTGGATTTTTACATTAGGTATACTGAGTGATTGGCAATAGTAATCATCTCAAGGAGATGGTCTGGTGTCCTAACTGCCTGAGGGATTGTCGAACAGACAGGGATCATTCTAGTGGTTACATGTGAGTTTCTTTATTGCAATGTCTGCTGGTACTCTGTATTCTGTTCATCGTAGGTAACCTGTCCATATTGTTCTCCTAATTGTCTCTGTATGATTTTGTAACAATTTTAATGCATTTATTTCAGATGTTGTTCTGAATGCGGAAGAATACACTATCAAGATGTCTTCACAGAGGAGCCGACATTTGTCAAAGGCCCTGGAGGACAGGTATGCTGTCATTTGTCATTCTTACATGTAGTATTGGACATTGAGAGAATTGGTAGTGCTTGTTTGGATACATTAGCTGTACTCAAACGTATGACTGTAAAGAACAATCAGTGATTTATGCACTGGTGCGTCTTGCCATTTATAAAAAACATAAGAAGATTTCTAGTATATGATTTTTGAAAGAGACCAAAATCAAACCAGTATCTATAATTTACCTCGCATGTTAGGATCAAACTTCTTTCATTGAGGGACAATTTTTTCTTGTTAACTGCATTTGTTTTTGAATTCCGCTGATCCTTTCTACCTTGGATAAAGAGTCGATTGGCTGGCACTTTTGTAAGGAGTATTCAAAATGACTACTCAGAGTCATTCAGAAGAACTCTAGAGAATGGTTTGTACACTTCTTTTACTTTCCCTTAATCTCTTTGGGTTAAAACTCACTTGCCCTTCTCCCCCTATTCTCTATCAAATTTTCTTTTCTTTTTTTCAGGTTTGGTCTCTTTGGATTATGTGATCTACTATTTGACTTACATGGCCTTTGAATGACCTATAATGTGTCATGACATATTTAGCAAAATTTGAACCATGAATTTTCTTATATTTGTTCCTTTGCAGGAACTAGGCAAATAGATGATTTGATGATAAAACTAGATATCCCTGATCAATCTCTGGGAGGACAAGCTGCATCTTTCTATAGGGTGAGTTTACGTACATTTCTCATTTTCTCTTCCATACCATGAGAATTTACCATGAAATTCATGTATGAATGTGATTAATCTTGCAGATAGCTGTTGAGCGTAATTTTACTAGAGGACGTAGAACTGCTCATGTTGCAGCTGCCTGCCTCTATATTGCTTGTAGGTGGGCAATCTTTCTGATGGAAAGAGCAGGCTTCTAGTAATGAATAAATTGGTTGAAAACAAGAGCTAGATGAGATAGTCTCAACCAACATACCTTAGGAATAGCCACCCTTTAAGGCATACTATGTGTGTGCATGCAAATGATGTACTCTTTTACACCAAAATCAAAAGTGGTATTTGATTATTGAAATGTGTTCCAATAAGGAGTTATTACTGGATCAAACTACTGAAGAATTATTGGAATAAATTCAACATCCTCGGCTTAAAAAGAATACTTGGTAGCACAACTGCACAAGGCAATCAAGGGAAAGAGCATCCCACATGTTTTGGAGGAATATTAAAGGTTGTAATGCTTAGTAAAGAATCTTGGTACAGTTATTGGATTAGTTGTAAAATTCAAGCTTATTTCCCTCTTAAATGAGCAAACTCCCTGGATATTAATTGATAGCCACTAATTCCTAAATTAGAGTTGAACTACATTATCCCTGTGATTAAAATTCAACTCATCATATTTTTATGGTCCTTTCTCTAATATTTCTTCTTTATTTCTGATTATGTCAATGTTTATGGACAGTAGATTACTAATGCATCTCCTTCTTGTTGTAGGGCAAATAACAAACCGTATTTGCTTATTGACTTCGCCATATGGTTGAATGTGAATGTGTAAGAACAGGAACTATTCTTACATGAGATCTTTGTATATGCACACACACACACATATATATCAAATTTCTCCAGATGGCTGAAGCCTTTTGCCTCTGCAATTAATTACTAATGTTATTTTATTTTATAGTTATGTGTTGGGCGCTGTTTATCTACAGCTTTGCAAACTATTGAGCCTTGAAGAGCATCCTTTCGTTCAAAAACCTGTTGATCCTAGCCTTTTTATGCATCGATTTGCGGGCGGTAATGTTCTCCAATAATTTGTGTTGATTAAACATTTCAAGTCATCTGACAGATTATAAGGAAAATGTAGATTACTTTTAAAAGTAAACTTCAGCAATCTATGAATTGGTGAAAATCTTACATTGATAGACTGGTCTTATTTGAAGTGGCATTTGTGCAGTAGGCTCAGAGGGCCTCAAATTTCCATATTTGTTCTTATAGTCTACTAAGATTCATAAAGTTATCACACCATACCTTTATGGACATGCTTTATCTAATGTGTCATGCTATAGTTATTTACTATTGCCTGAGTTTAAATCAAATTGAAATGTGAAAACAATTTGAAAATGGAACTTCCTTTCTGCAATACGAACTATTTTCTAACTTTGTTCAATTTGGGTAGTTTCCAAATGCTACATGGGTTACTTGTAAGAATTAAAATTTCATAAACACTGGAAATAGAGATAGGACAGTTGAAATCTTGTTCAAAGATCATTTGAAGATGAAACTTCCTTTCTGCAATAAGAACTAATTTCTAACTTTGTTGTAGTTGGGTAGTTTCCAATTGCTACATGGGTTACTTGTAAGAATTAAATTTCCATAAATACTTGACATAGAGACAAGAGAGTTGAAATCTTGTTCAAAGACCATCTATGCAAGGGTTTGATTTGATCATCATTAACTGTGTACTTGCAGCTTTAATGAAGGATGATTACAAAAATAAAGTTTGGAAAACAGCATTGAAGATAGTTGCCAGCATGAAGCGAGACTGGATACAGGTTTTTTTGGCTCCTTTTTAATTGAACCTACTATTCTTTCGTGAGATTGGCTTCTGTACAAGTGTTTGTGATTCTTGAATTGGAATTGTGATTTCTACAGACAGGAAGAAAGCCTAGTGGGATATGTGGTGCTGCATTATATATATCTGCACTTTCTCATGGGTTGAGCTATCCAAAATCAGATGTTGTAAGTGTAGATTGTGTTATCTTCCTTCCTTTTGGATTTCTACCACTTGAATGGAAATGAAATGAAAATTCTGATAAATAAAACCCGTACTAGGATGGCATCTAATCTTAATGATGGGACTTCTATAACATGAATAAAAGCCTACAATATACAATTTTCAATACAGAAACAATCTTGAATTTGGTAACTCTGTAAATGACCGGTACAAATTTGAATTTTGGGGCCTTTCCTTGGTATAATAAATAGCTATTTTGGACTGCAAATTTAGAATATACATATGCAGGAGCTTATGTTGTATGACTTGCTAACACTTGCTACATCTTGCAGGTGAAAATTGTACATATATGTGAAGCAACATTGACAAAAAGGTTGGTTGAATTCGAGAATACAAAGTCTGGAAGCTTAACTGTGAGTATGCCTTGTTTGGAGAAAAATTGACAAGCACTGCATATATTTTATAATGAAACATAGTGTATTTAATCTCTCTTTGCTATTGAGATGGGACTGGAAAGGACCATTTTCATCTTTTCTATTTTCTAGCAGTTTTTCAATGTGTTGTGGACTTACTTTGCAATGACTTCCACTTATGCTTCATTCAATTTAACCTGTTTTTAGATAGAGGAGTTTGAGAAAAATGCTGAAGAGTTTGAGAAGGAGAATCATTCGTCCACACCTGCAGAAGTGAACTTCCAGGAGTCTGAGAAAGAATTGTTTTGTCAACACAAAGGCAAAGAACTTCATTTTGCTTATGGACTTTGCAGAAGCTGCTATGAAGATGTGAAACTCCTGTTGCTTTTCTTTGCTCTCTCTCTCCTAATTTCACTTTTTGATTCTGATTCATGTATACTTCTATTTCTTGCAGTTTATTGAACTGTCTGGGGGATTTAATGGAGGATCAGATCCCCCAGCTTTCCAGCGTGCTGAAATGAATAGATTAGCTCATGAATCTACTCAGAAGGTTAGTTTTCATTTTTGAGACATCTGATTCATCATTCCAAGAAAGGGATTACACTGAAAGGATCACTTAACTATAAGAGATATTACTCATTTTGATAAATTCTTCTGGTATTTTGGTACTCCAGTCTATGAAGAAAAAAATAGGCTGTCAATGGGCTGGGTTTACCCGTACCTGACCAATTTATTACGGGTCTGGTATTCTACTGTTATACTGTACTTGAATCCATCCCATACCGGAATAGTATTTCCTCAGGGGGTCCAGGTCCGGTATATGACATTCTAGACCCCATCAAATATGTATATGTTTTTTCTTTTGAAAGGCATATATATGTGTATACACATGTATGTTTTTATACGATTAGATCAATTCATTTTTTTTTTGTTTTTTGGGAAGGAGATCAACTTTAAATTTTTTATCTAACTATTTGATTTGGATTGTGGCTTGTATCAATTAAGCTCTATGATACTATTTGATAGTTATTACTTTTTGGTTTGTTTTAGATTTTATTGATTAGTGTATTTTGAAATTTACTTGTTAGTCATTTTAGTTTTGCTTTACTCAAGTCTTTTTGCTAGTTTTATCTAAACTTTTCTATATTTGATATATTTATGGAAAAATATAATGGGAAAATGTCAAAAGAAAAAAAAAGGGGTAAAACGGGTCAGGTACTGGTCCAGAACTGGGACTTGCGGGGTTCAAGTCAGTTTCAGGTGTAAATCTCTTAATCAGGTTCATCCCTGGAACAAGTTGTTCCGAACCCATTTGAACCCGTTTACAACCCCAAAGTAACTGTAGAACATTTACATTTTATATGCATGAATGCTTAATTCTTATTATGTAAAATTCAATGAGAAATGGTTAGCCTTTTTTGTTTTTTTTTCCCCCCTTGATTTCTTATTATTGCAGATTTGTTCCTCTTGATGTGCTGCTCTTTGTGACTCAAGAAAGTTGTTTGTATAGGAAGGAGGCTCTGTCAACAAGGAAACAAACCAAGATCAGAGCACTGAGAAAGATCCCATGCCCAGTAAGTGGCTATTTATTCAGGAAGTTTCAACATAGTCCTTGACTTGACCACCTGGCTTAAGTTGCAAATTTTATACTCAAGATTCTTTGCAGCCCATTTTGATGTTTATTGAAAAGTCTAAGTTGTTTTGGATGTTCTATCATGTTGGGTGTTTCTCAACATCCCACATTGGAAAATTAGAGAAATGAATGTACAAAAGTCATAATATAAGTTGTGTTTGGAAGGTTTCTAATTTTATCCATGCAAAAATTACAGTGGGAAGGGTTTGTAGTTTTAACAGTGCAAAAATTACACAGATTTTCTTCTCTAGCGAGCCGTGGATGTAGGCCTAGTTAAGAGGGCAAACCACTTTAAATATTTTTATATTGCTTTTATATTATTGTACATTTTTCTCTTGTATTATTATTGTTGTTGTTATTTGTGGACTTTCACTGTGCCCAAGGGAAGGGTTCCAATATCCCCCCATCCAAAAGTTGACCTCCAACTAAAGAATTAGAGTTTACTTCTATTCTCATCTCACAATGGAGGATATCATAAAATCATCTGCAGCTTTTGCTCAGTAATTGAGATTATGTAACACAAACAAGCATTAGGTACTCCTTTGGTTTCTCACCACTAGGTGTAATCTCTATATTAATATTCTGTTATTGCATTCATCTTTACTTTTTCTTTTCTGAAAGTAGTAACTTCAATACTGTTTTCTGCACTATTTTCTATAAGAATCTATTTGTTAGCGTCATCATGAAGTTCTATTCTTTCCTACATCAATACCTATCTCATAATGTCATGAAGGACTATGACATGCCAAGGTTCTGTCCTTACCTTTAGCCTTGATTCTATTTCAGCTGCTGCTCCATCTGAAAAAATGGACAACAATGTTGAAGATACAACTTCTAAAAATGGGGATAACTTGTCTGATGAGACAGGTAACCTGTCTGATATAGATGATCTTGAGGTATGCAAAAGCAAGCTGAATCTTTTGCCTTATGTAAACTCCATAAATGATGATTCAAATTGATTGGTTTAATGCTTTTGGATCATTTGGAGTGAGAAGTTATATTCTACTTGTTTGTCTTGACAATCCATACATATCTCTACATTAATTGTGCATGACAAAGAGACATTCAGAAAGGGAAGAAATGGTGGAAATTTTGATTCTTATGATCTCTCAAAATGCAAAGAGGAGATACTTTTACGAAAAAAGAAATGCTATCTTTCCTCCATTATTTGCCACAAAGCTATCAAGTTTCTCTTTCTGAGTCACATCAACCACGTTACATTTATATTAATTTATTTTATTCTTCTAACACAATTTTGTGTTTGTGGTACACAAGCCCTTCAGTCTTTTTTTCACATCTTCACCTCTAATGTGAGAGATTAGATTGAACTTCTAATTTCTCTGATTTTTTGTAACTTTTAGGAATTAACTCTGCTTTGATCTTATATAATCTCATTTCTCTCTTATTTCAACATGCTGCAGCTTAATTGCTACCTTAATACTGAAGAAGAGAGCCACTACAAGAAAATCATCTGGGAAGAAATGAATAAGGAATATCTTCAGGTGAACAAATTTTCTTTTAACTGGTATTTTTTTTGTGAGTAATTCATAGAGAATTGTGATTGACAATGGAAAGTTCTCAGGAACAAGCAGCTAAGGAAGCAGCTTCTGCTGCTGCAAAAGATGTTGGTGAAGTTTCAGATGATGTGCTTGCTGCTAGGGAACTTGCAGCTGCAGCTGCCGCTGCTGTTGCAAAATCAAGAGAGGTTGACTTTCTTATATTTATTTCACCATCTGAACTTATCCAAATCCTAGTGTTTTAGTTAATTGGGGTCAAGTTTATATCTATAATGTAACTGGCGGTTTTCAAGTTCTCTTCTGTTACATTTTCACTTTCCCAAAGGAGAATAAAGCATACTTCTCTCATTTTCTCTCTTCCCTCTCATTTGAATATTCTTTATGCATGTAGGATGTCATTTCAAATCTAGAGCAGCACTAAATTAGAAACACTATTTATGGATTAGGAGGCGTACTTTCCAATAGAAGAAGCTTTCCTGAGAACCAACAGTTATCATACCTGACGAGATTCAGCCTCATCTGGACTTTAATCTTGGCATCTCAACCTCCGAAAGGGTCTATTTGTGATGTTACAGAAACATTCCAGATGCATATTCATTCATTCTATAATTATTTAGAAGGAATTGATGAAGTCAACAATCCAAATATTACTTCTACACAATATTATTGGGATAAAGTACCCCTTGAGTTCCTGACCTATGATTTTCATGAGGAAAGGATGAAGTCTGTGTTTTCATAGACTGGTCTCTCTATTGAACTTCCCAAATATCATATAGGCCTTTTTAATAAAAGAAGAAAATGAAGTTGATGCTTGAGTTCTGAATTTACACCTTTGTACCATATCTTAACCTAGAAACGGCGGCAGAAGCGAGCTATGGAATCAAAAAATGCTGGCCCAGCTCCAACTGCTGCTGAAGCAACCCGTCAAATGCTGACCAGAAAGGTATATATATGGCAGAGATGAGTTAAATATGCAACTAATTGATCCATTACTGAGGAGAAGATTGAGCCGTTGTTTATAATTAATATGTTATCTGCTTTTTGTTTCATGTTGGCCTTTCTAAAGCTCTTCTCTTCAATGTTTCACAGGGCTTAAGCTCAAAAATTAATTACGAGGCTCTGGAGAAACTATTTGATGAGAGTGTAAGTCATTACTCATTATTTGTTTTCTTGTTAATCTCTCTTCATTCCTAGAGGTTTGATAAGCATGCTCTTGCAGACAAAAGAATTGTTGGTGAACCTTCTATGGAGAAAAATAATAATTTCTTCCCAACCAAAATAATAATGAAAGTGCTTTCACATTAGATAAAAATTTATATCTTCTTTTCATTTTATAATCAGAATTTTTAAGGCTTGAACCCTTAATCAAAACCTACGACACCAACTCTCTACCTGGAACAATTGTACAAATTTTAGCATATGTATATCATGTATGTACTTCATTCCTGTAATTCCAAAAAAAAAAAATTCCTTGTCTACTACATAAAATGTGCTGTCTTTTGTCTTTGAAATGGAACTTAATAGTTTATACAAGATTTAGAAGTCGTTGTTCTTCGATTAAGTTCTCAACCCTTGTTTTGCTCAAATTATGATGCTCCTGCAGCTGTCGCCAAGTATGAAAAAGAGTCGTACAGAGGCTTATGACAACCAGGATGCTGCTGGAAAAGAAGCCAGCACCGGAGAAAATGAAGCAGAAACTGGTAATTTCTATGAGGGCGAAAAGAATAGTGAAAACGATGATCTTGGTGCTATGAAAGACTATGATCGTGATCAATTATACAATCAGGAGGAAGAAATGTTTGATTACGATGATGATCATAACTTTTTTGATGATTATTGATATGTTACAATCATGTTAAATCTGAATTTAGTGGCGAATGATATTTAGCTGGTTTTTGCAGATGAAATAATCTCTTCGCCATCATTGGCGCTACTATTACGTATCTTGGTGGTTTAGGGTCCATGGAAATGGTTCAACTAGTTAGTAGTACATATTTCTTATATATATATATATGTGTGTGTGTGTGTGTGTGTAAACTTACGAGTAATTTCCGAGCAGATAACATTTTTTTAGTAGAAAAATGAATAAAATAAAAAAATAACTTCACTTGATCTAGAAAGCTTAATCCATTTGAAAAGGCGTAACTAAAACAGGAATTTTCTGTGTTTCTGCCACCCATATGAGGCAAGAAGATGAATAGAAGTTGAATCTAAATCTGAAAGAAGAAGCAACAACGATTATAGAAAGAGTCATCTTTAGGCGGTCATTGACTCGTAACTCATTGATGAACCAAGTACACATAAAGTCGTAGCAACTTTCCAATTGGAGCCCCACCTTCTCTTTAAATTCCAAATATAAATAGTATTACTTTTTATGTTATTGATTTATTTAAAATTATTTTCAACATCTTATAAGAATTAACTAAATGCATACTTTTTATCTTCTTGTCCAAATATTTTGTGAAAATTAATCTTATTTAGAAAATAAAATTTTTAGTTTTAAATAAAATTATACTCCATTTTTTTCTCTAAGATAGATTATGTTTATTTTTTCACTTGTTTCAAATTATAGTTCATTTCTATTTGAAAGTATTTTATTTTCTAACCGTCTAAAATATTCCTATTTAATACACTTTGTTATCATAAATTCATTTTCAAACTATTGAAATACCAAAGATCAAGTTGAACATTTCATCCAAAGATCAAGTTGAACATTTCATCTCTTAAAAAATAAATAACGTTTTCGCACAATTAAATTTGAATCAAACAAACTTTAAATGCAAATTGAAATGGAAAAAATATAGAAATAATTTATACTCCCTCTATCCCAAAATATAAGATGTTGAAAATAAAAAATTTATTTCAAAATATATATATTTTATTACTTTGTTTATTATTTTCAATATTGTTCATACTTATTTGATCAATCATAAATGAGGATGCTTTAGTTATAAGAAATAATAGACACAATAAATGAAAGTATTTTAGAAATTATAATACCTCATTAATATGTGTGCAATAATTTACAATATGTTTCATTCGTAAAAAAAAAAAGTCATTTGACTAAAAATTACAAGCACTAAAATTTTTTTCTCATAAAATACTCTTATTTATTGTTTCTTTATTTTTTAAAAAAAATCATTATTTACTAATCTTCCATCTCCAAATATTATTCTTTTATTAATAGGGATAATATTTAAAATAAATAATAAAAATTTATAAAACAATTTAAATAATATAAAAGTTATCATTGAAACAAAAAAAAAAAATTTATTACATGTGAAACGAGAAATGTCAAATCCAAAACCTCTAAATTTGGATGAGTGGTGCTAACAACTTAGATGCATCATATTTGAGAGACAAGGGATTAATATAACGAAAATTCAAGTGATCGTGTTGCATAAATTTCCCTATCAACCGCCGAAAGTCAGACGAATTGAGTAGATAGATTAAAAAGGATGGGTAGGTATCTTGCAACAAACGAATAATATAGCCCACCACCTCATTTCATTCGATTTTAATATTTGTACATAACTGTTTTTACACCAAATAAAAAAAATATATATTGTAGTATTTAACTGCCAAATTACAAGCAGTTTCATCACCTCAAGTTTACGAATGTTGTTTCACCTTTTAGGGTGTTCTTAATTCCAAATTATATTTCTCTTACTGGGAAAAAAATTCCAGTTGTAAAATCAAACTTGGTGCGGTTTTTTCTTTTTGATTTTTTTTAATCTAAAAATTGTTCATTTATTTACTAACTAGTTGTCCAAACACGAAGCTAAATATAGTTTTAATAGTTGACTCTTAATTTCATACATCAATAATTAAATGTAAATATCAAATTAAATATCATTTTTTAAATATCAAATTATGAACAATTTATCAAATATAATAATTATATTATTAAACTTTATGAGTTATCTTTATTTAATAGTTAGTATATAAATATTAGATTTTTAAATATATATATTATTTAATAAATTATAAATATTTTATTAATAATAAAAGTAAAATATTAAAATATGTATTAAAATTAAAAATTAAATAATTAAAATGAAACAGCCTAAAAAAATATGGATAATTAGAAAGAGATAGAATAAATAAATCTTTAGAGCTACCAGAGAAGTCGAAAACAGTTTGCGTTATCCATTCTTATCCTATTAAAAAGATGAAAGATTTTACTTTAACATGTGTTTATATATATATATATATTAATGTGAGTTCAAATGATTGATGAAGTTTGTTCTTAACTTTGGGTGGCTTACGAATCTGCTGTTACTTTTCACTTTCGTTCTTGCCCACAGCATAATTGAGCTTCTTTTTTTTTTTTTCTTGAAGTTTTCTTGTGTTTATTAACTTTGCGTATAAAATTGAAAGAGTATTCGTATGTCAAATATTATGGGTAGGGATCAATACTGAGAATTTTTCCAACTTTAGTCATAAACTTTCTTTTGAGGACAAAACAAGATTCTGATTTGAGATGCACACAATTTCTAGCCAGACTTTATTTTTTTAATGAGTAATTTTTGCAAAGATCGTTTCTCTGTTTTCTTAAAATTTAAGAATATATTGAAAGAAATAAAAATAATTGAATGGCCTTTTTTTTTTACCAATTTTCTTAATTTACTCTGATGAAAAAATATTTTTAAACTTTTCTTTAAGGGAAAAATAATTTTAATTTTTTTAAAAAAATACATAATAATTTTAAAGGCATAATTCAAATACATAATATTTAAATATATAAATAAAGTTACTTATCAACTAAATTACACTTGCTTTTTTAAAAAAATATATGTTTACAATATGTTTAAATTGTATTCTACTTTGACTTTTTCTGTCGACGTATATAATCTCCTTTGGCATGTCAGTATATTGCTTTTTTTATTAAAAAAAATTAATAGCTAGAAAAACAAAGCACTACAAATTACTAAGAACCGAGGCTGGGTACTTTTCATTCCTTTTTTAAAAATTAAAAAAAAAAACTTTTTATCTTTGGAGTTTTTCTATATTAATAATAGTGATAATTGCATTATTTGAGGTCACTTTATTTAGCTTTTTTCATACTATAGTTATTTTTACTTGTATCTTAATAAAATTTATTTACCAAATAAAACAAACTATCTACCGAACACATATCTATATCCACAAATTACCCTCTTTCTCTCAAACCTGACTTCATTGTTTCTAAATGTTATTACTCCAAATCATTTTTACATTGATCTAGAAAAAAAATCAATTGGAAAAATATATTTTTAAATGAAACCTAAAGGAGAGTTTTATTTTAATCCAGATTTTGTAAAATCTATATAATAAAATTCTTATTTGGATAATCTAATGGATGAATTTTCAATTTTTTTTATTTTTTAACAAGGATTTTTAGATCCTGCAAGTCCATCAGTCAAAAATTACCTCTCTCTCTCTCTCTCTCTATATATATATATATATATATATATATATTTCATTTTCACTTTTGAAAATGTATAAACACTTTCATTATCTCTTTTTCTTATTTTTATTTTTCTGTATTACCATATTTATAAGAGTATCACGAATCTATAATTATTAAAATTTTACTTTTTCGTAAATCTACCACTTTTACTTTTTTTTTTCTGAAATTTCAAACAAATAATTTTAAAACTATGAACTTTTGAAATATGCCTTTTAAAATTGCTTAATTTTCAAATGCATTAAAAATTTAAAAATGACTTAGCAATTATAACTATTCTACGTTTTAAAAACAAAATATAACCAAACGGAATCCAAATTTGTTCTATTTATGTTATCTCATTAACAAATTTATTATTCATAATCCCATTTTAGAACATAGTAAGCGTTTATTCTCATAACCTAAGGGGGGAAGTTTTACTTGTAACTTTACTTGTGAAAAAACAAAAACAAAAAAAAAAGTACAAAAACGTAACCAAAATTTTGTTTTATTCTTTTGTCTCATGAAGATTATAACAATATTCCAATTTTTATTGATAAAGGAAAAATCCTTCCACAACAAGTGGACCTAAAAACGCATAGACAAGAGCGACAAAAAATTTCATCCACGCAAGTTGCCAATATCCCAACTCGTTAAAAGACCATGATTTTTAGCATTTTTTTTATTAAAAAATACATTCATTTTAGTATTTTATCTAAAATTTCATCAAATTCAATCATTTTTCCATTAATAAATAATTGATTAAAAATTAATAATTTTGAGCGATTAATTTATATCTCACCGAGAATATATAATGAATTAATTATGAGAATAAAATAATAACTTTCAAAATATATTTACTATAGAAAATATCTAGAGTAGTTTTTTACTCTTTTTGTCTCAATTGGATAAGTTTATTTTCATTTTTAATTTATCTTGAATTCTAATATAGTTTCCTTATTTAGATAATAATATAATTATTCATTAACTAAAGTACCTTATTTAAAGTAAGAGTATTAATTTCACTTTGAAATAATAATTAATTAGTAAATTATTATAAAAATGCATTTATTTAATGAGAAAATACTTTCTCACAATTTATTAGTATTTTTAATGCCCAATCTTCTTAATGCTATAAGACTATATTAGGGATATTCTATTAAAACTATATTTTTTAATAATATTAATTATATTTTATTAATCAATGTAAAAAATTAAATATGCCTATTAATTTAGAACGAATGAAGTATCTACCTAAATTATCAGTGATTGTGATAGGAAAATAAGGGGAATTAATATGATTTGGTGAATGGAGGCTCCCTCTATTTACAATATTATTTTGAGTAATTGGTGTAATTCTACCTTAACATTTGATCTTTTCAAAATAGAGCTCTTAATTTTTTTTTCAATTATTAAATTTCTAACGTTTCACATTTTGACATATTTTAACAAATTTATTCAAATTGGTTAAGTTAACATTTTGACCTTGAGGGGTATTTTTGACAATTTACTATTTTAAAAAAAATTCCAATCTATCTTTAAGAGAGAAAAAAAAGACAAAAATTGAAATCCTAAAAAAGAAGACAAAAAATGTTGTGTTACAACATAAAATTTCTTATTTTTTGTTCTTTTTCTTTTCCAACTTCCTATCTTCTTCTTCATCTTCTCAACCAATATTGCATATAAAAATCCAAAATTATTTACACCAATAAGAAAAAAAGGTGGGTGTTATTGATTTGCATAAAGAAGATAAAAAATGGGTTGACCACTTAAAATAAAGAATATTAACTTTACAAATTTTGATGGATTTAATTTAATTTGGGTGAATTCCATCTAAATTGATCAAATAAATCAAAATGTAAAACTGTCATGAATTTAATAATTAAAAAATTTATGTTTTTTTTTTAGGCTAAAAATTTATGTTCTCTAATTGTGAAATGATCGAAGGTGCCAATTGCACCAATTACTCATATTCCTTTTCTTAGTTTTTTTTTCTTTTCTTTTTTTTCTCTCTCTCTCTCTCTCCGCTCCGCGTTTTCTTGACTTTCTGAAGGTGGTCCCTCCTCCCACCACAGACGGCCACATCAGCCCACTACCGGGACCCACAGGAATCATATACAGGACCACCTCAAATACCGCTATACAATTTATGTACTGTGTATATTATACGTATCCAAAGCGAATCCCAGTGCTCCCTTGACTCTTTGTATTTGAGAATTGAGAGTCCCCATTTTCTAAAATTACGTTATAACTAAAATCTATATTATATTCTACATGGGCTTGGCGTTATTTTCTCTCCCTCTCTCTTTGTTTATTATGCAATAATTAAGAATGATTTTTGTGGGATGAAGAAAGGAGAGGGGGAGAGAGCTGTCGTGTGGAAGATTGGTATGTTTTTTCAAGAATATGAATTTCGTATCGATTTTGTAAGTGTTAATGTGCTCAGATCCTATTATACTGTATATAGCTCCGATTGTTCTTGAGTTTCAAGAAAATGGGGGTTTTTTTTTAATAAAAAAATGATGATTTAATCGTTTCATGATTGTCGTGAAGTAAAGATAAATTCTTTTGGTAGTTAATGGTGTTATTAGTACTGTCTTCCTTTGTATTCAAGCTAATTGAGTGTACTTTAGTTCCTCTTTGATTATTTTATTGGGTCTTTGTAGTGTATTCTATTGATTATTTTGTTTTGGGGTTGTTTGTGGGATTTTTCAGGAGGTGCTGTTTGACTTTGAAGACAAAAATAACTTCTTGTGTTGTCTTGAGTGGAGAGAGAGAGCAAAAATAAAAGGGGGATTGTTGGTTTTGGTATGATGTGGGGGTTTGGTAAGGTCTGCGTATCCACAGTCTCATTACCGGAAGCGATGTTATAATGAGAGTATTTGATCTTTTATCCTACTGAGATAGATTTGAGACTTTTTGCTCTCATTTCTGCTTGAAAAGGTTGAACTTTGAGGGGTTTCTTTGATTTTTGGTTTTGTTTTCCTTTCTGGTTTTGCATGGGATTCAAGGATTTTCGGTATTCAATGGAGGTGGAATTTATTTCTCGAATGTTTGGATATTGATGGACTTGAGCGAATTGCGTTTATGGGACTTCGTAAATTGTGTACATAATTCGGAAAAAAATCTTCACTTGAAGCCTTTGCCTCACCTCAAGAAGAAGGAAAGATTGGTTTTTGGTTATCAGGTCTTTTAGTCCTTACAAATGGAAGAAGAAGCTAATTCTTGGATTAGGAGGACAAAATTTTCTCATACCGTTTGTCACCGATTAGACGCATCAAGATTGGCCTCAATTCCTTTGACTGTTCATCAGAGGGACCAAATTGCAGGGGCCAAATCTCGGCCTGTTACTGCTTCTGTCAATCCAAAACAAGAGCCAATTGTTGCAAAGTTACAGCGGAATCCTACGACAAACAAGCAGAGGGCTGTATCACCCATCCCGGAGACCAAGCTCCTGGATACCTTTAAGGATGCTCGGTCTGACCAGAAGAGATTCTCTACTCCGCGGCCGCAAAGAAGGGAATCTGAGAAGAAATTAGTTGCCAAGTTTTTCCATCACAAAGATTCCCGTGAAGCTAAAGCACAGAGTTCTAAGTCCCCTGGTTCAAAGTCTCCAATCGACGGTAGTCCTCTTAGGCACTTCTCATCTATGAAATTTCATGAAAAGTCTAAGAACCGAAAGGACTCGGCCTGGACCAAGTATTTTGATCATACTGGGGGAAGGGTGACCTCTGTGGATGCAGCTGATGAGCACATGGTCGATCTTTCTAAGCTATTCCTTGGTCTGAGATTTGCTCATGGTGCGCATAGCCAGCTTTACCATGGTATTTACAAGGATGAACCTGTTGCCGTGAAAATAATTAGGGCTCCAGATGATGACGAAAACGGAGCCCTGGCAGCTCGTTTAGAAAAGCAATTCAACAGAGAAGTTACCCTGCTGTCTCGTCTTCACCATCAGAATGTTATAAAGGTAATTGATTCCTGTTCCATGTTTCATTTTTTCATCTGTCGTGGCATATAAATCATGTGCCCTCTTTTTTATCAGTCAATTAAGGTTTTTAGTTTTTCCGTTTGTTTTTGCATGTCATGACTGATTACTTCGATATTCTCTTGTTTAATAGCCAATTAAAGTACCTGTGGTTTTGGTTTTGCTCCAGATGCTCGAAGGATTTTCTCTTTCTTGATATTGTAGAGGGACATTTAAAAAATAAGATGTTTTTTGACACCATGTTGACTTTTACATGATATGGGAAATACAGAAGGGGTGTTATTCGGCTTGTTAGCTATAGTCTTTGCATAATAAGGTCATAATTTGGGTCACAACTATTTTCTGATGCAGTTTGTAGCAGCCTGCAGAAAGCCACCAGTCTTTTGTGTGATTACAGAGTATTTGTCTGAGGGTTCTTTGAGATCATACCGTCACAAGCTTGAGCAGAAGCCCTTGGAGCAAAAGTTTCTTCCTTTACAAAAGTTAATTACCATTGCTTTGGATATTGCTCGGGGAATGGAATATATTCACTCGCAAGGAATCATCCATAGGGATCTCAAACCAGAGAACATACTCATCAATGAAGATTTCCATTTGAAAGTTGCTGATTTTGGAATAGCTTGTGAAGAAGTATACTGTGATCTACTTGCGGATGACCCAGGTACATACCGCTGGATGGCCCCTGAAATGATTAAGCGGAAATCCTATGGCCGGAAGGTTGATGTCTATGGTTTTGGACTCATCTTATGGGAATTGGTAGCGGGAACTATTCCTTATGAAGAGATGACTCCGATTCAAGCTGCTTTTGCAGTGGTGAACAAGGTTTGTTCTACATTTTTTTTTCTTCACATTATCTCAGAATTGTATATTATGATGTTTTCTCTCTTTTCTCTAACATTTGTATCTGCATGACTTTGCATTGTATGTCTTGAATTTCATATTTAAGTAAATACGTGTGTGACACTTTGTGAACTCATTGCATGAAGCAAAAAGAATGGTTATCATGGTAAAAATCAGATGGTATTACTGCACACAGTTAGATGCCAAGATAGATATTTGTCACAGTAAAAGCAGTTGATATCAGAATATATACACCATGACAGACTGGCACCATAACTGTGGTAATGTACTCCCTTGTCAAGGAGAAGTTCAGCAAGTTGAGCCTCAGGATTTTTCCATGACTAATTAATGTCCAACTCATTCCTGACCTTTTGTATGTACTTAAAGTTGTCTTTCACAGATTGTTTTGCATGGAGATTGTAATTAATGCCATTTGGATATCTTTTGAAAAAAATTCCATTATAAATTACATATAGTAGGGGCTTCCATGTGAATATGTGATACAGCCAAATATACTGTCCCAGACAAAACCTTTGAAATTTTTTCAAAACCTTCAATCTGTCCCAAACTTCAAAAGAGCCATTTTTTCTGCTCTTTTTTAACTCTGTACTCAGTGCTCACTTTGCACTATTTTAAAGGTTTGCTGGCTCATTCTATAAAATGCATTGTATGTGCAATCTATCCACCTTCAATGTGCTTTTTGACTGCTGTGTAAGGAAGATACTTTCTCCATATTAATCTGATAGATTGGACAGACAGATGATAAAACTGTATTTCATAGTGGCAATAAAATGATTTTGTTGATGGGACATTTGATGCCAAAAAAATACAAATTTGCTTTCCTGTTAAGTAACCCTTACATGTCACAAGAATTTTTATCCAAACATGTGGTAGTGATAGTTTTGGCAATTCCTAACTTCGTGCGGCTCATAGTCATCAGAAGAATAATGCAAATGTAACTACTCTTTGTTGTTTCTACACTCTATAAGTCTATATCCTTCTTTGGCATTTGTATCTTGTCTTGGACATATTCCTGTCAAAAGGATGGAGTGTTTTCAATTGAGCAGCTTGATAAGTAACTTTCCTTGGGATTTTTCAGAATATGAGGCCAGCCATCCCTGATCGTTGTCCTCCTGCCATGAAAGCTTTAATAGAGCAATGCTGGTCTGTGCAACCAGAAAAAAGACCTGAATTTTGGCAGATTGTCAAGGTATTAGAGGAGTTTGAGACTTCACTTGCTCGAGATGGAACCCTAAATCTGGTAATACATCCAACATGTCAAGATCATAAGAAGAAGCTTCTCTATTGGATCCAAAAGCTTGGTCCTGTGCATTCAAATACGTCGTCACAGCCTAAACCTAAATTCCAATGACATGTGGATGGTTTAGTTTTGTAGTTTCACTTAAATCCCAGTGTAACTAAAATGGTTCTTTTCTTAAGCCTCTTTTATGGCAGTTGTCCTTTTAGCTTTATGCCTATTGTGAATGTTAGGTTGTAGGCACTGTTTGAGGTGAAACCATCTGTAATTTTACATTATAAATACACAAAATTTGAGCATCATGTTTTCAGCATGAATCTGCACGTCTTCTCTACTAGGAAGAAATTTCTCCAAATTTTTGGATCTCTAATTTCAGATTAGCCGTTGTGGTTGATGAGCCTTTCTGATATGTTCTTCCCGTGTCGTATAACTGCGGACAGTGGCATTAAAAAGTTCAGATGTAGCTGTTTTATAGTTTTACAATGTACTTTGCTACATTGATTTCTGCAGTTTTTTCTTTTTATGCTTTAATTACTACATCTTTTTCCAGTTGGAGTTTCTGGGCATTTTAATACAGTCCTGTACATCCTGTAATCTCTAATAGCTCATTAGCTAAACCTGGATGATAATCCACTATGTTTTCCAGTTGTGTCTATCTTAAAGTTCAAGCAGTTATAATTGGTGGTTATATTGTTTCCAGTAGGCCGTCAATGGCTAAATATCTCACAGATTTTGCCAAGAGGTCTATTTATCTGGCACTCTAGTTTACACCTTTAAATAATTTTGAGGAGTGGAGAGTAGCTTGTTCTCCTAGTGTAAGTTCAGTTACTCAGTATATTGCCTATCTATTAAGTATGCGTTATATTTGGCTCCTCTTCTATTGAGGTGTTGTACTAGCTGATCTGAAACATATTTTTTTTATCGATATACATGCATGGTTCTGATGATTTCAGCTTAATTTATAATTTGTGTTTACCTTGTTCTTTAAGTCATGCTAGGTTATGTAAGAGCTGCTCATTTTAAATATAAGGCGCTACATGAAAATGATACTCATAGTGTGTTTGTCCATGTTAGGTCTTGTTTTCTCTAGGTGTGGTGTAGCTGTAGCCGCAGATGGCTGGGTAACTTGGTTATGCACTTTTTGCAAGTCTCCAAAAGGGGACAATACTGCATTTCCATCCCTGCTCATTAATTAATTTGCCAATCCAAAATGCATGATGGAACCAAGTTGCAAAGATTGGGCTTCTCTTTCTCTCTTGAGGCACAGAGATTTTGGTCATAAATTCTGCACTTGCTCCACCACAAGCATGAATGAAAAAATATGTCTCCAGGCATAGTCGAATTGGTAAGACATATAGTCATGTGGAAGAAATTCTCTGGCAATACAGGTTCGACGATTCCGTGTGGGTTAAATTTTTCACTGAAATATTGTAGAGGTTTATTCTGAAGTTTGAATCTCGTTGAATATCTCATACATGCACATTTATCGATTTACAACCCAAACCCACCTGATTAAAAGGTAAGAGTTCTCTCTCCCTCATAAAAAAAAATGTAAATATCTTCTCATTCATTACTGGAGGAGTATTTCAGCCGCCGCCCCCACCAAAGAAAAAGATGAGAACAATGACTGATCTTGGAATGCAATGCCAAAATTGTGAGGTCTCCTCTAAGGCACATGTCATGCACTTATTAATGGGTATTTTGGGGGGATGTCATGTGCCATCTTTTTTTTTTTTTTTTCTCCCCAGTTCATTAGGTATTTGTTTCAAACATTTGAATTCCAAATTGAAATTGGTGCATTGAATCTAGGAAGAATCCCGTGAAGAAAACTGGTTGAACTGCACGGAAAGTTGGTTTCATGAAATTCTTTCTACACGCATGCTATACAAATGCAGGAACCCGTGAAGAAAGAAACTAAGAAGTTGCTGAAACTCTTTTTCAAAGATTGATTGGAACTTCTCAACGCTTTATTTGTTGTGTAAAAGTCTTGAGAAATTAGTCATCATGAGTACATCTGCTGCAAACGTGAATCAATTGAATGTCAATATCATGGAATTAGTTCCCACTTTCCTACGATGCTTGCCGTGGTTCATTAGGGGCTACAATTCGTCTTTGCACGAAAGTGCTGAGAAGGTTGTGCCAGCCATCAATGCATTATTCTACTTCTACCCATGTTTTTGGGCTGATGGTCTATCCACCTCCTTAGATATTTTCGCCTACGAATTTGGATACTGATTGAGAAGGTGTGACTAATTAAAGAGAAATCATTACTTTCTTCATTCAAAATTAAATATTCGCATTTTATGTTTGAATATTGAGAATTAACTCTTCATTTTTTCCAAACAAAGATATTTTTTATCTTTATTTTTACTTACACGACGTCAAGAAATACTATTAATTATTAGATTAAGTCAAAATTAAATATTCACTTACAAAATTTGTGGCTAACTTACCACTATTACCCGGCGTGAAAATTGGTTTACCATAGAATTTCGCATGGCAATAGTTTTCAGTTGCACTGCCCCATTTGAATTTGTCCAACTCTATAAAACGTGAATTCCTCTAATTCCAAGCTTATTGCAGATTGGATGTGCAAACATGTCTACTATCATATCATAGATATTATTAGGAAACTTCTGTGTTTGTTTGATTCCCATGTTATTTGTGATGTCCATAGAGGGAATCATCCAACTTACTATTTTAATTAGATTTGGTTTATTCAAAAAACTCTGCTGTTGAATTTGTATTCAGAGTTTTCGAACGATGTACTCTCGGCATCTTTGATTGATTTATTTTTTAAAATTGAATTCCTATTTTTCCCCTCAAAAGAAAAATTATATTTCATTTTTATCATTGTCACATCTACTCAATTATTATGAGTCAATTAATATAACTAATAGTAATGAAATAATTGAATACCTAAATTGAGTTTGCAAAATACAGAACCGAAAAATAATTGGTTTCTCAAGTACTAGAATTGTTGGACAAAACTGGTTTTCTTCCAAGGAATTTCCTTTTTCTCAATCTAACAACTAAATTGCACTTGGTTGTCGTAAAATGATTGTTTATTCTATTCTTTCGAATTTCTAGGAAGCTAAATTATTTTTTAGAATGCATTTAGTTTGGACCTTTTATGGAGATATAATTTTCTAGTGAAATTTTTAATATTTTTTAATCTATTTGAACACTAGCTTTGAAATTTTATTTTAGATGTTACGTTATTTAAGTGTGTTTCAACGTTTTAGATAGTACTGTTCATCGAAAATTGAAAATTCATTTTGATTTAGTACACATTTTTTTTTAAAATATGCAAGTTATTTTATTATTAATGTAGTTTATAATAGAATTGATGTGTTATAATGAATCTCTTAACTTAAAAATATTATTTTTTGTTTTCCATGAAAGAAAAAATATTTATATTAAAAAATAAACATCAATTTTAAAAATCTTTTTTTAAAAAAGTCAATTTTAAATAGAAAAGTAATATAGAAAAACTAGAAATTAGATAATACTTACTCCAGACAAAATACAAGTTGCTAAAACCATTTATCTTTGTCGCAAAATATAAATTGTTTTATAACTTTTTAAATATATCTTAACAATTTTCTATTATAATATTTTCATTTATTTTTAGTGATATTGTACTTGTAAAAGAAGAAATATGAGTTCAATACGTACATTTCTAATAATTAATGGCATTTTATGAACAAAATAAGTTCTTTGATTTGTATAAAAATGAACTTGCGATTTATATTTTTTGAGAGAAAGAATAATTTTAATATATATATATATATATATATTCAAAGGATTTTTAAATTGAATTATAAAGACCTCTAACTCCAATAATATACCAAATATTAAATTTTCCTCGGAAATGACAAAATTGCTCTATGTTGATTTTCTTCGTTTAGAAGGCAAACCGAAAAAGAAGGGGAGGAAGATAAGAAAGAAAAATAGGAGAGAATTAATTAATTTTGAGAGAAGATGTAATAGAAACTTGTTTCTGTTTTGGGCCTTTTATTTTAAAGAAAATATCAAATTCAAAGAACCATTCTTCGATGCAACAGTAAAGAAAATGAAAAATTCGAAATCAAATCTGCCTCTTTTTTTTCTTCTTTTTTTCTCCGTCTATTTTATTGGTCTTTAATGGGCTTCACACGTTCCTATCCATTGAAAGAATACAAGTCTGTTTTGTTATTTTTCAATGCATCAATTTTTTTTTTATTTTAATAATTTAAATTTAGTTTGCCCGTAACTTTCTATATGAGTAGATATATCTAAATTTCTTATTAATTTACTAGGCGAACTATGGATAGAATATATAATACAATCGTCTAGAATTTAATATTTACTTTTAATTTTGTTTAAAAATTAATATTTTTTTATTTTAATTAATTTATTAAATTATACTTTAATATTAACCTAATAGATATTTAATCATATGATTTAGTGAAATATAATTTTTAAAATTAAGATGATAATTTGTGAATATAATAATTTGATAATATATAAATATTTTAAATAAATGAAGTTATTGATAAGATTTTAAATAATTTTTTTTTAAAAAAAAATCATCTTCAATAAGAATGTCAATATTTAATTATTCAATTTCGAGTGACTAAATCTATAACCTTCAGCTTGGACCCTTAAGTGAACCGACGGTCCATGATCACGAATCTGACTAAAGTGATTGCAGCACTTAGATATTTTGGCCTTAAAAACCTACACATCAGTTGTCGTTTTCTCTAAAAGAAAAGGTACAAGATTATCATCTTTAGTTTTCTTTTTTTTTTATAAAGAAGATAATAATTTGTTTTTATTTTTAAAAAAATATATTTATTTATTTATTTGTTCCCGTCATTATTCATGCTTTTACTTAATTCTTCATAAATTTCGCATTATCGTCTACCAATCATCAGTAAATATTTGGTCAAAAATATTTTAAAAACTTTTTATATGGATTTGAAGCTTAATCGCCGAACCATCTATACCATATTTAAAATTTTCTTTATAAATCATTCATAAAACTTTTGATTCCTTGTGAATGAATAGATGCTGTGTTATTGGGTTAAGTAACTCTAGTTATTTTATCTAATCTGGAAAGATGAAGAAATTTCAAGAACGTTGCACCATTTGCTCTAATGAATAATCAACATGTTTTGCCAGAGTCATTTGATTCGTTTTTTTTTGTTTTTTTTTGCACTAATTAATTGAATAAATACTTAGTCTTAGACTGTACTATCATTTTTCCTATTTCTTTTTACAAAAATATTTTATATATTATTGTACAAATTGTGTAGAGTGTATTGAGTGCAAATTCTCAAATAAAAGTTAAAGATTTTCTCATAATTGTTTTTTAAAAAAAAAAAACTATGGTAACTCTCCTTTCATATTACTCCCTCCTCTTAACTAAATACTCTAACTAGACAAAAAGATTTATAAGTCTTCACCATATTTTTTCAGCAATGATTTTTTTTTTCCCTCCAAAATAACCCAAAATAGGACCCCCCACCCCAATCAGCCCAACAAAGGAAAAAAAAAAAACCAAACCCAATTTGAGTGGACAATTATTTTATGGGAAAAAAACAATTGAGTGGACAGAAGAGACAAACGGCGGTCCTTGAACAAATCATACCACTTGAATCTTACTAAAAGTATGAAGTACAAGCAGAAATATATATTTTTTTTATATTTTCTTTTCTGGTATAATTTACAGTACCCCAAAAAGGGTAGAGGAGCTGCCCAGCCATTATCCCCAGCATCCGATGAGATTTTAATTTTTCAATCATGAAATATACCACATAAATATCTCACATGTCCCTAAAACGTTTGCTCTGCCCCCGCAATGATAGCCCCCAACCAGGGCCCTCCATTACGGTGTAAGAGGTGGCACCTGTCTATTTTCAAATTAAGAATACAAGATGTACCCGGCATAGAAAATCAGATCAGTCTTCTAACTGTCTGCCATATCCAAATTCTAAAAGTTACTTATTGACTTTTCGTATCCAAATAAACAAAAACCAAATTGCACAATTCTCCTTTTATTCAAACTTTTATTTTAAAATATCTAAAATTAATTATTATTTTTTAATTCTGAATTGTAATGTATATTTTTTATTTAATTAAAAATTAAATAAGACATCTTAATTTTAATCAAATTATTAAATTCTCATTGATATTAATATAATGTATTATACTCCTCCATTCATCTAAAAATATAAGTCGTTAAATATTTATTTTTACACAAATCAATAAACTTATTTTGTTTCTAAATTGTTCTTAATTTTTATGTTTTATAAATAAAAAAGATAAAATAATTTTTTAAAAAGAATAAAATAGCAATGCCTTGTCTTGTAAATGATAAAAAATAATGATAGTATTGGAAGTAAATAGTGAAATATTCATAAGATTTCGTAAAATGACTTGTATTTTGAGACAATAAAAAAGTCATCTAATAATTTATATTTATATTTATGAACGAATCGAGTATGACCCATTTACTAATAAGTAACAACATCATTAATTCAAAATATTTATATTCAACGAACTTAAATAGTTTCACCATTAACATATTAATAATAAGGACAACGCGTTAATTTTTTTAACAGTCAAATCTCTCTTTTAAATTTTATATTAAGTCAAATATGAACAAAAATAAAAACAAGTAATCCTAGTTAGCATAGTTAAATAAACACACAATTAATCCTCGTTAGTATAGTTAAATAAAAACAAGTAATTTCTTGATATAATTGTGAAAGATATATTAAACATGAAATAAATATGTATATAATAACTTATTTGAATATCATTTTAGTTATTACTAAATATATTTGACATGACAAATACGTGCAATTTAGTTGATAAGTGATATAATATATGTATTTAAAAAAATCATAAGTTATAGTCATACATTTCATAAAATGTTGGGTATTTAAATTAAAAAATACGGTGGGCATGAGGAACATCTTTTCGGACAATTCATGAAAATCGCTAGTTTAAAAAATTCAAAATGCATAAGTGCTTTTAAAGATTCTTAAGAAATGACTGAAATATAATCCGAGTAACTCTAAATTATTTTTGTAAAGAAAAATCAAACACCAATCTAAGAAGATTAAAAGGAACGTATGCCAACGAGGTTTCACAAGAAAAAAATGATTTAATAAGGAAGCTATTGTGATTTATGGATAGAAAAGAGGGCATAAAGTAACTAAATATAATGCTAATAGAAAAGTTCCCCATCAAAATTGAAGCTCCGACCTCAAGTAAAAAATGATGGAAGAAGTTTCATATCGTGATAGATTAGATTGATTTTTTTTTAAAAAAAAAACAAATCCTAGTTTAAAGAGGAAGAGAGAAAAAGAAGGAAACTTTCCACTTCAAATATATTTTATGGATACATATGTACAAATTAAAAGTAATACTTAAAGTAATAGTCCAATATATAGATTTTTTTTAAAAAAAATAATAGTCCAATATATGTGCACTCGAAAAGTAGTGTACTGTAAAATAAATAACATTAAAAGAAAAAAAAAGAGATACCACTTCTATAAGAGTGTGCCCTGCCCTGTCTACAAAATTTCTCAAGCAGAATTTGATTTTTTGTTTTTTTTTTTAAACTAGTTATGTAATTGTGTGGTTTTAAAATCAGAGATTTGGCCTTTCAAAAAATAAAAATAGAGTTTTGAAAGGTACAAAATCTCCTATTAAAAAGTTAAAAGATTTGGAAATTCTACTCATACCAAATCAAAATTTAGATTAAAATGAAAACTCTAAAAAAATAATCCAGACACAGTAAAGGCAGCGCCCAATATTTGAATAATAGAGTACTTTAAATTTCGCAATAAAAATAATTTATTAAATATACTTTAACTATTTTTCAATCTATCTAACACATATAAGATTCACTATGTCAAATTTATTCAATTAATCTATAAAATAAAAATACTTATTCAAAAGAATTTGTATTGTCTTTAAAAAAATAATATTTTCTTTACTTCGAATAGGTATCTTAATACGCCATAAATATTTCTGAACGAGAAAATCTTACTAAAGGAAAATGGGAAGAAACAACGTTTACCTTTATTTACCACGTTTTGTTTTTTATCTTGTTCGGATTTTGAATCACGTGACCCATATTTTTCCCGTATTTCCGTACTTCTTTTTCTTTTATTTATTTACGTATGCGTACTTCTCATTGATTATGATCTTTGCCACTTGGAATATTATGTGTGTCACGTTGAATCTAAACAGAAACCAACCAGAATCAGTTTAAGGGAAATCTTTATATAAATTGGATGGGCATTTGTAAATTATGTAATTTCAAAATAATTATATTTTTTAAAATATTATTATATAGTATTTAAAAATAAACCAATTTAAGGGAAATCTGTATATAGATTGGATGGCTATTTGTAAATTATTCATTATCAAAATATTTATATTTAAGAAATTTATTATAATATATTTATTTTTAAGTGCGTTGGTAAAAATTAGTATAATGTAAATATTTTAAATTTAAAAAGTTATTAGTAAATAAATTTAGATATAAAAAATATTTCAAGATAAAAATTAAAATATTTAAATTAAATAAAAAATAATACATGTAATATAATTTTAATATATATATGTATGAAAAAAAATCACTTAAAAATTTTATAGAAATCAAATGGCTCGCTCATTTTTCTCACAAAGAGTTGTACAGCACATTATTAGTATGGAGTATGGACCTAAGGGAAGACTCATAGCAGAATTCACATGTAGGAAAGTCCAAGGACAAGTACGTGATTGATGTTAATTAGATTTGATGACATCAAAGTATATCTTTTATTTTATTTTTTTTCTGGGGAAGATGAGGACAAAGTACAACAAAAAGTTATCTCTGATTTTCCAATGTTTTCTGCGTTTGATCTTTGATGGTAGGTATCCGTGTTAAGCAAGCAAATTAAGCAGACGTTTCGCCCAAAAGAAAGAAGAAGAAGAAAAAAAAGTGTCAGGCAGAGACTTGGCAATAGATTAAAACGATAGATAGGGAAAAATGAAAATGTACAGAAAACAAAAATTGTTAAAATTTTCATTTAAAGTCTCTCTCGTATCGTATTCTGAAGTCTCTGTCTGCCTGCCAGAATCTTTTTCGGCCAGAGCTTTGCCTTTGCTGCCGGATATTGTTTATTTATCTCTTTTTTTTTTAGCACCATATTTTGTCTATAAAACATTTTAATTAAATATCTATATTTCTATTTAATTAATAGTCACATTACTAAACAGATTAATAATAAAAAATTAAATGATTTTATTAAAATCAAATATTATTATTAATTTTTATAATAATCATTCAAAGATAGACATTTTATCGGTACGGTCTCATGTTTATCAGCAATGATCGTTTCTAATCCTCATGGATATGGACTATTTATTTTATTTTCATCTCTTGCTGAAGTAATTGTTAATTCCATTCATATCCTTATGGATTTAGAAAAACGCACAACTTTTATATTGATTATACTTAACAACGGTGACAACTGTTAGGGAATGGATTAAAATATGTTTATATAGTTTTTAGGAAAATTATCGACTTAGCTCCTTAAATTTTTATCTACGGGCGTTAATTGTGTTAGATTCTTAAATTATTTAATTTTTTAAATTTGGTTCCTGATCGTTTTCTTTTTTATCCTTTTGATTATTGAATTATTATTATTATTATTTTGATATTGGAATGACCAAACTTAAAAAAATTGAAACAATTCATTGATCTAAAATGATCAGAGAAAATTATATAGGAACAACGTTAAAAAATAAATGAGCTTATGCTTATTTCTTGTATGCGTTATATGTGTTATGTAAAATTTGTTTTCCTCTTTTGAATGAATACAGAATATAAATACTTATATTATCTTGACTTTTTCTCTATCACTCCAATACTTTATTCGATTTACAATCCGTTTTATTAAGTTCCAAAAAATGAAAAACGAAAAAGCAACTTTGCTGTGAAACACGAGAAAGGATACTTCTAGTAAGGAGTCGTCCAATCAATGAAGTTATTGGACAAATTGAAGTGTTTTTGAGGGCACCAACAAAAACATTGCATTTGCTCATTCATCATAACACGACTTTCATTACTATACTACTTTTAAACGTCGCAATACTATACTATACTATTACTATCATTTAATTTTTCCTGTCCGTACTATTGGCAATGATGTTGTGATTAACGTTGATATGTACTTATAAGTTCATTAAAATAGATAACTATAATTTTTTTAAAACATTTGAAATATTTATTTATTCTTTACATTTAATATTTAGTTAAATTTAAATTTAATTATGTGAAAATATATATTATTTCAATAGTTTAAAAATAAATTTTATACTAACAAAATGTGTTGAATATGAATATTTTAGATAATTAAAAATCAAATAGTATATTTAATAAATAAATTAAATTATAATTTAAGATTGATCAACAAATAAAAACAAGTCTACACGGTACAGAAAAAGTTCCTTTGGGGAACGTACAAAAGATGATTAGACGTGGAATTAATCGTGCGCATTAAGGGTCAATTAACCGTTGTCCTTGTCATAAATTCTTGAAAATTGGAAGCAAGTTTAGATATTATAGTATGACTTTCATTAAAAATACCCACTGGATTCTTTTACTGCTACAAAGTTGAATAATAAAATGTTTCACATTCGTTAACTAAACTAAACTAAACTAAACTAACCCTTCTGAAAAAGGAGCTAAATAGCTCCTTATTTGGGACTGCGTGATCTCAGCATTGTGCTTCTAATGTCAATGGAAATTATAATAAGAATTATATTATATGTAAAGATAACTGAGACACTGGGGTTTGTGACTGAGTAGTACTACTTCACGTATAAAGCAACTACTGCTGGGTGGATTTCTCCTTTTCAGATTGACTTATCGTGTACGCTCTATGAAAGGTACTTTCATGTAATTAATATTTTATTCATCCAAAATTCATAATTAAATATTTATATTTATATTTTTAAATCTTTAAAATTAATTTCCTATTTTAATATTCTTCAAAGTTTTATTAACATACTCCAAATTAAATGATTTATATCTACTAATTTATATACTTTCACTACAAATCACATTACATACTAACAATGATAATATGATAATTTTCTTAATTTAAATATATGCATTCAATTTCAACTTTTTCTAATATTCCTATCTCATTAAAATAGAAAATAAATCACACCATAAAATTAAATAAATACAACAAACTAAAGATAAAATAAACAAACACATCTCAATAATTCTATCGATGCATTTGTCACATTAATCTTCGAGCATCATTATTCATTAGGCTAAAAACTCTTAGCAACATCATGATTCGTTAACCACAAACTCGAAGATTCTGAAAGTATCAACAGCATTAGATATTGGCGGATGAATGCCAGACATAAATAAAATTGTGCTTTTTAAATTTTTTTTTATAATGTGATATGAGCGTGATTTTTTTTCTCTCTCTCTCTCTCTCTCTCTCTCTCAAATAGATGATTAGAGAGTAAATCTTCTATTCTACGTACAAAATGCACGGACATCCCTTTATACGTTAGTGAACATTATAGTACAATCTTATCAAAAAAAAAAAAAAAACCATTATAGTACAATAATTCATAAATAGGATGATTCACTAAAGCAAGATCAAGCACCGAATCTTGCGACTGCATTCAAATTATGTGTAACTCTTTTAGCGGTCAATGGAGGAATTTATCTGGTAAATTCAACAGCCAACTGTATAAATGTACTCTTCAAATGTGCGAGTCCTCACTCCTCCCCCGTTCTCCACGTCCTCCTTCCAATCCCCACTGAACTAAGGATAATTTTGTCAAACACTTTACAAGGAAGGAGTATTACAAGCTTGCCATATCCCATATATATATATTGCTCTTAAAAAACCGATTTCGGATTTTTTTTCACAATAAGTTTGAACACAGAAGACTAGGCATCGACATAATAACTCTATAAACATGATTAAAATGATATAAAGTATTAAATATTATTCATAACTATTATCCTAAATATATACTTCATCTGTATTTTATTACAAGATACTAAAAAAAAGTGTACATAAATTAATGATGTATTTTAATTTCATAGAATGCCATAATTTATTCTGTTTATTTTTTTTAGAACTAATTCATTACTCTTTACAAGATTATTTATCTCTAGATAATATTTATGAGAGGTTAGAAATAATAAAAATCTTACTATAAGAGAGACATATATAAGTATGATTAATATTGAAAATAATAGATAAAATATTCCTAAAAAGTAATATATCATCTTATATTAAAGGAACGAAAGGGGTATTAATTATTGTGACACGAGGTCAGGTGTCGATATTGAAAATAATAGACAAAATATTAATAAAAAGTAATATATCATCTTATATTTAGAACAAAATAAATTACTTTTAGCATTTTATAATAAAGGAATGGAAGGAGTATAAATTATCCTAACGCGATGCTAGGTGTCTGAGCTTTCCATGGTTTTCTTTCTTTATTTTCCTTTGTCCTTTGTATATGTAAGAACAGTTTCCACACATAGGGACAAGAGGGAATTATTATTATTTTCCCTTTGTATATGGTTTTGAAAGGTATCAATATATTTAGAAGAATAAGAAACCATTGTACAAATTACAGACCGAAATATCCACCCAGTCTAACAAGAGGGAAATTTAAGGTGGAAAAAAAGAAAGAAAAGGGAAGAGTTGGTGATCAATGTGAATCATTATATAGTGTAGCCATAATCAGATTTATATAGGAGGCGTTAGTCACACAGTACATGTTGTGAATTTTGAGAAGGAGGCGGTCAAAAATACTCGGATGCGGGTTCCACAAATAAAAATGGAGCCCCCACCAATGTTTTATCTCTGAACTTTCCTTCCTTGGTTCCTTGGCCAGTTAATCACTTAATCATGCTAGATATTGTACTCTTATGTGCCTTTTCTTTTCTGCTTCAACTTTAATTCGCTATTCTGATTAAAAGCATATGAACATGGCGATATTTCTCTTTTACTCTTCCCTTAAATTTAGTGGAACAACAAAGTCTTGTTTTCCCACCCGGAAGAGGTTTTCTAATTGTTTGATAGCTACAACATGGATCAAAACCCTAGTTCATCTAAAGCAGACAGAAAAACTATAGAGAAAAATAGAAGAAATCATATGAAGTCCCTCTTCTCCAAGCTCAGTTCTCTTGTTCCTCACAATTCTAGGGTTCTCTTTTTTTCTCTCTCTCAGAATAATTATTTTTTTTTCTTTTTTCATGCCTTTTGTCTCATATATGGTTGTTCCAACAACCACAAATTAGCATCATGATGATTTTTTTTAATTTTTTTTTTTGGGGTGCATTAATTTGTTTCAGGAAGTTTTGTCTCTTCCGGATCAACTAGAAGAAGCTACGGATTACATAAAGAAGTTGCAGACGAAGCTGGAGAGAATGAAGGAGAGAAGGGAAAATATTGCTGGACCAGTGAAGCTGAGCAGTACTCATGAGGCAATAGCGAGACTGAAACTACCACAAGTTGAGATTCACGAGATGGGTTCGGTTCTTGAAGTGATTCTGATAACCGGGTTGGATTGCCAATTCATGTTCAGTGAGGCCATCCGTGTCCTTCATGAAGAAAGAGCTGAGGTTGTCAACGCCAGTTATTCTGTTCTTGATAACACCGTTTTCCAGACAATTCATTCCAAGGTATATGTATATATAGGGCTATTATTAACTCTCTTTTTTTATGAGTAAATATCATGAATTTCATTAATAATAATAATAAAAAAAGTTACACTAACTTGGTTGAAAACTCGTGAGAACATAGAAAATATATCACCCGATGCAATAAAATATTTATTGCATGATATATAGGGTCATTACCAATTTATTGTGTGCTGCATATATATAGGGTGAAGAATCATGACAAATTTCCTCATTTCTCAGATTGCAGAATCCGAACCACATTATGGAGCTGCTAGGATCTCTGAGAGACTAAAAAAAATGGTGTATGATGAGTGAGAAACTCGCGACTTGTATTGTCACGATCAAATACTTGCTTTTTTTTTGTACTAAGAAAGATCAATTCAAATCATTGCTTTGTCTGAGTTCTTTAAAGTGAACCAATGTTAATTGAATTATATTTGTTTCGCTACTAACGAATATTTCTTCACACGCAAAAAAATATATATATATTGATGTCTGGTAACAATATTTCATGGTCCTTAAAAAATGTGATTATTAGATACCCGAGAAGTTAGCTGCGGACTTCTATATCTAAATCTGACACGTTTTCTTGTTGATACTTTTGATTGTACAATCTTTCATTTCAAGTCTCATTGCAAAGACAAATAGAGGAAATCATGTTTTTGATTACTTCTAGTGGCCCTGACGCTCAGGAATGCAAGTATCCACAAATCATCCATGGTGGGGTTAAAATGCTATACTCGAGAAGTTTGAACTTTACTTGGGATATCCACAACTCATCCACGGTGCAGAGACAAATAGAGGAATCTTTCAAATCACATTTTTGATTACTTCTAGTGGCCCTGACACTCAGTAATGCAAATATCCACAAGTCATCCATGGTAGGGTTGAAATACCAATAGACTCGAGAGGTTAGAACTTTAATTGGGATATGTTCGTGTTATATATATATATATATATATATATATATATATCATTATTAAATTTTATGAAATGTGATATCAATTTAAAGTGTGTTAATTTTATAAGCCGTGAATCTGCTTGAGTTAGAGAAGATGAGTCATTTGGGGATTAATAGAAGTGAAGGAGATTAATTGGTTTGAAATTTGATTTAACCTTTGGTATCTAGAAGAAGCTCCCTATGTATCCACCTTTGCAATTGGACGCAACAAGTCAAAACATAAAATTTCATGGACGTCAAATCTTCACTGTGTAGGTTGTTATCCTTGCATTGCTAAATATGACTTTCTTCTTCTATAATATAATGCAATTGAACGTGGTATCTTTTGACTTGGTATTCAAAAGCTGGAGATAAAATAATTTTACCTTTGTTTGGAGGGTTAGATAGCAAGTGAGGAAAAAAGAGATAAAATCTCGTTGTTTGGTTTGTAAGGGTAGGAGATGGGAGAAACAAAAATTAATCATTACGTCTTGATAGCATTGTTTGATTTTTCACACTGATTAAAAAAATATAATTAATGTTATTTAAAATGCGTATTTTTTATATAATATTTTTAAAATACCCCTTTAATCATCGGAAAGATTCAACATCAGAAACACTAATAAATTGTTGAAAAAATACTTTCTCATTAATTAAATACATTTTTCTAACAATCTACTAAACAATTGTTATTTAAAGTGTAATTAATATTCTTACTTTAAATAAGAGTATTTTAGTAAACTAAGAAATATATTATCTTCTTAATAAGAAAACAAGCTTATAATTTGGGACAAACCAAAAAAGAAAACAAGTCTATCAAATTAGGACAAATGAAGTATTAAATTACTATTATACCCTCCATAACCTCTTTTTTTTTTGTAAATTTTTATCATTTAATCTTTGAATAATATCTTTTAATTAAGTGAGAAGGTAAAATAAACAAGGGAATATGAGAAAATGAGAGTAATATGAAATTGAAGAATAATTATTAAAATGCAGTAAGGATAATTAAGTAATTATAAGAATAAAATGCTCCCTCCACTCCAAATCCCCTCACTTTTGAAGGTTAAGTGTAGAAGGGTAGGGAAGGGAAAATTGCCTAAAATTTTCTTTCCCCTTCCCTTGAACCAAACATAGGAGTTCTAAAGAAATCATTCCCCTTCCTTCCCTTCCCCTCCATGTCCCTCAAACCAAACACATATTACTCTCTCTGTTTAGCTTTGTTAAATAAAATTGTAACTTCTAAAACATTTTATTACGTGAGTATACTTCAAACGATTTTACATAGTTTTGTAACATCTTGTGAAGGATTTTTTTTTTTTTTTTAAGTACATGTGAATTTGTTACTCGTGAAAATATGAATTGTATAAATATACAATAGAGTGATTCAAGATGTGTCAACCGAAAATCACTCCTTAATATGTAGCTATCTTTAGAAGCATAACTATCTTCTAAAGATTTATCAGTTCCCTTCTTGAATGTACTAGGGTTTTTTTTCTGTTTTAAGGGGCAGAGGGATTGATTAACATATAAATAAGGACCCCTTCTTTCTTTATAATATGAGGCTATGGGGTAAAGAATTCCTATTCTCTTCTTCTTCTCAGAAATATATACATTATTGTAAAGGAAGAGTGCAGCGAGGGACGAGTATATTTCTTATATAAGTATTTAACTCTGAGAAGTTTAAGTCTAAGGACCATCTACTATTTGAGTTAGAATCTTTTTGGCATGAATTTCAATTTAAAGAAGAAAATAAGAAAAAAGGAAAGGAAATCAGCAGGTTTTCCTTCAGGATAAATAGAAAAAGTGTCTAAATGGCCTCCTATCACTGGTTTAATAATCAGACTCAACCCTAATTCATGATTCATGTATTAATAATAGATTTTAGTGCATACTACATCTATAATACAAATTACACTTAGTTAATGTCTTTAATTTCTACTATTAATGATGATAATTGGAGTTTATTAACTTATAAATCTTGAAATGACTACAAGACTACTAAACAATAGTATTCTCTTTTCAGGAGGATCTATAAAATAACAAGAGGAAGATGATGGCCATGCATCTAATCTAATATTGTCAAATGATTCCTTGGCAGAATAATTAAGCAGAGTTCAAAGCCAAAGTGAAACACTTATATATAGTGGTACTCAAGGATTACTTTAAAAAAATTGTATCATTTTAGGGTTGAAGTAACCACAAGATACACTTTCAATAGATATTGTAACTGATTGAGACCAAGTACATCTATGCATTTTGTAAGGACAGACTATATATTTTGTTTCTTCGTATATTGTTTCAACTGAAGGATGCTCATTTGTTTAAGAAGTATTCCATCGAATCAAAATATAATACCCACGTTTCTTTTTGAAATAATTAAATTTAAATGTTTAATTTTTAAAATTAAATATATATATATATATATATATATCCTAAAATACCACAAATAATCTCTTGATTTGATGAATTTATTCCTAATAAAAATATGAACTCACTACTTCTTTTTTTTTTTGGATGGGGTGGAGAATCCCAATTCTAATTATATTAATAAAAAGAATGTTAGGGGTAAATTTGAAAAGCTTCTTAATTCAAAATTACTTTTGAAACAATTTATAAGGCCTGCAATTGTAAGACATTGCATGGATTATGCTAAACTTGAAAGTTTCTCCTGAACTCGGATAATACATGAGTTGGACGAGCTCATCTTCTGGAGGCCCAATACATGACCCAATTATTAATATGCTACATAAATATTGGTATAAGATTTGTTATTGAATTGGGCCGATCCACTGTATTTGGCTATAACCCGTAATCTATAATTTACAATCTGAAAACAGGCTAGGGTTTTTCTTCACTCCCTTCAGTATCTCCTCTGCTATCAAGATTAACTCTTTAAGCAAAAGAAGATCGGAATCTACATCAATGGTGTCGTTTGAAATCGGAGCAGTGCCGTTTAACCCAGATGGTTGGGGGCCTCCGGACTCCTCCTCTGCCTCCTCTCTTCCCATCCCAAACCACCCTTCAAATGTCCCCTTTGCTCCGTTTTCCAGGACCGAAAAGCTAGGCCGTATCGCCGACTGGACTCGTGCACTCTCTAATCCGAACCGACCGGGTTCGAATGCTGCCAGTAAAAATGCATCCGATTCAGCCTTTGACTTCTCCGGTGACGACTCTTTTGCCACCTTAGCCGCCGATGAAGACTCCTCCTTCCGCCTGGTTGACAGCACTGCCTCCAAATCTCACCATGGTCACCATGCTAACCGTCCCAAATTCAACCCACGGTGGCGCTTCAACCCCCATAATCAACGCTCTCAACTCCCTCAGCGTCGTGACGAGGAGGTTGAGGCTAAAAAGCGTGAGGCAGAAAAGGAACGCGCCCGTCGTGACCGCCTTTATAACCTCAATCGCTCTACCACCAATTCTTCTCAGCGTCGTGAATCCGCGGTTTTCAAATCCTCTGTGGATATTCAACCCGAGTGGAACATGCTTGACCAGATACCCTTTTCCACCTTCTCCAAGCTATCCTTCTCTGTCCCTGAACCGGAAGACCTCCTCATCTGTGGTGGCCTCGAATTTTATGACCGCTCCTACGATCGTGTCACTCCTAAGAACGAGCGCCGCTTGGAGCGTTTTAAGAACCGTAATTTCTTCAAGGTAACCACCACCGACGACCCTGTTATTCGCAGACTAGCTAATGAGGACAAAGCTACCGTCTTTGCAACAGACACTATCCTTTCAACCCTAATGTGCGCTCCGAGGTCAGTGTACTCGTGGGATATAGTAATTCAACGTGTTGGGAATAAGCTCTTTTTTGATAAGCGTGACGGTTCTCAGTTAGATTTACTGGCAGTACACGAGACCTCTCAAGAGCCCTTGCCTGATGTCAAAGATGACATAAATTCAGCACATTCTTTGAGCGTCGAAGCAGCCTATATAAACCAGAACTTTTCACAGCAGGTATTGGTAAGGGACGGGAATAAGGTGACTTTTGAGGAGCCAAACCCCTTTGCTAATGAAGGGGAAGAGGTGGCTTCTGTGGGCTATAGGTATAGGAGGTGGAAGTTGGATGATGATATGTATTTAGTGGCACGATGTGAGGTGCAGAGTGTTGTGGAGGTGAATAATCAGAGATCATTCTTGACACTAAATGCATTGAATGAGTTTGATCCCAAGTATTCTGGTGTGGACTGGAGGCAGAAGTTGGAGACTCAAAGAGGTGCTGTGTTGGCAACGGAATTGAAGAATAATGCGAATAAATTGGCTAAATGGACCGCTCAGTCTCTTTTGGCTAGTGCAGATATGATGAAGTTGGGATACGTTTCAAGGGTTCATCCTAGGGATCATTTCAACCATGTTATATTGGCTGTGGTAGGATATAAGCCGAGAGAGTTTGCTGCGCAGATTAATTTGAATACTTCCAATATGTGGGGTATTGTGAAGAGTATTGTTGACTTGTGCATGAAGTTGAATGAAGGGAAGTATGTACTTGTTAAAGACCCATCAAAACCACAAGTGAGAATTTATGAGGTTCCATCTGATGCATTTGAGAATGACTATGTGGAGGAGCCTTTGCCAGAGGATGAACAGGTTCAGCCACCTGCAGAAGATACCGAAGGTGATGAGGCAAATGGCACAGTAATTGATGTGCAGGACAAGGAGATTAGTGCCGAAGCAGTTGCACCTTGAAGGTGATCATTTCACGTGCTACTAGAATTTCATAAATTTATTAGTTAGTTCTCTTTTCCTGTGGAAAATGAGATAGTAGATTCTGTATATTCGTTTGTCTTTATGTAGTAAGAAAGTTGAGATGATTGCTTTTTACATTTGATTTTTTTGAAGCAGTTCTTTTTAAATTTTTTTTTAAATCACCTTTTGGGTTGATCAATTAGAAAATTTTGTTTTAACCCAAGTGGTCTGAACTTGAAATTTCAGAACATTTTCTTGCCTCCTTAATGGCTTTCATCACCAGTTAAACTACAATGGATCTCAGTTCTCTTTATGAAATTGTCCAACTGTGGTGGCAGATCTCATGTGTGGTGTTCATTTTTTTGGTCCTTGAGTAATTTACTCTCTGATATTCTTGCTAAATGTTGCCAATAGGCACTTCTTTTACAGCAATTGTACAAATGAAAAGGAGAAAGGAAATGCTAGGTGTGAAATGAGAAATTGAAACTGGATTTGTATGAGCTGCATATCTGCTCCTTTTTTGTACTCCTGTTAGGGCTTCTTTTTAAACGGAAGTGTCTGTTCAAAGAACATTAGTTGGGTTCCACTTTCAAGTAGTAGTTTGCACGCGTTGCTTCATTTTGCTCAGCTCAGCAACTTATATTAGATGACAGTATTGGGTGGTGGTCAGTTATACTTGATCTTTCTCTTTACTAGAAAAGAAAATTGTTGTATGTAGTTAATACGATTTGAATTTAAAAGCTTTCTGGATGTCTTTGATGGTTTGTTCATGTGTATTTGTGTGCATGGCTCGTGTGAATGTCGATTGCCTATGGTTTGTTTATTGTTTAATTGGAGAAAAGACCTTATTCTAAAGATTGATGTCCTTTTCTTTTGGGGGGGGGGGGTGGGGGTTTTCTTTTCCCCCTTTGCAATTGCTGTGATGGGAGTTAAAATCTTGGTGGAGGAATTCTAACGCTTCATTAGACTACTTACTGCACATTTGTGTGACTTGAAAAAGAGATCTTTTGCATCTGTGTCTTCTATTTTTTTTTTCTCACCCTGCTTGGTCAAGGCGTCTGCAAGTGTCATGAATTGAAATAATGAGTTGGACTAGAATCAAGAACCAATAATCACTGCCTAATATTTTTGTACGGTAGTAATTTTGCAGAAATAAATTAAGTAATGAGGTTTTATTTACATAATTGGTTAGTGTTTTCTGAACCATATTGTTCCAGTTGTATTAGATCGTTTTTCTAATATATATATGAGGTTTGGTGCATTTTCTAGTGCCTGTACTGGTGACCTTTTTTTATCCCCATACTGGTTACTTTTGACCCTTAATTTAATTAGACCACAATTGTACAACTTGAACCTACAATCTTTTGCAGTTGGGTCGCCACCTTTTCCTTTTGCCTTTGGCCAAGGCCTCCTCAAGTGCCAAGAGATCAAGTAATGAATTAGACAAGATTCAAGAAATAAATCGAGTAATCAGTGGCTTATTGCTATATACGTCAGTAATTTTGCAGAAATTAATCAAGTAATGGGCAGAGTTCATCAAATTCTTATCATTTTAGATGTTTTTATCATTTATCAGTTGTGTATCTTCTTTTGTGGTTTTGGCTAGTGTTCATGCCTTTTTTACTTTTACTTAGTTATGCCTAGTACATCCAACTTTTGTCAAATTAGATACCAAAGTACTGTTATCACTTAGGAAATGATTGGTAAAATAAGTTAATCTCATATTCATTGTGGCATGTGATTTGAATGCTCTCCATTGCCTTCGCTTCAATTGGAAAGAATTTTATTATTTATGTTCTTTGTATATTTGTTTATCATCCACCCCTGTTGAGTAATATCCCTTTGGTCTGTTGTCCAGTTTGCAGGTCAGATGGGGACTTTAGAGATGCTTTCATTATGTTTAGCTCGTGAGTAAGAGGATGATGAGGATGCCACTTGCTATAGAGAAATAGAGATCTCTATGGAGAGCTTCTTTTGCCATTAAACTGTTGTAAGGTTGCTTTAAAATTTTTGTTAAATTGGTGAGTCCAAGAAACACTTCAAGAGGGATTTTAAGGGATCTTTTTTTGTATTCCGTTTTCTGTTTGGTCTTGAAATCTAATGGATTTATGTTTTAGATAACTTTGACTCTTGAGCCATTTTTATTCATGTCATGGATTTAGTAGCTTTTTTCATATTGAGAGCTAAACTAACAGAAGTAAGCGAGTAACTTATGTGCGTTTGGTTTGGTAGGATAAACTTGAATTTACTCTTTGTTTGATTGTTCTAGTCAATTGGTTAGTTAGCTTTGCTATGGCGTGGTGAATGAAATGAATTTGGTTGATTGGAGAATTATGCATCGTTTGGGTAGTTAATGATCTTTGCGAATATGTGATCATGATTCTTTTACGTGGGGTTCATAACTAACTGATTTAAAGCCTAAGCAGCTAACCCCTTTGATGGACCCGGGGGGGGGGGGGTGCATTGATGGAGCCAGGTCCTTTAGGCCGGTGGTTTTTCAGTTAGTGATTGTGATGCATCTTGGTTCTCGTTTGTTCATGGTGCTATTGTAGCTGTTGTGAGTACAGAGGCTTTTTTCTTTTCTAAGTGTGAGTACAGCTTTGTTTATTGAACGTGAAAGTTGAAGAATAAGAATAACGTGTGGAAGGTGGCAGTTGAATGTGGGTGCTGAACTGAAAGAAAAAAGTAAAAGTCATATATTAGTGTTTGCTTCAGAAGAAAAGGAAAAATGTGAAAGACAGTAAATCAAACAAAATTCTGGAAGAAGAAAGGATTTACTGCGAGACACAAGTAACTCCTATAAAAATTGGCGAAAAATGTTGCTAATTTTTAGTTAAATCATGAATAACAAATGTCAAAGCCAAAGCTTAGATACTTGCATACTGCTCTTTTCCTGTAGGATCTTTGCTTACCCGCCCTTATAATTTAGACACCACAGGGTTTGTCCTGCCAATCTAAGCAAGTATTGATAACATTTCAAGGTGGCAGTGTCAATTTACTCATTTGAAGGTTCCTATTGCAGCTCTTATATATATATATATATGTTTCTATTTCAAAACAGTTGGCTAGTACAAAACGGCAAGAAGTGTCTCTTTACCAGCTAACTTTATCACAAACTAATAAAGAAAACTTGACTTTCTCCCATTTTCAGGTTTTAAAAATTGTTTCTCCAAGAATTAATACAGTAAACTTAATCTTTATTCCCTCAAGTCCAAATAAATGGGGATATTATACAGTTTCATTTTCTCAAAAACCGTCAAGTATTTGTTTAAGATCAAAGTGGTTATCTAAACGTAATTAAGATTAAATAAGAAAGGCGGTGTCAAAAGCAGTTTTATAAAAGCAGCCTCCTGATTTCCTGAAAGCAACAAAAACCGGCAGCCAACCTATTTTCTATGCCCCGTGGTTTCTTCCTCGCAGTATCAATTCTTGCATAGAAAAAAAGTCAAATTCACCATCGCAAGGAAATCAAATCCTGTGGGCTCTGCTGCTGCTTTCTTTCTTTCTTTCATTACACAACCACTTTTGCTTGCTTATAAATCTGAGCGATTGTAGCTGCTGTTTTACCTGAAAACCCCATCCGAGTTTTAAAATATCTACTGTTACCATAAATCAAGCTTTCAGTTTCAATGGCTTCTCTTGTTCTTCTGTTATCCGAACTTCTTCGACGTGAGAATGCTGAGCAACTAATTGCATTGCCTGTTTACGCTTCTTCTTTGACCACAACTTCTTGTGCCTTTCTGGCTGCCACCGCGAGCTCTGGTGCCCAGCCGACCGTCGCCACCAGAATTGCTGAAAAGTCTTCCGAGTCTGTCAAGGAATTAGAGGAATTCCAAGAAGATTTACCTAGGGTATGTGTCGATCTAGTCTGGCCTTAAATTACAAGACATTTCGGGTTTCAAGACTGATCTGATCTGGCCTCTCGTTGTGTACAACTTTTCCAAGGAATGAAATATCTATCCTCAACTGGGCTGTAAGCAGATATTCAGAAAATTTTGTAAAGATGGTTCACTTCTGTTACTATTTGTTTTGTTCTTCTTTTTCTTCTTAGATCAGCAATAGTCATCTACACTGCAAATGCATGATACATTCTTGAAACCGATAAAATTGCATGATACATCCAAGGACTGTGAACAGGACACGACTTTACATTCCAAGAATTTGAGTGTGTTGTATATCTAAGATACATTGCCACCAATTTCATTGATCCAGAAGCAGTATAACCTGCGGTTTTCGGTTCATTTCAGAAACTTTGTGACCGAAGGTGTGAGACACAGGAAAACCCCTCCAACTTCCTGAGTTCTGGCAAACATTAGGAAAAAATCTGTTTTTCACCCTACTCGGTCGAAGGCCTTTTTTCTTAAGCGGTTGGAAAGAAAAAAAAGTTATTTTAAAATTTAATATAATTATTTAATTAATACAAATTTAAAAATTTTACTATTATCCAACATTTTTTAAGAATTTTTTTAATTAATATCAATAAGTAAAAGTATTATTAGTAGTCATAGAAAATAAATTTTTTATTAAATATATATATATATATATATTTGAATTTGGATTTTTTTTTTAGAGAAAAGAGTCAAAAGACTATAAATTCATTATAACAAATGAATTATAAAAGATGAAATAGTATGTTGCCAAACTTGAGAGACAGAGCGCTCGTGAACAAATTTTACAAGAGTATTTGTCATTTATAGTATATTGAATTGAAATAAATTCAATGATAATTTTCCTAATTAAAAGATTAAAATAGTGAATTAGCGATGATAATCTATTATTGTTCTTAAGAATTCCATTGGCAATGATGAGACTATCAATTTACAAAATAACATTGTTGAAGCTTTATGAATTTGTTATCGGAGTGGCCTCATTCTACCTGGTCTGGTGTGCTGAAGTCAGTCTGTCAAGATTCAAATAACCAACAAGTAAAGTTTCTCCTAGGTGGATCATATGTTCAGACCAACTGGTAAATTCGTGGGGTCAAATCTTACTCCTCCTTCAACCTTGTACTAAAAAAAAAAAGTTTCTTCTAAGCAATTTCTCAATACAAAACTGCCAATAGATTCAGTTGGCAAACCCTTTCCATCAGCATTAAACCTTTAGAAAAAGAGGATCCGAAGTTTTCCATTGAGGAAGTTGAGTACTATGGATAACATCAGTATGCTTAGTTAAAATTTAAAAATTAAACTAGCTTTTCAATCTTCTAAATTAATTCAATACTTGAACCTCAAGCTTAGTTAGGATGAATTCGAATATTTTCTTATTGTTTTTTTAATAGATATCTTGAACACGTCGGTTCCAGCACCATGGTGGAAGCAGGATATTCTTCTACTCCTCTAACGTTGTTGAAATTGGAAAATTACCAGATGACGATGGCTTCATTGAATGACATATAACGTCCCATAGATAAAGAAGTTGATTGGTCCAATTTCATTAATGCCCACACGTGGTATCCTTATGTGATTTATTTGATGAGTGAAAACCTACCTCTATAAAATAAGTTGGATATACTATGTCATACATACATTAGTCTTTTTTTTTTTTTTGGGGGGGGGGCGGGGGGGAGGATAAGTATGTCAATTCTGCCTGGTTCAGAAAAATCTTTCATAAAACTATTTACTTTTTTTTTATGGTATTAGAACTATGGAAATTAGAATAATACTATAAAAGTTCACCAAGGATAGGGATTTAAACATTGAAACTTGATTTGTCCAGAGTCAACTCAAACGTATAAAAATTTTGAAACAGTGGATCAAAGTTGGTCTATTGTGATTCAGTCCCAAATCTATCTTCGTTCTGTTTTGGGTTGCTTTTTCTTATCCAGTTAAAATTTATTTAAAATAGTTCTCCTTTGCTTTTAGCTTTATTGTTATTTTGTTTTTTTTTTTTGAGTAAATATATTTTGGATATTTAAAAAAATATTTTTTAGATTGTTAAAAATAAAAATATATTATATTAAGAGTGAAATAATCTTATTAGAAAACATCTTTTTTAACCGTTTTTAAAGAATCCCTCAACCGACGACCGCATCCAAGAGAAAAAGGTTTGAGTATCTTCGTGCATTTGGATTGGACCCTTCACTTGGCTCGCTTCCATGATTGGGCCGGAAAGAGGTTGTATAGACTTCAGTCGCAGCAGGCCTGATTCATAAGTAATCAGATCAGAGTTTAGGGCAACCCATTTAATTCACCAAACGCTGTTCTTTTATCAGCTGGGCCTGAAGTTACATTACGAACCCAACAGTGTAACTCGTGGCTCAATACCCAATTTATATCCTCGTTTGAGGCACAGGTCAATTCCAAAATAAAAAATAAAAAAAGAAGTTGAATATAGGAAAAATATTTTTAAATACTGTTTTACTTACATATAAAAATGAGTAAAAAAAATAAAAAATCTCTATTTTAGGCTAATTTTTTTTTAAAAAAATACTACAATAGTTACTAAGTAATTAAAGCATGAAGATGAAGAAAAATAAAGGCAAATGTCAAACAATGGTGTAATTATCCTGTAGTGTCTTCTGCTGCAATAAGCAAAGTCAAAGAGTGCCTCAAACACGAGAAAAATTGCGGGATCTACGCTCACCCGTATTTAAATGGGCTTTGAGTACTGTTCAAGAATTTGTAGTATAAATACTCACATTCATAGTTGTAGAGCTCTGTAGCACGTGAATAAAATTATTGGGTGGCTGACTGGAATTCTAATCTCGAGAGCCCTTCAGCCCTGCGTTTTTCAATGACTTTTATTACTAAAACAAATAAGATGCATTTTTAGAGCCAAAATATACATTATTGGAATTAGTACAAAACAAATCCACTAGTAGTAGAGTATCATCCACTGATTGAGTTTTTTTAATTTATTTTTTATTTTAAAGGCAACTCGCGATTCACCAATACGAAAATTTCACTTGTGTCCGAGGGCTTTTTACTAGAGAAGATATAAAACGAAAAATGTGTACAAATGAAGAAAGAGAGCTAATTTGTTCCGCGTACGAAACTTCGGGTTGCTGCCGCATGATTTCTCTTTTAGGTCCCATCATACCTTATCAATTCATCAATATCATAATTTTTTTTGTTCATTTCAATTCTTCATATTTTTTAAAATATATTTATTTTTTAATTTTAAAATGTATTTTTATATTTTTTACACTTATTATTAATAAAAGTTTTAAATAAATTATTTATAATTTATTAAATAATATATTTTTTGAAAAATATTAATACTTATTCACTAGTTACTAAACTAGAATAATTTATAAAGTTTAGTAATATAATTATTATTTTTAAAATTTGTATAAATTATTTTACAAATTTAAAATGAACAATTGAAATCAAACGAAAAGAGTAATAAATTTTTGAACATCAATGAATGAATGATGTAAAAAAGTTAATTCGGGGGTATAAGAGTTTTCACAATGAGAACGAATCAATGTTTGGTTCATATGATTCTGATGCTCTGAGGAGAAAATTTAGGTAAATTATAGGAGTATCTATCAAGGAGACCATCATTTCATGCCCACGCAATTGCTACTTCATCTTTGTCTTGTAATATTACAAGTTTAATATGAAATTTTGAAAATGATTACTAATGAAACGTATCGTATGAACTTATCTTCCCGAAATGCTACCTACATGTATGAAGCGTATATAAAGCAATCCTCTACTGGAATTCTGGCAATTCATCCGGGAATTCACGGTTTTATCTGTCCATATATGCCAACAAAAAGACACACTCCGCCTCTAACTATCCTAAAAAATTAAAGAAGAAGCTAAATCACATTAATAGCTCACAGGCGCCCTGCCATATGCTTTTAAGTTTTATCACCAAAATTTATCTCTACGTACCTAAAGTTCTTCTATTGGGATTTAATTATTGCCGATGGCAATTAAGAGAGCCCGCTTCCATTAACTCACCTCACCTGTATGCGCAATTAATTTTTTTAACTTTAATAAGGTTAAAAATTCAAGTTAATATTTGTTAGCATTAACAAAATTAATAGTGAGATTATAATTCAGTATAATGCAAATTTTACAATTAATTAATTAAATTTTAAATATTTTAAGATATTTATTTTGAAAAAAATGATTCAAGAAGAACTGCTACTATTTCTTAAGTATAAGTGGCCTAAACCATGCAAAGGCAAGTCACATGGCGAGAAATGCATACTCCAAAGTTTTTCATGGTGTATATGGTATTGGAACTAATTACATTCAGAATTAATGGTGAACCCTAAACCATGCAAAGGCAAGTCACATGGCGAGAAATGCATACTCCAAAGTTTTTCGTGGTGTATATGGCATTGGAACTAATTACATTCAGAATTAATGGTGAACTCAATCCTTAATTAGGAGGTATTGCAACCAAGCAAATGATGTGTTTGGAATTCCAAACCCCCCATTAAATTCTTAGGAATCTAATCCATCCCATACCAGAAAGGGCTGAGTAAAAAGATAAAGTGGGAAAATTCCAGAGACCTAGCCAAATGTGCAAGAAAGGAAAAAAAAAAAAACAAAGCCCCTCTGCGTGTGAGGCACCGAGCCTCATGTCGAACTCCCTCATTGGTTATCAAACCATAAGCATATCCACGCTGTAATTCTTTTCAATCTCAAACAGTGGTATTATGATAACCCTACCCTAGTTGAGCAGGCCAGGCCCTAGATTATCATTGAACTCCAATTTAACTTTCCCTATTTTAAAATTAAAACCAGAATATGCCCTCTTCAATCCCCTATAAAATCCAGTCTCCCACTGACCCTTCTTAAACTCAGAAGCCAGTCCAGCTCACTTCACTTTCCGCATCCCAAAACCTTCCTCCCCCCAGCTATGGCTTCATTTGGAGCTAAAGCCCTTTTACTAATCTCGCTTTCTGTGCTTCTACTCAGCTCCTTCACAGTTCGTGCAGATGATGAGTTTGACATTGTGAGCTGGGTTCAGGCACCTCACACTTTGCCAACCCATCCACCTGCTGAAGCACCTGCACCTACACCTCACAAGGGTGGTCACCACCACCACCACCACAAGCACGCCCCAACCCCTGCTCCAGTTAAGCCTCCCACTCATCCACCTGTGAATCCTCCTCCACCACATCCTCCTGTTAAACCTCCCACTAGGCCTCCTACTCCCCCACCCGCTAAGCCTCCAAGCTACCCTGTTCATAGGAAGCTTTTTTCCGTACAAGGCGTTGTTTACTGCAAGTCTTGCAAGTACCCAGGGATTGATACTCTTCTGGGGGCTACTCCACTTGTCGGTCAGTTTAAAACTAATTAACTTTTCTTTCTGCTTCTATTTTTTCATTTTAGTAAGCATATTTTGGTCATTTTGCCTTGTTTTTTAATCACCTTGTCTTCATTTTTCCTTTTTCTAATGGTGCATGTTGCACCTAATTTATTGCTGTGGTCACTTTGATTCTGAAGGGTGTTTCGGCAGTTGATCTTTCTTCAGCCATTCTTTTGTTCTGAGAGATTTTGCTTGCCTGTATAAGTTCCAGTTTAATTTCCGTGCAGGGAAATTGAACTTTGAATTTCAAAGTTGGGAGGGCAGACAAATTATAAGTACTCTATATGCCCTCTAAAACAGGAGATAATTATTGGAAGTTCAAAGGAAAAAACGATGAAAGTGTACACTAGTACTGCTACATTTGTGATTTGCACTAGGCCAAGAAATCGGAGCATAATCATACACGTGCGTGCTTAATTTCGTCTGTGGTGGGTTTAGATTTATTTATGCATATAAAAAGATCAGATCATGCCGGAAGTTTTTAACCAAGAAGAATACATTAAGTAGCATTCTCTATCTATGCTTAGTATTTGTATACAGAGTATTGGTTTGCTTTACAGCTGTATATATTCCAGTGCCCCAGATGCGGTAAAATGTCTTAATTTGTCTCCTACATTTGAAACATTTTGTATTTTTGGGTCTTTGGAAGCTTCACAGAGTGCTTTTGCGTTCATCAACTAATGACGAAGGCTTCGATTTCTGTGCTGGTTGTGCAGGTGCCGTTGTGAAGCTACAATGCTACAACACCAAGTACAGGCCCGTAGAAGCTCTGGTCTCTACAGACAAGAACGGCTACTTCTTCTTGATGCCAAAGAATGTGACCACAGCTGCATCCCACAAGTGCAAGGTTTTCTTGGTTTCCTCCCCCGCAAAAACATGCAACGTCCCAACAAATCTCCATGCCGGATCCGTCGGTGCAATCTTGATGCCCACCCCCAATCCCCCACTTGCTGGTCCCCCTTACGAAATCTTCACCGTTGGGCCTTTTGCTTTCGAGCCCTCGAAGAAAGTCCCATGCCATCGTTGATCCATGTATGGTTAAGTTTAGATAGACATGTCCAGCCATGATCGTCATCATGATGCATGTGAAATTTATCATCAAAGCTTTTCCTTCTGTTTTTTTTTTTTCATTTTTGCTTTGTTTAGTGTTGTGGCAAGGGATGCATGTATCGCCTAGTAATATGTTTGCTTTTCCTCGACATAGGGCATGTGTATTAAAAGATTTCAAAATAAATTGTAAGAAATAAAACCTCTTGAGTTTGAAACTTGTTTGAACGGATTTATCCTTCGTATTCTCTGGAGAAGTCAGTGTATTGTCAGTAATTATAGAGTACTGCTGCATCACTTATGGCAGACACAAAGTCTTGTACTAGCTGCTTTTTGTAAAAGAGTCCCAACTTCAAACACTCTGATTTTCCTCAAAAAATAATAATCCCTTCCCTCATTTTAATGGACAGCAGAATAATTTAATAGTTAATATATATATTTATATTAAAAAATTTTAATAAATAGTTTATCATTTATTTAAATTATTTATTAATAATAAATATATAATTATAAAAATATGTATTAAATTTATAAATTGCATGAGACAATATAAATCTATTCATCTCTTGAGAATTGTATTTTTTTATTAATTTTATTATTTTACTTCATTTTATAACTTTTCATTTCAATACAATAATTGTCTAAATTTTACTATATTATATTCGTAATTGAAGGATTATAATTTTATTTTAAATTGTCATAAAATAAATATTTCTTTTTTAAAATGAATATTTTTTCATTTAAAATTTTAAAATTTTTATTAATTTAATAGATGTAATATGTACAAACTAATTATTTTTATTATGAATTAAATTAATAATAATGATATAAATATGTAATTTTCATGAAATCAAATATATTTTTTTAATTTTAACAGTAATTCAAATGTGAATATTCAATTTCAGATAAAAGAATTATCAAATAAGACTTACTATTATATAATATTATTATTTTATTAATATTTATAATATAAAATTAAATAAAATCACATTTTTTGACCTCATATATTTTAAAATAGTTATAGGGGGCAATTAAAGTTTCAAATGGGAATTGTTCGGAAGAATAACTCTAAAATGCCAACGTGGAGCTATTCTATATTTTCCAATGATACGGACATCTCAATGAGAGTTCTATTTATTTTGCAAGTTTCTTAGAGGTATTCTTACTCTCATTAGTTAAATTATTTAAAAATAATTTATGAAGATGGAAGGAGAGATATAAATAAAAATAATAAATACTTGAAAAAAGTTATAAAATAATTTTATTTCTTCTGTAAAAAAAATATAAATTGTTTGATTCATTTTTACATTAAAAAACAAATGTTCATAAAATACCATTAATTAGACAATAGAAAGTTTTCTTTGAAAAAAATAAAATATAAATGTTTTGTCTTGAAAATAAAAAAGAGTTGAAAGAAGAAATAAAATTAAATAAGAGTAATATAAAATGTTAATTGTAAAATATTTATAAAACGAATTTGTATAGTAATTATTGAAAATAAATATGTTTCAAACAAATTTTTACATTACGAGCCGTTCCTTTTCAGTTTCACTTTTTCATTTATAACATTGGGAAATTCTTAGGTGAACCCGGAGGTCCACCATCCCACCTAATAATTACTCCTATCTTTTGACCTTTACTTTCTCTCCTTGTCTCCATCCTCTATTCTTTTTTCCTTTCCCTTTATTTTGTAGCAAAATTTCCCGTTATGGAATAATGGTGAATGGAGAGTTTGATTCCTACACGAAATGACCCTTATTTTAATATTATGTTTCCTGCTTAAAATGGACTCGTTTCTTTAATATTGCACCTCAAGTAATAATTTTTTTTAATATTGTGCTTCCTATTTAAAATGACCCGTTTCTTTAATATCGTGCCTCAGAGCAATAATCAAATTTATGAGATTGTATAGACAATAGTAATCATCTCTCCTTTTTCATCATATCTTCAGACAATTTCCAAGTTACGCGGATTGGATTAGATTTGTATATTTTATTGAATGAATGGTCTAATTTTATGTGTAAAATTTGAAAAATAAATAAAAATATAAAATTAATTTGAAACCCTTGCAAACTCACCCTAGATTCTCACGATAGTCGAGGAGGGCATTACTTTTCCAGAGTTGCTTAGAAATTTGATGGAAACAGATCAAAATTTTTATGACAAACAAAAAATTATAACACGACAACTAAAATTAAAGAGGGTCCACCGTAAAAGGTTTTTGAATTTCATCAATCCTACACATATAACCCACTTATTTATATAAGTAATTTTTTTAAATACTTTTTAATCAAATTTACCTTTTAAAATAAATTTTTAACTATATTTTATAATATTATTAATAGCGCCGGTGATAAAAAATATCATTTTGAACTCTCATTTATCTTCTAAAAAATTTTCATTCAAAAACAACAAACCTTTCTTACTGAGGAATGGCAAAATTTTACTACGACAGAAGAGAATGACAAATGCCAAAAAACATTTAAAAAGTAACTTCAAAATTTACAAAAGCCTAATAACAGACACAGATCCAAGCAGGCAAAAACCAAATGAAAGTTATTAAGGAATCACATAGCCCACATGATGAACTTCACGCATAACTTGTGATATTTGGAACTATGAATTTGTTTTTCACGGTATGTTCTATCTATGTTTGTAGTTCTGAGATTACATCAAGTTCTGCCACTGGACTGAAGCCCTCTTACATAGGCCCATTATCATATTTCAAATTTTCCAACAAACGACCAGTGGGCTGACAATGGAAGTCCAAGAGAAAAGTACACGGACTCCATCTCCGTCAACAATGCGTCCTCTGTACTCAGATTCCGCACCCGGGGTCACGTCTCGTCGTCGTGAAAATCTTTAGTACATGCGCTGTCTCCTTTACGTGGTGAGAGCCACCATTCAAATTGCTCCACATAGACACAATGTCCACATAAGACATCCCACCTCATTTTGTAGAATGCAATTGTGATTGAGTTGGCAAAGCAAAGCTCTACTTCTAATCTAAGGCTATACTGTACTTTTACTTTTGAGGGCTCAAGAAGCTTCAATATTGTTTCAGTTATGGAGATTTTTGGTTTTGCACGATTGCGCTTCTCAGCGTTCAGCTATAACCTTTCTATTGCATTGGTTTTCGCTGCTTAGGAGGAAAGCTCATGATTTCTGTAAGTTGCTACAATTTTTCCTTTTAGGGGTTATACAGGAGTTCTTTTTTGTGCAAGATACTCTTGGGCAACATTTTAAAGATATATATATTTTTTACAATACTTTCGACTTTCTAAATGCTCAGATTAGAAAGCTTTCCCCCGATTTGTTTATGGTCCTGAGTCCAGATTTCTTTGTGCCCATTTTCTATTCCATATTTGTTCCAAGGACATAGTATACTGCATCCTGACTTCTAAAAGTTCTGCCTTATATTCAAGATTATATTCTCAATCAAAATGTTGGGAAATATTTTGCAATTATACTATGTTTTTGTAGGTACTGATGTCATCCATTTTGTTAATTTTGCTTCTGCAATTGGGTACGCTTTTGGGAAGATTCTTATTTTTTAGACTATGAAAGATATATTATCTCTTGTAATTTCCACCGTAGTATACAGTGCGAAGCCAGAAATCTGTAATTTGGTGGCGAGGTTAATAGTATTAACAAAGAAATAGTTTAACTATAGACGCCTTTTCAAAATTGAATTGTTATAAAAAAAATATGAAATTTCAATTTTAATTATAAATTAAAAACGCAAATTTTAAATAATCACTTATTTTTATATTATATTTTATTAAAATTACGTTTGATTGAGAGTTATAATCTATATCATTTTTTTTATGATATACTTTTATGTTTTATTTAAAGTTCTTTTGAATAAAAAAATTATTTATGTTTAATTCTGGTCTCTCCTTTAGAAAAATAATTAAATTATGTAAATTCATGTGTTTTTATATAATTTAAATTATTTTCAATGTAAATCATTCTAATTGTATTGTATTTAAATAAAAATGGACATATAGTTAGGATAAGAATTTATAAAAAATTAAAGATTTTATAAAACAAATAATAAAATTCTAATATTTTAGTGGATAAAAAATATGTATAAAAAAATCGCTGTCTGATATTAAAATTTCTCCAAAATTTTGAGGGCAACAATCGCCTTCTCCCCCAACTTCTATCAATAACCAGTAGTAAATAGTAATACTAAAAATAAAAAAAAACTAAAACTCCCCCCTTAGATCCGCCACTGTCCATATAGTTCTTCCCTGCAATGAATTTGTGTCTTTGCTTTTAGGGAATGAACTAAATCAGAAACATGTACTTGGGTGAATCTTCACTCGAAAGGCATTGTAAATTGAATATTGGAGATGAGAAAGAGGACAAAATCTGTCAACTTCCGGCTGTTATTCTCCAGTCTATTCTTTCATGCCTTTCATGAAAGGCATTGTAAATTGAATACGCACATCTATTTTATCCAGGCAGTGGCAATCCAGGTGGACCTCTCTTTCCAACATCGATTTAGTCGACTCCAGTTATCCTTCAGTTGATGGAACGACTCTCTTCCCAAAATTTAGGGATAGAGTGGTTATGCTTTATGATGAATCCTTCAAAAGGTTTTGTCTGCAACTTCGTGAGTCTGTTAAAGCATTCAGTGTCAATTCGTGGCTCCCTACTGCTGTAAAGCACAATTGTATTGAACTCAATCTATGTCTTCCTAGAGAGATAGAACTTTGTGACGGCCTTTAAGAGTCCCCAATTATTTTCACCTTGTGAATCTCAAGTGCTTGTTGGAAAGAACTGAAAATAAATATAATTGGCAGCGGAAAGAAATAACCGTTCCTTGAACAGGATACTTACGAATGAGAATCCGAATGGTGATAGAAGAATACCTTATGGTAATAAAATTCTCGAACGAAACACAACTGATTGAATCTTATAACGAAACCTCCTCAGAATTTCACCTCTATAGTATCCACACTATCAATTGGAAATTACTGGTCGTTTCATGAATAGCTGTGATGAAGAATATCTCTGATCTCGTGTGCTAGCATAAGATGCTGAGAGTTTTAGGAATCCAAATGGTGATAGAAGAATACCTTTTTGGTGATAAAATTCTTGAACCAAATCACGATTCAATTTGACTAATGGCATTCTAAACCTCCTCATAATTTTTCCTTCATAGTATTCACACGATCAACTGAAAATTACTAGTCATCTCACAAATAGTTGTGATGAAGAATATCTTATCTTGTGTACTAGCATAAGATGCAGAAATTTTTAGGATATATGTGGTTGTATCTTATTTTCGTGATTAAATTATCTATATGAATTATTTAATTATAAAATATTTGTTTAAAGCATTTTTAATCCTACTGTCAATGTAAAAAGTCATTTTGCTAAAATTGACATTATAATGTAATTTTTAACTCCAATTCACAAAATTTTGAAATCTGTCAAGAATTTTTATCGACGATATTATGAAGACATAAATGTCTTTTTACCTACTAACTCAGCAAAGCAAAGGTAAAACAAGTCAAATTTTTTGAGGAAAAGATAATCCCATAATAAAATTTTAGAAAAAAAAAAGCCGTATAAATTCATCATCGCTGCCCTCGTCACTGCCGTCGATGCCACCACGACAGCTCCTTCTTTTTCAGCCGCCTCGACCCTATTTTATCTTCCCAATTCCCCTTAATCTTATAGCCGTCTCCTCTCTTTTCCCTTCTTGGCTTCTTCTATCAGAAACCTTTTTTTTTTTTCTTTTTTTCTGTTCCCTTTCTTCAGCTGTAGCCGTTTCATGCTTCATTGTCTCATTTTATTGTCGATCTTTGGATTCACTTATGGCAGAGAATCAAAACGTGAATCTAAAGAAAGCCAATCGATCCAGTACTTGCGAATCAAATCACAATGCCATGGTAAAAGTCGCAAATTTAGTTACTACTGAGATACAAGCACAAAGTGTTTGTTTTCTATAGTCTATCTTAGGTTGTAGATTATATTGCGTTTGTATGTGCTTCTTAATTTCTTTATAGTTATTGGTTCAAGAAACTTTGATTAATTTGAATCGTTAAGTATTTAAGTATTACATATATTCTTTACATTTATATGATTTATTTCAATTTTAAATTTTAAAAATGTATTTAATTAATGATTTATATGATGTGACTTTACATATCAATCTCATTTTGAGATTTTTTTTTTTACTTTAACTTTATTATTGAAAATACTCTTATAACTGGAAATTAAAGTAACAAGTTGATTTCAAGTCAAACTTGAGATTATCATTATCAAATCAAACTCCTTTATCCTATTCGAATTTGAATTGGTCTAGTGATTGGCCTATGGGCATAATCCAACACTTGTGTCTCTTTGACCTTACGCTTGAGACTTACCTGCTCGAATCTTTTCTCAAGCTGTCCTGCTCTTGAACAACTAGACATTGAATATTGTCAATAGCCAAATATCAAATATCTTACCATTGCAAATTCTTCTTTGAAGAGTCTGACTTTGATATTCGAGGCCAATTACGACTTGAAGGCGATGGTTTATGCTTCAAGTCTGATTTCATTTAAATTCTGTAGTCTTGGTAGAATCGACGTTTTGATATGCGATGCACCTTCGCTTGTCAATGCATATGTTTAAATTTGGGGTGATTCGAGAGGCTCTTCTCATTGCACTATAAAATTTCTAGGTGGAATGGGTAATGTCAAAGCTTTGAAGGTTCACGATGCTACTCTTTCGGCACTTGTTCTCCTGCCTCAATATTTTCTTAAAAGTTTCTTTCTCCTTTTGTTTATTCATCTGCTCCTGTGGCAGAATCCTCATTTCATCAATTAATGATTGTAGTTTTTGTTTCTTGTCCCAAGGATATTGCAAGTGTAGAAAATTTCGTTGTTCATTTGCCCATCTTTTGTAATTTGACTGTTTGCAAGTTGATGGTGATGAATGGTGTTATCCGGCGAAGGAACTCTTATAAACTCCAAATCTTGAAAATCTTCATATTTGGCCAATGATTTTTTATCCAATTCATCATAAAAATATTTCTCAAAATAATTTTTTACTTTTGAAATTTTAAGCACATCAAAATTTTAAATTTTCTCTTAACTTCATAAATTGATTTCATATATTCACATAAATAATGTTTTTTCATTTCTTTTTAATTAAAAATATAATATCAAATAATTTATTAATTATATTTTATACTATTATCAATATTGTAGGACAAAAAATATATATTATCAAACTTTCTAGTTTCAATTCCTAACTTAAAAAAAAAAATCCTTTCAATTCAAATTAAAAAGATTTTTATACAAGCACAAATCATTTTCAAAACAAAATAAAAAACATTTTCAAATTCCAATCACAATACATCCCATATTTATGAGGTAAATTTACTAAATTCATGATTTACTTAGGTTAACCCTTTTATCAAAATTAACACCATTCAAGTTATTTTGACAAGTCAAATCCATTTTTAATTGATGATTGTGGGATATCCTTTGAATCATCCCTATGTTATTTTGAATGAAATAAAATCTCCTTCCAGAGTTTTTAAAGACTTCAAATAGAGTTTTCCATTTAATTCAAATACAATTTGAACACTTCAATAAAAAGAACGTAAAGAAAACGTTTATTTAGGCTGCATAAAGCTTCAATGATAAACATTGAAATTATTTTTATTTATTCTTTTACATGGAAATTAAATACTAGCTTTTATAATGCGAAACATGCACAGTATTTATTAAACTCGTTTGTTTATATCTTGCTACGCCAGGTTCAAATTAGTCGTTCTACACTCTCGTGTATAGCCTTTTATTTTTTCCCTAATATACTCTCTTTATTATTCTAATAAAATCTCCCCTTTATTTTTATTAAAAAAAGCTTTTATAATCATTTTAGATTAATTCCAAAATAAATTTAAACATTACGAAATATAAAATTGTGCTGAAAAAGTAGCTTTTAACCGATATTAATCACGCTAATGTTGCTTTAATTAGTGCATTATATCTAGGATGGTAAAATCGGCACGATCAGTCGATTTGATCCAAAAAGTTTGTAAAAAAGTTGAATTGAGTTTCAATATTTAAAAAAAATTAAGGCTAAATGACTATTTGTATAATTTGCGAGTCATGAGTTCGGATCAAATTAGATTGTAAATTTATGAGTCGATTCGATTCTTTATAAAAAAAAATGTTTTTTAAAAAATAAAATTTATTTATTGAATATACTTATTTTTAATGTCAAATTTATGTCTTATAAATTTTAAAATGATGGAATCATTTTTGCTCGTGGTTCGTAAAATGATTAATCTGAATTTTATTTTTCTAAATCGGTATAATTTTGACCCAACTCGACCTGTATGTAAGCTCTTAACCCACTATACGCACGACTCAGACTGTTTTACCACCTCCACTCTCCAAAAAAGGGCCATAAATATTAATGAATTTATATATGATGCTTAGATTAGTCACATATCAAAGGGCCCTTAAGTCAATGACACCCATTGAAACTTGTTTGAAAAATTCTTCTCCCATCACCCCGTTTTGGGCCCTACCTGTACCTGGTCTGAAATTCCAATCACCACCAATAGCCTCTTTACCAGTTGGACTTCACCTCTTATTCACCACTACCCTCTCCATCTATATGTGACTCCCACCTTCCTCATAAAAGCCAACGTGTTTAAATATAAATGGTTCGTGTAAAACACGCTCTTAGGAAGTTTGTGTTTAGTTTTAGTCAAGAATTCTCAGAGTCCCCCAACAAAACATTTCATACCAAACTAAAGAAAGTTCACAAAGTGATGCAAAAATGCCAAAGTCTAATCTCATGTACTAAGAAAACCAGTCCTCTCTTTCTCTCTCCTGTTTTTTTCAACATATTTCTTCCTCCGTCCTTCCCCTGTTTTCACCTTCTTTCCTTCCTTCTAATCTTCTTCTTTACTTCATTTTTTTCCCCTTATTCAGTTGTTTTCTTTGAAGGAATTTATAATTGAAGAATGGAAAACTCACTAAGATTTCAAGAGACTTATAATCCATCTCTGATTCCATCCCCAAAGAGCCATAGCACCAATAGTACAAGCAGCAGTACAAGCAGCAGCACCAACAGCAATGGTCTCCACCACCATCACCATAACCATAACCATAACCACCACCAGGCACCACCCACCCCACCGCCTATAACTCCTATGCCCATTACTAGATCCGAGCCCAACAGTCCTTACCCGACTACTTTTGTCCAAGCCGACACAACCTCCTTCAAACAAGTGGTCCAAATGCTTACTGGATCCTCCGAAACCGCTAAGCAAGCCGCCGTCCCAGCCAGGCCAGAGCCTCTACCTGTGAAAAATCACTGTATCCCACCAATCAAGACTGGACCTAAGAAGGAAAAATCCAAGCTTTACGAGCGTAGGAACAGCCTCAAGAACTTCAAACTCAGCCCCTTGGCACCGGGGTTGGTGAATAAATCCGGATTTTCCGGTGGTTATTCGGGTTCTCCGAGGATAAACACGCCAGATATCTTATCGCCAAGTCTACTGGATTTTCCGTCGTTGGCGCTGAGTCCTGTCACTCCACTCATACCCGACCCGTTCAATAGGTCACCTCATAGTGGGTTGAATAATTCTAGTGGCAATTTGAATCTGGAGGCTGAGGACAAAGCAATTGCTAAGAAGGGGATTTTATTTGCATCCATCGCCGGCAAGTACTCCGAGGGATGCCGAGCCCCGACTATTACCTCTGTTTCCGGTGACTTCGCCTAGAGTTTCAGGTTCTTCAGGTTCCGATTGATTTTTTCCCCTTTCTTCAAATTTTTCTTCGTTTTTCAAATTTTTCTTTGTTAGAAGTTCTAGTTTTGATGTAATGATTCCATATGTAAACCACATAGAATATGATATTGAATTAACGAAGAAAAATCCAAAAAAGAAATGTTGGTGTTTCATGTATTTGTTGTAATTGGCAAATTGGGGAGGATTACGGAAAAAATGCGAGGGGAAGCAACCTTTGCTTCAAATGTATAATTAGATCCAATTTCTCTTTCTACATCACTTTTAGCAATTTCCATGCATTGATAGTTAACAATCTTACATTCCCTCTTTGTAAATAAATTTAGAGATTGGTTTTTGAATGATTGGATTTATTGGAAAGGACCAACAGATTAAACTATAAGAATGAGAAAATGAATAGTGGAAAAGAATTAGGGGCTTAAAGGTAATTTTAGAAATTGGGATTAGAAATGGGACTAGCTGCCAAAGGAAGAGTAGAAAAATAGGCGAGGAATCTTGACTCTTTTGTTGTCTTTGAAATAGGGGGAAGATGCCATGAGGAGGCAGGCATAGTACTAAAGCACACAACCAGATGCTTGTGTTTTAAGCATTCAATTATTTTTGTAGTCATATGCTAATATAATCACCTTTGCCTTACCAAATTAGTTTAACATATATATATGCTTGATATTTGTCAATTTTGTGTCAGTGCTATTTGAAGCAGTACTGATCAATGCACCCCACAACCTATTTTAGCATTCAACCATTAGATTACAATACTTGGGGGATAAGAGGGTCGTCCCAAACTGCATGTCAAGAATGACAAAAATCTATTGATGGACATTTTTTTCCGGGTGTGTGTGTGGTGGGTGTGGGTTGGGGGCGGGGTGAAAAGTCTTTGGTAGGTGAATTGAAGGGACTTGGGAGTGTGGCCATTCATTGATTAATGTGGACATCAAAACTAGATTTAAATGTAATGAATTGAGTGAATGAGGGTTAAGAAGAAGAGTGCTTTGATGGACCGTGGACGGAAACGGGAATGGTCCTCAACCGCAGAAATTCCAAAAGTGGAACGGATATCCATGACCAAAGCAAAAATGGGTAGGTGATATTACAATGACATAACAATAGTCCCAATTTTTTTCTGAGGTTTGAATCAGGGAAACTTTAATGCAACTTTGAATTTTGCCGCAAGAAATCATGTAAAGGTGGTTCACCTTTATCTGAATCTAACACACTTATGCCTCCTTTTTGACTCGAAAGGAAGAAAGGAAACACTATGAATAGAGACGTGAGAAAGTGAAGTTGGGTGGGGGGAGGGGGTGGAAAGTAAGTGGGACTAGAGATGATGAAAGGCAGGGTAAAGGATAAGGAAAGAAAAGCGAGGTTATGAGATGAGGAGGTGGGCATGAGGGAGGAGTATTGTTTGTTTATATCGTAGTTGTATTGTAGGCAATGAAGATTGGGGAAAGCCAGAAAACATGGTGAGGGGGTGGGGTGGGGCTCTGTGCCTTCTTTTGTTTCTTTGTTTGTTTGTCTGTGTGTGTGCGTGATTGCTTCATTGCTTGGTTTTTATTGTGAGTGTCGTTTTTGGACTTTGATCGCTATGGTTGGCGAGTCATTCATTGCATAGTTTGAAAGTTTCTCCTCTTCACTATTTGCCGTTGCCAATCATCACTTCATCTTCTTTCGTCAATTCTTTTTCAGGCCGTATACGGTAGTATTTCAATCCATCATCAATTGTTGACTATCAATTAAACTATTACTAGTAAATGAAACAACTCTCTGTCTCTCTCGCGTACTAAATATTTTTGTACGAGTAATATTTTCTTTATCAAATTTCAATAAACGACCTTAGAGGTCTCTCTGATTTTTCACTTCCTCAAAAGTACTGTATGTTAAATATATTTTCAAATTTGCATCCAATCAAGTCAGTCCATATCAAAAGTACTATATGTTAATTTAAGAAGTATCATTAAAAAAGAAAAAAGAAAAAAAATGAAAAGGTCTGCCCAAGTGGAGGAGGACAATTTCATGCTAGGAAAAAGGATACTTCTTGTGGAATCGGATGTGGTAACCTAACTTTTGATTTTGAATCTTTTTTCAACTTGCACGGCCTATATGGAAAACACATGTTTCTAGTCTTTTCTCCATTTTCTTCCCTTTAAATCTTTTTTATCCAAAAGAAAGAGGGGGGATTTTGGCAGTCACAAATCCAAACGCGAAACGTAGCCTATGATCTTAATAATAATAATAATTATTAATTAGAAGTATTATACTGTATATTTGAATTGAAGGTTAACTTTTTACTCAATATAAACTTTTTTATATAAAATTATCAGGTAATGATAGTATCATGAATTTATAAACATTAATATGGATATCTAAAATAGAAATGTTAATATTTAAAGGGACAGATTACTATAGACTAGTTCCATTGTCAGTAAAGGAAAAACTTATTCCGATGCATTATTACTCAGATCCGTGAGTCACCGATGGTTTCTATCTCCAATTGATATTTTAATTACTAAAGGCATTTTTATTTTAATCTGCAGTCAGAAATTGTACCAAATAATTTGTACTAATTTTCAAATCTTGATCGCGTCAACATGAAAAAAACATAAACAAATGTGCGTTGTCTCTAGTTAATTGTTAATCATCCATTTGCAAGAAGAGGACAGAACATGAGAAAACAATTAGTATTATACTATTTTGGAGAAATGAAGGGGTGAATGATTCTTTTATTCACCACCATCACTCTCTTTTTGTACCGACCAAAACTTTGGTTATTTATTTACACGGCATATGAATTTTAGGTCTTAATATTCCTTCCGTAAGCATTCTCTGAAGTCTGGTCGCGGTGATGTAAGAAGTAAGGAGGTTGGTTATATACCCTTTTCTCTACGAGACTTTTTCCAAATTTGCTGCCCACGATTTTCTAGCTTTGGAAAAATAGAGAAAACTACAAAGCCTTTTCCCCTTTCTTTTTGTTTAACTTTCTTCATTTGTTGTTAGCTTAAAGTGCTGGAATTTGAATTTTGACCACTTGTTAGTTTTTAAAGGGAAATTCGCATGAAATTAATTGTCTTAAGATAGAGCAAATGTGACGTACAATTTGAATCCTATGTGACATCTTCTGTTTGTTGTTTTTTGTATTGTATTTAAACGAGTCTCATTTAAAGTAAGTACTATAGAAATGACAAAAAGAGTGCGAACATTGAAAATTTGAAGAGTTTCTTATGCAACTGGTAAGTGTACAGGACAATTTGCATCAGATACTCCATCAAACAGTTGGAGAAATATTGCATATACGTGCTTTACGCTGATTAAAACAGTGTTTTTTTTTTTTGGTTGTAAATGTAATTGAATTATCAGTTTTTGTCTTGTTTTTTTCTTTTTTTGGTAAATTGAATTATACTTTGTCAGGTAACTAGAACATATATATTAATATATACACACATAATGTACAAAAATCAGAAACTTATGACGCATGTTGTGAAAAAGAATACCTCCAATCAAACAAGAAATCGAGTAAATTCTACAACAGCGTTCAAATTTCTCTTTCTGCTGTGCCCATTTAATTAGTATTCCTTGCACACCTTGAAATTTGAGAGCAGCCCCTAGAATAAGGATTCACTTTTTCGTGGGAGGCACAGTTGTAGTATGATGAACCGCGTCTGTTGCAGGGTATATTGTCCTTACGCATTGCACCATAGCTTATGTAACTGGCACGTTGAGCTAGCACTCGTCGGCTGTCCGTCATTATGTCCTTAGTCTCATCGATACAATTACCGATTCTAGCACTGCAGGCGCGGAGGCGACGGTGGGAGCCCAAGTCGAAGATGGCATCATTTTTGGCAAATGATGATTCCACGACCACAATCATGGTTAGCAGGAGGAATGTTAGGGAGTGCACTAGTCCCATAAGGTTCACTTTCAAAGAATAAAAAATAAAAGAAAAATAACGAGGCTTGTTACTTAATTAGTCTAATGTCGTTTTGGTGTTTTTTGAAATAAAATCAGGGGTGGTGGAAAACTGGAAATGGAGAATTGTATGAGGCTGCAAATTTTTAAGGGGGGTTCCAATAAAAGATGGTTTCAGAGATTAATTACAGTCCATTTCTTGAGGGTAGTGTAGCCCAGTTTTTGCTCCTCATTCTTCTCTCATTTTGTGGAGTATAGTAGAGCTGATGTTCCATGTGTTATTTCTTATGGCAAAAATAAGGAACTCATAAAGAAATAATCAACGTATAGAGAGAACTTGGGATCGGTCAAGTTTGGAAATTTCTGACTTTGTTCCAAAGATACTTGGGCTTATACTCTATGAGAGAAAGTTCAGACTAATTAGTTGGGCTTATATTATGACAATAGTAAACCTACTTCTTCCTATGGATTTCTTGGTCATCTTTTTTTTTTCTTAAAGAAGAATTATTTTCCTCTGAATACAAGATTTGTATTGCATATGATAACTTCAGTTATGCAAATGATGGTGGCTGTTTATGAAGATAACTTGATAACAATGAATCAAAAGAAGAAGATGGTCAGTCAAATTAATTAAGGTCTGGTGAATATTGTAGATTTATCATGAAAACAATAGATTAATAGAATTATTATCATAATGTTGATGATGATCTTCTCCAAACGTGGGGAAGTGCTATATTACTTTTTCCAAGGGACATTAATGTAAGAAATTTACAAGTTTGCTGCGAGATCATCATCATGCATAATGAACCTTAATGGCTGTTCTTGATTACCAAGAACAAGTGGTCTAATTGTTTACTTAGAAAAAGAAAAAGGGAGTTCTTGACATCTGACTCCTTTTGGTCACCATCTTACTAATTATCAAACTTTCACTCAAGTTCTCTTTACACACTTCTTAATTAAGTTGATCGGGATGTGAAAATGCCATTTGTCCAATCTTAGGTGGAGAAAATGTAAAATAATGGTCAAAGTGATACAAAATATCTACTTCTACTTACTAAAAAGATAGTCAATTAATTTTGCAAATGTTGGGTTCTGGAGGGGATATTTCTACACTAGCTATATTTGGCTTCATTTTATTGGTACTTCAATTTTTGCCTGTTCCAATTCGCTTAGTTGGAATTGATCACCCAAAAAACAAAGAAGAAAAAAAAAAAAAAAAAAAGGCAATGATGCACATAGTAACAAGCATGGTGAAGGGGAAATAAAACCCACCGTTATAGCAAACACGAAACAAAGCAGAGTTTTAGCACCCGGTTTTTGAACTTTGGAAGCAAACCAAATTCGTGATGATTATTCAAGCAATATCCATTGCCGGACAAGAATGTCTAATCATCCTTACTAGTTACTACTTGCTTACCAAAAGTTACTACTAGATCAAATGATCAGTTACTTCAGCTAGACAAGGTCGTGCAATCGAATCTTAATCTTCCACCCTTTATACTTTAAGATAGAAAACAAAGAAAATTCCACAATATCTCCTGCTCAAAAAATAGACCAGTGCCCCAGAGAATTCCAGAGAGCCGTGTCTACTTTGATAGTCAAATCTCAAAAGTTACAATTAACTTACACTCAATCAACAAAAGGAAACTAATCCAATGACCCAGAAGAAGAGTCTCCAAAGTGATAACACCTGGATACCCACACTTGATTATTCACCATATTTAATGCGTTTTGTATATCTAGTTTGAATTGGGACAAAGTAATCGACCTAATACCAACTACGTAGACCCAGTGGGACAGATGCATGCATTATATACCTTTCCTTGCAATTTCTTTAGTTTCCATCATTCTCTAATTTATTGCCAAAATTAATGTACTAGTAATGCACTCTTGTCAACGGTAATAAACACGTTAGATGCATTATCCTTATATTGACGTTTGAAGCAATGGATAATGGAAAAATAATTGACCTTCATCTTAATCCCAAAATTCTTGGCCCTCATAATTTTTTCTATTCACCAATTTACCTATTCTTTTTAAAAGGAAACGTTTTATTTGTGTCATTCAAAATTTCAAACCTTAATATCCAATAATATCAAGTCTTTAAACTTAAAAGTATTAAATTTGAATAATATTTCATCCGTGTCAAAATATAAATCATTTAATTAAAAATTACACAAATTAATTCTTTTTTCTTCCTAAAATGTATCTATTTATTATTTATTTAAAATTCTCTTTACTAGTCTTATATATCCAATTAATATTCTTCTATCAATAAATATAATATTTGAAATAAATAATAAAAAATGAGTAGAAGTAAAATGAGTATATTAAAATAATACAAAAGTCATTAAACATTTTATATTTTATATTTTCATACAGATGAACTAATATATTAGAAAATTAGTGATTTATACTTTTGATGCAATTATGATTAAATATATGTCAATCATTTTTGTTATGTTAATTTAAATATTTTAAATTGATCATACATATTACTTAAACATATTACTTCATGGGTTCCTTAATATAAAATATTGTAAATATTATTTATTACTCTTAATTATAAAATATTTTATAATTTTTAAGTATATTTAATTATTTTTTCTTTTTAATATTACATTTATGTATCATTATATTTTTCCTTATTTATTTTTTCTTCAAGAAGTTACTTTAATTTTATTTTCATCTCCTCCTTATTATCATCAATCCACAAACACTTTATTTTCTTTTCATATATTTATTATACTCGCAAGATAAATATATTTTTTATTTTAAAAACAAAATAAATAAAAATATTACTTTACTCCATATAAAATTATTTTTAATATCTTATATCTAAACAAGGATAGATATAATATCATATATTCAACAGCACACTCCATCAATTTCGGAAGTCATCAAATCTTTCCAGTATTTCACATGGTGGACGAAGGTGCTATCAACAGTAGTTGAGATCATGTATATCCTAGTGAGAGTCTATACGATTACCTGTGTACCGCAGAAAAGTTGGGAACACTCCACTTGTAATAGTAGCTCACCAGCTCCACTGAACAAATTACATAGTAAATAGGTAAATCGTACAAGGAGGCAATCTTTTTCTCTGAAAACTCACTTCAATATTCTAGATTAACTGTTCTAGAAATGTTTGAATATTCGTCAAAGTAAATAAATTTCTCGAATAAAATGGCTTTCAGAAGAACAGTGAAGCCATTGTGGTGGGGTTAGAGTAGTTTACAAGGGATCCTCGCCCTGTTTTTGTCTTAGAATTGAATAAAAATATTCTATCTTTGATGAATGATGATTACCCCACCTCAATGAAATTCCACCTTTTCCAAGTATTTAATGCAAGAAAATAATAGGAAAAGCAAGGGAGGTGCTTGTATTTTCGTCAGTGCTATCAAGATAGCGGCCTTTTGCTTTGTCGGTTTCACAACTAAAATGATCTTCGGTGGCTAAAGAAATGCTCTTTTCTCTTCTGGCAATTTTCTTTTGCCCGCGCTTCTCTCTCTCAGAGAAAAGTGTATCTCTGTTCTTTGCTGCGTGAGGATTAAGCTCTGTCTTTGAACTTCTCCAGTGAATTTGATAACTGGTTGTCGCACTTTCTTCTTGATTTCTTCGGGTAATTTTACTGCCTCTCAATTCTTTTTCTTGTCGAAGTTACTATCTTTAGCATTAACACTGATAGATGATGCTTAGTTCTATTATCATATCCTTTGATCAGCGCTATAATTTGTTTCCATGTTCTTTTATAGGTGTGTTCTATTTGAATTCCAAGGGACACTTGATTCTGCTTTGCTTTTATCATTATTTGCAGTTTTGTGATCCTTATCTGCATTTCTTAAGTCTATAGTGTACCTATGTATGTTGCTTGATTAGTTGGTGAAAAAGCCCTATTTGTGCTGCTTGAATGTAAAAGCGAAGTACAAATTACTGTTTTCTGTCCCAGAAATTTAGGTTGCTTGGTCACGTTGATCATCTTTTGTCTTTTGGGATGTTTAGGGTAATCTTGATTCATAATTTATATTTTAAGATTAGGATATTTTGTTTTACAAATATGGGGAAATGTCAGTTTATTTACTTTTGGGAAGAAGGCCTCTTTTTGAACTCTTCATTCTACTAGCTAAGTCTAAATGCTGAATGGTTGATCCTGTTTATTGTACTAAGAGGGATTACAGCTAAATAACTAATAGCATCTTTAATTGTATAATTTCCAATTATACAAGGTAAATGTCAAAAGTCATATCACCGTTTACATTGTCAAATTAAAAATACTTTCTAATGGATACAGTCAATAATCCAATATAATTCTACTTAGTCATTTGATTCTTTCAAGTAAATCAAATTTTTATTTAATAATAATAATAAAAAAATAGTAATTTAGAATATCAAACACGCCTTCTTGACAAAGTCAAGACACGATCGCCTTTTATCGGTTAAGACTTTGTGCATTAGAGAAAAAAAAAAATGAAAACACTCTTATTTTTTTATATGACTTTTGAGATTGACATTATATCATTGGAATAATTCTAATAAGTGAGAAGTGAGAATAAGTATGTGATTGTTGTAAGCTAACCTTTTACCAAGGACATGAAAGGAATCCAACCATGCAATAGTTCCTTTGGAACAAAGGGGAATGAACAGTTCAGATTCATTAGTTAACCCCATTATGCCACTGTTCTCTTGATTAATGATTCTGACAATCCAAAATGTTAATTCTTAAATTGAGTCTAAGAATTTTGAGCTTTTAGATGTTCAAATAAAGTGGACAGTGTTTTATCTGGACTATTTTTTTTTATGTGGTCGTGTCAAGAATTGTAAGGGGTGTTTTTTCATGTTAATAAAAAGAATCAAGACTTTATACCATTCTTTTGAATTATAGATTGCATATCAAGTTTCTTGAACAAATTAATTATTTTACAACTTTCATTTCAATAATGCTTTCTTGTTCCCTATCTCTGGGTTGTTGGATCTTTAATGGTTAAGGTCTTTCTTTGTCAGGGTAATCTGCTGAATGAATGAGGGTACTGGCCACGTTTGACATAGTGCATTAGCAATAATCATGAAGGTTGATGCACCTGCTACACTTCAAGATCAGACAGATAAAGAGGATATTTTTCTTCAGGTGATCTATTAGAGCTGTGTTAAAATGTTACTTCTCCTATTATTGCAATTTATTTTCTGGTCTTCAGTCAAGAAAAAGATACCTGATTTTAGTTCTCCTTTTCTCTCTAGGTCGTTAATACTGAAAAACAGTTCTTGACATCCGTCCATTCTAAAGGTCTGTTACACAAAGACAGTCAAGAGCTATACCGTAAAGTGCGTGCTGGTTATGAGAGAATCATTCTGAATAATCATGATGATATCGATCTTCATGAAGTTGAGTACTTTCTGTGGAAGCTTCACTATAAGCACATTGATGAGTTCCGTAAAAGAATAAGGCAGTGTTCGATCAATTCAGAAAATACAAAGGCAGAAACTGTAAAAGATGATACTGATACAGAAGGCAGTATTAACAGACATGTAGATGGATTTAAGTCCTTTCTGTCTGAAGCTACTGAATTTTATAAGAATTTAATAAAAAAATTCAGAGAGAGTTGTGGTCTCCCAGGGGAATTTATACCATTTAACAAAGCTGGCAATTTAGTTTCTATTGAACCAACAAGATTGAAGAAATGCCACTATTTATGTCACCGCTTTCTTATTTGCCTTGGGGATCTTGCTAGATATAGTGAGCTTTACAAGAAGCAGGATGCCCAGAAGTGGTCAGTTGCATTCACATGCTACTTAAAAGCTACCAGGATATGCCCAGTCAGTGGAAACCCTCATAATCAGGTATATTCTTTCTTACAACTATTTGATCAATGTTGGTTTGCTTTAGCCTATGATATGAAAGACATTGTACTTACTATTTCATCCACGCATGGTTTTTAATTTTTCAATTCTTTGGGTTGATTATGTCTCACTGTCTCCACCGTCATTCAATTCCATGACAACTCTTAGTTCTCTGCAGTTGGCATTATTGGCTACATATGTTGGTGATCCTTTCCTTGCATTGTACCATTGTATAAGAAGTTTGGCTGTGAAAGAACCTTTCCCTGATGCCTGTAATAACCTTCTATTACTCTTTGAAGAGGTAAGAACTATCTAGAGTTACTTCTCTTTCCTTAATTCTGTAGGAAAAAAAGAGAGGAGTAAATGGTCGCTGTCCATGTTATGATAACATTGTTATCTTACCCACGTTTCTTGCTATTATTCTGGTGGTGGGTTGTAATACAATTTCTCCAAGTTTTCCCACAATCCTCTAATATCTTTATTCTTTCTTGTGATTTTACAGAACAGATCATCTCATTTGCAGTCACTTTCTCATGAGGCACATCTTGATATCTCAAAACCATCTGAAATGATTTCCCTGTGCTCTGCTTCACATGCTGGGAGTGTTTCTTCACACAATAGTAACCTGGACATCACCAACAGTGATTCTGCAGGGAAAACTGAATTGTGGCCTATACTAGTCAGACTGACAAGTTTTTTCCTAGTGGGATGCAGGTAAATGGGGTACTATATTATCATCTTGATCTCAAGTTTCATCACCTGATTCACCTTGCACTTGCATAGTTGTCCTTTGGCACATAGAACAGATCTGTGTCCAGTCCAGTCCAGTCCACCTCCTGGGCGCCTGCTATTTTTGAAAGTTCCTAGTTCAATATGGAATCATCATGTTTTTGTGTACTGCAGTTTGGAGGATTTCCCATGCATTCTTCCTTCGGCTGTAAAACATTTGGAAGCAATGTTGGCACTAGATGATGAACAACTAACTGGAGCTTTGGAGTCGTACAACATGATGGATTCAACCAGAAAAGGCCCTTATCGTGCAGTTCAACTGGTTTCTGTATTCATCTTTATCTTATTTAATCAGAGCACAAACACTCAAAGAGAGAAGCTGAATTTAACCAATAATGATCAGCGGTCTGCACCAACAGAATTTGCAGTAGTTGCTACATTCATTTGCATGGGTCACCTTCTTGGGAGATGCCTAAAGGGCAAGCAGAGAGAGCAGTGCCCTCTTCTTCCAGCTGTGCTTGTGTTTATGGAATGGCTAATAGGAGCATTTGAAAGAGTAGAGGTATATTCTGCTGATGAAAAAGTTATGATTGCAATGTCATATTTTTTTGATGCTCTTGCCAACTTCCTCAACCGCCTTGGTCTTTGTAAAAATCAAATTGCTTTGGATAATAATGCTCTTTGGGAAGATCATGAATTGAGGGGCTTTGAACCAATTGGCCATGCACATTCCTCTATGGATTTCACAACTGACCAGGAATGGACAAACAATACCAGTTGTATGAATCAAAGACGCCATCGCATCTTTCATGTGGGAATGGAACTTGTGAACAGGTCCAGTGACAATAGGCAGTGGATCTTCTTGGATGAAAGAGAAAATATATTTAAGTCAACTGGGTGGATGGGAATTTGCAAAGGAAATGTTGCAGGGGCGTCAAATTCGTGTTTGCCAGTGAAAGAGCCCCAAGAACAAGAAAGCAGAACTACAGAATTTTGGGAAAAGGATTCTTTTGGGGAAAGTCAACTTCAACATTCTCGAAATGGAAAATCAGTTGCTATGGAAGAGGAAGAAGTCATTGTCTTTAAGCCCATCATGAGATATAATTCAGAACCACTCAACAAGTATATTGGCAATGATCACATTTCTGAAGATGGAATAAAGGAGCAAATTGTACTTGCTGATGAATGCTTACGCCGTGCAACATCCATGATTGCTGGGAAAAACCAGGCTCAAATCGATGGACCAAGTTTCCTCTCTGATGGCATAAATGCAAGATATAACAAACCATACAAGCAGCAAGAGCCTTTCTTCAAGGATTCAGTAGCTTGTCCTGCTGGTCCTCCCTCTCTTAGTGCCTGGGTTTTTGATAGAGAAGGTTCAAACTTTGAGACAGAGAAAGGAATTCAGGACCTAGATAAACGCGAGTTAAGCCCAATTCCAGAATTAGCTGCTGAAGCCTTTACTGGTCTCTCAATTAATGAAACTAAGGGGCCTCTCATTGATTCCCTGCCTGTTTCTGCAGCTGCCCACAATCTTCTTCCTACTTATGTTACTCCTGTGCCTTCAGCACCTTTATTGCCTGATGATGCTAGTTGGTTCAGAGGAAACTCTTCAGCTTTCCAGGACTACAGGAGCGCAGTTGAGACAAGAGAACCAGATGGTATTCTTGGTGCTCCACCAGTAAGCGGATATTCAAATGTGCCTGCAACTCGTGGACTATTGGATTTTGGTCCTGTAATTCCAGGTTTAGTCCATGGCTACCCACCACTCCTGGGGATGAGTTCTTCAGAGTGGCTCTACCACTACAGAAACAACCTCAAGCTTGAGCAAACTGACAGTCCTATATTGCCCATTCACTTGAATGGACCTGGACCTCTATCAAGTTTGCATACGAATGATATTCCAAGATTTGATCTTTTCAACCCGTGGGGGAATAATTTGGTTTCCACCCCAGCCTTATACATGGAGATCCCCCAATTGCATCCAGGCTCATCTCTGGTTTATGGTGCCGATGAGCAAAGAAGGGAGAACCTACTCTGTGGTTACCAGAGATCATCACCATATGTATGTGGTGCTGGTACTGAGGCGAGACCCGAGCAACAACCACTTTTGCAGTATCTCAAACAAAAGGAATGGTATCTGCAGCGTGAGCCTCAACCGAGAGGTACTGCTTTTATGGGGAACTGAATCCTATCCCGTGAAGCACATGAAGAGTTGTACATAAGTTTCTCGTTTGCTTCTTCAAAACTGACGCAGGCATCAAGATTGTAAAATTCATGAAGAGTTGTGCTCGTGCAACCTTAGCATTGCTGAAAATGATCAATTGCATAGTGAACGATGTAAAGCCCCAGAATTAATTCAGTCATTTCTGTTTCTTGGAGAAATGCAAGTTTATCATGATACTGGTAATCTGAATTTGTTAAGATCTTCAGAGTGAAGATACTGAGTGCGCATATACAGTGTCTTCATAGAAAAATTCTCGACTGCTCAGAGTCATAGTTCTCATACCAGTTTGTTGCATCCTATTTTGTTAATAAACGAATAGTTGAATTTGTCTAAAAATGGCTTCTGCAAATATAAAACGAAACCATTATATCCCTGCCTGTTATGAAAAGACCTGTGGCGGAACCACATAATCTCAGAACTCCGCAACACTTTCATATGAATATATCTAAACTGAACAAGGAATACAAGGATATAATGCCTTAGTTATCTACGAAGTGAATAAACGAATTACTAAATTGATAAAGAATTTTATCACTGGATATTGTCCTAAATAAATCTTGAACGCCTGCATTCTGCAGAAAGACCTTGGGGAAACCTTTTCAAATCCTTGCAGTAGTCATAGATCATGAACCTGGACTGCACCCAACGAATTCTGTTTCGGCCACTCGCATCAAGTCCTTGTGTTTGACATACTGCTGTGTTTAAAGAATTAGAGGGCTTGGATGAACATGATGAGCTAGCGCAAACATGGCCATCTAGATTGATTTTTCTAGACGATGCCACAAAAGGAGCTTGTGTCCAATCAGTCTTAACTCTCCCACCTTGTGCTGCCCAATCATCTCCATTCCATAAGTTGCAACACATTCTCATGGGCTGATTCTTTGGAAATGGGAGGCCCATTCCTTTATTGTTGTTGAATACTCTGACAGGAATGCTATCCACCAAGAAACTGGAAAAGGAAAACGTATGAAGTAGTAAAAATATCAGATCAAAAGCTAATGTTGCTGATAAATTCTTTGAAATAATATCTGCAATTTTCACTTACATTATACGTTGAGAGTTCCAGACAATGGAGTATGTGTGGAAAGCTGCAGTGGGATCGGCAAACTTGTTTCAATAGTCAAGTTAAATCTTGTTGTGTTTTTTTTTTTTTTGGGGATAATTTTAGATATATTTTCTTAATTAATTCTACAAATAGTTATTTTATACTATGAACAATAAATAAGTAGTCAAAAAATGAAGATTTATATTTTATAATGAATTTCATCAACGAATATTTAACAGCGTATTCTTTTAAAGACATTGTTAACTAATAATACATTTAACCATGTTTGGTCTCTTCAATATATTTTTGAAACTCAATTAAAAAATTTCAAATCTATTTGCAAGGTGAATTATACTAAATATCTAAACACATCACAAACGAATCACAAGCTCTGGACTTTTGTTATGCGCCTAATATTTCTGAAGTACTTTTTTTTTTTAATACGAGAAAACTAACCTGGGAAAAGCATTCATAAAAAAGTCAAGAATTATAATCAATAATTTAGTAAAAACGCTTATAACAAAAGGAGAAATTTATAAATTTCAAGAATACATAAAGAAACTAATTAAAATGCAAGGGAGGTGATTGCAGGGTGTGAAGAAGTTTATCTAGCTACTAATAAAATAAATGAATTAAAAACATGAAGTTTGTGGTATTCCCTCGGATTTAAGAAGCTTTGTCAAAACAAATTATTTTGTTATTCCAATTCAGATGTTAATCTTAGATAATAATTATTTTTATTTTCATTTTATCCTTATCAAATATTATATGGGAAATTATAATTTTAAAACTTATTAAACATAAGCAAATTGACTTATTTCGTCCATTATTTTTATATTTTTTTCGTATATATTTCTTTTTTTTAGTCTATGTGATCCCTTATTTTTATAATCTCATTCAAATAGGTTATTCTTGTCATTTTGTGGAAAATTTTTTATTGAATTCCGCATGTGCTTGCCATGCGTTAAAAATACAAGTGTAAAATGATAAATTTAGTTGGAATTAAAAAATAACAATGATTTATTTGATTTAAGTTATAAAGATAGATGATTCAAAAGGTTAAAACAAAGAAGATAATATACAATATCAACTAAAATTTTAAAAATAAATGTCTAAATAGATTAATTTTTCATCTTTTAATTAATATTAACTTATATTGAATAAAATATTGAATTCTCTACTTGTAATACCTAAAAATTTATCTAATGGGCTTAATTAATTAATTAACCCGGCCCATTAAATATTTATTATCTTAAACCTATAAATAGATAGGGATTAACTTAATAATCATTTTTTTTCCCTCATAATCACAAATCCCGAGGTAAGCTCTCTCTAATTTTCCGATTGGCTGCCACCACCGGCGGTGGCGATAAGCCAAAAATTTTATTTTTCTTATTTTCCCACCATAGTCTCCCATATTTCAGTGTTTTTTTTTTTTATTTTGGGAAGTGGAAGGGGGCAGCAGAGGAGGAGGAAAAAAAAAAACTAGAAGGGGGTGGCGGGCAGAGGGAAAACTGAGAGAGGGAGGGAGAGGGAAAAGGGGGAGCCAAGAGAAGGGGAGGGAGAAACAGAAAGGGGGCGGGCAGAGGGGTTTCAGAGAGGGGGGGGGGGAGAAGAAGAAGGGAGAAGAAGAAAGAATGAGGAGGGGAAACAGCAGCAGCGGCGGCTGGCAGAGGGGAAGGGGGGGTGGCGGCTAGGGTTAGGAAGAGAGGAAGAAGAAGAAAAAAAAATTAGGGTTTTTGGAGATAGAGGGGTATTTTCGTAACTCTTTCAAAAATTTATCAAGTTTTTGCAAAGTGATCCCTAGAGTTTACAAACCCTAAGATTACCCCAATTCAGATACGAAATTTACATGTTTACCCACAAATGTTTAGAATTTCCAAATTAATCCCCAAATCTTTCTAGAATTTCCAATTTGACCCCAAACTTTTTAAAAATTATATTTTTACCCATTTCTTTTAGAAATTCCCTTTTTATACCACAAAACTTATTAAAATTCTGTTTCAACCCATATTTTCAAAAATTTCGTTTTTTAGTCCCCGAACTTTCGAAAAATTACGATTTGACCCCTGAACTTTTCTAAAATTACAATTTAGCCCAAAACTTTTCCAAACTCGAAAATTACCTTTTTCATATTCCAAAAGTGTTCCCAAACCTTTTCAAATTGCCAAATATTTCCTTTAACCTTTCAAAAAGTCATTCTTTTTCTTTTATATAGAATATTTAGTTTTGCCTTTCGAGGTCTAATTCATTGAATACATTCAATGTAAGAAACAAAGACTTAGGGAGCTAGATTTTCCACGCAACTTAGCACACGTTTATATCTGTTTTTGAGGTGGGAGTTCTAACCTTATTTTAATTATTTAATCATTTATATTTACATGTTATATGTGATATTTTATTTTATGATTAATTGTGCACTTTTAAATTCTTTTATGATATATGTGTGCAATAATTTTATAATTGAATATATAAATGTCTATTGCATATGTCATCAAACAACAGGGGCTTAGGTCCGATAAAACAAGGACTTATGTCCGATAAAACAAGGACCTTAGCCCGATTCAACAGGAGTTTTTGACTCGATGACATGCAATGACCATTGATGTTTACATGATATTTTTAATATGTATATCATTATAATATGTCACACATTGCTCACACTAAGTACTTAGTACTTAACCCATGTTTTTCATTTTCCTAAAATCTTTTACAGGCTAATGGATTGCGATGCGGGGATGGAGAATGACCAACTATTTAAATAAATTTCGAATTTGATTTAAATTATGTTCATGTTTTAGAACTGAGAATATTTATGTTTATGATATTAGTTTTATTTGGTATAAATAATTTTATATTGGTAAGGATTGTTTTTGGATTCAAATTTATAATTTGTTATTCTTGGGATTTTGACTCATTATTTGGAGATTTTGACTGTTTTAAAATTAGAGTTATTCTTTAATTTGCCTATTTTATTATATTTTCTATTTTGGGTATTTTTGGGAAATTAGGGATGTTACACTACTAAATTTTGTTTAACATTATCTTAATCAAAATTTTAATTAAAAGTTGGTGATGTCTATTTTGCACTAAAAAAATTTTAAATGGATGTCACTATTTTTCTTATAAAATATCTTTAAAACTTTATTTTCATATATATATATATATATATATATATATTTAAGTACTCATTGCGTTTAACAATTAAATATGAAAAATAATAATTTTATTATCTATATATTTCAAAATATGGAGTAAAATTCTGAAATCACTCATTGAAAGTATTCATCTAAACATATTATAAAAGTTTGAAATTTAATTATTTAAGATTTTTCCTAATTAATTAAGATTATTTTTCATATTTAATTGTTGAATGTAATGCGTATCAAAATAGATATAAAAATAATTTTTAAAAAAAAAAACTAGTGACAGCCATTTAAAATTTTTTTAGTGTGAAATAGGTATCAAAATAGCTGTTAGATTAAAAAAAAATTGATTAAGATAATATCAATCAAAATTTGATAGTAAAATTTAATATTTTATTTAATAGAAATGAATATTAATTAGAAGATGAAAAATAGCATATTTAGTTCTTTATCTTTATAATTTTGATCAATATTGTTTCTTATTTTTTTTAGCTTTTTCGATTTACTATATTTATAATTTCAATCAAATAGATCCTTATCATTTTTTTAATTTAAATTGAATTTATCATTTTGTCCTTACATTTTTTATTCCATGACAAGCACGTGTAGAATTTGATAAAATTTTCATCAAAAAATGATTGAAAATTACATATTTAGATTAAATTATAAATCTAAATGATCATATAGATTAAAAAAAAAAAAAGATAATAGACTATATATGTAAAAATATAAAGATAAGGGACCAAATAAGGTAATTTGCCTTAAACATATACATAATTCTAACTATTGTTAATTAATTTCTACACAATTATAACTTTTTACTTTTATCTAAATATATTCTATTTAATTTCAAGAAACAAAACACGTAAATGTTTTTTGCGTTCATACAGGATTCCACTCCCTTTCCCATACCCAGTTGGATTTGGGCATAGAAGCACTCGAAAAGATTTTCTTCACGTTCTGAATCGTTGAAGCAGCAATCTTTGAAGCCAAAATTTTCCAAGATATGGCGACCGATAAATCTGGAGTTGAAGATGTCTCCCCAGCAAAAGCAATTCTGATCGGAGCCTTAGCTCCGGGTGTCAATGTCGGTAAACTTCTCCGAACGATTATTTTCTGATTGTACTTTTGGATCTTGAATCGACCTTTTCATCAAGTGTTTCCTATTAAAGCTGTCATCTTTTGGTGATTTTGGTACTAGGATCCAACTTGGAATACTCTGAAAACGGCGTTTGTTATGCTGGGCCTTTGTCTTGCTTCCATGCTTGGCTTAGCATTCTCCTCCAGTGATATTACATTGACAATCCATATCACGTTGCTTGTTTTAATCACTGGAACCTTGTTCTTTCTTTTAAGCAGGTACAGTGATCTTTTCACTTAAAACCCTTGACTACTACCTTCAGGCCGTTCTGTTAAATGTGGTTATGTCAAATTTCAAGTTTTCCTTGGTATTTGATGATCCCTTGGAGCTAGCTTCTAAATTATGTTATTGTAGAGTGTTGGATCAATCTGTTAGCATGTATTTTTTTGCTCTTTTGGTTCTCCTTTTTTTTTTTTGGATGTGATGCTCTTTATTTGCTCTGTGTAGGAGAATGTTTTATTTTGATTTTTACGTGAAAACTGCCCAATTTTTGGTTCAGGGATTGATTGGGATTTTGATAATAGAATTATATATTCTTGACAAGCTTTTGGCATTGGACCTCTCTGTGTCCATCTAGAGAAAGTTCCAAAGCAAGGGTTGCATAGAAAATTTATCGTAGGGATGGTTTTGGATTTTGGCTTAAAATCTTGCTGCTAAATGTATGCTTTTTAGTTATTGTGGCTTGGGGAGAGAAGGCTGTGGCTTGATATTGGAGTGCAACTACATTATGATGTCTTTGCATTGAGCGAAAGTTGAAAATGCGGTAGTCAGGATTATGAGCAAAAGTGAAAGGGTGAGGTGAATTTCTCATAGATGCTCAGGATAGATGCAGATATCACCATCTTGAAGATTCAAAGCTTTTTGGCTGTGAACACCTGCAAGGGATGCAAACGTATTATAGAATTTTAAGGAGAGTGAAATCTGTAACAGGAATTGGATAAAAATCACATTTTGTTCTAAGAACTAGAAAGAATGGTGGGCGTAGGAGTGTCTTCTAGACACTTTTAAGATGTATATAATGTCAGAAGTCTAGCAAATATGTCTTCCATACTACCGAGGAAATCATCATAACACCAACCAACATCATTGAGACATAATCTAAAATTGGAATTTTGGACTAGGAGTTCTGAATTGCAATTCTTTGTCTTCTTCTAGTTAAATAACAAAGAATTCAGAAAACTTTGCCTGAGTCTTTCTGAATCTAGTATGTCAATGACCTTGCTAGTACTCAGGCCCTCAGGGCAGGAGTCCACAATTATGTTCACCTCTCATCTCTGTCTCTCTTGTTCGCCCAACTACTTCTTGGCTTCTCACCATAAACTATGATATAATTGATAAGGTCCTTTATTAGCATTTCTTGCACCTGAACTGAGAGTTTTGTAAGCAGTTCAGACAAGTTTCCAAACCGAGACTAACATGGAGAAAATATAATAACCAATATCCCCGTGTAATTTTTCATGTTTTGTCAATTAACTTTTGTTGCTAATGTACTTTTTTAAAGTGCATGAAAACCATGCACGAGGACCCCTCACGCACCTTGGTAAGGTTTTCTTGGTAAACAAGGACTCAAAAAGGGTCCACCTACCCTTGAACTGCAGGAAAAGCTTACCAGCAGGAAAACAATAGTAAAGCGAGCACCAAGGAAATATGACTTCTCCATAGTGACCAAGGCCTCTAATTGAATTTCGTTTTTTCCTATAGGAATTTGCTAGAAACTCCCAAAGCTATTCAATTCTCAAATGAGAATCTAGTTCTTGTGATGCTTGAGATTGATAACTAGTCTTCAGTCAGATACGTTTAAGCTTGCTCTATTTGGCATTTCCTGGGCTCATGACGTAAGTGGTGAAATTGAGTAGCTTAGCTATGGAGCATCATGTATCTTAAGTCTTTGTCATCATCACTTTACTCAATTTTGCATGATATATCCTGGAAGTGTAACAATTGATAATATTTCGACTCAAATAATTAATTGGTTCACTTGTGCATTTTGCAGCTTTCTTGCACAGACAGGTCTGGTTTCTGTGGAACATCAAATGCAAGAGATAGGTTTAGCACCCAAAAATCTTGTGGATAGTAATGCTAATAAGGTAGATTGAAGACATCTTGATCAAGACAATTTACAAATGACCAAATACATGACTTCTACAAGCCTAAATTGGTCACAAAATAATTATTACTCTGAAAAGAGTGCTTACAAGAAAAGAGACAAAGGGTGAAAAGAAGAGGGGCAGTGGCGGTAGTGAGCTTTTCCTGGAGGTGCTGGCTGATCAAGCATTCTTGACTAGTCTTAGTTGCTTTGCCTGGCGCCGCAAGGATCTCTTGGTCTAAGCCATTGTTCAGTCTTCCTTATGTTCATGATGCTTCGATTTTTTCTTCTTGGGCTTAATGAAGCAGAAACATGAGCAGCAAGGGAACTGCATCAAGAACTTCATGTCTTCTCGTTTTTCCAATGATCAAATGTTCAGAATACCACAATGTATAGTGTGCTTCAGCTTTGGCTTTTCCTTTTCTTTTTTGTCATTTTAAGTCGTTCTTCAGATTCTATTCTGTCCCTTTTCAGATAAGGAGATGCCTAGTTTTTCCCTGTCTCTAACTGATGCTTCTTTGTGATTTATGCTTTGCACTTTTTGCAAAGCATGCAATCTGTACCTTCTCGATTAGGTTCTTTTAAAAATTTCTTGTCAGTTTTCACCAATGAAATACAGTGTTTACACCGCATGAAATACCATGGTCCAGTAAATTTTCAGAAACTTCAAAAAACTGTTCCATTATTCCTTGATTAAGCATGAATGAAATTTGGGGATTCGTTTTGTGCTCTTGCCGTACATGAATAGAAAGAATTAGTAGGATCCATTATTTATTGGTTTATTGTTTTTTGTATATAGGTAGTAAAACTCTTAAAAGAGGCATGAAGAAGGGAATATCTTTGCTTTGGAAATCAAGATACGGGATAAATACCCATTGGTGGAGCCCGTGTCAATTCCAGGCCACCACCATCAAAGGCCTGCGAAATGTACCGGACAACAAGGTAATGTGTCTTGCCAGTAAAGCATTCTCGTTCCTGGTTAATCCTTTCCTGTTTGTCACGTAAACTGCAAACCTGAACAATGCACGCTAATGAAAAGTTGGGATTTTGAAAACGGGTTAGGAAACTTTTTACCTTCTCTTAACTAAACCCTTCTTAAAAGAATGCCTGTCTGTCCGAATGTCTATATTTTTACTCCAAAACTAATATTCATATTTTTATTTCAGAACTAAATATCCACGTTAAAGTATAACAGAATGTTTATTTTAGTAAAATAAACATATGTTCAATTTAAAATTATGTGATTAATTTTCTTAATTTAATAGATTATTTCTCAAAAAATGCATAAAGTTGTACTATTAATTATATGATTGATTGATACATTTAGCCCAAAATAAATTTTAATTTGGTACCTTTGGTTTCAAATATTTAATTTAGTCACATTTATTCCATAATGTTGTTTTCTTTTAATACATCTTAAAAATCAAAATATTGATTGGGAAATTTAGCCAAAAACATAGTTTAGTTTTGTATGATTCGCTTCAAACATTTAATTTAGTCACATTTGGTTTATGCATTTTTTCTTTTGGTACGTTCAGTCCATTTCGACTAAAATCTTCGTGTCGTTAATTTTTTGGGGCTAAATTTATCAGTCCATTGAATATAATTATAACATTATTTTAATAATTTGATTTTGGTTATGATCCGTTTCAAAATTTTAATAATGAAAAACTGAACCTAATCCAATTATATAACTAAAAAATAAACCATATTTGTAAATACTTTGATAGGAAGATTTTGGCCGGAAATCGATGGAATGGACCAAAGGTATCAAAAGAAAAAAAAATATTATGGACCAAATATGACTACATTAAATGTTTCGAATCAAAGGCGGTAAAGTAAAATTTGTCTAAGGCTGAATGTACCCATCAATCAAATTATATTAATGATAAAGATAATATAATAACTTATTTAAAATCAAAATATTTTTAAAATTTTTATAATAAGTTAAATAGAGATTTAATTTTAGAGGAAGGAAGTAAATAAATAAATGGAATTTGTTATAGGGTTAAGAATATGGAATCCCAATTCGTTCTTTCTGTAGTCTGGGAAGGAAAAGAAAGAATAATAGACTCATAAATGTTAATAAAAAAAATTGGAAAACTTTGGTATATTAATACTTAAATATAATGGTTGTTTTCAATTCAAAATTTTGATTTGGGAAAAAAAAATCCAATTCAAAAATTTCCTAAAAAACTATTTATATCCAAAATTTTGAGTTTTTTACTTAAATGATTCCATTTTGATAAATGAAATCTGTCGTTGCCCTTCTTCTGAAGTCAGAACCAAAATGACCCTTTATTAGCGGATCGTGATTAACTTTAAAAAATATAATAAAAGAACATGTTACTGCCAAATGGATGTTTATTACAGTAAAATAAGTTCTGCTACTCTCAAGTGGCCAATTAAAAAAAGGGGGTAATTCCATTTGGCTGTTTTGAAAAAAATTAGATTAAACAATTTGAAATTACTCCAAAATTTTCATAGTTTAAATTTCAAATTCTTTAGCTCCTTATGTTCACACTTCATTTATCTTAATCTTAAAAAGGAATAGTTTCTATGTTTTTAAACTATCATTAATGTTTTAAGAATCTCATTTCAAATTCACTTTACCTAACCGCATTCTTATTAAGACTCTAATTTCCAATATTGTAGATATTTTGTTAGTATCTTTTCACACTAAATCATCAAAAGATGACTGACTCCCTTTCTCTCATAATTGTAAAGAAGAGATCAAACACTGATGAAGTTTCAAAGAAAGTGAAGTCTTCAATTGTTGAATCCTTCCCCCCCCCCCCCCCCTTCTTTTCCCCCACATAAAAGAAAGAAAATAATTAATTAAGAAAATTGTTGTGCTATTAATCTTTTGTGAAATAAAAAAAGAGAAGAGAATAAGGAGTAAGTAGTTAATTAATTGATGAAGTAGAATTCTTTTTTATTTTTTATTTCCTAAGATCTCAAGAAAGAAAAAGGTCCAAGGCACTGCCGCCGCCACCACCACCACCAAGTAACGGTTCCACCCACAAACATAAGTGCAAAGTTGTCCCATAGTGCCAGAAACAAGCGGTGTTTGGATTCAAAGACATTAGCGGAGGATAGTTTCAAACTCCACCGATTTCACTTGCTTTATTATATATGGTGGCCAAGTGATATCCTCCTTGTCTCTTTGCCATAGCCTGGACAAATACAGTTCCATCTTCCTTGTCATGTACCATTCATGGCTGCTTCTCCTTTTTGACTCTCTATTCTTCCTCCTTCTTCCCTTCAATACTTGCTTTTACCAACTCTTTATCTCTATCCCAATACTCCACTCCATAGTTTCCTTCGGTTACTCCTACCTTTTTTTTTCTCCCTTGGTTTGAAGTTGCAAAAAAATGGAAAAAATAAAACAAAATGTAACGTATCCAGGTTTTACTCTCTTTTTTCCCCCAAGAATTGTAAAAAAAAAAAATTTGGCCATGTGAACGGGCCTTGGACTGAAGTTAGTGCAAAGACAAAAACTTGGACAGCGTTTGCAGCGAATGCAATAATTAATCTTAACTTGTGTACTTGAATCAGTAGCACTCACGAAGTCACTTCAGCCACTCTTAATAGTTACTACTCCCACGACCACATCACGGTCTCCTTTTTAACAAAATTAAAGAGAAGATTAATAAGGGATATTGTTAATTTTACCCTTGAAATAATATTTTATTTTTTACAATCATACCCCTCATTTTCTGTTACCTCTCAATTTCACCTTTCTACCAAATGATTATATATATATATATAGAGAGAGAGAGAGAGAGAGAAAAAAAACAAAATATGATGCTAAATTTTTTAAGATTTATTAATTATATTTTATTTTAACTATTTATATCATCAACTATTTTTAAGTAATTTATCATATCCATTCACCACTACATGATAATTTTTTCGCATTGGTATTTTTTTCCCATTTTAAAAGTAGGGGTAAAAGCGTCTCTATAATTTATTTATATATATTAACTACTCTAATTTATTTTCTTCTTTTTTTTTTAACGTAAAATGGACCATAGAGATATTTTCACGCTTAATTTATATGGAGAAGAAGACACCACTTAACTAAATAATAATTTACTAGCATATTTCACTATATTTCCTTTTTGTGTAATTGTATTCTTCTTTTGAAAAATAAAAAAGAGTTTTACCTTTCAAAGAATAATGTGGCGGTATTAAAAATATACGGATAAATTTTTTGATTTATCTTTTATATCATTTATATTTTATTTTAACTTTTTACATCATCAACAATTTTTGAATAATTTTTCATATCTATCCACCACTATGAGATGATTTTGGGCACTAATATAAAAACTTCTCTATAGTTAATTTTATCTTCAAATTTTTTGTATTAACTCTTCTAATTTCTATGATAAAAAACTATTATAATTTCTTATTTTTGGACATAAAATGGACCGTGGAGATGATTTCACCCTTACTTTAAATGGAGAAGAAGACACCACCACTAAATAAAGTAAAAAATAATTTATTAGCATATTTCACTATATTTGCTTCCCTGTAATTGTATTCTTTTTTTGAAAAACTATGAATTTTACCTTTCACAAAACATCAAAATAAACTTAATATTGTCATTCAATTTTAGTAGTGAAGGACAACATTGATTAGATACTCTATATTGATACTATTTTAGCATTTGAAGAGTAAAATTGATATATATATATATATATGTGTGTGTGTGTGTGTGTGTAAAACAAAAAAAGATTTATAACGTTTAAAAAGTTTACACATAGGTCCACAAACTTTTGAAGGAAAGATTGTGGACCAAAAGATGCAACAGTATAAGATTTCTGTATGTAATGAAGGGTAAAAAATACCCTATTAACGATGTATATGACATATATGGTAAAGTTTCATGCTCAAAATTGCCTGCATTGAGAAGGGAATGGAGTGAGGATATAAAGCATAGAAGGAAAAATGCAGTCCACTGCATTGCTGGTTTTTTTTCCTTAGGAGGCAGCGAACTGTACAAATCCTACTCAACTTCCTTTTCATCTCTCTATTAAAACCATCGTTTGTTTGTTTGCTCTTTTTTCTACTCTTCACTTTTGCATGGCACCGTAGCTTCTGTCTCCATTCCTTCTCCTCTTCGTCATCCCTCTCATATACAAACACACACCGATTGATACCTCCATTTCTTGCTCTCTTTCTCAAAATTAATCGCTCTCTTCTTTTCTGTTCTGATTCTTAAGTTTTGGCTTATTTATCAAACTCTCTGAAGCCCACATTTCTTCTAGTGTTTGTTGTCCAGGTTGATTATTGTCACCATGAGTGAATGGAACTCTATGAAGGCGTGAGTCCATTCTGTGTTAATTTTTTTTTCTTTTTTGAGTTCTTCTTTCATAATTGATTTAATTCTTTGCCTTATCTGACTTCTTTCTCTTTTTTTCTTTCAGACTTGATAAGTACGTTCATGACTACATGTTGAAAAGGAAAATGACCATGACTGCTGATATTTTTGCCAAGGAGGCCGATATTGCTCCAACTGATGTAGGTACGGTCTCGTCGCCACGTTCTTTCATCTCTGGAAATTTCCGTTTGAGTAGATGCATAAGTTAATCAAATACATATGGTGTCTTTTAAGCTTTTTGATGTGTTACTCGATTGACTGTATAGATTTATGTATGCTATAGAATAAGTACATATTCATTAGGCGGTGACCATTAAATAAAATTGCTAGGTGATCTTGATGCATGTTTTGCATGATCATTCAAATCATAAACAATCATCTTTTTTATATCAAATTATTTGTTTTATTCACTATATCCCCATTTAAGTTGTAGCCAACCACTTTACCGATTTTTATGTCTCAAAATTGGCAGACTTTATTTAGGTGGTTCTAATTTTTTTGGCAAATTAGCTAATTTAGTCCCTTATCTTTACTTTTTTTAGCCATAGTAGTCTATGATATTTTATTTCAGCCATAATAGTCCCTTATCTCTTTTCAAGTAGCCATTTTGGTCCATAATTCGAAATTACTTTGTAACATTAGTCGGAATTTGCAAGTGCGCAGCACATGACTTGGTAATTCTGGCCACTTTTCTATCGGAATTTCAAATTAGGGACCAAAATAGCTACTCGAAAAATAAATAAGGGAGCTGAAATAAAACATCAAGGACCACTATGACAAAAAAAGTAAAGATAAGGGACTAAATTGGTTAATTTTCCTTTTTCTTCTTCTTCTTCTTGGATTTGTTTCTTCTCTCTCATCCATGGCTTTTTGATCATCTTAATATTTTATGAGAGAGCAATTCATCTTATACCAAATATTTAATAAATGTTCCTTTTTTTTTCCCTTTTTATTTGCAGCAATTGATCATCCTGATGGATTTCTGTCCGAATGGTGGTCTATATTTTGGGATATTTTTAAATCCAGGCTTCAGAATCATCAGGGGCATGAACAAGAGGTGTTATATGATTAAATTTTCAGGAAATTGTTCTTTTGATTCTGTATTTGGAAACTTATGCATTGTTAATTTGTAATTCTCAGGTTGCAGAGGCAACAGGGAATGCTGCACAGCGTGCCAGTCCGATACCACCTGTGCCTGATCCGTTGGTGTTTGGAAATATGCTACAGAGTCTCTTTTCAACAATGCCAATGCCAGAAATGAATCAACAATTCCTCAGTTTGATTCAACCTGCGACGGCAAACCTAGCAATGAATCAAGATACTTTCAGTGTGATGCCACCTTCAATTCCAAAGCCACCAATGAACGAACGCACTCTGACTCTGCTGCAACCTACATTTCCAAACCTAGCAATGAATCAACAGGCTATGGTTCTGATGCAACCCTGCAGTTCAATTCTTAACCCAGCAATGAACCAACAGGCTGTTATGGGCATGATGCAACCTTCCAGTTCAATAGAAAATCCGGCAATGAATCAGCAGGCTATGGGTATGGTGCATCCTCCCAGTTCAGTTCCATTGAGTAAACCGGCTATGGTTGTGAGGATACCTCCCACATCCATTTCAATGAATCAACAGGCTATGGGTGTGATGCAACCTCCCAGTCCAATTCCAATATTGGATCAACAGGCTATGGGTTCTATGCGAGCTCCCAGTTCAATTCCAATGAATCAACAGGCTATGGGTGTGATGCAACCCCCCAGTTCAATGATAAGCTCAATAATCCATCAACAAATGCTCGCACAGCTTCCTGAAGAGCTGCGAGGAGAACCAGTATCCATTTTGTTGGAAAAAATGTATGAGCAGGAATGTCTTAGGCGTTCTGCTAGAGACCTGGCTACTAAAGTGCAACAGTTTGATGCTGTTAAAATGAATCCCATGCTTGCATCTTCAAGTAATCCCGTACTGGCACCTTCAAGCAGATCCAGGTAAGTTCACTTAACCACTATGATCAGATGATTTATCAAAATTATAAAAAATACATAAATAAACAAATAAGAGTTTCTTTGTCTCTTTGGAAGGGCATTACTTATAATGAACTATTCACATCAACAACCTGCATGGTCCTAATGTCTTTTACTAACGTTGGTCTCTTACAGCTACCTGCCACAGCAAAATGCAGAGAATATTCAGCAGTGGTTTGGCAGGGTACGTTCTGCAAACTCTTGATTCTCTGATTTTTTTTCCTTTGAAATTGACAGATGTTTCCTTTATTTTTTCCCCAGGAGGATAAGTGTCCAATGAATTATGAAAGATCAAATGTTGTTGTACCAACTTCTCAAGAATCTTCTAAAGCCGAAATTCCCGATGCAGGTTTTTCTCATTTTCCTACTGTTAACACTTTTCATGTGACAACCCAACTATATTTAGCTTTGATTTATTAAATCTCATGAATATCAAACTATCCCAATACATTGATAATGCAGTTTGATAATTGTGACAATTGATAACATTTTTACTGGGGGTATGATTCAAATCTACATTTATTTCTTGATGATGACTTGGTTGTCTAAACTATCATGATTTTAAGGTGGTATGCTTTGATTGTGAATATTTTGTGATCCTTACAATATGAAGCTATTTATCTTCATACATTTAAGATCACAAGGTCATAGGCAAGCAAGATCAATACAAGATAATCTCTTTTCCTTCCTATTGTTTGCTTTCCAAATTAGTTCTATAGCTCATGCCTCAATGCATCTCAACTGAAGAAGACTTTTATTAGAACTGTTTTTTTTCATTGTTATTTATGTCTTTATATTTATAAATTAATAGATCAAGGTTGAACCTTCTAGCAAATATCAATCATTTTCAAACCATCTTTATGTAGTTTTTGTAGAGTTCTTCTAATAATTCAGCCAAATTGAAAATGTTTTCATTTTTATTACTCCTTTTGTCTTTCAATTTTTACAATGATCCATCTCATTGTCCCCCTTTCCAATACTTCATTTCTAAGACTTCTTTCTATATGACATTCTGCAATAATGATTCTAGGTTTTCTTTTCCCTCATTTTTAGATGGGATTATATTGCATGCTCTCAATTTTTCTTCTCTGTTAGTGCTATGCATGAAACTACCTAGGCCAATTTCTCAGACTAGTCTTTTATATTTAGGTCTTTGCATTCTTCATAATTGGATTGAGACTAGCTTTAGCATGATTTTGAGTAAACTATAGATATTTATGTCGAAGTTAAATAAGAATGTTTATTGTTTTCTAGAGAAGGCATAAAGGAGAAATAATATTCCCTATCCTTCTCAATGTTAGTCATTTATAGATACTCCTAGTCAAGTTATAAAGAATGACCCGTGATAAATGACAGACTAAGCAATTTTTCTTGTGCGATCAAAACCGGAGTAGAGTTGTTGGCCAATTTGTAATGGCTATCCTTTGCTGCTCTTGCTATCAGGCTCTTCAACACATTCCTTGTCCAGCTCCTGCTCCAGCTCTAGCAATTGAGTTCAACTTCTTTAGCCGAACAAAGTGATCTTGCTAGCTGATGTTCTTTTTGGGTGGCATGGAGAAGGCACAATTTTAGATAGGACTACCCAAGAGCTTTGTATAAAGTATTTGAACTTCAAACAATACATTGCCTATCATATGAGATTGATATGCAGCGGATGATTACTCATTAGGGCTAGTAATAGAGCGGCACAAATTCTCTATTACATGTTGTCGAGACGTTATTGTAGCTTCTTTCTATCGTAGACTTTGGTAATTGATGTTGGGCATAATTACCAAATTAAATTCTTATATTTCAAATTGATTTGAATGCGTTTAGAGCCGTTGCTTGAGTTTAATGTCAAGAACACTGCTACATTTTGGAGAGTTTACAAATTTTATCCTTTCTTTCTTATATCTAAGTGCAAGCAAGGATGCATATGGTGGCTCCTTTAAGAATATATGTTTTCTAGGAGGAATTGTTTGAAATCAAGTCATGCAAACGAAAGTTAGTGGTAATGTATCAACTATTTTGAGGATAATTTAGCCACTAGTGTTTAATAGGTTGTAAAAAATGGAACTGATACATATGTAGAGAGTTAAAGAATAATAAATTTCTAAGGTGCACTCGGTAGCGAGTCACAAGACAAAAACACTCATATAGAAAGATATCTTAGAAAAGAAGTCATCTTTATTAGTTGATCTTAATATATTTGGACATGTTGCTTAAGTTTAATGTCACGAATGGTGTTACATTTTTAGAGTTTGCATATTCTATCCTCTTTTATTGGATTCTCGTATTCAAGCGCACATAAAGGATTTATGTCCTCCATTAGCTAATTTATCTCCTAGGAGGAATGGTTTGAGATGAAGTCAATGAAAACAAAAAGGTAATTACAATATATGAGCAATGTTACAGATGAATGGAATAAGTAGTCAATAATAAATATAAAGAATACCGAAGGATAGGACACCGGTAATAAGTCACGAGACTAAAATACTCTTATGTAGAAAGAGATCTTGGAGAAAAAGTCATCCTTACAATCTGTTTTGTGTAAAGATGTTGCTCGAGTTTAATATCAAGAATGATATTATATTTTACCCTCTGTCCTTCATTGGATTGGCATATCAAGTGATCAAGAGGATGTGCCCCTCTTTAGTTTATTTCTCTTATAGGAGGAATGGTTTGAGAAGTCAATGCAAACAAAAGGGAATGGAAATGAATCAACAATACCAAGGATGAGTGAGTCACCACTTGTGTTTGATAAAAGGTCAAAAGTGGAAATGAAAAATATAAAGAATGTTGAAAAGAATGGCAAATTCCTAAGGTGCACTCATAAGTGAGTCGTAAGAGTAAAACACTTGTATCGAATGAGAATCCTATAGACAAACTCATCACACTTTTGTTAGTTCATCTATTAAATACCTACATACTAACTCAATATTAAAAGGATTACTATAGTGTGCTTTTTAGTTTATTTCTCTTATAAGAGGAATGGTTTGAGAAGTCAATGCAAACAAAAGGGAATGAAAATGAATCAACGGTGCCAAGGATGAGTGAGTCGCCGCTTGTGTTTGATAAAATGTCAAAATGGAAATGATAAATATAAAGAATGTTGAAAAGAATGACAAATTTCTAAGGGGCACTCATAAATGAGTCAAAGACTAAAACACTTTTATTGAATGAGAATCCTAGAGACAAACTCATCACACTTTCGTTAGTTCCTCTATTAAGTACTTACATATTAACTCAATATAAAAAGGATTACTATGGTGTGCTTTTAGTTTATTTCTCTTATAAGAGGAATGGTTTGAGAAGTCAATGCAAACAAAAGGGAATGAAAATGAATCAACAATGCCCAGGATGAGTGATCCATCGCTTGTGTTTGATAAAAGGTCAAAAGTGGAAATGAAAAATATAAAGAATGGCAAATTTCTAAGGTGCACTTATAAATGAGTCAATGACTAAAACACTTTTATCGAATAAGAACCTTAGAGACAAACTCATCATACTTCTATTAGTTCCACTATTAACTACTTACAAACTAACTCAATATAAAAGGATTATTGCGCGCCTTTAGTTTTTTCTCTTATAGGAGGAGTGGTTTAAGAAGTCTATGCAAACAAAAGGGAATGGAAATGAATCAACAATGCCAAGGATGAGTGAACCACACTTGTGCTTGATAAAGGTCAAAAGTGGAAATGATAAATATAAAGAATGTTGAAAAGAATGACAAATTCCTAAGGTGCACTCATAAGTGAGTCATAAGACTAAAATAATTATATTGAATGAGAATCTTATAGATAAAATCATCACACTTTGGTAGTTCCGCTATTAAATACCACGTCAATATAAATTCTTAAATATAGAAATCATGAGATAGATGTGTCTATCATAGGAAGATACGAGAATTCTTTAACGTGGTTGTCAACTTAATAAGTTAAAAGTGTAGAAGATACACGTGAAGAATGTTGGAGAAAATGACAATTTCCAAGAAGTCTCATCCATTATAAGAGTAAAGAACTTGTCTATAGAAAGTTGATTTTGGAAAGAAAATTATCTCATTACATGATTACTCCTATTGTCTTAAATGCACCTTTTTTTATACCTATATACCAACCCAAGATGAAATGCATTGGAGCCTTCAAAGTCATAAGAACTTATTTATCGCGAGTTATTGGTGAAAATGGCCCCTAACTATTTTATTTTTGGTGGATTTAGTCTAAACTTTTATTTTTTGGTTTTTCGTCCCTATGTTTTTTTTTTTGGTGGAATTAATCCTTACCCTTGTCCTAACACAAAAATGTCATTGTGCTAAAACCAGGTGGGTTAGGGACCAAATCGTGTAAAAATAAAACATATTGGGACCAATCTTACAAAAAATTTAAAAGATAAGGACCAAACATGCCAAAGGAAAAGGGTAAGGATTAATTCCACCCAAAAAAAAAAAACATAGGGACAAAAAAAACCAAAAAATAAAAGTTTAGACTAAATCCACCAAAAAGAAAATAGTTAGGGGCCATTTTCACCAATAAGTCTATTGAGATATATTTGCGCTGAAAATAATTGTTGTTCTCCGGAACTATTATGAAGAGAAATGGAAAGTTTTATCCTTATTGTTACCTTATAGTTTTTTCAATGTCTGCTTTAGCCATAAGGTTCTAGTATATATCATTACCTTGTAAACCTTAACCAATGTAGCTAGTACAGATTTTTCAGTGTTAGCTTAGAGGCATTACTAATGGAATTTTGTGGAATTCAGTTTAATTTTAGTAAAGCAGCCACCCATCTTATGAAATGCAAGAACTGGAGTTTGGTATTTAGACAAGCAGTTCATAATCTTTGGTATTATAGGAATTTTGAGGTCCACAACTCTAAGTCTTTTGACCATAAACCATTATGGATTACTAGGAAAATCTTGAGACAGGTGACAGACCTGATGAATGCCCAGAACTGTATTTCTGGTAGAAATTTTTTTGTACAACCTTGTTATTTCTTTAATAAATATCCCTTTTCAGATAAAAAAAAACATTAGAATATTCACCAATATGTTATTTCTATACATCTTTGCTGATAATTATCAGTTTCCAACATGTTATCTATAAGATTTCCTAGCATAACACGTCTTTTATTTGGAAATGAGTGTTAGGACTAACGTTTTATGAACATTCATATGATGGCCAATTTAGAACCATAAGAATATTCATTTTTAAATAAGAAATAAAAAAACTTCAGAGTTCCTAATAATTATGTTGATCTGATACATACGTTATTGCAGCATATATGATGCAGAACTAAACTAATAAAGCAAGAAATCCATTCATCTCTGGAAAATCAATCTGTTGAAATGTTCCAACTTGAGAAAATCATGCTCATAAAAGAGAATCAACTGCTGTAGTTCTAAAGATACAAGTCTAGATAATGAAGCGCTACATTCCAATTGTTCTGAGCTACATTATTTATTTTCAAAATACTTGCACAAAAGGCTTCTTATCTCCTTACACTTGATTGTACTGAATAATCATCTTTCTCCAGGGAATAATAAAGGGATCCAACAAATTCCAGTAACAAGGCACTGTTTGACTGTGAGTCACATGCTTCTTTATGTCTTAAACCATTTCAATGCTGTAGCATGGTTGCTTTAGTTATTTCATTCAATGGTTAATTAAAATGTTTGGCATATGATTAGGGCATTGGCTTATTTTCTCCTGGTCTGAGGAATCAAGTCTCACATTCATTTGTATCATTACCAAACCAGCAGCAGCAGCATTTTCCACCATCTGGAGGGCATTATACAACTGTAAGTCACCTTCTTTGTTTACAGATTCAATGGCTTAATTACCAGATCATCTAAAATCCTAAATAAGTAATTAGAGAGAAGCCAATTCCAATCGTTGTCGCCGGTTTTCTTCGGCTATTTCATTCATAGGCTAATAAAATGTTTGACCTGTCCTTAGGGTGTTGGCTTAGTCTCTCCTGGCCTGGGGAATCAAGTCACATGTTCACTTGGATCATTACCGAATCACCAGCAGCTGTTTACATCTTCTGGAGGCAATTCTGAAGTAGATACTTTACTAGCAGTGGCAGTGCAAACATCTGAGAATCTGAAGTCATCTATTTCACAAAGTTCTCATAATCTTATGGCTATTGATGACTTAAGTGGGAAGGATTTACAAGTAAGCTCAAGCAGTGACCTTTTGTGTTTTTACAATATCATTCAATTGTCATAGCTTGTTGTCCATGACTTTCTCAATCAGGAATTACTGGCCTTATCTATAATTTAGTCTTTTTAGTTAGTTTACTTTCTGAGTCATTTGTATCCATGGATGAATGGTTAAAGTGCCCAACCTTAAGCAAAGACAGTGGTTAAATTTAAGAGTCACTGCTATACTCAGCAATTTGGATACAGTGGCCTTATAAATCTATTCAATTGGCATCTTCATGTTCAATTTAATTTCAAACTTTAGGTGGTATTAGAGCTTGTTTCTGTAATTTAGCCTTTCAAATGAGAACGGCCTCAGAATCTTCTACTTCTAGTGGCATTTGAATTTGAAGCCTCAGGAATTCAATTGGAAACAGGTCCAGGTAGGTAGGTGGTAATGGTATGCTTTTAAATCTATATATAAATTCAAGAATGTGTGTTAATTGAGCCCTACTTCTCTGCTGATGTTTCTACAAACAATTTTCTTTCAATTAACACACATTCTTGATTTCTATACTTATAAAATCAAAAATGAAATTTTATAATAAAACCTAAACATTTGTGTTGAAAAAGTGAGGGTGTTATATCATATTACTAGTTGATGGCTACATGATCTGGCTAAGTCGTTGCTCATCTCTAAGTGAATGAAAATAATGAAAAACTGGTCTTTTAAGCTCTAATCGATGATACATAAAAACTGGAGTAACATCTGTATGCTTCAGTTGTTATGCAGACCTAATGTTTTACCACCACCCTGAAAAACTGCTGAACTCCTGTTGATCCTTTCCATTAATTTTTCATTCTCTTAAAGAAAAAGAATGTTATATATTTCCTAGCTTTCGAAGTTGGGATGAAATGTTTGAAGTACCTGTTTTCACAAAGAAATGTATAATTCGATCTTTCCTTTTCAAACTTTATGAGACCATAGACTTTGGTTCCTAATGTATATGTTGACTTGGGCAATAAAAGGTTACAATGCCACATCTTCAATTCGTAGGCAGAATATAGGATATCAAAGAAGCTACAGATGGCATCCTTTCCTTTCCATGGTTTTATGCTTCTGGACCACTTCATTTAATGCAAAGGAGAATTTGCTTATGGTATGAGATTGTTGTTGACTTGCTGTTAGAGCACTCCATATAAATAAAGGATAGTGGAATTAGAAAATGTTACTCATAAGAAAATACAGGTAAATAAATGGAAATTTTGCACTAAAGGGAGTGAAAAAACATTATTTCTGGCAAATTATATTTTTATCATTTATCTGTAAACTTTTCTTCCTGGAGGTAGAACTCTTGTTCAGCTTGTGGTCTCATACGTAATTTCTGAGCAAGTAATTGTGTTAAAAATCTAAAATAGCCCCTAATTGTCACTAAATATTTCTGCAGATGTCACATGATGCGCATACTATCAGTGGAGAAGAGGCAGAGAAACAGGCTTCTGCAGGAGAAGCAGTGCCAATGAACCAGCAAAATAATGTGGTAATGCAGCAGAACTCAAATGCGGTTGTCCAAGGACCAACTATGACATTTTTTCCATTTACAATTTATATCTTTCTTTGCCATTCAATAATTTAGGTGGATAACTAACATGTTTTTTTATTCTTACTCTTCTTTTCAAAATCCTTTTATCTTAAATTTCAGAATGGCAGAAATTGGGCGAAGGAATCAAGCTCTTCAGTTGCCCTGGACAGTGCTTTGGTATGTTTAAAGACCATTATCCAGCTATTTTGACCTCTGCTTCTTCTTCCTACCTTGGTCAGACAGATAGTAATGAAGTAACTGCAGAGTTCTATGACCTTTCCATTTGCTTCTGTCTCTCTCATAGTTGTGCTAGCATGGATTGACTTGTAATATACTCCCTCCGCCCCTAAATATAAGATGTTAGAAGTTTTCTTTTTTATCCCTAATTATAAGATGTTTTACAACTTTTTAGGCATATTTGACCATTTTTTCCAATATTACCCTTATTTATCATTATCTCTTTCTTCACTTTTTTTTTTTATTTCCAAGAAGTGACTTTAATTTCTCTTCATCTCTTTCTTATTCCCAATTTAAAAACGTTTTTTTCTCTTCATCTATTTATTCTATTTATTATTCCCAAGACAAAAGTTTTTTTTTCTTTCTTATTCTTAAAACAGAATAAATAAGTGTATTATCAGAACTAAAGTACTTCCTTTATGTGAAATTACTTCTAACATATTATATTTAGGGACGGAGAGAGAATCATCTTAGCATTTTCCTCTTTAATTTACCTGCAGGATGGGAAGGAAGCAGAAAAGGAGAAATCTATGGATGAGGACATTGAGGCCTATTTTTCTAATGAGAATGATGAAAACGATGACGTTGCAAACACATCCAGCACCATTCAGCAAAATTCATCAACACACTTCACAAGTGAACCTGAAGGTTGACTGTATAAATATTTTAGGCTTCATTTTCTGGGAAAACACAATACATGATTGCCATTACTTGAGGTCTCACTAGATTGTTTTGTGAGTAAATCCTGTATAGTGAACCTTCAGATGGAAGACTACTCCTCTAAGTAGAGAATGAAAGTAAATGAGTCATCTGCATATTATTTACTTCATGCATTAACCAAATCACAATTTCTTTTACTTGGTTCTGCCTCTTGTCCCTTATATGAATCGGAAGATGTCCTTGCTAGCTCACTACTGTTTCAACTGTATGAGAGAGCTTATCTAATCATGACTTCTTTTTTTTAAGGTTTCTCATTCAAAGAGGTTAGAAGCCTTCACTCTGCAAATAACAAGCTCCTATCCTGCCATTTTTCATCATCAGGGAAGTTGTTAGCTGCTGTTGGTCACGAGAGAAAGGTTTATACTTTTAATCTCAATTCTACTATTCCTTTTACATTCTATATGATACAATTATCAGAATTTTTCCTGACATCATATCAAATTTTAATATTTACTGAATGTTAATGATTCAGGTCCTGCTATGGGACATGGAGAATTATTCAGTTAATACTGTATCAGGGCATTCTGACATAATCACAGATGTTAGATTTCGACCAAATTCAACTGTTTTTGGAACATCTTCTTTTGATAAAACAGTGCTAATTTGGGATGCAAGTAAGGTAAATGTTATAATTTCATTACCTGTATTGGATTCTCATATATTTTCAGGATCTTGTCTCACTTCACCTTTTCTTCTTTTCTCTTTTTACTTTCTTATTTGGTTATCATTTTTTACCTCTGGAGAACTTGCAATTATCTGTTCCCCACTTCATGTTCATTTCAACAATTCCTCTCACTACCTTTAATGGATGGTCTACCTTATTGGTTCATTATAATTCTATATTCTCATCTTATGCTATTAAAGTCCATGATTTCAAATATTCAACCTGGAAAAAAATGCCTATGATCTTAAAACATTGCTTCATCTAGAAGACCTATAACCTCACATCCACTACCATATGTGCAATTTTTTGACCATTTAATAGGCAGTTAGTCGGAGATGTCAAATATGTAGTAATTGAAATCCTTGCAACCATGCAATTCTTTCTTCAAGATATATAGGCATTAATATTTAAGTGTCTTTTATCTTTTTATTTTTCTTTCAGAAAAGCTCTCAACTGTATCAATGTGTGGAAGATTTATGAATGGGAACACATCCACAATTTCCAAATTGGACCATATGAAAGATGACTTTGAATTATTGTTAAGAAGTGACAAATATACTGGACAACTAATCTGATAACTGTTGCTTGTGAAATTGGCAGACTTTTACTGACATGCATTTGTATCTGCACTCCTTTTAGGGAAGCAAACCTCGCGCTTATCTTACTGGGCATTCTGAGCATGTTACCTCTCTGGATTTCCATCCAAGAAAAGTAGATCTCATTTGCTCTTGTGATAGTGGTAAAGAGATCCGGTTCTGGAATGTCAACTATTATTCTTCTTGCTCACACATTTCCAAGGTCAGACTATTGATCTGGTTACTTCATAATTCGGACATACCATATCATATTATACTGGTTCTGCTTAAACAATAATACAAGATCTTTATCCCTCTCTGGCTGTGGGTTGACATGGCTAAGATGATGATTCTTTTTATCCTGCTCCATGGCATATGCTATATAAGCCTCCATTCCCTTAGCAATGCAAAGACCTTGTAACAGCTGCCATGTGAAACTTTTAGGCTATTCTTGTTGGTATTGTCCACATTTGTGAGTAAGGTAGTTTCTCCAGAGTCAATTGATTTGATTTAGAGGGAAGAATATACTGCTCATGCAACAGCATCTAAAGAGATTGTTATATATTTTTACACTCATAATTTTTACAAAGCAATGAAAGGCATCACCTCACCCTGATGGTTTTGTAATTTGGTTGATCCAACTCAGGGAGCTGGTACACAGGCTAGATTTCAGCCCCGATTTGGGGAGATTTTGGCTGCTGTTATGGGAAATTCGGTCAGTTTGCTTGATGTTGAAACAAAGAGAATAGTCTGCCAACTAGAGGTACAGTATCTGAGCAAGTGAGGCATTTCTGATACTTTGACTATGTTCTGAGTACTCTTTTATCTGGCACCTTTTATATCTAGGGACACAGCAAAGATATTCGTTCATTCTGTTGGGATAGCACTGGGAAATATATTGCAGCTGTCAGTGAAGATAGCGCTCGCATATGGTCAATCAATTCAGGTGGCCATTGCCTGCATGCATTCCAACACAAAGGAAATACCTTTGAATCGTGCACATTTCATCCGGGGTATTCTCAACTCTTGATTATTGGTTCAAATCAGGTAAAGATTCTTCCTTTTTCTTGCAGACCTTTTATCAGCTTCCTTCTTAAAACTTTGGTTGTTAACTTTTCTACATTCAAAAGAGTTTCCTTTCTCTTACTCTTGTTCTTTTCTTCATTGATTTGAAACTTCCAATTTTCCTTGGTTCACGAAGCCTTTGCATTCAATGATGTCCACTTATTGGACCACCGCAGGTAGCTGCCCATTGCAATCAGGCTTCATTCTTCTTAGATAACCACGTATTCCTTTAGTTGAGGATGCGTAACTCATAGTAAGCTAAATATTAAAAAAAAAAAATTAAGCTTCTGTAGTAGGTTTCATCCATTCAATTTGAATTCCAGTTCTATAGTGTCCTTGTTGTGGGATTTGCAAGACCCTCACTGTCTGAAACTCCTTGCAGTCTATTCATCTCTGGAATCCAACTGAAAACAACAGAACCTGGTCATATCGAGCACATGAGAGCCAAATTGCTGCATTGGCCGAGTCACCTTTTACTGAAACCATCGCCTCAGCTAGTCATGATCAGTGGCTCAAACTGTGGAAATGATAGCTGTATGTCTCTCTCTACTCTTTTCATTTATATTCAATAGCTTAGCACTGGATAACCCTTGACATCAGTGTTTGGTTGACATTTCCAGGTTTTCTTACTAAATCTGATGCAGCAGCTGGAATCTACGTCAATGGGAATAAAATAGCTGGGAATGCATCTTCGGTGATAGAGGATATATATTTATCCACATATGATAGATATCAGTAATCAATCAACTCCTTTCAGTGTTTGAAAAATCTGATTATGTTTCCATGTTCATTTGGTTGGTCTTTCTATGACTGGATGTAAGAAATTTCATAGATTTCCTAGAAAGCTTGACTTTCTTTGCAATTAGGAGATGAGACTCTTGTCTGCTCGAAATATCCTGGTATCTCATTCATGTAGTCGAATGGATAATAGACCTACTAGCATGAAGTTCCCCAATCCACACACAAAAAAAAAGGGGGGAAAAAAAGAGGCAGGAAATGCAATTTCTGCAGAATTCCATCATTTCAACTCACAAGTTAAAATCAATAGAAAGGTCTCCCGAACTAAAGCTGCCTGAAGCTACGTGTTTCGGCCCGGGAGAACGAGGTCCCATATTTGCTACTAGCAAACTGAATTTGGAACTGGGATTACAACTTACTAGCAGTTCTCGAGAACATTGTCCTGTTATAGTGCAAGTCACAGGATAGATATTCATCCAATCCAGGAACCATCTTTCTGGTCTAAATTCAAAGAATAGTTTCACTGCAAAAGCAACGAAGAAGTAGATTGAAAAGTTTATCTGCAACATAGTCAAGCCAATGACACAACATGACGAAGTGCAATAGGGTACAGAGGGGCACCGGATGGAACCAGAAATAGATGGTAAGCACTAAAAGAAACTAAAGTTAGTTGGGAATTGTTGATCTTCTCCAGGGACGTTTCTGCTTTCTGAATCTGAAAGAGGGTAGTCCAATGTCTTCCTCCTCATAGCACCTGGCTGTGAAACAGATAGCAGATACAGAGACGGGGTTTCTAATTCTTCTGAAACTGAGTTGACACAGGCCTACTTACGATTTATATCATCAATTTGATTAATGGTATAAATTTCTTAGCACATCCTGTCATAATGTTTTTCTAGATATTTTAGCTTAACTGAGCATCATCTCATTTTAAGGAATTATGTGCCAACCACAACTAAATTCATACTATAGCTGTCTCAGCGTGAAGTTTCAAGCTTCGACTTGATACAGAATGTAAGCAATGCTACCATATGCTTTGTAATCTCCATCAGAGGGTTACTTCTATCACTATCAGAATAAATATTGAGTGAACCAGTACATATAAGGAGCCTGAAACCCGGAAATTGGAAAGAGCTCTTGCTAATAACTGCATTTCTATGACAAATCGCAGACTTCAATTTTGAGTATAATTGGAAGTCATTGCAGAGACATGAAAAGAAATTTCTATAAAGAATGCTGATAACCAAGATGAACTTGTTAAATTATTTACTTCCAAAGCTCTTCCATTGGAATACCACGCTCTTGAGCAACTTCGCTGAATTGTCTCATTTGCTGCACAGCTACAACTGTGGCTCTTGCATTATTCAGGGCATTGTTGCTTCCAAGCTGCTTTCCCAGAGCATTCTCTACTCCTGCCATTTCCAGAACAATCCTTACAGCACCACCAGCAATCACTCCAGTACCAGGTGAAGCTGGTCTAAGCATCACTCTAGCGGCCCCATAATCTCCATCAGCTCTGTCACCAAATTGTTCAAGGTCAGAACAGATAATAAAAAAGTTGTAGAAATACACATCGAATTCATTCAGAAGGTATAATAGTTGTAAATAAAGAAGAAATTACTCAAAAGTGCAAAATGAATTTCTATTCATGAATCCCACTCACCCTAAAACAAGATAATAGAAAACCCAGAAACACTTACCAAAAAAGTTACATGACCACTTCATAACTCTGCACTAGGGTTTATTCCAATTATTCTCCATCAGAAGGGGAATCAAATAGGTAAAAGAATTCTCAAGAAGAAGATCAAAGGTAACACAAATCAGCCCGTAAAAACATGTTCTTATCAAACAGTTGGCTTTATAGATTACTAATAAAATGACAACGTCAAAAGTCAGTAGCACCAAAACATTTCTCAGAACACTATATAAACACTTGAATTCAACTAAAACTTCAGTGCAACCTAAAGAAGCAGGAAAATTGCTAGTTCACCATAAGTGCAGAACAAAACAGCAGAATCGAATAACGTCACCAGAAGCTCAACAAACTCATTCTATCATCACCAATTAGAACCAAAAGAACATCCGACAAGACAAGCTTTCAGGATCATAAAATTATCCCATTCATAAGTTCGAAAAGATCATGATTACAGCTAAATCTGCTGAACAATGTACCTGTGGGGAAAAGTCAAATACTTAGTCATCGGTACTGTGACCACATTCCGTCTAGCATTAACAGCGGACTTCTGAACAGCGGCAATAACCTCTTTGGCCTTGCCAACTCCTACACCTACCTGCCCCTTCTTATCTCCAACAACAACGATTGCCCTGAAATGCAATTGCTTCCCACCTTTAACCACCTTGGTCACCCTCCTCACCTGCACAACTCTCTCCTCGAATCCATCTTTAATTTTCTCCTTCTTGCTCTTGGACCCAAAGCCACTAGTTTTCTTGACCTTAGAGTCCATGGCGTAGATGTCATTTCCAAGAAACGTCTCCCCACTGTAAGCTGCTCCATAGATTTCTTCGTATGATTTAGCAATTTCATCTTCTGATTCAAGTGGACCTTCATCGAAAGGAGGAGGTGGGACGAAACCTTCCGGTGGCTCTGGAGGGTCAAAGGTAGAAATTTCTTCCGGGTCAACGTTGTCGAAGAATGTAGTTTCGATATCAGAGGCGTTGGCCTTGATGGGGCTCAGTCTCGTGGGTTTGGAGAGCAGAATCCAAGGCTTTTGGGAGGCTATAGAATGGAGGCAGGTTTGTAGGAGATGCTGCTGGAGATGAGGAAGGCGCGGTGCAGTGTGAATAGACAGGGAGGAAAAGGTAGACAGAGAAGTTGCAGAGGCCGCCATGGAAGAAGCGATCAGTGGTGAGTGAAGAAGCTGATGATGAGTCTTATCCCAAAAGGTCGCAACCGGAACCAAGGTCCAAAAAGGATAGTTTTTCTTTAAAAAATAAAAAAAAATTAATTAACCAAGGTTCAATGGGGATTTCTTATCATGTTGCTAAATAGACACCTCATTTAATAAATACACACTCATTTTTTTCCATTTTTCCCAACTAATTTCTCACTCTAATTTATTTTTCTAACTTAAAATTTCTCAAATCTAATCATAAATTTATCAATTTGTATCCATTTTCATTTAAACAAATGACTAAAAATGTTAATTTATTATACTCTAAAAACATTTATTCATTTATTACATCAGTTTCATGTGTTTTATAAATTTAAATTAAAAAAAATGATATACTCACGAACTAGATATCATATTGCATTTGGTCCATGAGAGCAAATTGATTTTGTCATCATGGGATGAATTCATTTGGCCATAATTGTTAAGTCTTACACTAATTTACTAAATCTCACTTTTTTTTTTAACCAAAATACCTTCAATTATTATAAGTAAGATAAAATAATAATATAATTAATAAAATAAAATACTCCTCTGGAGAAGACAATTATCACTACTAAACTAAAGTCCTAAACTTCAACTAATGGTTTAAATTACAATTTAACTAAACAAGCATATTCAAGCTTGAATAGACAAAATTAATTTAATTTAGTTTCTTTAAAAATTAATAACTAAATAAGCACAAACTATATTCTCATAACAAATCAATACTAAGAATATGTCATTCATTTTTGGATCTCTTTTTGGCATTCTTTTTTTACATTTTATCTATTCTTGCAATTAAAATTAATGAGATAGTTTGCTTCATTTATTTTCTATTTTGTGTCATCTTACTACTAAAATTAATAACTCAAATATAATTGTTATTAATAAAGTAGTTTCAACTAGTGTAATTATTTTACTTTTTTTAACCCACTTAGTGACCTTATTAGTGAAAACTTCAATGACTTATTACATGGAACTACTATTTTAATTCCTTTTAAATTATTTTATGCTTTATAATTTTATTATATATTTAAATAATATTTTTTTATTATCATAGTTTTAAAAATATATAAATATCTTAATTATATTCTTTTTTATTACTTAAAATTTTAGTTTTTATCATTTTTAAATTAAAAGCTCATTATTTCCACTTCAATAGTTAATTCATGACAAAAATTATGAGAATGGGTAGTCCAAAAATTAACTCAGAACAAACCTTTTAGTAGTTTCTTCATGATTTTCAAAAAAACAAATTACGCTAGTTGAAACTTCTTCATTAGGAAAAATTATATTTGAGTTATTAATTTAATAGTAAAATGACACAAAATATAAAATAAATTAACAACACCATCTCATCAAATTTAATTGCAAGAATAGATAAAATATAAAAGAAGAATGTCAAAAGTTAATGATATTTTTACTATTGATTTGTTATGAGAATACAAGTTTATACTTATTTAGTTGTTAATCTTTAAAGAGATTAAATTAAATTAATTTTGTTTTTTCAAGCTTGAATATGTTTTTAAAATTGAATTGTAATTTAAAACATTAATTGAAGTTTATGACTACAGTTAAGTAGTAGTGATATATGTCTTCTCCGTGACAGTATTTTCTTTTATTAATTATATTATTGTTTTATCTTACTTATAAGATCGAAGGCATTTTGATACAAAAAAGTGAATTTTAGTAAATTAGTGTGAGATTTAACAATTATACTAAAATATAACATATAATTAATTTAATTAAATATATAAACCATCACAAAAAACATGCAAAAGTAGGAAACAAATTTCACCTGACCCGTTTGCACAAAAGTGATGGCAAATTGAATTCGCCCAATGAACACAATACTAATTTGCTCCATGAGGACAAACACAATCCACCCTATGAGCATAAAATCAATTTGTCCCATAAGGACAAACGCATTCCAACTTATGAAGGCCAAACCAATTCGCCTTGTGATGACTAATGCAATTCGTTCTCTAGTTCATGAGTACCATCATTTTCTTTAATTTGAAAGCATGAAAGACATAAAACTAATATAATAAATGAACAAATGTTATTATGATGTACTAAACTAGCATTTTTAGTCATTTGTTTCAATGGAAATGTCTACAAATTGAAAAAAATTATAATTGGATTTGAGAGATTTTATGTAAGAGAGATAAACTAGAGAGAGAAATTAGAAGGTTAAAATGGGAAAAAGGAGGGTGTATTTAGCAACGCTTTTCTTATTCATTAGGATTAGGGGAAACTGATGATGACATGGATACTATTTTGGGATTTTCCTCTTTTTTTTTTCTTTTTGGAATATGATGTGGATACAAAAAATATTTTAAATAAATAAGACGTGAATTGTATCATAAATATTCTTCATAAATAAAATTATAGAAATTTTCTTTTAACAATACGTTCAATAGAGCTTATGTTTTTCTAAAAATAATAATTACAATAATTTACTCTCTCTAACCAATTTAGACAGTGAGGCACCATGCTCTAAATCTAATAAAATTTATATGCCATCGTTAGAACTTAATACATTAAATTGCTCTAACCATTTTACTTGAATTGCTAATGTTAATTCTTTTATCACTTAGCTTTAATTGAATGTCAATTAAGAATCACAATAAATGCTCAAAATAAATTGAAAAAACCTTTATGTATTAGAGTTTCTTTTTGATTTTTTTGTTGAAAATGGATCTTTATTAATAGTGACTATATCCATTTAAAAATATAAGTTATTTTAAATATCACAAGAATCAAGAATTTTTAAAATAATTCATTTGCCAATAAAATTACTTAAGAAAAATTATCATTAAAAACCATTTAAAAATTTGATAAGAGAGTTTTAATATAAATAATACTGAATCATAAATATTTTAAAAATTCATCAAGTATTATATTTTAGGAGATAAATTAAATTTAAATTTATGCAGTATAGTAATATTATTGAAATTGGAGGTATAGCTTTGTAATTCAAAATTGTTCATCTAATGTTTACTCAAGAGCTAAAGGCAGTTAATTATATTTCTTCTTTTCAAACCCTTTTAAGCATCAATATATCTTCTTGTCTTGCATTGGTTTTTTTTTCTTTTTTTTTTAACTTTTCAAGAATTGCACTATGTAAATGAAGTAAATGAAAGAAAAAAAAAAAAGAAAAGGAAAAGAGACAGTTGAGAGGAGAATCCAGCAATAGACTTCAAAATAACGTGTTGACCAGGAGGAGATCGGAACAAAGAAACGTGCACGTGGCAGTTTTAGTGCACGTGGCGGCTAATAACAAAGCCACCTTTCTCTTCCACTGCACCATAAAAATCCCTCTTCGCCCATGACAATATTTTGAAATTCCAGAGAACTCAAAAGAGGCAGAGTCAATCAACAATGGCAGCTATGTCTATCACAAGAAACCTGTTCTTCAACCTCTCCAAGGCTTTCCGTCAGTCCCCTTCTCTCTTTGCTCCTGCCAAAGTGTCCAGAGTTTGTTTCACTTCTGCAACCAGACATCCCGAGGTAATTAATTAATGATCGAATAATTCGATTTCTTATACAATCATCTAAATCTTAGTGTTATTTTGATTCTTTATAATAATTATTGTACGTTTTTTATAAAAGGGTCAATATGCTGCGGATGATGATCAAAGAGCTGAATACAGCAAAGATAGGGAAGAAAATGACATTGGTAAAAGAACAGCTGAAATGGAGGACAGAGCAAAAGAAAAAACAGGGGAAATGAAGGAAAAAGCAAAGGAAACAGCAGAAAGAACAAAGGGCAAGGCTGACGAGATGGCTACAGAGGCTGCTGAGAAAGCTTACGAAACAAGAGAGAAGGCAAAAGAGAGAGCATACGACATGAAAGAAAACGCTGAAGACACGGCCCATGAAATGAAGGAGAAGACCAAAGGCATGGCAGAGGACACGGCCGACAAGGCTAAAGAATACGCTCACAATACTAAAGAAAAGACGAAGAGTGCAGCTGAGATGGCGGCCGAGAAGACTAAAGAAGGCACAGAAAAAGTATCGGAGACGGCACAGAGTATGGGTGAAAAAGCTAAGCAGAGTATGCAAGGTGCGTGGGATGCGGCAAAGGATACTACTCAGAAGATCAAAGAAAGAGTGGTTGGCAAGTCAGACGATGAAGATAAAGAGTCTATTGAGAATTATGTTGAAGACCACGTTAGAAAACCGGCAGGAGATCACGGCGATACTGTGAAAGATGAAGGACAAGTGGTGGTGGAGCCGCCTGCGGCAGGGGAGGGGAGGACAAACAGAAGAAATCTTAATTAGAAGAATTTAATTTAAGAAAACATATTTCGTTTTTAATAATTTTGCTCTGTCGTAGTATTACTATGGTAACAAGCTTATTATATAAATAGGGAAAATGCGGAAGTGCAGGGACTTCTCGCTTATCTCAATCTTTTTCTTTCTCTTCTCATTTGATTTGAAGTTTGATTTCTTTTTCTTTTTACCATTCTTATCTCTATTTTTAAAATTAAAAAAAAAAATCATAATCAGCTACATAAGAATGGCCGGCGACAAAGAAAATAAAGTTTACCCAGACCAACGAAAAAAGAAATAAAGAAATATACACAGACCAAGCAACTCGCAATTCTTTTTTTAAGTATTAAAGTTCTTTAAGGAACCCTTTCTTTTAAGTCTCTTTTATGTTGTTTGATAAAAAAAAAAATTATCAAAGTTTACCAGATCAATGAACTATTTTTTTATTTTATATTTTTATTTATTTTTGTTGACACTATCTTTCTTTTATCTCCATTCTCTCCGACTATTTACTTGTCCGATAGAAAAAAGATAAGCATTAATAGATAATATACTCTTCTTGTCTGATAGATAATATTGAAAAGAATTAACAAAAAAGAAATATACTCTTCTTAACATTAGTTAGGATCTTGGGCAAAAAAAAAAAAAAAAAGAAGCAAAAATGTATGTTTACATAGCAAAATCGAATGTACGCATTTTAAAGTAAAAATTTGTTTTGAATATTAATATTTTACTAATTAATAGTCTAAAATTCTAATCAAAATAGCAACAATAATAATGTGATGATGATTTCGTGGAAGTATATCAATGTATCTCTTATCGCTATCTCAGATATCAAAGATAATCTATCGTTTTGAAGATTACACAATTTGGGGAACTGTGACGGTAATATCATCGCACTTGACGCCCGAGTAAGCCGAACCATGATTATAAAACTATGGGACCATGGCTGCGAGTTGATGAACGCTGAAGAAGAGACATTTGACGAGCAACATTTGCGCCATCACCTCAGCCTCGTTCTCTCTATGCCGACATATTTTCACTATATCCTCAATCTCACGATGGAACAAATTATCTAACAACCCAATCATTTCCAATACCCTCAGCAACGCCTATCTTCTGCTATCACGTGAGATGAAGTGTGCATCCTCGCCCACAGGCTTCTTCTTAACATCCCTGGGTAGGCAACGGGAACCCGTGGCCGTCTTCGTCCTTGCACCGACAGGCGCACACCATAATGGAGAAGCTTCCCAAGCTCCTTGGATTAATTCTTTCTTCTTCTTCGAAGTCTTGGAAGATTTCACATTGCCCATCTTAAACAAATATCAACGAATGGGGATCAATTTCATATGTTTGGTTCAAAATATGGGAGGGATTTTAAAGATGGGAGGTGAGGGAAAGGGAATGGAGGTTTTTACCTAGTTTTGTTTGATTAGATAAGTAGGGGAGGGGAGGAAATTTTTTTTTCTTATTTGGTTTGAAGAGGAGATAGAGGGAAAATATAATTAAATTAACTATTGTATCCTAAAGTATTTATTATTTATTACTAATTTTTTTATAAATTTTTTATTTTAATTTTAAATATAACATTTTTAATTTAGATGGAATGGTAAAATAGAAAGAAAGAGAAAATAAAATGAGACTGAGAATGAAATATATAAGAAAATGAGAGAAAAATAAAAAAATATAATTATAAAAAGATCATAAGAGCAAATGAAACATTTCATAATTTTTAATTTTCCTAACTTTAAAAAATATCTACTTTTGAAGGGGAAAAAAATGAAAAGAGAGAAGAGATTTTAATTCCAAATTTTCCTTGCTTTGCCACGCAACGAACTGAACAAAAAAGAATCCCTCCCCTCCGCCTCCCAATCTCTCCAACCAAACTGAACTTTTAGCTTGAAAAACAAGGAAGGGATTTTGTGGACGAGCCTAGGCTTTAAGTAGCGTTACAAGTATTTTGGGCTTGGACCTTGGTCAGCTTATTCTTGTAGTTTTGTGGTCCTCGACTTATTTAGGTCGGCTCAAAAGCCTGGAAATTATGGGCGTCTTTTCTCTTTTTGTCATGAGGTGTCTGATCTAAATTCAAGGTAAAAAACAATTCAGTTCAGTTTTTGTTCCTTAACATCTTATTCTTAATTTTATTGCTGTTTTTTTAAAAAAATTCAAGTTCTCATTTTTCCAACTATATTTTATTGACAAATTTAGATGAAATGGTAAGATTTCAAACGATCTAAAAAAATTGAAGAAAAAAAGTTTTATTAGTGTAAATATCATTTTTTTATGTAGTTTGAGAATAATTAGATATATTATGCAGATGACAAATAACTTGAATTGAGTTTGACCCAAATTCAAAGTTGATGGGACTTAAGCACAAATTATTTAGCTTGTTAATTATTCGACCTACTTGCATGGTATACATATATAATATTATTTTTTAATATTTTAAATTAAGAATATTTTTTAAAAAATCAGCACCAATTGAAGTTTGAATCTATTTAAAATTTAATAAATCAAACTCAAGTTTCAATTTTCAATTTCCACTCTGAGCAGTAGTAAGTTTGAACTCGACAACACCCATAATATTACCTAAAGTTTATGATTCACACAGTATTGAAAATACAATTAAGAATATATATATATATATATGAAAAGGATTTGAATGGCCCTTTTAAATAAACTCGGTGGGGACTACCTGTATGAAATTCGTTCAAAAGGGAATGGTGGGGGCGGAATCGTCCTTTCATAAACATGAAGAAGTCGGGGTTAACTAAGAATGGAGTCATGAGTCAAGGACCCCCGGACTCGGACTGATGTCAGAACTCAGAAGGTCAGAGATGAATAGAAAAACTCTCAGGAGAGAGAATTTTTTAACTGAGATGAAAGTGGATTGAGAGAGACAGGCACGCTTTGCTCTCCTTCTTTGAGAGAGAGAGAGAGAGAACTTAGGGAAGGAGAATCTATCTGACACAGCCACCACCAATCTATACACTACCGCCACGCCACCCTGGCGGGCCGTTCTTCCGCCGCCTCTGCAACTCACAAAACTCTTCCATTTATGGTCCACAACACCATCACACCCCAACAACCACCATCTTTTAGCCCACCTCTTATTATATCATATATAGATCTCTCTCCTGATCTTTACTCTTTTTCCCTACAAAATATTCCGTTTCATTTGATGGTCATATATTAATATCTACTGAGAACTTGAGTTTTCTTTGGGAGGAATTAGACTGCTGATCAAAGATTGTTAAAAATTTTGGGTTGATCATATATGATGGTTTGATCTTTGATCACAAGGAATATCATACCACATCAGACTATAGGTTAGACCTTCATCATAGAGGCATGCTTACTCCGTACACAGTTTTGTCTCTTGTCTCTCAACTTTTCTCTTTCTGACCTCTCTCCTTCCCCTCTTGAATTTGCAGAAGCAAGAAACCTCACGGGTGCCTTCACTTTCTTTCTCTATCTTTATCATTTACTTCGTGTGTATGAGTATCTTCCTTATAGGAGGTAAATCTAGGCGATTGTGTTGATTTTTGACCGAGAAATTATGGAAGAAAGTTTATGGGTTCATTTCGTTTAGCTATTAATTCTTTGTTTGATTTCTACAAGCGATCCACCCCCAAGTCAAACACTCGTAGATTTCCAATTTGCCATTTGTTTCCTGCGGTGCCATGATTCTCATAATCCAGTTTTTGAGATATGTCAAGATTACAGACTCGTCTTTTAGCGTTGAAATTGTTCTCAACTCTCAATAGTCCTGCATGCAGTTAAGGCGTCTCCCACCCAAATTTACTCTGTGGAAGGAAGTAAAGACACCGGAGTAGTATAAAGACCACGTCCGAACAACACTGCTATACACAGCCAAAAAATTTATCAGAAAAAGGGAGAGAATAGAGGGGTAAAAGAAAGATAGTGCGATACATGGAGCAAGGGAGCGGAGAGGATGGTTTGAAGCAGCCGCAGGATCAAGGTCCAAGGCGACCTAAATTGGCTGAAAGCCAAATGCCTCCTCATCAGCCACAGCCACCGCCACCGCAGAAGTGTCCTCGTTGTGACTCCGTGAACACCAAATTTTGCTATTACAACAATTACAGCCTTAGTCAGCCTCGATACTTTTGTAAGACTTGCAGAAGGTACTGGACTCAAGGTGGAACCCTTAGGAATGTTCCCGTCGGTGGAGGGTGTAGAAAAGGCAAACGGCCCAAGACTGCATCGTCATCTTCATCTGGGGAGAATTCTAGATCTCTACCTAATTTACAACCTCCTCCGCCACCACTGCCAGCAAATCAGCAACAACTACAATTGCCACCGCATATGACCAGCATGGCTGCCATGGTTTCAAGCATTTCTGGGTTGCCCACAACAAGTCAATCTCTAAGAAATTTTCCTTGGGGCCATGCACCCAATAGTTCACTCTATCCTGACGGTGGCCTTTTGTCTTCTCTTGCTGCCATGCAATCCTTGAGCCGACCACAAGGAATGAATCAACCAATCAACCTTGGTGGTACCGGTTCTTCTACTGGTGCCAACATGCCGTTTTTTCAAGGGTTCGATTTTCCATCGTCAATGAAGTCTCAGCCGATTCAAACCCTGCATATGCATCAGTCCGCTGGATTTCAAGGCATGGTTGATCAGGAGAAAGATGGAGAACCTTTTTACCCACCTGACCGAAACTTGGTTCAGCCTCCAAGGACTCTGAATTCTAATTGGAACCATGGTGACCACGACACAAACCCTAGTAGCTCTACCAATCCCAACTTTTGGAACAATTCCAGCAGCAGTGCCACCAGTAGCGTGGCGGGCTCTTCAGCGAACACAAATCAATGGCCTAATTTTCCTGGCTTTGGTGCTTCTCCATAATATTACTTACCTTTTCCCAGCTCTTCACAACAACTTTGATTTTGTAACGAAAATTTCATTCAATCTTTATGCTTCTTTTGATCTATAGGATGTGAAAATATGGACTTTAAAGGAGAAAACATTGGATGGCATATAAGTTCGGAAATTTTGTGTAAATGGATAAAATAGGGGTGGCAAGTAGCCAATAGTTAATATCAGGTTGTTTTACCTTCTTATAGAAAATTTTCTGTCTTTTGGTTGGGTTTTTTGCTTTGTGCTTTTGATGAGTTTTTGATTGATGAAAAGTTAATGAAATTGTGTATTAGAGTTTAATTACTTAGTTCCTTTAATGGATCTCAAAACCAGAAAATGAAAAAGGAAAAGGATCGGAATACCTTTATTGCACGGTGCTACTAATTAATTCAGGTAAACCATACTGTCAAAACTAAAAAAGTCGCAAAAGAGAAGATGTCGAGAATAATATGTTAGTGGGTAGCTGAGCTCATGTCTTTGCAAAAGTTAATGGACGACAAGATAGTTCATTTTTGTGCCTCTCTCCAATCCGGCCGGTGATGGCGATGATGCTCAAATTTCGCGTTCTCCACCTTCATATATCTTCCCAGCCAGCCATCTCCCGCGCGCTTGCCTTGACCAAATGGGGCACCTTTAATTCTTGGTGAGGCCATATTCTACATATTGAGTGAGATTAGTAATACTCTCTCTTCTTATATATAATTCTGTCTGCCTAAATATAATTTGTTGAATTCAATTTTAAATTAGACTAAAAAATATTTTTTATTATTAAAATGTTATTAATTATTATATTTTATAAACAAGAAAGATAAAATAAAGTTTATTTTTTAAAAAAAGAAAATATAAAACCTTTGTTTGAATTAAAAAAGATCTGATAGTTAGATATTAAAATAAATAAAGTTAATATTGAAAGTTAATGATAAAATATTCATAATATTTTGTAATATTATTTATATTTTGAAACAAAAATAAATTTATTCAGATTACTTATATTTATGTCCGTAAGACTATTATATTATGACCATAAACAACAAAATTAGTTGTAATTACACTAAAACTTTTGTACAATAATGTCTTGCATTGTATCGAACCCATTTTCAATTGACCTTGTGATTAATGGTGAAGCCGATATTCTTTGCATAAAGTGTGCATATTAGCTTAATGGGAAACAATTAGTACTTTCTCCATCAAAAAATAAAAATATAAGAAAATGTGACTTTTTCTAATATCAAAATATAAGTTATTTACAAAATTTTATAAATATTTCACCATTTACTTTGAATATTATTCTTATTTATTTTCATATTTCCTTTCACCAGTTTTTTATTTTCAAAATAAAATATTTATATTTTATTCTTTTCAAAACAAACTTTCTTTTTCTCTTTATTATTTTCAAAACATAATAATTAAGAGAATTTTAATAACAAAAAAGTTATTTTGTGTGTAAAGTGAATCTAACGATTTATATTTTTAGACAGAATGAGTACTTTTTTAAAAGTATAATTTATTATAAATACAAAAAATGAGATTAATTATACAGATACACCATAAAAAAAAATTAGGTCTATATAACATCTTTCTTAAGTTAATTGAACTTCCAAGTCTTGATATAAGGCGACTTCCATAAACATAAAACGTAATAAGAGCATGCATACACAATAAAACTGGTTCATAGGAAACCAAAGTGTACTCTTTCATCCAAAGAAGGCTAGAGTAGCTCCAAGTATAAGGAAGTGCAAGTGCAAAACCACATAAATAATATAATCATTGAAATATTTGGCCAAAAATTAAGCATCAATTGAAATGACGTTATTTATAGAACTCCCAATGATGCATGAATGTCTTTGGCTTATTTAAACATCTCCAGTCATCATTTTAGTCAAGACACGCCCAAAAAAGGAGTTGCACACGCCCGGGCGCAGTTATCTCTAAATGGCTTTGACAAAGTTGGCACACCCGAACCAAAATCAACCTTGGACCCTTCTAACATTGCATTTGGTTTAATACAATAGAACAAAATCAAAGGAATTTCTTCTTTAGTAGCTTTGGAAAGACAACATGGTACGAAGCAGGAAATTAACTCGCCTAGGAATTTTAAGAGAAACTGTGTTAAAATCAATCCCTTGTGAGAATTTTAAAGGAAGATGAAGGGATACCATCTACTATAAAAACACTTGTCACTAGAACTAAGTTCTTGAAATGGCTTTATCTCTACTTTCTTCTTGTTTTTTTTATTGAATTATTTATTTACTTAAACATTAGAGTAGAATTTGAAATCTCACCCCAAATCCCCTACCTTTAGTAATTTTACAAGACCATATTGGAAGAGAAAAGGAATAAAATTCCCCCACATCATTGCTAAATTTCTTTGGGCGTAAGCAGGAAGCATGATTTCTTTATAACACAACTAGTAACTATTAAATGGGCCAAAATGCAAAAACGATGATTGAAATTCAGGACATTTGGTTCGATAACATATTAAATCCGCTTTAAAAATTTAAATTGATATAGAGATATTGAACTTAATTATTTAATAATTATAATGTAATTGAATACTCCCTCTATTTGACACCTGAGTGTACACATTTTATTTTAAATGTTATAAATATATTTTCATTTAAAGTTTTTATATTCTATTAACTAATATTATCACACCAACTGAATAAAAATAATGTGAACATTGAAATTTATGAGTATTACTTGTAAAGTAGAATATACTATGTCAAAAGGAGTATTAAAATTGTCTGGAAAAGCTTAGAGTGAAGTTGAGAAGTAGTGGGTGGGAAGAACGAAGGAGGAATTGGTTAACTGTGGAAGTGGGGGATTGTGGTTTTCGAGCAGAGCATAATATCTTTGGAGTCTGGCATAGCAGATCTTCTTCCTTTTCCCTTGGAGAACATGCGCAGAAGGATTGACTCCTCTTGCATTTGCTGAATGCCTCTGTAAAAAAATCATCTATTTTCCGTACGTGAATTCAAAATCACGTTCTTAGGCCTTTCAGTATTAGAAATATTTTTATTACCTTTATTTTTCTTTCTTTCTTTCTCTCTCGTTTTTTAGATAGTTTTTCGTTTGACGTAATTATAAAACTCACAAACAAATATATCAAAACACTTCCGTAATGTAAAAATGAATTTTATTCGAAAATGAATACATTTTTTGTTTGTTTGTTATATAACATTAGACTTTGTATGGGAAGGCATGCGCTTCAATGAGGATGGTAAATACTAAATAGAGCCTTTTGAAAGCCTCTTAGGTTTTTCCGAGTACTCATTAATCAATATTTCATGTGTATTTTTCTTTCTTGGTATAAAGAATTAACATTTCATATTGTATTGGAACTTGAAATATTTAAAGTGTTCTATCACATTTTTCTTTTTTATCTAAAATATCATAAATCTAAATTATAATCTCGATAAAAACATCATGTATTTAATATTTTAATATTCTTTCTATTACTTAATTTATTTGTAACTTGACAATTACCCAAACTTGTAGCTGCCAACTGAGGCGTTGGCTCCTGAAATTGATTCGAAATGGACGATCTCCATGCTAAAATTTTACTTCTCCGGTTGGTTCCGTGCCTGCCGAATCCTCATTTCAGCTTAGCTCCAACCATCTTATCCTTCATCTCCTCGCGGAATGACTGCATTAACCCTACCTAATATTGACCGACTATTGGTGGGCCAAATCAATTAAGCCACGCTTATGTATAATGGCATATGTCGAGGGAGAGAGAGAGTATACATCTAATTAGTAGAGTTAAAAGACGGTTCTATCATATATAATGCTTAAATTCACGTCACAGGGTCGAAAATACAAATTGAATCGATGAAAGAGAATCCATATATATTTCAAAAAAAAAAAATGATTCGTAATGAAAACACGTCTTTTACAATCATTTGAAGTAATTTCTCCTTAGGACAGTCATAAAAGGGTGCATTTCAATGGCTATCAAATATAAGATCCACAATACAATGTCATAATCCTGAGTCGAGAAGGTACAAGGAAATAGTGACAGTGCAGGCTCCAGGAGAAGCATTATGATATATGAGTTATCTTGTGGGGAGGAAATCTCCTTTTTCTGTGTCTTTGCACTTTAATCTTTGTTGATCTTTTAAGGGATTGGTTACAAATGACACAAGGAACAATTCATTGTCTTGCTTTAACACCACAAGTACATGTACATGCCAAGTGAATTATGGGGCCTCTTTTCTCTTCTTTTTCTTTTTCTCCATAGGCATACAAACAAATTCGCACACATTCCATTACAAAATATTCTCATCGGGTGTGGACTTTATACCCCACAAGTGTTATCATCATTTTGGTCAGTCAAGGCCTTATGGTTTTGAACACTGGTCGATTTGTTTTCTGGTTAACAATGAGCACATTTTCAGTATCCAATCACAGAATACCGTATCACAGCATTCGATGCTTCTGTAGCTAAAATAATTTGCCTTTTCAATTATGTGATATGATGGTTGTACTATGTTGTAAACACCTTTTTTTGGTAGTTTATTATCATACATGACTTGTGCTTAGGCTTGGAAAATTTAATCATTCACTTTGTGGCACTACCTAATCTCTTTGAACGCAAGCTTTACTCGAGCTTTTTCTACTAGGGTTTGAAACATCGATCTGCATGTAACCAAGCTCCACATGACACATGGAAAATAATCATTAATTCCCATATATAATGTTGAACCAATTAGTATCTTCTAGCTACAGGCATACAAGAACTAATTCATCATAATAAATGCAGTAACAGATAATACATAAACAGCATGGGATTAGAAAGGGGAAGAGTATGTGTACAAATTAAAAAGCCCAATCTGGCTATGCAGTATACTTGATGGTGGCCTAAACAGAAGAAGCTGGTCTGACTTTACTTATATCAAACATGACCTAACTTTTCGTTACATGTAGTAAAGTCCATATATATGTTGATAAATTATTTTGATATATGTAGTAAAGTTAGTCCATATTCATACATATATATATATATATATATATATATATATACTGATCTGAACAGTACCATAGACATGAGTTACTGGTCTTGATTGATAAATTATTTTGTCTCATGGGTTACAATTTTGTTTAAAATTAACTTTGAGGCTGACCAGACTTAGATATCAAGAGACAAGAATCTGCAAGTCCTTTTCCGTCCAAATTTACCCTCAACTCAAGGTTGCGTAGGGGAAAAGAATTTGAAACAATTATACCTAAGTATGTGTGTGTGTGTGTGTGTGTATAATAAGATTATTGCCTCAATGTTATATTCACACGTCAGAATTTGAAAATCCATAATTCTACATTTTAATATTTATAATTAAATGTCTATTTCTTATTTTTTTAAAAAGTATCTTACATATAAATTTTTAGTAACGAAATTAATTAGCTGATTTGAATATACTAATTTATACTTATGATCTAACTGCTAATCATATCTATAACAAATATAATGGCAAAATTCTCAATTGAGTTAAACATTTTATTCCGGATCAAAAAGAGAAATTATTTTGTCTTTTGCATTTGCGTGGAAAAGGGGTTTGAAATTGAAAGATCAATATCAATATGTCATCCAGCCGGTCAAATTATTTAATCACACTTCATCATGCAATGAAATTCTACTGCCCAGTTGGCCACTTGTCTCCTTCTCTGTGGTGTGTTTTGAGAATGATTTTAGCAAAACTTTTAATCCCAACTAATCCCCAAAAAAGCATATAATACTATTTTGGGAGTTTCTGAGGACATTCTTTGCGATCATTTTACTTCATTATTTAATGATTACCAGTAGCATATACTAAACCCATCTTCTTCAAACCTCAAGTATTAATAATTCTAAAGAAGTGATCGTTTTGCATCACCCCATTATTCACATGGTTTTTTCTGCTAACGTAATTATTTTCTTAAATGGTGTTTTGGTTGGTAGAATAAAGTGGAAGTGGTTGAAACTCCAAAATGTTTGCTTTTAACCTATGGTTAGAGCGGAAGATGGATCAGATGGAACCGCCAGGGGAAAATATTATCTATTCAGTAAACCATTCTCTTTCTTAGCTTGTGAGTTGTGACAACATCTACAATATTCCCAGTCCCCGAGATGGATTTAAATTCTACAAATCTTGCTTCTTCTTCTATAGTCCTGGGAAATGGGAAAAAAATCGCACCAAAATTCTAGTACTCCATTTTATTTATTTATTTTTGTAAATTGCATGCTTAAGAAGTTATATCTTTTTTAAATATATATATTTATTTCATAAAAAAATTAAATATTTTTATTTTTATTTTAGTTTATCCAAAAATAAATATTTATTTTCTTGAAATAAACATAAATTTTATTTAAAATTTCACTAATATTATTCTTAATTTAAATAATTTATATCTAACTAATACATATGTTCTCATTACTAATTATGAATATTGTAATAATCTTATTAAAGTTAAATATTATTTTTAAATTTATATTAAATTACAAGTTAATATTTAATTTCAGACGAAAAGAATATTATTGCGAAACAAAAATAGTTCAAAATCATCACGGGCAAAGAGAGGGAGCAGAACAATGACTCAAAATTCAAGTTTTCATCTATTTGTAGATTTGGACTGTTCTGTGCAGTAGTTAAAGAGACTAAAAGATAAACTTGATTAATTACAGAATTCTAAATGCAGAAGTTACAATTCTAATTATTTTATTAACTAATTAGAAATTTAATTTTAAGTATGATATTTATGGTAAAGTGATAGCCCAATAACTAAAATATAGCTATGCAACATTAATAGAGGTCTCATAATAATAATAATAATAATAATAATAATAATAATAATAGGGCCTTGCTTAATTTTATGAGATATATCATAAATATATTGCTCCAAAACATGTAACGACGTCTTACCAAAGAAAAAGACCTGTCTTCCATTCTCATTACCTGTGACCATTTTTTTTTTTCTTTTTATAAAGACCCTAATGCTTCGGGTTAACAAGACCCAAATAACAGTCCGTTATGTAAACTAGATTTAATATCCCAGGCCTACTGAAGTGGAACGTTGGTTGGCCCATGCAATGCAAGCCCTTCTCCCAGATATGCCCAAGGACGTTACTTTGGTCCACTTTCATTTTTTTTTATATCAAATCCATAGTGCAGGCCCTTTGTCAACCCAATACCATGTAAAAACATTAAAAAAAAAAACAAAAAAAAGCTGAGAATCCAACTATTTTATTTTATTTTTCCTTTTTTCCCCTTAAAACCGGAGGTACGATGGCTATATATATATATATATATATATCAACCATTATGAAGTAATAAGTTTCTGTACAAAAGTAAAACAAAAGAGGAATAGGAAACATACACCGTGTAAAATTGAATATTAATTTTTAAAAACTAAATACATTTTTATTTAAAATTTCATTAATAATTTATTTAAATTTACATTTTACTAATTCATATAATATTCTCATTAATGACACTATCAATAAAAATATTATAATAATTTTTTAAAGATTAAATAATTTATTTAATTCTTGTATTAAATTAAGAATGAATATTTAATTTAATTTTGGAAATTGAGGGAGTATGATTTTGATTTACACCCTAACCTTCCTAACCGTTCTTTTTGTATCTTATCCCCTTAAAAAAAATTGTTCTAGTCCTTAGTAAAAGCTACATTGTCACCCAATTATATTCATAACTTTATTATTTGAGATTATGACTTTTAACTTATATAGTCTTTATAAATTATAATTATAAGTGATATTGTTTATTAACTAAAATGCACTTTTCCAATTCATAAGTCTCACATTCAGAAATATAAATTTACACCAATCTAGAAATTTCTTTTGCTCATAAAAAATAATAAAGAAAAGTTTGTTTTGAAAAAAAAATAAAAACTTTATTTTACAAATAAAAAATAGATGAAAATAAATAAAAACAATATTAAAACTTAATATTAAAATATCTATACAATTATATCAAATGACGTATATCTTTAAGACAAAAAAAATTCATTCTGCAACTTGAGATCTCCACAGTTCTTTACTTTCTTTTTTTAAAAAAATAATTAGAAAGCCTTCTAAGCTCATGAAATTAAACAATTAATCTAACCTCTTGCGAGACCCTTTCTATTGGCAACTACAGAGTGACTTAATAAATCTAAAATTTACTAACGATTTTGTCGAGTATACCATCTACGGTGTTGACGATACTTGAAGATCTGAAAACACTTACAAACGATCTCGTCACAGAAATTCATAGTTACTTGCGAATTACAATATATATATATATATATATATATATACAACTTTCTACAGAAGTATAAAGCGGACCAAAAAATGTTTACAGCAGAGGCAGAATGAATGGTCCGCTTACAATAATACGATATATTTAATTGGTACACAAGGAATTATACAACATTTTATGGGCTCAATAACTCGAATGAACGACTTCCATGAAAAGTCAGCAACAAGCAAAATAGTCAAATTTAAGCCCTGAGACATGAGAAATTCGCACGCAAACTTGGTTTCCAAGAACTATATATAAATTATAATCCATGAAAATTTAATTTAGATCTATGCAGGAATTTCTACCGACACATAAATAATAAGGTAAAACGCAGAAATTCAAAGTCGAGTAACGAAAAGAACTGTGAATCATATTTCAAATTTTGAATCATTGCGTGTTCTTTAAAGAGCAAAATCAGCTTTGACGCAGAATATTCCCTGAAGACCATAGCACTAGCATGTTGCGTCGCTTTTGTTATTCTTCTAGCTAGTTCCTTTGGATTCATGAGAGAGAGAGACACTGTACTGTGTCTACCCATGTGCATTACTAGTATACATTGAATACTAGAGAGACCAGTTTTGCTGCTGGCTCTTGGTTGAAGAGATACAGATTGAGTTTTTCTGTTCTTTGCATTAATTATATAAAATAAAAGACATTAAACATTTTCAAAAGTCTGAAAATTCTAATGCATTTATCTTTTATATAATGCCTTTGAGATAAAGGAGAGAGGGCAAATATGATGCTTCTTTGAATGGACAGAGCTATAAAAAAAATATAACACACACAGACAAGGAATTTAATATGAACTCCCCAAGAAGGTACAAATTTTTCTTTATATGCATTGTCATTTGAAAATCTGAAACGGATTTCATGATAATTAGAAGCAATGTTGAGTGTTGCACTACTTTATATATCCATAGACATTTTTGATCGAGGAAATTAAGCAAGAAAACAATACATAGGAATTTTGGTTAATGACTCTAGATTAATCAATAAAGCTGAACAAAATTACAAAGTCTGACAAATATCGAATTACCTTAAAACAACATTAAACCGAAATCTCCCACTCATGTATTCCATTATACCAAACCCTTAATTACCACGAAACCTAAACGTAGATGACTAGGAGGAAAAGCAGAAAAAAGAAAAGAAAATTAAATGAAATACTGGTTCCTCATCAGTTCTTCCATGAGGAATCCTACGCATATATGATCGATGTATCTCAGTAAACAAAAAATTCCAACATAATTACTCCCCAAATGTAAAATAAAGATACATGAAAGTAATTTCATCATGCGCAGTTATATACATAACAATAACATTTGAAGCTTAACTAATCAATTAGTTAATGAACTCACTTGGACAAGACAAACCTCTTCACAGATATCAGATGAGATAAAAAGGATCCGAGGTTCCTCTCAGCGCAAATCACCGCTATTATTTCTCAACCTTGAAATTAAAAATAGCAAAGGCTGAAGGTCATTTTGCAGCTGACATGATCTCTCCGATCCAATTCTCCTCCCATCCATATATGCATTAATTCTTCTCCTTATAAGTACTCTTTAGCATTATAATACTTTACCAACAAGAGATCAAGACACCTATAACTACCTAAAGAGGGAGAGATGCTAAATCAAAGAAGGCACAGAGGACCCGATGTTTGAAGCCGGGTCAAGCCAAGCCCCGAGCCCAGTTGCATTCCAAAGAAGTGACGAAGCTGCATCGGAGGAATTGATCTGTTCAATATTGTGATTCTGATTATTACTCACATTAATATTCCATCCCATCCTGTTTTGATGACCATCCTCCATTTTCACATCTTTAGGCATATTCAGACTGCCAGCTTCATTATAAGATCCCAACATCAGTTGTTGCTGTTGAAGGCTACTAGAAGTAGTAGATTGTGATCCAAAAATAGAAGGATAACTTGAAAGCAAGTGGGAATTATTATTATTACTAGATGAAACTACCACGTCACTACTACCCTGCAGAAGCCCGGATGCAAACCCTAAGCCAATTGGACCATGCCCATTAATCATTTGAGGAGAAGGATCGAAATCAATGTTGGAAACCCTACTAGAACTGAACCTCGGGTATGAAGATGGGAGATTGAGGTCAGAAGAATTAATATTATTGGTGAGTAAACTATAAAACAAAGGGTCTATAATATGGGGAGCTGAGCCTGAGGGAGATAGATCTATCTGGCCGCGGCCGGTTTGAACACTAGGGTTTGTGCAGGTCGTTGCGGATGAATTAATTGTTACCTCAGTAGTTGTAGCTGAGGTGGTTGGCCGCTTGACCCTCTTATTCTTCCTACACCCACCCCCAACAGGGACATTTCTTAGAGTCCCGCCTCTGGTCCAGTAACGCTTACAAGCCTTGCAGAAGTGTCTAGGCTGAGACAAGCTGTAGTTGTTGTAGTAACAGAATTTGGTGTTTGATGAGTCACAGCGAGGACATTTGAGTGGTTGTTGATCTTGGTTTGGTTTCTCCATGGCCCTAGTAGTAATAGTAGTAGTAGCTGCTGAAGAAGCCATAATCAACCCTTTTTCATCTATCTGATTATTCTGCAGGGTGAGGAAAAAACCAAAGAGATCAGAAAGGGAAAGACGAGTTCAAAGTGGAAACTTTTTAAGAGTAAAAATAACAACACAAACATAGTATTCCCTTCCAAATGCTAAGAAACAAAAGAAGAAAAAAAAAAAGGGTCATTGTTTTGTCTAATAATTGAATGAGAGAAAGGAATGGACTTATAGACCGACCTCTGTCCATTCATTAGTCGTTGAAGGGATGAGTACCATATTCTTCTCACAGTTTCCTAGCATTTCCACTCGCTAAGGGGATTCGTAGAAACAAAGAGTATGCAGACAAAATTGCAGGGTGGCGACGTGAGTCTCTCGTTGACGGGGGTGTTCATATATTGTGTGTGTGTGTGAGAGAGAGAGAGAGAAAGAGAAGCAAATTTGATTAAGCAAGAAAATTAATTTAACTTTAGTTTCACGTGAAGGGCCTTCAGTTCTGATCTAAATTAAATGAAAATCTTAATTAGTAGAAAAAATTTCGACAAGAAATGAATTGAAGGAATATATTATTACTATAAAAATGCAAGACATTCTTTCCAAGAACAAGACAGAGAGGTAAAGGAAGAGCATATATTACAGGTGAATCTCGAGAGTTTCAAGAAAAAGAACAATTACTACATGAAAACCCGACATCACTAAATTAACTACGTTAACATACAAACACATTCCTTAATTTGTTGCTGTTAGATACAAATAGTTATAGATCCCTAGAGCTCAATAACCGAGGTCGCAACACAGCAAATCCCACTTACTCTTCTTTTAAAATTTGAGGACTATAAAATATTGTTATCTATTTTACCCTACATGGATTATATATATTTTAGCAGTTATCTTGTGGTGCAACCTCTATATGACATCCCACTTTATTTCCCTATCATGATCCAATATCGTCTATGATGGGTTGTCATCCAGTGACACGATATATAGCATGATTACACTTAGATTACTTCTATTAATTGAATTTCCTTACATTGTGAGAAATCAAAAGTACCAGGCATAATTAGTACTCTTTCCGTCAATTTTGCTCAAGATAATAAGAATAATATTATAACGTATCTGTATATAGTTGGATATCTGTTTCTAATTTAAAATCAAATGTAGAATTTTAGACTGAAATTAATTAAGTCCTTTAAGGAAGAGTGTATGGCTAACACTCGAGCATCATCGGTACACATAGTGCGGTGTTCATAATGATATGATCTGACAAAGAATTTCCGAGACCAATTTGATGCGATGCAGAGAAGATGGAAGCTTTCAACTTGTAATAAACAAGATTATAAGGGTATGTAATCTATATATGAATGCGTTGTGAAAATACCAAAAATACCAAAAGCGAAAGGGACAAGAGGAGCATGTCTGCATGTGGATGTCTACATCTCATCAGGGACTCAAAATCTTGTTAATTTAGAGACCGCACTTTATTCGTCCCTGATGGGGTGTGTGTTTGCAGTTCTTGAGTTTTTGCTTTGCTCTTTATCTCTCCCCTTAGATTTGGAAAGAATTAAAAACCGTTAATTTTTGTCAGTAGTAGTATTCATAGGGATTTTCATGTATTTGGGTGAGATTAAACTTCAAAGAGAAGAGAAAGTTTGAAGGGTCAAGGAAAACGAACGACAAGCACAAGGCGCCCATGTGGTGGCAGCTCAGCTGCTGAGGAAAAAGAAGAAAAAGGGAAAAAAGGCAATGTTTGGGGAACAAACGGATTTTGTAGTCTCCCAAGGGATTTTCTCATTCTCCTAACACGAAATCATTATACCTCTGCACTAACACACTGTAATTCTCTCCTTAATCATCGATCCTCTCTCTAAATTCTTTAATTAATTAACAGTACTGCTACCAAAATACTACGCCATTTTGGTTGGTAATTAATGAATCACAATTGTTTAATCTTAGCTTCCTAGCATGTTCTATTGTCTATGTTCACGTTGCTTCACCTATACATGCAACATGATTTTTCTCTAGAAAAAAAGAAGAAGAAAACCTTCTAACCTCTTGCGATTCTTTCTTTGGAATATACGAGGAAAGAAAATGGAAAATAAGTAGCAATTGGAAAATAATTAGTCGAACTTTACTTTGACGTATATTAAAATTTCCACAAAATAATCAATTGTTCTCATGGGCATGCACAAAAGTAATGTAATATAGTAGGAGCTAGGTAATTATGGAATTAGAGACGAGTCAACACAGATTAAGACAACCACCACGAAGGAAAAAAACAAATCGCTGTAGTTGTTGAATTCACGGCTTTCACGTCAAAATCAAATTTTGAATGAAAATCTCTGTAGCATGCACGACCATGCGTACATTTTACTTTATTTTTTCCGATGAGTACATCGAATATTATTACATAAGATAATGTGTAATTTGTTTATCATAATTATCTCAATCACACTTTGTATTGTATATTTATTTATTTCATAATTGGTTTATAAAATATAAAATATTTATTTATTTCGTCCGCCTTGAATTTACTTCACTTTTTGCTATGCATGATTCGGTATATATAATATAAGGAAGATCGTATATTCATATTCATTTGCATATATATATATATATATATATATATTTATATTATCAAACTCTACAAATATATTATGCAAACCCAATTATGATTATGAAATATGAACATTTTCCGCTATGTATTGGCCAAAGACAAACTCAATCACCTGTCTTGTCTAGGGAACCCACAGAGCAGGCCACCACCACCACAGCCAGTGCCTCCGGACAAGAGATGCCAAATGGGCGAGCACGAAGAAACCCAAGGCGCACGTTAAAGGGCGGGCGGGGTATTGTTTGTGTAGACCCACAGTGATGGACATGGAGAAGAAGAGACCAGACTCTTTCGATTGGATAATCCATTCGCTAGAGTCGATTCCAATTTGCAACCCGGATGAAGACTCGGCAGCGGGACCAAACCATCAAATCCATGCTAGCTAGTACTAGCACTCATCAAACATTGTCCACATTGCACCCCTAAACAATGTTCAGAGTTCAGACAAAGATCTTCCTCCACTTCCTTTGTTTTACTTACACTACTTACACCAGCATTTGGAGCTGGATATTTTCTTTTCTAAATGGAGAAGATAATTAAGAGTGGTATAAAGTTATCCCCAAAGAAGACTTCCTGCTTACTGCATTCATTTGAACAATGAGTCTTCTTTAGAATGCAGAATGTATATAAAAAAAACCTATCAGGTGCAAAGTTATATATGTATATCAAAAAATTTCAATTAAATTTTGAACTAAATTAAGCTCCAAAGTTTTAAAATATTGTCGTAACTTGGCAATTGATCTTAGATATTTCATGTGTGAACACTTGTTTCATTTGTCTCACAAGGATTCACGTGACAATGTCGTCAAAATGAAGATTTGAGCACAAAGTTTTCTTAGAAAAAGCCATACTTCATTTTCAGAGCTCGAAAATTCAGTTTATTTATTTTTTATTTTTACATATATTTAACTTCCATTACATAAAGTTATTTGAATATAATGACGGCAAGCATTTGTATGCAAAAGATAAAATATCGAGTGCAAAGACTTTCCCTATGAATAATTCACATATTTACTCTCTGAAGATTTTTTTAAAATTTTTTTATTCCTTATTAGTTTTTTTACGTACCTTTTTGGTCCTTTTGATTAAGTTTTGGTTTATTTTATTTTATTTTCCTTGGAAGCTTTTGTTGGTGCTCATCAAATTATTACAAAACTAGAACGTGACAAAGAAGAGGAACTTTGCAAATAACTTCGAGGGGTCAGCAAAAGCAAAAAAGCTCATGCATACATCAATTATGATGTCAACTAGTTGATGATTGATCATTTATCGGGTCTTGCAGGTACATTTTGATGCATTTTTTTATTAAAAAAAAAAAAAACTCAACTGCTTATGTCCAAGTTTATATACGTTACAATTTACAACTAATCCAAACCCTTTTTCTTTTTTTTGTAAATTTTTTCATGATTGTTAAATCCACATTATTTTACTGCATGCTATATTTTTATTGACTAAAATGTCCCTACCCTTTTCCAATAACTCAGACAATGCCCTTCACCCATAACGTCTTCAAGATCTCCGTGGAGAAACGATGAAAGCAAGAAGGCACACTTATTTATAAAAAATAAAAATAAAAATAAAAAAGGACGCTTTTATTGCATAAATTCAATGTAAGGCAAAAACGAGTGCAAATTGTCAACCCATTCAATTTGAAGCTTACTCAGAACTCACTGATAACAGGTCTTCAATTTTCAAGGCTTCGAATTCATGGGATGCAGCCTAGAACAGTGATCATATGATCAAGAGAAAAAAGATTTTATTACAATTACGAGATTCCTCAAATAAACCTTGATGAAGTTATAACTTTTATCACAATTACAAGATTTTGGGGATTATACCCGGGATGGAAGCCCAAGCATCAATACTGGTATGGGTAGGCTTTCTACTCACTTAGCTCGCTGCTGGCATAGAACGGAGAAAAAAAAACATGTTTCTGAGAAATATCATTACTTTTTTTTCTCTCTCTTTGTAAGAGTCAAAGTTTTATAAATCATTACTTTAAAAAAATTTAAACTCAAAACCTTAACTGAAATATAAGATGTTTTTACCGCTTGAACCAGTCTCAGATTTATCAATTGGATGTACTTTGAGAGAGACTAAAGCTAAAACTCATCATCATTCATAGTGCCCCACAGACAGAGACCACAAAACTCTCTCACAAATCACAAAATGATAGCATAACCATTTTACATGCCCAAAAGTAGTCCAGGCAAAGTTATTCTCTAGTAAGATGATTAGGTACACCAGAATACCCACACTCTTTATAGTTTCTATTGCTAGAGGCAAAGAGAATCTTTTGTACATAAGTCATGATAACTCAATTCCACATCTCATATTCAATAAACTATGATAGGATACATAGAATAGAATAAAATAGATCTAAGTATTTATTATAAATTTGAAATATTTATTTTAACATAATAAGAAAAATTGTCATGTAATTGATTGTGTGTATATGTTGTGAGGATCATGGTTTACGTTTCGAACGAGTAATCAATCAAAAACTATGTGTTACATTATATGAAAAATGAGATAATAGGAAACTAAGTGCTACACTATGAAAATGAGGTGGATAAATATAACTACTCATTTATTCTTCTTTATTTAGAGTGGGGAGAAAATGGACATGGCAATACACTACAACCGGTCTAACAAATTTATCTATTTCTTATATTTAGTTGGTGATTTATAGTTGAGGTCTTACAAATTGAATCATCTCTTATATTTCTGTAGTTTAGTCTTGTTATTTGTTTAGGTTGTATCTTTTTATAATGCGAGTGAAGGGTAGGAAAAATAATCAACACAGTGGTATTTTTAATGATTAAGTCATAGATTCAACACCTCGGTAAATTTGTTACGTAAATTTACTAGCAAAATCCATTTCCCACAAAAAAAATGTGATTATTATATGGATTATGCTAAACTGTCAAATTAACTAGTAGCAAAATATAAATAATTTTTTGCAAAAAGTTTTGAGTATATACAAATGAAATAAAAAAGACTATTAAATAAACATATTTTTCATTTACAAATTCACTAATAAAATATTTAATTTAATAAATTTATTTATTAATAATTCATTGTTCCATCACTAAACACATTCGTATAAAGAATTTACTTATGATTAAGTTATGTGCTTTTTAATTCATCATATTAATATTAATGATAATTTTATAAGTTAATTAAAAATAATAATATTTATTAAATTTTAATCAAAATAAAAAATTAATATTCAATTTGTATAAAAATAATGAAGAAAGGTACAAAAAAAAGCAACTATTTGTTTGTGGGAAATTCAAATATAGCTATAGTAAACTGTAAGAATGGTCAACATTCACGGGGTGGCTTTATTTGTTTAGTCACTTGAGAGAATCTTCACTATATTCTCTTTCGCATACGGCTGGAAAGAATGGACCTTTACCAATAGAATTTTCCAGGCACTTCCTTCATGTCCGGCGGGCCCTACAGAATGTTTCGTATTGTCTCGAAAAATGATTAAAAAAGACTAAGATAATTCCTGGATCGGCCCAAAAGAAAACACGTTAATGTTATTGTACTTAAAACAATTCCTTTTGTAAACGTAATTGTCGAGGCAGGCAACCCCCTTTTTTTCTTTCATTTTTAAAACTTTTATCAAGGCTCTCGAATGATTTTTTTTTTCTTACTGTACATTTGGATTCAAATTTTTTTTCGAACATTTATTCTATAAATTTGTTTAATAATAATTTAATGCTTCATATAGTTTTTTTAAAGGAAAATTTTAATATAGTTTATACAAGTATTATAATATGAAATAAATTTATTCAATATGACTTCATTTCTTTTTTATCATACTTATTACTTTGGAATACATGCCAAAATATTTAACACTAAAAAAATGACACCTCTATCATATATTACTTTATACTTTTAATTTTTAAAATCTAGCACAAGCATGTCCCTTTCACTCTTTATCACATTCTATTACGATTTCAATTTTTACAATAAAGTTTTCATTGTCTAATGAAATCCTACTAGAAATTAATAAAATAGAAGGAATACTTGTTTATGTTTTCTTAAAATTTTTTTTTTCTTCAATAACCTATCTTGACACTTCAGACAAAGCTATTACTCGCTTGGATTATTCTAAGAAGTAACGCATGTAACCAAAAATAAAAATAAGAATGACGCTTATGCATTATCAATTTATATTAGTTAAATTTCAATTACTGGATTTTTACGGTCGGATAAAAACATAAAGGAAATACCACTAGAGTATATATAGTTTAAAGATCAATAACGGCAATATACTAATGAGGAAGGATCATTTTCTCCTAAGCTGTCGATAATTCCTAGAAGGAAGCATACGGACATTAGAGAATTAAAGAAAACTTAGAGATTGTAATACCTCGTTTCAATTGGAATATCGATGATAATTGTCAAAGTAATTAATCACAAGACTATGATGAGATAAACTTTAATTTTTGTGTTTTTCCTTTTAAGTATCATTGTCTAAAGCCATTATGCAACTTCAAATACTAATCACTCAGATAATTTCTTCTGCTGTGAAACGCTGCCCTTCCTCTACCAACACCATTTGGATCCCTCCGCCTCTCAACTGGATCAAGATCAACTTTGACTCCTCTTATGTCGATGAATTGCAGAATCTCATCCCTATTATCTGGCTAGGAATTCAAATTCTTCTGGTGATATATTATCATGGCCTGAACTGAAACCACAATATCTTGTTGGCCTTTTTGCAGTTGAAGCAGCGGCTGTTCTACTGGCTCTCCAGTTAAGTGATCGTTTGATTTATATGGCTTGTTGGCCAGTCATGTTTCAAATTTTTGTAATGGGCCTGTGGGTCTTCTTGTAATGATTTACGGCCACTTGATCATCAATCTAATGGTTAATTATTGATTCAGAGAAAACAAAATCAAATACTAATAATATTTTCAGTTCTCAAAAAAAAAAAAAATCAGGAAAAAAAGAAGAGAGATACGAATAGTATTATTTTTTGAAATAAATGATTGTACAAAATTCATTATTAAGCCACATGCTTGTAAACCCTATGGGGCCCACCTCGTGACTTCGTTCCGAACTAGGATTTGTGGACTGTGGTCCTCCAAATCCTCCTTGATTAAATCCAATCGATCTATCAGAAAAAAATAAATTTATATTTTTTAAAATAATAATACATTGTCAGTTCCCCCATAAAGATATTCTGATTTTTTTCACATATTAAAAAATAATATTTAGTTTGTTTGAAATATAAATTACATATATTTCATTTATATTCTTAGTAATTACTAAGTACTTAAATTATTTCAAAGTAAATAAATTAATAATTTTTTTATTAAACATTAGTAAATATGAAAATAAAAATTTTAAAATAAGATTTATATAAAAAGTTGATTATCTTTTTTAAATGATTAAAAATGTAATAATTAATTATTTTTGTGAGGCGAATGAAGTATTAATTTTGAATGATTAAATATAAATTGTTTAACCGGGAATTTGGTTGTTTTGGAAGTTCGTTTCTATTTCAATTTTGTGCAAAGGAGTTTGGGCATGATTGATCACTCTAACATATGGCTATGTATTGTCAAATCAAGCACCATTTAGCTCTAATTTGCACAATACTCATCCCGCCATCCGCTAAACATTGATTTCATGATCTTCAAAAAAAAATATATATTCATAGAATCTGAGATTTTCGCGTGTTTTTTTTTTGTAGTGGGGTCTTTACCTATCCAATCCAAATCTATAAAAACAATTCACCTTTACTATTATGTATTTGGATGCTATAAATTTTACTTTGATGCATTTTTTAAATGCATCATTAAATAATGATAACTCATTCTAGAAATATATTATCTATTTTTATTAATATATTTTCAATACAATATTATTTTTAATACTCCATCCATCTAAAACTAAATATTCATTTTTTATTTAATACGTGATTTAATATAAGAATTAAGAAGAATTTTTATTTAAAGAAAATTATTAATATTTTCATTTGAAATTGAATGTTCACATTTCTATTTACTTTGTCTGAAATTGAATATTCATTATTCTAAATAAATATATTTTTTATTTAATATTTTATCATTAATTTAATAGATTTATATCACATTGATTTACGAGTCTCATCACTCATCATTTTAATTTAAGAGATTTACATCACGTTAATTTATGAGTTTCTACCATCAATTAATTTAAATGATAATTTGGTACCTTAATTAAAATCAAACACATTATTTAATTATTAATTAAAGTAAAAAATAGATGTTCAATTGTGGATGAAAGGAGTATAATATTATTTTTATTAATGTGGACAAAACTAACAAGTGAAAAATTATTTAAATTTAAGAGGCTATTGGATGCATTCAAATTAAAATTCAAATGCCCAAATATATTAAATTATTTGCGGAATGTATTTATAAGATTAAGCCAAACTGTACAAAAGCAAAAGGCACTAAATGGTAGACATGTTACCATCTTCTCCAAAAGACTGGTCACTTTCTTCCTTTTTTTTTAATTTAATTTTTAGTTTTAACATATCTAGAGGAAACAAATTGAGTCCCAAGTCCCAACTTCAGACCATTCCAGAGGCTAAAAATACCTTTCAAAACCCCAAGTTTATTGTCTTGCTCTTGCCATTACAAATTAATCACCATAAGGCAATCTCTTTGGCTTTAATCTTTATAGTTTTTGTTAGTTAATGAAGTATTTCCAAGATTTGTGAATTAATAAAAAGGAAAAAATTTAAGTAAACTAATTAATTAATCACTCTATCTGTAAACATAGCTAGCACTTCCTGCTCTCACCTTATCTCTTATTTTTCTCCCCGTAACACCTCACCGGATCCTCAAAAATTACTATCCTTTATGCTTAAAAGATTACTTATTATTGAGGGATTTTACGAATGATAAAGTGGTCGTTCTCGATTGTTAATTTTTTTTTTAAAAAATATATTTTTATTTGTATTCGTGTAAATAAACAAAAATTGTTTTGAAGACATGTAAGATAACATTTTCAATGTAACTTCTTCAAAATGACTTATTTTTTCTTAAAAACTTTTAAGTAAAAACAAAAATATAAAACAATTGAGAACAACTCAATATATCTCTCAATAATAGGAAACTAAAAGTTATTTATTTTAAATAGTTGATAATGCATCAAAAGAGGGTAAATGACTATAAATGATTTATTTTATTTGAATGTTTATATTTAATATAATTTAACAATTAATAATAACTTTTGACATTAAAAAAATTACTTAAATTAGTAAAATATAAATTATTTAAATAAAAAAAGATCGTTAATCATTCATGCTGCACGTAAAAAAAATGTAAATATTCGGAACGGAGGGAGTATAATCATTCTCTGAAAAGACAAAAAATTGGAATAAAGAACTACTGTTGTGAATGAGTCACGACACTGCTTCGCTCCAGGTTTTGCAAAAGGGCTCCTGTTTATTTTGTTGGAGTTTTTACTAGTACGCACCGACATTAAATCATGTACATGATTTTCTTTTCTTTTTCATTTTTTTTGGGGGGGGGGGGGGAGGCGGCAGTAAATTATAATTGGAGATTTTCTGTTCGTTAAGATTCTTCGTATTGATACGTTTTAATCCAAAAAAAAAAAAAAAAGGCTGGAAATTTCTCATAAATTCATAATAAATGCAAATTTGTTGAACTCTTGTTTTTTCTACAAAACAAGGTTAAGTACTTTGAAAGACCTCAGATCGATCAAATGTATGTTTCAGACCAAGTAGGAGAGGATTTTGAGAAAGCTGACCGTGTTATATATTTAGTGGGACGAAAGAAATAATGTTTCCAAGTGGAGGAGAGGGGTTTTTGGAATTCACTTTAAAATTTTATTTTTATTTTTATATGAGGATAAAATTCATTAAAATTATTTGTTTAATTTTTCGTTGTGTGTGAGTGAACTATATTCTAACAATTTTTTGAATCCATCAATTAATTTATCGCCAAGAATTAAAAAGAGAGAATGATAATACAAAACGTTTATTAGTAATCTTTAATATACTTTGGGCTTGGGTTGGTGAATCTAGGATTCTAGTCGATTACATTGGTTTTCAACTAAGAATTTCTCTAATTTATCCAAAATATATTTTTTTTTAAAAACTAAGAATTTCTCTAATGAAAAGGCCTAGCACTACTTATCAATAAAAGGACAAAAAAGAAAAGAAAAGAAAAGAAAAGGGCCTAGCACCACCACTTCAGGCCCTTGAAAGTTAAAACCTGTGAAATTATGGCATGCAAAAATCGAATTTGATTAGAACTAAGAGTTAAAATTTTATGGAGGGGAATTTGAGTTAAGTTTAAATTAATCTTATTAAATTTGAGCTGGTTTTTCTTATAAAAGTTATGGGCCTGGAAGTTTTTAGGTTCAATTGTTCCGTCAAGCCCGGAATTTCTGTGTAATTAGCAAGATACTTTAAACTATATGAGCTACAATTTTAATTAGTGACTCCCGTTACTGGCACTTCTTAATGCATCAATTATTAATTTAATTTTATTCTGATGTTATAAGTTTTTTTAATTAATTGCTTCTTTCTATAAATTCATTCAATGTAAGCAATAAAAAGTATTAGAATTTTTTTTCCTGTGAAATATATTTTTCTTTAATTAAAAACTTTACACTATTGGCTTGATTATGAGTATGATAAAACTTAAATGGGTTGAAACTTAACATAATTTCAAATTTTTATCATAAAAATGTTCGAGTTGATCTTGTTAAAAAAATCAAGCATGTGTTGAATAATAATAATAATAATAATTTGAATGTATTCTTAATGAACTTTAATTCATATTAAATTTCATGTTGTCTTAAAAAGGATTAATCTAGAATTATTAAATAAAACTTTTTGTTTTTGTTTAGGGAACTAAATAAAACTACTGCTATAAGCAAAATGTAAAGACATAAAAAAAGGGGAGAATTAATATACCCTTCAAAGAATTACTATTGAATATTTAGTTTAGCAATGTTGTAATTATAAAAAAAAAGCCATTTTACTAATACAAAAAAGACTAGTTGGTAGTGTTTACATATAGAAAAAGACACGTTTTCCATTGAAGTGCCATTAATAAGGAAAAAGAAAAGGAAAGAAAAAAATAGTGCCTGCAGCAACGACATTTCAGTTGTAGGCCTCTATTATCAATTGCAAAATGGAATTAATTACAACTTTGATTTCGTATAAAAATATTCAATATCAATTTAAAATAACAAAATTGATTGATAAATAATTGTTAATTGCGGGCTTCCAAAGATTTATATCTTAATTCAAAACAATCTAAAATGTGACAACACCTCTAACAGTTCTAGATTCGAATTCACTTCCTCATTTTATTTATTTTAAAAAAGGGAAAAGGGAGGGGGAAAAAAAAAATCACACTGCATGGTTGCATCAAGGTTATAACTAGAATTCCTCCAAAAAAAAAAGAAAGAAAAAGAGAGAGAGTTATAACTAGAAAAAATGACTCCTAGTGTAGACAAAGCAACCAATAAGAGAGGGAGAGTCTAAAGTATGCATATGTAGTTAAATAGAGAAAAACAACTCCTCTAAAAAGTGTACATTATTGGAGAATATTGAGTTGCTACACTTCACGTGTAAGAGTTATTTGGAAAAAATAACTTCCATTTACAACTCTAATAGTTTTCACAAGTTTATAAAAATATATATGAGATCAAAAAGGTGTGATTTTGTTTAATTTTTTATTATAAATATTAAGAAAATAGATATATAATGTAATATGTGAATTTTATTTGTTATAATTTATAAAATTGTATGATTAAAGTGAAGAGTTATAAAATAAAATAGAGGGATAAAACTCATAAAAAAAGAAGAAAATGCACTCCTTAAAAAGTGATGCTCTAGGATCCTTAATGAAAGAAAGGTAGACCAAACTTACTTTTATCCTTATTGCAATTTAATATGGCCCCTATGATTATGAATTACTATAATGATTGATGATAGGAATATCACTCCCTACCAAAGCTAGACTTCCACATTGCTGCTAATTAATTGGCCATTCTAATTATAAGGGTAGAAACAATAAGGATAAATAGAAAACAAACTTGCAAGGACACATAATAGATAGACATTTGTCAATACATGGCAATTCACTACTGGCCCCTCTTCATTAATCAGCGCTTTAAGTCTCTCACTTGCCCTTTTATTTCTCAATCACGTACCTAAAATTTATAAGGCCCCATAGCTGTTGGAAAGGGACTAGTAACAGAAGAGAGGCACCCAGCTTTATTAAAAAAAAGGTCCTCGTGCTATATTCTTGAACCTGTTTTTGGTAATTCAAACCAAAAGAAGAAGAAGAAACTAGTTGATAAATAAAAATAATTTTTTTTTTAAAAAAAGGAGGAGAAAAAGGGTTGTTATTTACTGTAATTAAAGCAAAGAGTTGGCTAGGCACCAGCACCAAGACTTGCTTGTGGTAGCAAACGTGTATAAGAAAGGCCTTCTCCTAAGAAAAAGTGATGGAGGTGGTCCATATAATTGAAATTTGCATAAAAACAGTAAAATAGATGGCTGCAAATCATCAAAAACACTATATAGTATAAACATTTCGTTATGCAGTTGATTATCAAATTGTCAGGAATTTAAATTGATAATATATGGTCCCATGAAATTGAAGTTTGAGTAGAAAGGTTGTACTATAGTTATATATATTACATCTCTAGATGAATATTGAACACCTAACAAAGAATAATAGTTGAGCCTTCTTAACCTCAGTATCCTAACCTCACCCTGGGGGAAATAGAAATGGAGATTGTGGTCCTCACATATTCTTCCACTCTTTTTACCCCTTCTTTTTCACTTTCTTCATCTTCTCCTCTACTTCTTGTTTGCATCAAATCCTCCAATTTTTCTTTCTCAAGAAATGGAAACAAACAAAGCAGAAGGGAAGAGAAGCATGAGAGAAGTAGCAGAGGAAGAAGACGAAGAGGAAGACGAAGACGTTGAAGAGGATAATAAGAAGAAAAGAGCCTTAACTCTATCTGGAAGAAAGGTCACCAGCTCAGGTGGGTCAACGCAGCCCTGCTGTCAGGTGGAGGACTGTGAAGCCAACTTGAAAGATGCCAAACCATATCATCGTCGGCACAAGGTCTGTGAACATCACTCTAAGGCTCCAGCAGTTATTGTGGCTGGATACCAGCAGCGCTTCTGTCAGCAATGTAGCAGGTTCAGAAACTTTATATTTCCTACAGTAATAATACTCTTCATGATCTGTTTCTTCAGAGTCTGCTTTTTTACTTCCTAATGGATCATCAGTGTCGCTTTTCCTAAGCATTAGAATGGCAATATGATGAAAACTGGAAAATATAAACCAACAAATCCTGAATCCTGTATTATTGATATAATCTTCTAGCTGATACATGTAGAATTTTCCTTTCTTACTGTTCAGGACCAGATAATGAAATTCCATCCAACAAAACCTATATATACAAAAAAGAGGAAAGCTAAGATACTGAATTAAGATTACTCATGATATGGCCTCAATCCCAAATATGATAATTCAAATGTAAGGGATAATAATACTTCATTAATCAAACATTTAAGCAAGGGGATAACAATTTAATTGATTATAATAATCAGCATTCTTTTGTCATAACTATTATACCATGTACATGGCTAGCAAGTCTCAATTTTCAAATAGCAGAAATACCCGAAGCTAACAAGATACCAGAGCTTAGATATTTGTCAAGGAGTAGAGATAATACCCCTTGTCTTTCACAAAACTCCACTCCATGGAACACTGGATTGCATAATTTCAAATATATCAAGGTTCCTTAATATTTGGGAGCCTTTGGTAAATAAATCCAGGAGCGAAGACAGAAAGGCAATCTATATATCATCTTCACATGCTATGAGTAATGTCTCCACATTTCTCACTACTAATAGAAGATAAATAAGATAAAGCAACAAGTGGTTGGTTGGGAAGCGAAGCAAACATGAATAGACTGTGTCTACATCCATCTTTTATGTGTCCCTTTGGTCTTCTGCAGGTTTCATGATCTATCAGAATTTGATGAAGCTAAAAGAAGTTGCCGCAGACGCTTAGCGGGCCACAATGAACGGCGCCGCAAAAGCCCTTATGATTCTCATGGAGAAGGGTAAAATAGAGCAGTATCAAATCCAGAAGAAGGCAATTCCACTTCTGATATAGCAGAATCATCTCAAGAAAAATATAAGGCATCCTTATTACTAGCATGCTCTCTCTCTTCTGTCAATTGTTGGATTTTCTTTGCAAGTTCATCCTATAACTCCATGGATGAAATATGTACTTACAAGACAACTTAACCAGCATTCTCAGCTTGAATGCCATGTTGTATTGCTATGTTCAATTCCTACTACTTTGTCATAAGATGCCATGTTTTTCACATCAACTCTCTCTCAGACTAGCCTTTAGAATATAAGGCAAGCAGCCAAGGAAGGAATGCAACCATAAAGTGCTAGAGAACATAGGCACACAATGTATATCTCAACAATTTTATAAGATTTAATTTCATCCCCTAGGCCGGTAGGCCCTTCAAAGGAAAACAAGCACCAAATACCAGCAAGCCTTATGTAAAATGTCCTACCTACGATTCATCCAAAGGCAAATCTCGTTATATGATTTCCTTGCGTCATAGATGAGGTACCACAACTTGCAACTTCAAGAAACTTTTCAAAATGCAATACGACATACATGGTCACAGTGGACAAAAGAGAAATTGTAGTATGGTGACAAAAACTTATGTAAAAACCGCAAGACAGTAGCACAAAAGCAGTTCTCTTAATTCATGACATTTTCCTTTTAGCAGTTTTCGGAAGTTCCATTAGCAACATATTTGATGCTTATATTTCTAGATATCCAAAAATTCCTTTAAAGTACAGGATTAATTTACTGGTAGTATTTGATAATAAACACAGCCGTTTTTACCAAAATTGTCTGCTGCATACCAGCCTTTCCCTAAGCTATACTCCTTTCTTTAGAGTTCCCTAGATTTTTGGAAGCCCCAGGAAGTTGTCCGGAATCTTAAATCCTATTTGTATCATGAATTCCAGTGACTGTTCCAAAAGAGCTTCTCTAGTTTATTTTAAGCTTAAGGCTGTACTTGGACAGCCTTTTCACTTGAGAAATTTAAGTTAAAGTTGTCCCACAAAAATTATTTACACTTCAAAAAAAAGTTAGTCAAAGTCAAATATCTGTCATTATATAGGTGAAACTCACTTAATATCTATTTTATTAATTTTCAATATAAATGAAGTCCATTTTATTTTTTTTCATCCATACACTCTTACTACTTTAATATATTAACTCCATATGTGAGGCCAACTAATATCACATCAATTCTCTAACAAAATTATTATCCAAATGAATTTCTCTTTTCATTCTTTAAAAACCTACTTTAATAGCTTATTTAAATACACCCTTTTTATTAAATAAGGTAGCATCCATAGTGTCCTTATACATCACAGAATGCGCAGCAATAAGCAGTCAGAACTCAAAATTAAGAATCAGTCACCAAATAAGTAATATTTCACAGAAACAAGCATATTATAAATAACTCCAGAAGACAAACAATCTAGAATTTTGATTACATTCTTCCCCACGTCATATTATTTCAAACAATTGATTTAGACTAGTAAAAGTACAAACCAAGAAACAGATCAAGGATAAACTAAGCTTGCTGATGCAGCAATACATTATATGATTTCCGTGGTATCAGCCCAGCTCTTCTACAGATGAACACTTGTTCAATATTCCACTTCTACATAAGATCTTTTCCAGTTTGACTAGATGATCATATGACATCAGCATAAAAAAAGTCAATTTTCAACCCGTTCATAGAAAAGAAACAATAGGAAGTCTTAGTAACTTGTCATGCCCCATCTTTCTCTTCTGTTTGATACTGAACCACAACAATGAGGATTGTCTTCTCGTAACAGTAATATGAAGCTTTTTTATCAAATCAGACCAGTAGCCAATCATCTTGAGAAAAAAATTACTCTGGTGCTGGGAAAGCAGCAGATGGATGACAAAAGAAATAGTTAGGGAGCAAAAAAATTATCAATGTTGCATGATTAGTTTTAATCACGCTTGATCCCCAGCACTTTCACAGATAACTCCCATGTGACTATTGCAGCAGCATTAGCAGGAAATGCCCTAACTACAGTAGGGCCTAGGCCCGCATAGCACCCACTAAGTCCAGACCTCCTGTAAATCTACCACAAAGAAACGAATTATGCTTTTTTACACAGTAAATGTGGGAGTATTTATGAATACCAAGTGGTACATCATGTATTCAAATAATTCATCATTCTATGCATAGGTATACACAACCAAGTTTTCAGAAAATTTCAGAGAAAAGAGAATCTTACTGATGTCAAGATTTGAAATGGATTTCTTGTAGAATTTTTTTCTAGGCTAGTTTGTATAATAGTTTTCGCAACATCAACAGGCAACACAACACTCCAACACTGCAAAGGATGAAGTGATCCAAAAGGGATTTAAGAACATAGGCTAGTTTGAAGGCCAGCAGAAAAAGAACAGTATATTTGTTACTCGAGAATAAAAAATCTTAATCAAGTGAAATAACAGTTGTCACATGGAATACTTTTTCACATGAAGTAAAAGCATACCACTACACCACCAAGACCACCACTCATAATGCCAACTCCAACATCAATCAACTGATTTGGACTAGAGGAAGCATCTTTGAGTCGGGAATGCATGTTGTAACGGGCATATTCATATGTGCTAAAGAAAACAGCATTTGCCATTGATTCTCGTAGCAAGGTTGTGTAGCCTCCACGAAACATTCCTGTTAGCTGGAGATGTCTCATGTCAGCAAGCAGGTACATCAAATACATTATTAGAACTGAGCAAATATTTTCTCACCCCTTCACTTTTAATTGTTTTAACAGCACAGTCAAGAGGACTGCTGTATCTACCAGAACTTGAAACCAGTGAATCCGTGCCCTGAACTTGCATCCTACACTGAAGAATTTCATTGTCAGAAAAGAAGTGAAGCAGTAGAATAATGGATTTCTCATTCCTTGCCTTCACAAGCTCTGTTGGGCATAGAATGAAGCTTATAATAGCTCCACCAAATGCTGCAGCAGGAATGATTGCACCAGGCTGTGGTTTGCTACTTTGAACTCCCTCCTTGCAAGTAAGAAACAAAGAGTTTTAGGAGCATTAGAAACAAAATCAACTCATTGTATCTTTGTCAAAGTAGTTTTGAAGAGTGATGCCCAAAAGGATGCTCATAATGCACACCTGCAGGAGCTGTTTTGTTTGGGAATAAATTCCAAAAACAAGTGAACTTTCTAAAGCCATCCCCAAAAATGAAGATGTTGCACCTCGATAGAGACCTTTAACCTGTTGTGAAGCAACTTAAATGAACACTGCAGAAATATAATGTAGAAGCTGAAGCGGGTCTGTTGTTCAGACCTCAACCCCATATCAATAAGTGAACTCTAAACTATTGAACAATGTTAAACCTCTTCAGATTCAGGTTGTCATTAAAATTATGGAAAATAATGCAGGTCTCCACCAATTTGCAATAGATAGACAAGAGGTAAATTCAGAGTTCCTGAATTTTCTTCTAATTGTCCAAATCAATTTTATATACGAATCTTATCCTATGCATTCCTTCACGATTTTCACAAAAAAACATAAGACACTCCATAGCCCATAGATCTAGAGAAGGATGACCGACGAACCAATACGTGACAGCCATCGCATATAGTAATGGCTCCATATTTAATAATATCCAATTTGCAGATAAGGGCAACACTTAAATCTACATCAGATCCCTCTGCGGAAGCTCCTAACTGAATGACAGCCAGACAATTTATGGCGCACTCTGTGTGCTTGTGTGTGGATGGGAAAGCAGAAAATTGCAATCTCCTACACCAAGCATGCTACATTTGTACAAGACACATGAAGGCTAATAGGCACTTTAAAATTTCAGAGAGGCATACTCCTTCAGTCTTCAGTATTCTAGCAGCGCAATGCAGCCCATTCCGGTACTTCATCCCATTAGCTTCTGTGTTGTGCTTTTGCAGCTTCACCTGAGAGAATAGGTTACAGTGATTGAGAAACAAAATATCTCAACAATAAAGTTACTCTGACTAATCCCCCAATTCCCTAAATGCGCAATTTGGTTGATGTTCAAGATGAACATAGATTTATTAACAATTACAAAACCATAATATAGAACTATTATTTAACTTTGATCTCCAGTAAGAAACTTTCAAGAAATACAGACAATACAGAAATTGGAATTTCAATAATTGGGTAACAAGAATCACTTCAAATCCATAATGAAAGTTTTTGGCCATTATAATCTCATAAGAGCACCATTTTGCTATTTGTTGATAAGTACAACTTATGAAACATCAACAAATTTCAGTATGCACCTTTTTATTAAAATCTATTAAGCTAAACCCAAACATGTTTCATAAAGGAAAAGTCTAAAGTTGAGAGGTCCAAGGATTTATCAATACATGAAAAAAAGAAAAACAAAGAAGGATTAAAAAAGTACACTCATGCATCAACATGGAACAAAAGATATACTAGAGAATCCATAGAGCATCTCAAAGAAGTTGATGACAAATTTAAAACATTAGCATGCAGAGGGGGAAAAATCCTTATGTATTATGTGCAAATCTACTGTTTAATGAGCTGGTCCAAGATGAACTAATGAGGTGGGTTCTTTTGGCTTGACCTGCAAGATTAAAATGGAGTAATAGTAAGAAACAACAACCAGCATGAAACCATATATAGAAGCACACAGGCCCAAATGAAGACTATGGAAGGAATATTCATGATAGGTTATTAACTGCTGATTGATAAAGTCCAAACAACCGTTACATCTTTTAGACATTAAACTATCAAATACTCTTCCATAAACAGAAAATGAAATTTGAGTAATAGCACTTCATGTTGTAGAAAGGGATAATTTTCCTCTATTTCTGTTTCAATGTGCAATCCTCTTGTTTATGAAACTAGAGACTACAAAAATAGCCAAGCATTTTCCCTGAGAAATCAAGATGATAGGAAATGTATTGTTGTTCCTTATTATTATCAATTTTTTCCTGTTTAAGCATTAATGATTATACCACAATAAAAATCTACAATTTGCAAAACCTTTATTCTACTTCTGTCTTAATTACATCCCAAATATTGATTAACCTGGCTGAAACTTCAAAAGAAGTTTTTGCACACTTCACTGAGAAAAATAATTATGTCACTCGATTCAATCCCACAATGTACACCGTCCTCCGTCTTCCAATCCCTCGATGCAAGTGATACACATAGCATTCCTCATTAGGATAATTTTTACCATATATACATATTGCAAATCAAAGTCCAAGTTTCCCCCAACTGGCCCAAAGCCCAATGCGAACAAACTAATGCAAATCGGCCTCTCAAAATCCATGTCGAATAGTCTTTTCAAAGCATTCAAAAGAGCAAGTAAATAAATAAGATGAAAATTAACCCATAATGTTCAAAAGTAAACATTACAGATCGGTAGCAGTAATAAACAAGATCAAGAAAGTGCCAGTTGTAAAAGGAGAAGGATCAGTCAGACCTTGACAGTGTCAAAAGGATGACCAACAACGACAGTGGCAACTCCTGCTAGCAAACCCGCCACATAATCTTTATAACCTGAACTTGCCCCCAACCCTTCTCCTCCTCCTCCCATTTTCTCTGAAGTAGCTGAAGCTACTGTCGCTGAACTCTAATGGTTGATTTGCCGGCAACTACAACATTGCATAGCAGATTACAGCATCCGAAGTTCGCTAGCTTCACTACTGTAGTTGGGATTGTCCGGACGAGAATGGACTTTTGACGGCGGCCGTCCAGGGAGCAGCGCATGCTGACCAGACCCCGGCTCAACCCAGGTCTTAATCTACTGGCATCAGCGATAACTATGCTGCCGTGTCGCCCCAATTTTTAGCTTCTCTCTCTTTCTTTTTTTGGAGATTTAGGAACACGCTTCCTATTTTAACTTGCCATTCAGGGCATCTTTATTTGTCCAGCACTTGTTTATGGAAGCCAAAATGGAACTATTAGATGTAATTGCTCAAATAAAATGTGTCTTGTATAGTGATAATTTTGATTTTATATAGAAATTAAAAAAATCATTAAGTAATCTAATTAGTGTTAAAATTATATGTATTATTTTTTATTTAAAATTAAATGTCCACTAATTTACTACAAGAATTCAAGAAAGATTATTATTTTAAAAAAATTATCAAATTATCTTTATTATTATTATTATTATTCATATGATTAACGATAAAACAGCATGAATATAACATTAAAATTTGTTCTTAGTGATAAAGCAATGAAGGTCGCAAGAAGTTTCAGTGAAAAAATAATAAGAAGATCATTTTGGGGTCTTTTAACTACTAATTTAATGAAATTAAGTTTCAAAACTTGTTATTTCCTCCCAAAAATAAAATAAAATAAAATAAAACGGATATTGTAACTCTTCAGGAGAACATCAATGCAGGCATGACATAATGAAGGAAAACTCAATTTATTGACCAATTCTAATAGTTCTATAGTATTCCGTTGCACGTTCCTTTCGTATACAAAATGTGAATAGAAAAATTATATTCCTCAGGCAGATCAATCTTCCTGAAGTATTTCTTGTCCTCCCTCAAGGGTTGTACAGCAGACATGAAACAATAGGTTACAACAGACTTAAGTTTTAGCCCAAGCTCTTTCTTCACAGGGGCTTTGCAAATGAAGCTAAGCAAAAGATCTTGATTTGGTCTTCAAATTAACCGTCAAAGCTTACCCTGTATAAACTTACTTGGAAGATTTTCAGCCTTTCCAGCATGTGTTATCTTTTGGAATAAGTCTCTTTCAGAAATAAACTTGGCAAACCGAGAACCTTTACCATCCTTGTCATTGTCTCCTAGTTGAAACCGTGGTAGATTAGGCAAAGAGGGACCTGGCTTGGGAGTCAATGGTTGCATCAATGCCCATATAGCTGAAAGATGTTCATTTGGTCTATCAAGATCTTCAAGGACTTCCAATGCTTGCATGTCTGCTAGAAATAGCCAACCAAGCTCATCAATTTGAAAAATTGATAGTATTTTAAAGAATTTTATTGTAGATTATAATTTTCTTTATCCTTTCTCAATATCTGTCAAAAAGAAGCACATGATAATGATATTCTAAAACAAAACTATTTGGTCATTGTATCTCACAAGATATTCCCTTATTCACACTTTATTTGAAGTTTACACATATATCGTGTGAGATGTATTCTATATTGTCACTTGCAATAAGAATGTCAAGCAAGTAATTGACCTTCAATTGCTAAGGCAAGAATTTATGGAACAGAGTTAGGTAGAAATTGTTGAGTCAAATATCTCGATTGTAAAATATAAAACAACAGTGGATAAAATTAAAAGATGGTACTCGTTCGAATAAATACATTTAAAGTGGTTTTGAAAAAATAAAATAAAATAAAATTACCTTTTGAAAACTTGAAGATAGGCTCCAGAGCTGCACATGGGATGCTGAAGTTCAAATGAGGAATTACAGTCCCCCCACCATGTCTTGCATTACTGTGAAGATGTATCAAATTAGACATTAAGTTCCACTCAGAATAATGGAAGAAAGTAACAATAAAATAACTCAGACAACAAATAAAGATAAATCCGAGATCATAGCCATGGTCATGATGGCTAGGGCATGAATGACTCTGAAACCCAGAGTATATACTACATATCCTCAAAAACTATCACCTAACCTAGTGATTCAAATAAAAACAATAAGCTGGTTATGCCAGCAGCAAGACAAATATTTTGCAATGCAAATTTTATTACAAAAGTTCTCATTAGTTAACTTCAAAATACAGTATTATAAGAAGTTTCCAATAATATTGAACTTTCAAGTAGCACAATCCCTGGCAAAAATTTAGAAATTGGTCAAAAACTTTATAACATTAGGTATTAACTTTAAACAATCAATCAGATGTCTGGTAAAATGACATATCCAAGCACACATCTTCTGAAAACTGAAGATAGCCTCTCATGATATACGTTGGCAATACTTGTATAAACCAACAGCATTTTGAGTATGTCAGCTGGATAAAAAAACTACACTACGGCACAAACTGCACAAACAATTTAAAAGTTTTGCTGGAGGGGATTATTTGGAATAGTGAAGAAAATACCACTTCAATTTACAACTTCGAGGATGTAAAAAGAAAGAAGCAACTGATACCAACAACCCTAGGAAAGACCATAGTACACTTAATGCTTTAGAACCAGCAAAGCCATGATCAACTCTGTTCAAGCTACCCTTCACATGAGGTTTATTTAGGTCCAAGGGCATATTACACTTTAATGCCTTAGAGCCAGCAACCCATGATTAAATGAGTTGGAGCTCACCTTGACATGATGGATATTTAGGTACACGCTGAACAGTGCCAAAGTGCATGAGTAGGAAAGGATAACTAAACTTTTCATATAATTTACAAAGTTGATTTTAAAAGTAATGTGCCAATTCACTGCAGAAGTACATTATTCTTATGGAGCTCATATTTGCACCATTAGTGTATTACCTAGTCACAAGGCCAACCATATGTCCATCTAAATCCACAACGGCACCACCACTTCCACCAGGATGGACAGCAGCAGTTGTTTCAAGCATTGCTGGAAACTTCCCTTGCTGTACACTTGATTCATGATGAAACTCAAAGTTTGCCTCAACTACTTTCGATATGACACCACAACAAGCAGAAGGAAGGAAATCTGAAGAAAATTCCACACCAAAAATTTACAAAATGGATACAAGTCCCAAGGTAACATGAGAATAAGCAAATACAAATAGTTTATTTAGTCAGACCAAAATGAAAGTATGCTGGAAAATTCTAATGCACTAAAATAAAGCCAATCACTGCAACATAGGCATGTCCACATCACAGAATAGTACCTTGACACCATTAATTGATCCTCAGATCTTAACCGTGCATGAACCATAACACTCAGAAAGTTCATGGAAACAAATCACAGTATGTAAGTCAGGGCAGGCTAAAACAAATGTTCTTAGAATAGCAAGTAAAAAGGCCCCCCTTTAGATAAATCCTGCCCACAAAACAACATAGCACTAGCAATGCCCATGAAACTAGAACAGTTATAATTTGCAGATAAAGGATACAGGAATAACTTCGAAGATATGACACGAAAATTTAAATTTTAATATGGTCCAGAAATTTATGAGGAAATCAGAATATGTCTTCACTGAACTCTTTGTGAATATAAGAAAAGAATTAAGTGACGCAAAGTACAAAACCAACCAAGATTTTCCAACCTAAGGCTGTTAAAAGTATAGGACTACATCTTAAATAACTTGATACAAATATCTTACGAGCATAATAAAAAACAACAAACTTGGCAACCATTTTAGGCTACCAATCACAATCACATATAGCAGCCTAATTAGGTTGTCAAACACTATCTTTTCCACACCATTAACACATATTGAATTTCGACAATCCCCCTCAAGTCGAAGTATATCTTGACAATAGCTTGAAACATATATAATATTGAATGCGAGATTTGACAAATGGAAGGTGACGTGTGACGGTAACACGTGACAATCTCTTCAAATATAACTAGCACGCTTGGTTGTCCAAAATTACAAAGTAAAAATCAAGCTTGTAACTAACGAGGTCCAACACTCCACTTATATTGACTCTCAAACAGGTACAAAATAGATTGAAGAAGTTGAAGTCATGCAAACTACAACAAATCGGAGAAAATTCCGGATATAGGTATTATTCCGACGAATGTACTGTTCCTACATCACTGTACTGTTTGGGTAGTGTATTGTTCAACAAGTATACTTAGAAGATAAAGAATCGAATTTTGGCAACCCAAGTCTCAAAGCAAATTTAAAACATAACTTAAACTAGAAATTTATGGTTTCTCAAACTCACTAAAGAAGCATAAGAAGCTCTGCATACCATGTTAAAAGTATAAGACTACATCTTGAATAACTTGATACAAATATCTTACAAAAGAGCCTATATATAGACTTACATAATAGAAAACAACAAACTTGACAGCCATTTTAGGCTACCAACCAACAACACATATACTAACCTAATTAGGTTGCCAAACACTACCTTTTACACACCATTAACCCATGATGAATTCCAACATCGAAATACATGCAGCTGATATGGCACACAAAGTAGAAATAATATTGATTTACTTCTTTTAAATGCCTACTGCACCACAAAGTGATGAGGAAGGGGGAAAGAAAGAGTCAAATAAGCTGAAAAAGCTCACCACATCGAGGTCCAAATAGCCCATGTCCCAATAACATATGCTTTTGATCCAAGGGAAGGACACGTTAACTCTAGACTAATAGGGAGAAGTTGATCTGGAACAAGCTCAAGCTGCAGTAGAGCAACATCAAGAGGTCCTTTGGAAACATAAACTACCCTAGCATCCGTCCATAACCATGGATCTGTACAATCTAACCGTACTCGGATGCTTCTCCGGCCTAGGTGTTTCATCAAGTTGAATCTAGATGTGTCATGTCCATTACCAGCAGAAAAATCCACATGCTTCAGTCTAGTAGGCACAAAATCCTGACTTCTCCTATGTCTACCATATTTCCCATATCCTTGAAATACAGGTTCACTGGGAGAAATGGAAGCAAACTCAGCCCTTGTTTGATCAATTTCACCAGCTACAGCAGCTTTCCCAAATCTCCATGGCTCCAAAAGATGAGCATTTGTAAGAACTAAACCTTGTTGGTTGAGCAAAACACCTGAAGCCCATGCTCCATCATCAATGGTTATAAGGCAAATGGAAGCCATAGCCTTCTCAGCAGGTGATGGTCCAAGAAAATCAGACTCAGGAATGTGGTTAAATGGACTATCTACATGAATACCATCAGTTAATGTCTTTCCTTCAGTATTCACGTTTTCTCTGTTATAGAATATCTCTTTCCACCTAACCAGAGGTTCTTCCTGCTGCAGTAAGTCATGGCACGTAGAGGCAATGGTCTCCCAAGGAATCACTAGCTGTCATCCAAAAGTCCAATTTGTATAACAAGTTACACAGGAAAACTCTAAAACATTTAAAACTCTCAAATCCAAAAGTGAATAAGATTACTTAGCATAAAAGTTTTTCCAAACAAATACATCTTTGGAAAGCAGATACTGAAAGTAATGATACAAAGGAAAGCTTGTTTAAAGTTGACATTTGCATGATTCTAAAAGCAACTCAGCAAAATGCATCCAGAAACAGGTCACTATGAAGTATGAAAAAAATGACTTAACACTTTGCGAAGATGTTTAACACTAGATTCAATATGTAAGGTCTATCTTCTTAAGGCATCTCAAACAAAGCAACTGTTTCTCCGTGCCAAGTTACAAGCATCTGCTAGACTCTATAGCAATGTTCATAATTCCTAATAGATGAAGAATGAAAATTTTCGCATAAGATAGCTTCTGCATTTCCACCATGCAAAAGGTCCAATTATAGCTCAGAAGAGATACCATATACTATCATTTTCCAGTTACCTGGACTTCTGCACCGCTATTCCTTTGCCTTAGTGGCCTAATCAGCATTCCAATAAGTTGGGCATATTCTCCGAAAACTGGGCTACCCTCCATTCCTGATACATTTAGAGCTTCAAATCAGACTCCAAGAATCAGAAGAAAAGGTTAAGTTTTTAAAGTAGTTGCCCGCACCAGGAAGGCACTTAATATCAGCCATTAACAATGATTTGCTGGAGGAACAAGGTGGATAGCTGTTGGCAATGGATCCCACTGATATACTAAGTCCAAAGATGAAAATAAACCTTTTACAACTCAGCTTCCAAAAGAAACAGATATCACCATATTTACAACAACATATTATATTCTCCAACAAATTCAAATGTCTAAAACAATCAACTTACAGAGCGATGAACCCAAAAGATAGATTACACATCAGGAACCAACAACTAACTCAAAATTATGGAACAAGGCAAGCAGATGAGGTAAAAGTTAAAGAAAATATTTTCTGGACTTCTTTTATGTGATAATAAACAATCATAAAACGAACCTGTTAAAGAAGTGCACAGGAGACAAGATGCCAAAGGGAGAACCCATTGCAAGCAGCAGATCTCCCTTTCTATTTTGAGGGAATGTATTCAATTCTGGCATATCCTAGGCACAATTCTTAACATTGTTACCTTCACAAGCAGAAGAAAATTTCAAAACATATATTACTGCATGAGGTTCAATTATGGGATTCCCTCATATTAATTTCTTCATGATTTTGAGGATATAGCTTTAGTCAAGAGATCTAATTTATAGATCAAAAGTCCCCCTTGGAAATTAAAATTCTGGATCAACATTTTTATAGTTACCAAAGAGTAACAATGCTCATAGTTTTCATAATCAAGAGATTAAATTCGTCTTAAATACCTTTTCCCACGTTTTGCCCCATCACGAAACTAGAGTCAAGCAAACCCTAACTTCTATGAATTGATGCAATTAAATCTCATGTTAAAGTTGTATTTCTCCTGCATTTCCACTCTCACTGGTTAGCAGTCTGAGATTCTATTACCATCAACAAAAAATTATTCTTGAAATAAAAGGTCCAATCAGTGAAACTTGCAGCAGAATTCCTTCAGTTAACCAGGCCAAACGAGAAAGGTGTAAAAAACTCATACCCGAAACTGTTTTAGTGCAACTCTCAGAAGCACTATCCTGGTAGTTGACTTGCTCAAAATTTTTAGATTGCTTGAATCAAAGTCCATATTTCGTCCTGGGTTCTGAAAGGGAGATTGCTCAACCTGAAATTATCAGTTGAGAGTTCCTGTTACATAGTACATAACCTCTGGTGTCAAATATTGATGTCTTTCAGAACAACTTACTGGATCATCACAAACCAAAAAGCATTAAAATTTTTGATAAATTTTTCATGTTTTGAGTGATTGAGAATGAAAAGCAAAAATGGCAAGTAAAAGAAAAAATAGAATTTGTCTAAAGCATAGACATGAACTGAAATTCAATTTCACAGAGGAACCTCATCAAACAAATTGCTTGACTTGGTAATTCCATATATCGGGTTTTTGGCACACAAATAAAGCTAATATGAATTAAATAACACTGCTTTTATCATTCATGAGATTCAATTGCACATCATTATTTGACTGAAATAGAGAGTCCAGAACTTCATTCTCCAGAAAAAATTTGGTCTAATGTGTTGAGTATTAAATATTTAAGTTAGGCAGTCAAACATGGCCGCTATGTGTGTTTGTGTGTTGTTTCTTCTACATTTATGTGTTTGTGTAAGCCTATATATAGGCACTTCTTGTAATCTAAATTATCAAGTCATTTAATACAATTAACATGGTATTAGAGCCACTTTTCTTGTGGCCTGAATCTTTTTTGATCATTTGAAAGATTTTCAGAATTTTTTTAGTGTTTTGCTTCAAGAAGATTTTCAATCTCAAGCCTCCTCTATATATCCAGCAATACACATCATAAATATATCTCCAACCAATGATAAACTCTGCAACCTAAATTCAGAAACATATATCCTCCTCTATTTGCAAGTTCCAGCTTCTTCAAGCTTCATGTGGCAACTTTTTCAACTTAAATTCAATTTCTATTTTATCTATTTTGCATCATCATTAAGCGCGCCTCAATCTCTCAGAACATCACCCGAAGTTTAGTGGTCAGAAGCTTCTCCACACGCCACCTACACTGGTCGAACACTGCATTGCTTCTTCCTCTAGCTTCTCCAGACTCTGCTTGATCTATTTCATGTGTTATTTGTTAATTTCACCTTTGATTTTTGAAATGGGTCACATTTGTTCTTTTGGGTCTTAAGAACTTTGAAGTGTTTCTTGGCTGCAATTGTTTCTTATCTCCAATTGGTCTCTGATTTAAGCAATGTACGACCTTAGTATTGGAACAAAATACAAGTCATGGCTGACGAAGAAATATTGAACCCCATTTCCCAATTTCAATCTGTTCAACCGAAAGTTTACGTGTCAAATTTATCTGGTAATGTTATTATCACCCATGATAAATTGATAGGGTCCTAAAATTATCAAGAATGGTCTTCTGATGTGAAATTGTGGTTCATGTGACAAAGGGTAGTTGATCATTTGACTATCAACTCTGAAAAAATTCACTATGAAAGAGATATGTGGGAAAGAGTTGATACCCAATTATGCAGTCTTTTATAACAGTTTCTTTCACCTAAATTAGTTCCTATATTCCGTCCCTTCATGACTTGTGCATCTGTACAGAAACAATCACAATCACTATATACAAATGATATCTCTCGTTTTTATTCCATTAATAATGAAATGGTGAATATCAAGAAGTCAAGTATGTCAATAGAAAAAATTTTAGGCAAAATTCAAGTGCTTATGTCAGAATTCAACAAGCTCTTGCTCATTGGAGGATCACCGACAGACCAGCTTGCTCAACGTGACAAGTTTTTTGTTGTCTTCACTCTTGCAAAGCTTGAGTCAGATTATGAACAGGTTTGTAATGGAATTCTCGTCGAAGAAACTGTACCGAGTACTAAAGACATGTTTAAAAGACTTCTACAAGCTTCTTCTGTCTCCAAAGAAATTACACCCTCCTCCACAATAGAACACTCTGCTCTTACTTTTCAAACTCAATATTACCGAGACAATAACAGAGGAAGAGGCTGAGGAAGTTACCGAGGAGGTCGAGGTGGTCATGCTAGTGGCAGAGGTGGCCGTGGCCCATTCCGATTTTGTGATCATTGTAACAAACCGGGGCACACATATGAAGAATGTTGGGCACTTCATAGTAAGTCAATAGTGGCTAGTATGGCACAAGTAAATTCAGACGCTCCTAATACACACTACTATCTCAAACACTGAGTATGAAGAGTTTCTACGACTCAAGGCTGCTAGGACATCTGTCACTCCTGAAGCATCGCATACCGCTCTTGCTTCACAATCTAACTCTATGTGAATTTTTTATTCCAAAGCTACTTATCATCTTTCTGGTAATCTTGATATTTTCTCTCGCATTACCTACTCTAATTCCCTTCCATCAGTTACCTTTGACGATGGGTCAATAGGTGCTGTAAGAGGCATTGAGAAAGTTACTCTTCTTCCTTCTTTATCCTTATCTAATGTGTTGTATATTCCTGGATGTCCCTTTAATTTAATTTCCGTTTATCAACTTACTCAGTCTCTTAACTGTTTTGTCGTTTTCTCTTCTAATTCAGTACTTGTACAGGACCGACACACGAAGGAGACCATTGGTGCGGGATATGAATCAAAGGGACTTTACCTCTTCTTATGTTCCAAAGCTGCGTGCACCGCTACTGTTTCTCCTCTTCTTGCTCATTACCGTTCGGGACACCCGAAGTCTTAATAAAATGCGTCAAATCATTCCCAATCTATCAAATTTAAAATCTTTTTAATATGAGTCATGTTAACTTGAGAAACATTCTAGAGCCTCATATCCAGATAGGGTTGATAAGCGTACTACTACCTCATTTTCTTTAGTTCACTCTGATGTTTGGGGGCCATGTCGTGTCCCGTCTATTATTAGCTATCGGTATTTTATTACCTTTATAAATGATTTTTCTCGTTGCACTTAGGTCTTTTTGTTGAAAAATCGTTTTGAGCTTTTTGATGTATTTCAAACATTCTATAATGAAATAAAATCTTAGTTTGGAGTCTCTATAAAAATCCTGCATAGTGATAATGCAAAAGAGTACTTTTCTTATCCCTTCACTACTTTTTCCTCCTCACATAGCATTCTTCATGAATCTTCCTGTGCTAGAACTCCACAACAAAATGGAATTGCTGAGAGGAAGAACCGACATCTTGTCGAAACAGCCCGCACTTTACTTATCCATCAAAAGATTCCTAAAAGATTTTGGGGAGATGCTATACTTCACTCTTGCTATCCTCATAAACTGAATGCCCTCTTCTGTCTTGCAAGGGAAAATTCCACATAAGTTTTTTACTCCCACAAGAACCTTTTCATAAGCTTCTGCTAAGGGTCTTTGGGTGTACCAGCTTTGTTCATGACGCTAATCCTGGACGAGATAAACTAGATCCCAAGTACTAAAATATGTTTTTATTGGATATTCTCGTCTTCAAAAGGGCTTTCAGTGTTATTGTCCTAAGACTCATCGTTTTTACACATCCTTTGATATTACCTTTTTTTAGTCTTCACCCTTATTTTCTTTGATTACTATTAATGAGTCTGACTTCAGTGGGGCACCTATTGGGACTGCATAAATACTTCCTACTTCCTACCTTCTCTGAGTCATCATCACATATAGTGCCTAAGAAACACTCATTTCACTTCATCCCTGAGTCTTTACCCCAAATCCAAGAAGAAAGACTTATGTCACCTTTCCTACACATATATCAGCAGGTGCATTCGTCAGTTATATAATTTACAAGAAGATCATGAACGTCCAGTTGATTCATGTTCTATGCCGTCGAATCCTTCTGACTCGGTCCAAGATTCACCTATTGCCTAATCGTATAGGTACCAGGATCTACTCGAAATCCTTATCTCATCTATAATTTTCTCTTACAAAAGCGTCTTTCTCCATCCTATTGTGCTTTTATTTCCCAATTATCTTTTGTTTCTGTCCCTAAGAATATTCAGGATGCCTTGTCTCAACCAAACTAGAGGCAGGCTATGGCTGATGAAATGAAAACTCTTGATTCTTCAGGAACTTGGGAGTTGATACATCTACCTCTTGACAAAACAGTAATTGGTTGCAGATGGGTGTATAATGTCAAAGTTGGCGCAGATGGACAAGATGGACAAATGGACAGGACTTAAAGCTCGACTTGTTGCTAAAGGTTATACGCACGTATTTGGTGTTGACTACACTTGATACTTTTTCACCTGTGGCCAAAATTACCTCTGTGCGTATTTTCCTGTCAATGACAGTCACTCGTCAATGGTCATTGCATCAGTTAGATATCAAGAATGTCTTCCTATATGGTGACCTGAATGAAGAAGTGTACATGGATTAACCTCTGGATTTCGTAGCTAAAACGGGAAGGAATTTAGTGTGTCGGCTTAAGCGCTCTCTTTATGGTTTGAAACAATCCCCCGTGCTTGGTTTGACAGGTTCAAGTGAAGTTGTTCAGCAGTTAGGTATGACTCGAAGTAAGGTTGATCATTTTATATTTTACAAACATTTATCAGGAAAAAATATTTATTTGGTGATTTATGTTGATGATATTGTTATCACTGGAGATGACACAGAGGGCATAAGTAACTTAAGAAACATTTATTTCAACACTTTGATACTAAAGACCTTTGAAATTTAAAGTATTTTCTAGGTATAGAAATTGCTCAATCACAACAAGGAATTTATGTTTCTTAAAGAAAGTATGCATTAGATATACTTAAAGAAATAGGTATGACAGATTGCAAACCTATTGACACACCCATGGATCCCAATGTTAAACTTCTTCCAGGACAGGGGAGCCTTTATCTAACCCAAGAAAATACCGAAGGTTAGTTGGCAAGCTCATTTATCTTACAGTCACTCGTCCTGATATCTCATTTTCAGTTAGTATGGTTAGCCAGTTTTTGCAAGCACCATGTAAAAATTATTGGGAAGCTGCAATAAGAATTTTAAAATATATCAAAAGGTATCTACGTACATGTTTACTTTATAAGAATCATGAAAATACAGAAATTGTTAGCTATACAGATGCAGACTAGGCTGGCTGTCCTTGAGATAGAAGATCAACATCAGGTTATTGTATCTTGTTTGGTAGAAATCTTATGTCATGGAAAAGTAAAAAACAAGATATGGTAGCTCGTTCAAGTGCAGAAGCCGAATACCGATCAATGGCTCTTAGGACGTGTAAGCTTATTTGGGTGAAACATCTTCTCACATAGCTCAAATTTTGTAAACTCAACCCTATGAAATTAGTTTGTGATAATCAAGCAGATTTGCACATTGCATCTAATCTTATATTTCATGAAGGACAAAACATATTGAAGTTGATTGTCACTTCATACATGAAAAGGTTGCTTCTGGAGACATTATTACTACTTTCATTATATCAAATTACCAACTTGCCGATGTCTTTACTAAATCTTTGAGAGGACCTAAGATTGAATACATTTGTAGCAAGTTTGGAGCATTTGATCTATATGTTCCAGCTTGAGAGAGAGTGTTGAGTATTAAATATTTAAGTTAGACAGTCTAAAATGACTGCTATGTTTGACAGCCAAACATGGTTGCTCTGTGTGTTGTTTCTTCTACATTTGTGTGCTTGTGTAAGCCTATATATAGGCACTTCTTGTAATCTAAATTATCAAGTATTAAATACAATTAACATAATGCACCAAGGTAGTTTTACAATTATACTACAAGATTTTCAACCTCCCTCAAGATTTAGACTATATTCTCAAGAAAATATATTGGCTTTCAGGGCTTCATAAAATAAGATAATTTTGTATTATGAACAATTAGCCTCAAACCAAAACTGAATAGGTTCCCTAAAATTGCAGGTAGCAAACTACAACATTACAACAGCATGAACCTGAAAAAGAAGTGATGGAGGCGTGCTACTAAGATCCATAGGTTACTCAGAAATGGCAAGTGGTAAGACATATCCAGAGATTATCTGATACTGTAAGAATGATCCAATTACAACCAAAACGAAGAGAAATTATTTGGACATTAGTTCTATGTCCCCAAATTAATGTCCAAGATATTACCGCACAGCCAGTCCTCAGGCTTCTAATGGATGCAATCAAAGACCAAGGCTTCAAGTTTCTAAGGCATGCAATCAAACACAACTACCGCACTCCTTATTCAGTTCACAAAGATGAATGCAAAAGAAATGGGCTGATAAAAGGAATGGTTTTGTCCTAGTCATGCTTCCTATTGAACTTTATTTGAAACATTGAGGCTGTGAACATCAACTAAATATGGGGAAAAAAAACGGATCAAGTAGTAATGTAGCATATCTTGTGCTCATGTAATAATTTAAGAAAATGCATTGTGTGTGTTATATAAGCAACATTGGAGACGTCTAAGCGAAACTCCACCTTCTATATTTAAGGAAAAATGGAAAAGAGAATACAAGGATGATAGACATTCTTCTTCTGATGTGGATGCTACTTGTAATGAATTGCACAATGTCTGTAATCTTTCAGATGCGTGAGTAACAGTAAAAGGGATCTAGTTTTGAACAATATCATTAGGTTTTTGGAAAAACCTGACACTAATCTTTGAAAGATGCATACCTATCAGCCAATTAATAATATTGCATCACATTTTGCTCCCAAAAAAAAAATCTAATTTCCTTTCACTTTTAATCAAAGTAGAAAAAGTCATCTATTTTACAAAACTTTTAGAGTACCTGCGACTGGGCAGTATCTGTAAGAGACCGAGTGCCACTGGCAAAGGAAGCTAAAGACCAGCCAACTTCCCAGCCATGGTCCAGTGAACCAGGAGCCTCAACTAAAGATTGGAGAGCACTAGATGACATGGGAATGTCAACCTTCATGGCAAACATCACAAAAACAAAAGTCAAAAGCAAAGTCTAGCACCCCTCTATTGGAAATATGGCAAAGCTGATTAATAATACATGACCAATCAATGTAATCTATAGTAAATGACATCAGAGAATCACCAAGAAGCTATACACATGATACCCAAGGATCATATTTAGCCTAGGAAAAAAAACATATTGTAGTAAAGGGCTATAAAGGGATTAGCATACAGGCCTCGTCATACCACGTAGACAATTGAAAAAACATTCTTGATTATGATATATCTAAAATATATTACAAGACATACAATCATCAAAAGCTCCGCAGGCAGCCAAGAAGAAGACTCCCCCTTGTAACGATCAACATTCAGTTCCTGATTCACATGTTCATGAAGATATAAATATATCAACTACAAGTAAAAAGCACATAAAGATAAGAGATAAAAAGCCTAATAGAATGTAAATTCTAGGATAGGCTGTTATACCTCCACCAATACGTCAATTTGAACACCATGTATCAGCTGGGGTTTATCCTGCTTTTAAATCAATTTTCAGCACAGAGATACAGTAAATATTTCATATGCATGCATTAGCATGTTTAAAAGGTTGACCTTTGAAATGTTCTCCCTGTGTTGCTGACTGAGAAATGGCTCGATCACAGATGCAACAGTGAAAACCATCACCGAATCCCGCAATGATGGTGCATTGTCCTCACTACCAATTTGCTTAGCTGCTGAAACATTACGAGAAAATCCCGGGAAAAGCATCCCTGATGCTGATAATGTTGTTTTGCCAGAACTAGGCACATAAATTAAAACATATTAAAAAATTATTTAAACCCCAAAAATTTAAATGAACTTATATACGAATTCCATTTTAAACACAGAAGAAACGCAACCGCATATATGTAACTTTCTGCTCAAAATCTTACCTGTAGTGATGGAAAGCATGTTTTCGCATTTTAAGGCCCTTTGGGTCCTGAAACCCGGGAAAATTGTCAACCAACTTAGATTAAAACAAAAATCATCCCAGAAGAAAACCAATTATCTAACTGATAAATAAAAACATGTGGATTGCAATACATGTAAAATTATTTATGTACGACGAGTTCATGTTCATATGAATAATTTGTATCTACCGCCGCCGCCCCCCGAAAAAAAAAACACTTACAGGGCCTTGAATTCTGACCATAACGGCAAAATTGCGAGCAAAGTCGACAATTTCGGGAAAGCCCATGCTGGAACAGTTGGCTGTGTGACCTCACCTAAAGGATTCCGGCTATGGAGCTCCTCTATGTCGCGGATATTGAACTCTACTGTTGGGCTTATCGGAACATTGAATTTGCGTATGAATATGAGAAGAAATACGCAATTTAAGGAATATAATGATTAATGATTGTTTTTTTCTTGCATATCTGTTTAAAACTTCGAGGCATCTTCTTGATTTGACTCTGGGAACTCCAAGACAAAATTAGACGATGTCGAAGGACGTTTTGGACAATGGCATGAATTGGCGGCAGTTAACAATATCCATCAGTGTTTTCCCCTTCTTTTTCCGTTTAGTAAATCAATATTTTCGATTATTAAGTACGTGACATTTTAACATATTAATAAAATATTATAATTTTTTAAAATAATATTATTTATTTTGTTATTTTTTTATAAAAAATTATAATTAAATTTTTTTATCTCTTTATTTAAAATAAGAAATAATACTGAAAATAATATACAAAATAAATTTTAAAAGTCTCAAAGTATTTTATTTTTTAAAATAAATAATTTATTCAAATTATTTTATATTGACGGAATGAGTAATAGACTATCTAATCAAAATTATTTAAGACACAATTAGACTATAAATAAAAAATTTTTAATAAAGAACTCAAAATATCTAATACAAAATTATACTAAATTATTACTGCTATTATTGTTATGTCATAAAAAAATGATGAACTCCCCTTTATATTTCTAATCATTTATTTTGTGTTGCTTGCATATAAATTATAGTAATATAATATTATTAATAATGAAATAAAAGATTATGAGCTCATAAAAAGTTATTTATAACACAAATGTATTTTCAGAATAGCTTAATGGTTTAACGGATAAATTTTAATTCACAATAGTAAAACCAATACTATAGTTTAAAAAATAATTGAAAGCTCATAAAACAAATTATACAAAATTTAGGCATTTCTTTTATTCTTGAGATTTGCAAAGTAATCTTGTGTCGCTCGAGTTTTTGTTCCCAATTGTCTAAATAATAATAATACAAGCATTCTCTAATTATAACTAGTGACTGCATAATGGGTGGACATGTTCATAGTACCTGACCTTTTTTTCTTCTTTTTTTTATTTTATGAACATAGTACCTGACTTTAAAAAAGCATGAAATATATTACTAGCAAAACTTGCATAAAAAGTTTAAGAATATATTACTTACATTCTCTGGACATGATATATACCTATTTGCCTTACATGAGTTATATAAAATTATTTGAGTAGCTCTTGATTGTTTATTCCTTTATTATTTTACTTCATTTTTGGAAAAAATACAAAAAAAAACTCATAAAATGATTTTGAAAAATACTCATATATTGTTAAAATAAAAATTACTCCATCTATCAAAAATCAATTGTTCGTTTTTTATTTTATACAAAAATTAAGTAATGCAAGTTAAAACATTATCTTTACTATCATGAGACTTTTGATATATTTGACCAAATATTTTTTCCAAGTTTTTCTTTTTCTTTTTCTAATCATCTTTCTTAAAAAAAATTGCCAGACACGCGAATCTCGTATCACATTTATATATATATATATATATATATATATATATATATATTCTTATATATTTTGTAGTCTAAATTTGAGTTTAGCTGCCACTTTCTTTAGGATGATAACGTGTCAAAGTGTAATTACTCATTTTTTTATACAAAGTCATAAAACTAAAAGGTACCTCCTATATTAGTATTAGGTAATATTGTATACTGGTAAGGTGAATTTAACTTAAACTTTACATTATAAACCAAATTATTTATCTCTCCTATATAAAAGTAGGGGAAATAAATACATTTCTATTGTTTTTTCTCTTTCAGTCAATACTTCATGAGGTCTTCATTTGGATGTCATAATCCATTCTTCAATTCCTCAAAAAAAAAAAAATCCATTATTCAAATGCAAATATGATAAGTGTTCGAGATTAAAGTATTTAAATAATTAGTAAGTATACATAATTTGACTTAGTTTTGTCATATGTATTTTTAAGTCGATTAGTTTTAAACATCAATGTATTGGAATTATACTAATTTTGTTTGGAAATTGAATGTTTTTTATTTTATTTTAAAATATTCAGAATTGAATATCTATTTTTTAAAATAAGTACATTTTTCATTTAAAATTTCAGTAAATAATTATTTTATTTAAATATTTATATAATATTTTCAAGGTCAAATATCATATTTAATTGTTGTATTTAATTAAATATAGATCTTCAATTTTAAAAAGAGAGAATATTTATTTTTATTTTAAATTTATGTAATCATAAATTTTTAATTCAATTGATATGAATTTACTTCTTTATTCTTTATAGAATTTAAAGAAAATAGCAAAATAACTTTAAAAAAAAAAAACTTACTCAACACTGAACTGCTCCTACCAATTTGATCTCTCTCATCAAAAGTCGAAGTTAATTTTATCATCTGTAATCAAAGTTGCATTTTTTTCTTCTTCTTGAAATGATATACAAATTAGCTCAAGAACTAGATGAGAAAAAAGTATATAATAAAACAAAAGCATATCATAAATATTATCTTAAAATCCCAAGATACAAAAAAAATCTAGAATTTTTTGAAGAAGTATCGTTCAAATTCCATTGCCAATCTTGTTATTTGACTTGATAAAAAAATTCTCTTTAATTTTTTATGTCAAATTAAATATAAACATTGATCATTGATGTTTTAACTCACATAAGAGTATATGTGTATAATATTTATATAAAATAAAAATAAAAAGAAAAAGAGTATATGTGTATTACATATATATTCTTGAATTCCTTAAAATTACAGCCAAAGAAAAAAATTTGACATGCCTTCCGAACTTTGTACTTCAAACTTTTCCGGTTGTACCTTCATTCCGCAAGGGTAGAAATATTAATTTAATTTTCGGTCCCGAAGTGTGGTGCACAGTAACTTCTATAATAATATATATATACTAGTATTATTATTTTTTTTTAACGCATTCGTCGTATAAAAACTGGACTTTGACGCACCACATCGGGCCACCGGCCATCGTGTCGAAGGAGTGAGCGAAAACCACACTCAGAAGAATCACCTCCGTCAATCTCTTTTTCTCTCGGCGTCGGAGACCGGCCCCACCGCTACCAGCAGCGGCAAGCTCCGCCACATTTTTTGACAAGTCAATGCCAGCGCAAAAGCGTTCGCACGAGTCCACTCCTCCTCCGCCGCAGCCGCTGGAGGTGGAGGTGGAAGAAGAGGAGAAAGAAGATGATTCGCAGCAACTCAACCAGAACCAGAACGGCGAACAAGCTGATGAGCCGGACGGTGCGTTTGCGTATGAATTTGTATATACACGAGAAGCTATAGATTTACATGTGTTTATGCAGAATTTTGATACGTTCTTTTAAGCGGAGAAATTTCGTCTGTTACTTACATTTTACCTGAAATTTTTTATTTTTAAACTCTTTGTTTTAACTATTAGATTCAGATGGAAGTTCTTCCTATAGTGGTGAAGACAAAGAGGACGACAAAGACGATGCGAAACCCGAGTACTCTTCTCGCTCCTTTTCTTTTTCGTCCTCCACAATACTCAGATACACATGTATCTTCGTGTGGGCATATCTGTCGATGCATGTGGACATGTATCGATTGTTGTGATCGGCTATGTGATCATGATTTTTGGTGTTTATCGCTCATCAAGATGTTAATCAATGTGTTTGCTCTAGGATCTGCATGTTTCTTTGGTTGAAATAGTCGTATATGCCGTTCTTTTGTGGAAATAAATTCTGCTTTTTAGTTTTGGATTTCTTTTATGTGTGAAAAAATTCAAATGGGAATTTAGTATTAAAAAAAAGAAAAAAAAGAAAAAAAAAACTTTGACAATGCTGTTTCTTTTATGGTCTTTGGGAGCTTTTATTTAGTTGTGAGTTAGTATGTTGCAGTTCGAGTTCGGTAAGATATAGAGATTACTTTCTCGATTTGTTTGCTTGGAATAAGTTTGCATGGGAGTGCAGATAAGGAGTTGCGCTGATTGAATTACTGGTACATTCATGCCAAATGCACATAAATTATGTATTTCAATTTTGGGTTTCAGACACAAATGTGAGGTTGAATCTCACCTTTAGTTACAGACCCATGGTGAAGTGTTTGAGTTTTCCTTTTACATCAGCAGCAAAAATCCTTCCATAAATCAAGCCTGTCAAAGGAACCAAATTCAGGATCTATGTTACAAAATACCAAATTAGTATGTTTTGCCATCAACCTTCACGTGTACCATCTGTCAGTGTATAACACTGTAAACTAATGGTCCATCCCTAACTACTCTTATTCAATCAGTTTGAGCTTCTGATTAACTACACTAGGTTTATTGGTGGCTTCTTGACTTTTATACATGTTGCAATATCTTTTATACTGCTTATCCACATCAGGAGGCGGAATTCAGAACATGCAGCCTGTCAATTGAGAGATTCACCAATTTCCTAGGATCACTTTGTCTGCCCAAGTCCTCTTTTTCATTTATCTAAGTATATCCTATGCCTTTGGCTAAGGTTGTCCTTTTGTAAGTGTCTCTGTTCTGCTCTTAGGATTTGATGTCTCAGCAAGTGCTCTCCAATGTTAGTGAGTTTGCACTTTTAGGTTTGAGCACTAAAGGCAATCAAGGAGAACTGACAGGGAAGTTTGATGAAAGGTGGAGTATAAATGGATGCAGTTGGACAGGAGAGTAATAGAGATGAAGGGTGTAGCTTTTAATTTACACGAGGCAATAATAAACTAGACATTCTATTGTTCGACAAAAAACTGAAGTCTCACTGGTAATTACATCATTTGCACTTATTTAATCACTTTCTTCCGCATGTCCTTCAGAATTAGGGGAGTTACATCAAATTCAATGGATGTCAACATCTCTTTGTTAACTGTTATGACTCTGTTGAAGTCCCATGCATAACAATAGACACCCTTCTTAAGCCTGCGAATGGTTATACCAATTTGGGAAATGTTTGCAGCCATGATATGAACCAAAATATCTGCTTCTGGGGTTGGACTAACTGATACACACACATGCGCATACATATATATTAGGAGTTTTTTTTGTTCCTTTTTTGTGTGGGGTTTATATTTTCTGATTTTCCCCCCTTTTCCAGATTTATAACCGTGAAACTGTCAGATATTCGGAAGGAAGTACAGTGTCCAATATGCTTAGGTATGTGAAGTAGTTCTAATTTTGTAATTCCAGTTATTTGTTTATTTGAATCGAACATGTTTTCTGACGCTCTTGCTCATACACATTTGGAAATCAATAGGTAATTTATCTGTAAACTATAAAATTACCACTTCCTCTAAAAGTTTAAGCTATTGGAGAAAAAAATAATTTATGCATTTGATATGTTTCTTACAAGTTTCACTTGTGCAAGAAAGGTTACGTCAAATGCCCCAAATATGACCTCCTTGTAGCACCTCCATCTTGAGGGCGTAACTTTTTGTCCACTAGATGTTCTTTGAAGTTGATTGACTGTGATGAAGTTTCATAAAGCAGAAATTTTCCATGATTCTTGAATTATAAAGTATTATTATGAGTTTGCAGCTTGTTTGACACCAAAGTAGCAGGTGCTTCAGCTCAATCACATCCTTCCCAATTAACACCAGAATCTTCTATTATTTGTAATGCTGCAGTTGTATCCTGCTGGAAAACCTTTTATAAGCAAATAATGATAGAGATTTTATAAACTCTTTTATAAGCAATATTTACGCAGCCTGAATTATTGATAATGAAGCTACATACTGGTGGCAATGAACGGTTTGCCTTTCTGAACTGGTCTAAGTTGAGGGTACTTCTGGCAAATAGGTATTGCTGGAGAATGATTGCAGCCATAGATGTTTGTAACTGGTTAGTACAAAGTTGAGCTACCAAAGTCGAAATTGGTAGTGTTAGGGGCCTCTTGTGGGAAGGACTACAGACCGTGTGCTACTCTTTGGTTCACTTCTGCAATTGCAGTCAAGTAAATATGTCTGATGCAGTATTGCTTTACCAATTTTCACTCATAGGTGTGATCCGGAAGACAAGAACAGTCATGGAATGTCTACATCGCTTTTGCAGAGAATGCATTGACAAATCAATGCGGCTTGGGTACTGTCTTATGCTTTTGGTTTATTGACCAAGCAGTGACTGCATCTATGCTATTCATGTTGCGCTTGAACTTCAATGCAGGAACAATGAATGCCCTGCATGTCGCACACACTGTGCCAGTCGCCGTTCCTTGAGGGATGATCCGAACTATGACAATATAATTGCTTATCTATACCCAGACATTGATAAATATGAGGAAGAGGTATACTTCGACTCTCTTATAATTTTCATTAGCTTTTTCCCCCTTAAAAAAAAACACAAAAATAATTAATGAAGTTGTTGCGTGCTAAGCATTTAATTGCCTATTATCTTTCAAGGAATTGGCATTTCATGACGAGGAGAAGGCTCGCAATAAGCAGGTATGTCAATTCTTGAATCTCACTATAGAATTTCATTCCTGCATTGAACCAAATCATGAAAAAATTGTAAGCTCTGACCCTCTGTTCAAGCTGTAGCTTGACCTTCATCTGAATGAAAAATGTGGTTATTTTATTTCTGCTACTGTTAGGATTTCTTTGCATTTTGATTTTTCACACATAAATATTGCAAACATACCCAAAGAAAATTGTGTAGGGTCCCAGCGATCATTCTAGTATATGACTTTGTACTGGTTACAAGCTCATGTTTGGGTTTTTGTCTTAGATACAAGCTTCAATTGCCCAGACTCTTCGACGACAATCAGAAGCATTGGGAAGAAAAAAAAGTGCGAGGGCCGCTGCTACAGCTTTTGTTAGGAGATCACATGGCAATTATCGAAACATAAGAGCAAGGAGAAATCCTCGAAATGCGGACAACCAAGGATCTGACGAGGAAGATGATGCTAACGGAAATGATGGTGGAAAAGATTCATCTTCTGCCGAAGATCGCTGTCAAGATGTCAAACCAAAGAAATATAGAAGATGGGGTGGAGCTCGATTTTCTCAGCCTTCTGGAACTGGCAATTCTGATGCCGGGTGTGATGAAAATGATTTTGAAGTGAATAGAGAATTACTTGGTGCTTCTGCTGGGCTAGTTGGCAGTTCAGATATTCTTGCCTGGGGAAAAGGTGGAATGCGCAGTCACACCCGACATGGTGCTCTCACTGGCACCAATGGCAAGTATACTAGAAACAGTCGACTCTCCAAGTTGATGGATTGTCTCCGATGTTCAGATGAAAATAGCCATGAGGTAGGGCGTACAACAATGTGTTGAACAACTTCAATTTGTACAACTTTTTCAAATTGAAAAACAAACTCTTCTAAATGCTATGAAATGCACTTTCTTGTCTGGATCTGGCTGATGGTTTGGTGAGATCATCTGCTATGAAGCTGTATACTTCATTTTTTGGCTTTTTGGCTTTTTGGACTGACATATGAGTAAAGTCTTCTTTTTTTCCCCTGATTTTCAGTTGGACGTCAGTCTCATGCTAGTTTCACTATATGAGAAGGAAATACCCAGTTTGCAGAGACCTTATCTCTGTTGTAAGCCTACTCTGTCAATTGGGCAATTGTGCCAGGTGAAATATTGATCGCTCCCAAACCCGTAATTCTTTCTTGGTCTTCAGTGATGAATGCCTACATAATTGATTGTTTCTTTCAAATGTGTGTTTCCACTCAGTATGTTGCTGTCCAGACTACCATGCCAGCTGGTGAAGTTCAAATCTGGGCTACAAAAGGTCTTAAAAAGGGTCCTGAGTCTATACAGGAAACTGAACCCCTTGCTCCAGCTACCATTTTAGACAAGAGTGAAGTGCATCCATTGGAAGAGAGTCAGACGCTGGGTGAAATTCATCACAAATTCAGTTTTAATCAGGGCAATTTAGTAAGCTCTTGTTTGAAATGCTCGTAATATGTAGAAACATAAACGCATCCACCTAAATAGATTATAGCTTTCTTTGGCGTTCTGCATTGAGTATCTTAACCCTTTTACTTGCTGCTTTCAGGTTTTGGCATATGGGCGGAAATAGCAAGTTTTACAACTATAAATGCTAGGAACTTAAAGGTATTGTCATATGTAAGCGAATTGTATACTAAGATAGTGATAGAAGGACCTGTTATTTAGTTCTGAAATTAGGAGCTGCTGTGCATATTTCCTTATCAACCAACAGTGGTAGGAAGTTCAAGAATGAAAAGACAAAATTAAATATTTTAGTATTCACTGGACTTTGTCTTGTTTATTTATTGATTAAAGGTGATATTAGAAATTGTACTCTTTTAGATTGTTTTTTTATAATCTTCTACCTGCCTGCTCTCTTGAAGTTCAGAACCCAAAGAGTTCAAGAACTTATGTTGATGAATTGATGTTTCTATAAGTGTTCTGTTTTTGCATCAAATCTTTTGAGGATATTCTGATGGCCACTTCGATTTATTCCTTTCATTGTCGTTCTGTTTAGATTCGTTTTTCCCATATGATTTTTCCGTCATTGGTTATTCTCTTCGTTAGCATTCTACAAAAACAACTCAACGATCTTGCTCCCAGAATGGTTTCGATATGGGAACGGTGCTTATGGTACTAGCGTAGAGTCTGGAGGTGGGTGCTTACTAGAGTGAAATTTGCTAAGGTAGAATAAGCAAATTTGATCAATGAAGGTCGTCGTTTGAGAATGGATTTGGGAACTGGACAAATGACCGCCTTGGTTTGGTAATTTTTTTGTCAATCTAGAACTAAAAATGTAAGTTAAGGAATGGTCAAAATTTATATAAAATACACTAAAAGGACATAATTCATTATTTGTTTTGTTTCTTTAATTCTTTTGTTTTTCTTTCATCTTTGTCAATATGTATTTATAAATAAAAAATATTAATAACGGATATAACAGAAGTGAAAGTTTTTAACTATTTCATTGATTTATGAAATTAATTAAAGGATTTAATATAGTTTGAGGGCATTTTTCACAATTTACCCAAATTAAAGCAATAAGTAGAGATTATTTTGACTAAACTTTCAAACAGAAAGGAGTTCAATACCAGTTGTACAAAACTTCTCAAGGTTTATTATTAATATTATTAGATACAACCATCCACATTTTTTTTTTTTGATACAACCATCCACATTAATAGTAATTTGTTAATTTATTTCCTTAAGTTCACTTCCTTCATCGTCTTGGTCCTTAATATATATTAAGTCCCTTAAAAACTTTCGGACGGCTACATTTCTTATTTAAAGGAAGCCAAAATTCAACAATAAAGAGCACATGTCGTGCATGTGACTCATTTTTCAAAGGGTAAAAACGAAAATTTATGTTAATGAAAAACAATTTTTTTAGTTACGGAGATTATTAATGTAATATTCCCCAAAGACCGAATATGGGGTGATATAATTAATCATATAACGTAAAAATGAAAATATCCCACGAGATATCGGGTCATTTGAGCAAGCGGGTCCGCTTGGATATTTCTTTTTGCATAATCTGAGTTTTTTGTTTTTTTAAACTCATTATACGTAAAAGACGGTACAATTCGATAATCTTCGTCAAAGTTGGTAATCCAGATGTCGCAAAGAGAGTAGACGGCAAGTTCTAATTTTATTTTAAAAAATTAAAATAAATTTCATTTTAAAATTAAAATACAATACAAGTCAAAAAGAAATTAGCCCGAGCACTACGGAAAACCAAGTGAAATCTTCTTACGAAACTGGGGGACACAAAACAAGACGCTCACTTGCGAAACTGGGGGAAGTGTACAGTTTTTTCCCGCCAAATAGCAATACAACGATCCCTTCCGGAGGCAAGACGCACACATATCGATCTGGATAGCCTTCTCTAAGGCCTCCACAAAAATTACCTAATCGAAATATAAATATTTAATTTCAAATAAACAAAAAATATTTGCAACTCTCAGATCTCTTTATCTTCCAAAGTCTTTTAATATCAATTAGTTGTTTCGCTCTAGATTTTTCCTGAATTTGAAAAAAAATACTTGGGGTTCTAATAGTTTATTTTCTTCAATTTTCAATTTATTCATAAAAATATCATGAAATTAAATAAAAAAATTGTCGCAAAATAAACATTTATCAAATTTAAAAAGGACAGATCAACAATAGTGATCGTCACAGCCTGTAGGCCCCGCCCCAACAACCACGTTAGTAAGAGAGCAATTAATTTTTGACGGACCGACTGAAGTTAGTTTTCGCAATTACGCTTACCAATCATATCATGTCAAATTTCTTTTTTTTTTTTTTGAGTAAATAAGAAATGAGCATTAGTATTGGCCCTATTGGGACTATAATTAATTGCCCTTATCTTCGATCATTGATTATAATTTAATTACACAAGATAAGCATCAAGACTCCCAACATACAATAATAAGTACAAAAGTCACATTTCCCTTATTCAAAAATCAAATACTACCATTGATAAGCATCATATTCACATTCACAGTGCTCATCGTCAACCCAACCATGAAAGACAAAGCTACTCAGTCACTCAATCCACAAAGCTCAAGATTAAGAAGTTATCTCAGCTCACTAGAGAATTGAAACTAATCAGTAACGCAAACATAGTACCATCCTGAAGGCTTAAACAAAACACACCACTTCTTGGGTAGAAAAACATAACAGAACGCGCTATTTACATGCATATCCCATCAGCCACAGATTTTATGGCCCTTCAGCGATGCTTGCTCCTTGTCTCGCCGCTGTAAAGCCTGCAACCAAATCAGAGAAGATTGATACATCGTTAATCGCCAAATCCCACTTCCTCAAGATGTACACAAACAAATAAAAGAATTATGCCAATTTTCAATTTTTTTCCTTTTTGACAACTTCTAATGGATCCACAAGAATCCTCTACTTTTATGAAGGGAAAATGCATAATATACCAGTCATAGACAGTGGGGGAGTTGGGCTGCGGCTTGTCAAAGTAGTCAGAACCAATCCCCTTGGTAGCACTGTTGCTGCCAGGGTTGAAAACACTCCTCCACACATTTTCTTTCTTGGCCGATTGTGGAGTCACTGGCGTCCCTGGGGTAGTAGGGGTTCCGGGGTGGTTAGATGGCATGGACAGGGACCTCTGATACTTGCTGCTGCCTTCTACCACCGCATCTAAAAACAAATTATAGTAAATCGGATATCAGATACTCAAAATCATAACAAGACATTCAAGTATAGATTAAACAAAAAGAGATCAGTGTGCAGCATCCAGATCTATGCATGAAAATTGCAAGCGGTTTATCTTTTTATTTATTTGCTAAGAGAACACGCAAGACACTCAGTGATCATAAGAAAAACTGAAAACAGAGAAAAAACAGAAACAGAATTACCATATCTCTATATGTTAAAAATAAGGGATTACTGGTTTCCGAAGGGTACCTGTGTTCACTTTCAGAGGCTGAGTGGCCAGCTTCCTCAGCTTGCCAAGCCCACGTTCCGGTTGAGGTCCGGCTATGACGTCGTCCCAGAGCTTGTCAATCAGAACCATCTTGATCACAGGCTAGTTTTCTTTCCCCTTCCTCTTAACTTTCCTCACTAGTGCATCAAATATATAGAAGCTGGATCCTCAAATATCTCCTAGTCTCTAGACAACTTCAGTTGAAAAGATATCTAAATAGGATTATCTCTACTTCCACTCCTTACGAGCTGAGTTGTCTACATAAAAGGGCAGTGTTGGGACTGCAAAAGTAAAAAGAGGGAGTGGAAATGGAGATAATCCAAGTGGATAAGCTTGAAGACTCCCTGAAAAAGTGGGGCCAGGTTGATGACTTGTATGGCTAGGTGGGGATGGGGAACGTAAGTAGAGGGCTGCTGGACAATTGTTATCATTTTTCATGAATGATTGTCCTCTTCTAGGGTGAAAATTTTGGTAGATCCACATGACATTATTGGGGTAAATAATTGGGCTTTTTTACTAGTGGAGACACTTTGCACCCATACCATGAATTTACTACGGAGTGTTGGTTTGATGTGATTTCACTGATGTTGACGCTTGATTTTAATAACAATGTGCATTGTGTCCCATAATGATGCTGTCTCTGTCAAGACGAGTAAAACATTCAGAAATATCTGACCTTTTCTTTTTCTGAAGAGGAAGGATCTGGATTTTTTTTATTGCATTGGGATTGGGAGAGGGAGGGTCGAAGAAGCTGCAACCTCTTTGTACCTCTTTAACGAAGGATATGTAATTTTGAAGATCCATAATTGCTGTCAGAATAGGAATTGATGCTTGCAGAATATTGAAGAGTGAACACCGCACAGTTACGAACTGGATCATGGACACGGAACTAGAAGAAAGATGTAAGCCCGAATGGTTCTTAATTGGACTCACTGCCTAAAATGCCTCCTGCAGCCCCTTGGTCCCGATTCTAAAATCGCCGACAAAGTAGAGAATGCATCAGTCACCACAACCCAGGAAGAGAATGTAGATAAAAAACTTATTACGCTAAATACTTCTTCAGTTTGTTCTTCTTATTTTATATATATATAAGAATGTAGATAAAAAACTTATTACGCTAAATACTTCTTCAGTTTGTTCTTCTTATTTTATATATATATATATATATATATATATATAATAAACCACAATTATGACTCATTTTTCATACTTCTTCGTTTGGAAAATGAATGCAAGTATTTTCAATTGTATATATCTTAAAAATAAATCATTTATAATCTCATCACTGCAGCTTGAATAATAATAATTTGTATGGAGATTAACCTTGAAATCATTAATATTTGGTTCGTCAAAATTATAATCTTTTGCAAGTACCTCTCCATTCTTACAAAGTTATTAATTTTACCTTAAAAACTGACAAAATAATCTGAATACTAGCCTTATATACGATGAGAAGCATTGAAAAAAATTACTCCTCCGTTTGGAATGAAAAATTGTATTATTTGGACCCCTCATTTTTTTCCAAACGTAGTCTCATTTTATTTTAATTAAAGTTTTTAATCCCTTATCTTTTTACCTATAACCAAATGTGATCTTTAGGATCAAATTTAGTAATCATTAAGAAAAATTACCCTATTTGATTCCTCATCTTTGCACTTTTTTTCAAAGTAATCCTACTACATTTTTAGTTTCTCATCTTTTCACATATATGACCTAATATGGTACTTCTAAGAAAATTAATACTGAAATCTAATAATAATATTAAAGAATTTGATCATATTAAATAACTCAAGAACCATGAAAAACCATATGTACAACTTGATGAAATTTAAATAGTTAAAACATAAAAATATGAATTATAATCAAATTAAATTAAACACTAAATGCAACTTGATTATAGAGTTTCCTTGTAAGAGTGAAAATCTAGTGAATTGCGACCTATGAAGAAACCCTGTAAAATTAGATACTAATTATTTAATTTGATTAGTATTTAATATGATCAAAATTCATATTTTTATATTTAAATAAATAACTCTAATCAACTTGCACTTTAATAGGTTTTAATAAATATGATTTTTCAATATTTCTTGAGTTCTATAATATGATTCCCATATTCCGACATTAATTTTTTCATAATGACCACATTGAGTAATTGAGTGATATATGAAAAGATGATAAACTAAAAATTCTAATTAAATAAAATATGACTACATTAGAAAAAAATGCAAACACCAAAAGATCCAATAGGACATTTTTCCTTTATGTGATACATGAAAAGATGATTGAATAAAAATTTCAATTAAAATAAAGTGAAATTACATTGAGAAAAGTGAAAAGATAAGGATCCAAATCGAATAATTTTACTAATTAAATATTCATATTTATATTTAATTTATTCATAATTATGTATAATTTATTTAAATATATATTTTTTATCTTAAATTTCATTAATAACATTTTTAATTTAAATAATATATATTTTACTGACTCATAAATCGCATAATCACTTTAATTTAAAAAAATTATAATCAAAGATAATTTGATAAGTTGATTAAAATAAAAAATAAATATTCAATTTAATAAGTTAACAATTCCTAACTCTTACGCTCTTAAGCATACCCGTTTGAAAAATCCGCCCCAATTCCCAAACTTTTGTTCTGCCTCAAGTGCCCAACCACGCAGAAAACAAGCACACTATTTTATACTAAAGCCTTGCTATTATCGATTTTTTGGCTTATGTGAGACATTCTGAGATCCTATTTTCAGAACAAATATTCAATTTTTCAGGACGGCCAAGAATGTGATTAGACACTATCGTAACATTCTTTTTGCAATTCGTTTGTACTCTTACCTTCTTTTGGTCCAATAATTTGTGCATTCTCTACTCAAATAACATATTCTTGATTCTGATAGACCATTTCCTTCCACGGGGTAGCAGGCAGGAAGCACTCATATTTTGTTCAGTGTTTGGAGTTCCGTGACAGATGACGTGATCTGTTGGTCAAGAAACCAAAGAATAAGAGTGGACACAAGAATTTCTCATGTCTCATGGAGGACCTCTTACCCCATACTAGTAGTAGTCAATTCGAAAGAAAAACCGATGCTTGGGACTCTCCGACTGTACTCCGCCCGAATGAGAATGAAAATCCCGTGTGAACCTGTTGAGAAAATACTCATGATTAACAATTTGTTCATAACAGTAGTAAAATGCATGTAAACAGAGATACTTGTCATGAGTGCCTTTGCAAGGAATTGGAGTAAACTATCTTTAGTCAGAACCTTGCTATTATCGAGACCCCTATTGGTTTCAGGCTAGATTTGCTCTTGCTACTTTGACTCAACTATTCATTCTCCATGCACTCCATTGACAAAACAAATCAATTTTCCAGGACGGCCATACACAAAAATTATCCAGTCAGGAACACTAGTAATTCCAATACCATGTGCTGACCAAATATTTAATACTGAAGCAGCACTTATTGTAATGATCACCCAGACAAAACTATCTATATCAAGTTGCTCGGACTGAAAAAGACCTTAAGAAAAACTCAAAAATCACGGTTTTAGCAAGTGCCAAATATACATGGCTCGAATCCTCTTAAGCATTGATAAGGATTATTGTTAGTATTAAACCTAAAGAAAACTGCCATTCTAAATTCACAACAATATTTACAATGTTAATCACGCCTACCAACACTAAGATTCCACAAGTAAAAAATAAATATGTTTTCCCAAAATTTTTGGATTGGAAAAAAAAAAATCTCAACCTAGAATCATCAAAGGAGGCCAAAAGACAAATACAAACTGTAAAATAGCAACAATGTTCATCAGAGCACAGTCCCAGAGCAGCAGAGCATATATAAACCTGAGTCATAGCAATGTCAGCTGCAACATCCCAGTCTTCCCATAAAGTATGTCTCTGGATGTTTCTCCTGATCTCACCTCCTCATGCGAGTCCCTCTCCTTCACAGGCCTTGTATGTATTCAAAATCAGCATTTAACACCTCAGAGAGGGTATGCATGCCCACTGCCTCGCGCCAGAAAGGCTTCCCAAGAATTTGAATTCAGTCATGCTACGGTGGCCTCAACTATAGCAGTTCCTATAAAAAACTACTCAGCTGCTGAAACAATGTTTCCAAATAGTCAACTTCAGCCACATGCAATTCCATTCAGTTCAAATCAAACTAGACCGGTTGAGCTAACTTCTTCAAACTTGGTCATCCCATCAGCCCAGAGCAAGAACAGTAGATCAGAAATTGTGCAGTCAACATTAGACAAATCCACAAGAAAACCTAACGCGAAAGCAAGAAAAGGAACAGATCAAATGCATACCAGTGGAAGGCAAGGGCTGGGTCAGAGAATTTTCAAGTCATTTACCACACCATGCAGAGATTGCCGTACCATTGAGCCAAACCCCTCAATCAAGAAACAACTGCAATGAGGAGACAATGATCATTAGATTCATTCCAGGCTTTTGAAGAACTTTTTATGTAGTTTGATGATGACAACTGTATCTAAGTTCAAGAATTTCTATAGCAGGAATTCAATTTGAAGTTCTACTGCAAAAAAAAAAACATTCATCAACTTCTGATGTTTTCATGAAGTTCTTAATATAGAACAATGTTTGACATTTAATATCCAATTTAACCCTTTGCAGTGAGACAAGAACCACAAATAGGATGGAACCTCCAGTTTCTTAAATTGATTGCTAATTTTTCTGGTGAACTCTTTCTCTAATTTGATTATAGCTTTGTTCCACAATAAAATACGACAAGGAAACCCAATTTAGAGTTCAAGTCTGCTTGCATCTTTTGCTATGAAGTTCACTATGTGTTTCTGTCACTCACCTTTCACAACATGAACCATATAATGCTCGCAACAAGGTAAAAAATTTCATTTGCTACAGCAATGTAAGGTAGTATTGCTGAATAGACCCTAATCAAGCAAAAGTTTGGACTTCAAAAGATCCATGTAGCTGGTAAATATAGGAGATCCTGAGATTGTAAAGCATTTACAATAGAGAAGCTAGGAAGGGAAAAATTGATGAAATGACAAGCAGTGAAAAACCAAATCCATTTGCAAGCAAAGCTCTTCTTTTTTTGTGTTTCCTAAGTCTTTATCATTGCTCTCAACATTCTTCACTCCTTCACACGTTCCTCATCCCAGCATTACAAATCACTACTCTTTTATCATATTATTCCATAATATTCAGTCATACATATCTTCCAATATGAAATATCACCTCAAAACACCCAAAAGGCGATGATAACACAAAATAGATGTAATTTCCAAAATAAAGTTAAGCTCAAGCATAAAAAGAACTCAAAGTTAATATTCAAGCTAATCAAACTTGTCTACATTTGGCCAAAAGATTTTATCCATTCTTTTTTCCTTGCCTTTCTCAGAAAAAAATTCTTTGAGAAAAAAATTTCCTCCAAATCTCATAATTTAAAATCCCAACAAGTCCCACAATGCACATTAAATATACATTTTTAAATATTTTTAAAAAATTTCAAGCATTCACTAATTTATTAACTTAATTTGATTCTTTGTTAATTATCCATACACATATGAACCAATTAGTGTCAAATGAAACATCCAACCCAAAAATTAATAAATCTCATCCATATACCTTTTTCCTTTTCATTCTCAATTTAAACAGAGAATTTAAACCTCAAAATCCTAGACACACCTTTAAACTTAAATAAACATGATAATATGATAGAATAAACAAAAGCATGTGAATTAAAGTATTCTCATACATCCAATGCAGGAAAGATGGACTGTGTTTAAATAATACATGACAAAAATATGTATACCTCCAACTCAATCACAATTTAATTTGATTGGTGTTATGGTTATCACTTTAAAAGTTCCCACCCCTGAAAGGAGGAAATAATTCCAACTTCTTTTCTTTGTGTGTGAGAAATGGATTAAGAAAGGCATATATAAAATGTTTTTTAGGTGTCATAGTTTACTTTTCTATGCATATTAAGGATTTGATAAATTCTATGGTGTAAAGTATTAAAACACCTCATATACCATTATTTAACTTCTTAAATCAAAATACTAAATCATTAGTATTGCATTATCTCTCTTTCCTTCAAGCTTGTGATTAGTGGAGTTTTAGAAGTCTTTAGAGAAAGGTAAAGTTATATCAATTACCGAATTCCAATATGGAGAATAAAATACTATGGATTTTACTCTTATACAAAAAGAGGACATTTATTTCTATACAAACAAAAAAGGAAAATAGAACATGTAAAAGAATACAAAGGGAACAAATACCTCTGAACCAGGGCAAAAAGTTGTCACAAAGGTTGAACCAATAGTTTTTTAATTGAACACATCTGCCATTTGAGGAAGATTACACCATTGTTTTTATCATAATAGATCAAACCATGTAAGTAGTTATAAAGGAAAAATGTAGTTTGAAAGTCTGAATGGCAAGGCCATCTTTAAAAAATTCTCCCTGTTGTCCTTGTTTGCAGTCAGGTAGGGGCAGTTTCTTAAGTTGCTCAACTATCCCCTGGCTCGCGCTCGTGAAGTGCTAAAAAATCTTTCTCTCTGGAGGACCAAGTAGGAAATAGCTAGTAGCAAAGGAGCCGACTTAGCACCACTGTTTCATATTAGACTAGCACATGCTTCACCATGTAGGGTATAACATGTTGCCCTATAAACCTACATCCCCATCTCTAAAGTATGATATCTTAGTTTCTCATAAAGGTTGATGAAAATTAGGCATTGCAAATGTTTAAATATTTTCTCAATCCAAGCTTTGTTCTTTCCAATGGAGCAAGCATATTAGTTTGAATCGAATAATCAAAAGGAAGATGTTATTGCCAATCGAGAGTTTTATCTTGTCCTTATTCATCAATGTAAGAATGCCTCTCACATTTGTTTCCAATGGCTACCATCTATTGGACTCGGCCATTAGAAATACTTTCGTTTATGGCAATCTCCTTAAATAGTTGTATACATGTCAACCATCTCATTTCATCCCTCAAAGAATCCCATTCCCATTTACAAAGACCTCTTTATGATTCAAAACCATCTTCTTGCACTTGACTTCAAACCCTGCGCTACAAAACTTCCAAGTGAAAAATGCATTGGCCAAACCAAAGAATTGTCTCTTCTCACAAATTTAGACCAATGACTAGAGCTAAAGTACTTCCAGCTCGCTAAAGTGGTTCAATCATCTCGAGGCATGACTATTTCTCAACTTAAATGTATAATTACATTCTTAAAGAAACAATGATAATTGACCATGTAATTACATTCCTAAAAGAACAATGATAATTGATTACCAAAAGAAAATTGAAAGATCTTATTAATATATCTTTCATTTAGCTTGTAAGCTCATTAGGCCAAATGGTGAATTGAATCTCAACAGAACCATAAGTCCGCTTAACTTATTTTCAAAATAATACTCGTCATACGCTATTTACTCTTAACTCATTTCTAGGCAATGATTGGTATGTGTCAATGGCTTTCTAGTAAGGATGTTGTTTGTTACATTTACTCCATGGCTATTATGCACCGCTTATAGTGATATCCTTGAAGAGCTACATATAGATAAATGCATAGAACCTATTTGTCATGATACAAAGGTCTCTTTTATGATTTGAAACAACTTTCTCATACTCCTTTTGAAGAATTATAAATGTACTACTCCCTCATAAATGAATGCCCATAATTCCATTTCAGATGTCCAAAATCAAATGTCCATTTTCCAAAACAAACATATTTATCATAAAAAGTTCCAAAAACATCTTCAAATCTTCAATTTGAGAAATGTATATCTCACTAACTCGTATAATCTCACCACCAACACAATAATAGCACAAATAACTAGTTACCTTTCTCAAAACTAGAAAGTAAAAAAGATGAAATGTGTGATCAATTCATTTCTCATTTTTTAGTCATATTTCAAAACTAACATCATTAGTTTTCAAATTTCAAGACCAAGGACTTAGATTAGGAAAAGGAAAAAAATTTGAAAGAATTCGAATAATAAAAGCACAAATAATCGATTCACACGTTCCGCCACCAAACTATAAAGTAAAAATGATGAAATGGGTGAATAGATTCATTTCTTATTTTATAGCCATAATTCAAAACTAACATGATTAGTTTTCAAATTCAAGACCAAGGACTTAAAATGGGAAAAGAAAAAAGGATTTGAAAGAATTCGAGCTAATTAAATAAAAGAAGAGGAATATGTTTTAGATTGACAAGTCAAAAGCTAAATGGAATCTTCTAAGCAATGGAGGTGGCTTCATCTTGATTCTTTTTCTTTCTTTTTTTCCTCTTAGATGCATATCAAGCTAAGCCCTTCCCTAAGTCTTCACTAGGTTGATCCGAGTTGGATTTTTTAGCGGGAGGCCAACTTCCCCATGTTAGATTTTGATTTGTGCATTTGGAGTTTGACATGCCCATGGATTTTGGTTCTTCCGTCCATTTAGTAAAGGTAAATCAAGATAGTTTACATATATTCTCAAAAAGTCGAATGTCGATAGCATCATCCCGGTAAGTGTTAGCTGGTTCCCCGACTGGATACTCATGAAGATAGGTTACCATAGAAACAATAATATTTAACATGATTTGCCAAAACAACACAAATCCGACTTGGTTATAACGAATTAAGGTTGGGGTTAGCAGGTCGACACATTAACCCATTTTGTTTTGTTTAAAAAAGGGGTAAAGTTGTGTTGATATTTTAACGATTTGGCACCTTAAACATGTAATTTTTTAGGATTGGCAGGTTAAATAAGTAATTTGACCTTTAAACCGGTTGAACCTTTAAATATTTCATTTTTGCGTCAAATCATGTCGTATCAGGTTGACTCATTTAAGAATCGTGGCATGTTCGGGTTGGTGTTAAATGCAATTACTTTATCTTAAACTGACACAATAAGCACCCATAGATTACTAGCTACTTTGTCAAGGCAAGCTAAGCATTCCTTGTGCGTTAGACTAGCTCAACCATCACATGGTATGGTTAGTAATCCTTGAAATACTATAGCGAAAATTGATTGCGCAGTTGAAAAATGTAGCCCATGTTTTTTTCATCCACTTCATGAGTTAAGCTCATCATACCAAATATCAAAATGAGATATAATTCACTTATAAAGTGACTTAAATTACTATATAAGTCAGCCAAAATGGGAAGGACATTTGAGGGCTCCAATGACGGTTTTATGTCTAAAGCTTAGAAAAACAATGATTGTCCGAACTTTGCCCCTCAAAAAGGGCAAGACCGAAAGAGCAAACCAGCTCATTCTTGCACAGCAAAACAAACAAAAATACTAGTTTAGCCCGTTAAAAATAAAAAAGTATCCTAAAATCAATAACATATTGAAAGCCTATCATGTGTCGCTGCCTTTTGTCCATTTTAACTGCTTTTTTTTTTAATTTACTTCTATGGGTAAAATGGCAACTCTTCATTATTTGATACTAAGAACACTTCTCTAGTAATCATCTCGAAAAAGCTATACTTAAACTAACCCCTTGATTTTATGCTTGTGATTGGTTGACATGTTAAGATAGACAGATATCTCTCTATATTGAAAGCAATCTCTTTAAACACATCTCAAAGATTTAGTAATATGGTACAAAAATTTCAAGTGAAATGTGATCCTCATCATTCTTTGTTCTATAGCTATAGTTTAAATGGAACAGTATTTGTTTGGATATTCCAAGACCAAGGACTTGAACAAGCTTAAGTATTTCTTACACGCTGAAAAGGCTCAATTAATGCATGCCTCTTTCTTGACATAAGTATTTTCTTGATATACTTGTAGAAACATCTATAATTAACTACAGGTGAATTGACACTTGTGTCATTCCCCTTTTCCTAATCCAAATAAATATGAACTTCTTGAAAAAACTTAATTATTAGACAAAGATTTAGTATATCCTTGGTGTTATTAGTCAATTCTTATATTCAATACCTAAGTCATTAGGCAAAATAATTTTTTTTAAAAATATATCTAGCGAGCAAAGTAGAAATTTTATAAGCAATAACGGTAAAGAAAGAGAAGCACACATTGTCAAAGATGTTATGTAATTCTTATACTCAATACCTAAGTCATTAGGCAAAATAATATTTTTTAAAAATATATCTAGCGAGCAAAGCAGAAATTTATAAGGAATAACAGTAAAGAAAGAGAAGCACACATTGTCAAAGATGTTATGTAATTATTTATAACAAGTTGAAGTATCCCTTACGCAATAAAGTGGATTTATCTTCGCATGATTTGTCATTAATTATTTTCTTAATACACTTGCATAAGCATCAATCATTGTCTAGAAATGAATTGACACTCGTGTGAATTCCCAACTGTCTAATCCAAATAAAAACAACTTGATGAAACTGCTTAACAGTGACTCAAGTAGGATTACAAACATATCCAAAAATGTATGAAAAAGATAGGTCACAGACACAAACCTAATAAAGATCACGACCTACCTATCAAGTGGATCTATAATATAAAGATCCACACCTCATCATATGAGATCTAGTTCTCAAATAAATTATATAAATTTAGGAATTCACTTTTTCCCTTTTTTGTTATCCCACTTTCTCATTTCTTTCCTCTCTATTTACTCAACTGCTTTCTTTCAATGTGTATTGAGTCTCCAAACTCTACATCATACAGCAAGGAATTTGAAAAGAATGCAAGACTTTTTCAAATCTCTTCCCATTCACAAATCAAGTACTCCCATAACGTATCCATTGCCTCTTCTTCTATGATTGTTTCTTTCTAGCTGCAACTTATATCAAACAGCCTATATTTCGGGTTTTGATCTAGTGTATCCAAAACCAAAACAGCCTATACCATTAAAAGCTAACTAGTGCAGATAGGGTTCAAGTCCAAGTTTCAAATGAAGAGTGTCAAATCCCTAATAAACCAGTCAAAACGAGGCCTACTCAACCCATTAACAGTGTTCTTGGCTATCATAATCAGACCCTTTTTTCTTGTGCATCACATTAAGATAAAAAATGGTAAATACTACTGCAAGCATGCATCTCTTCTCTAAGTCAAGACCAACAAACCCCCCCCCCCCCAAAAAAAAAACATTGTTACATGAATTATTACATCACATACGCTTGAGACCATTTTAATGTGCTTTTGTTCATTAAATTATTGTTGGAGCCAAATTTATTGTTTGAACTCACCTTGAATATCAAAAAGACTAACAAGAACAAGCAATGAACTTCCTCTGCGAACTATTCAAAACATATGACAGCTCAAAGTTTGAATCATCAACTAGCATATGTATATTTAACCTTTTTCAAATTCTAAAAACCAATTATATCCTTGACAATTCATGACTTATACTTATCAACCATATTAGATGTTATAAATATTACATGTGCAGTTAGATATTATTGGGCATTGTTGGATGTTGACTATTTCGAATGCAAATCTCCCACAGTGTATATGGAAAATATGAGGGAGATATTTCATAACACACTTCTATACAATTCCACTCTATTCAAGATACTAAACTTACCAGAAACTCACCAATCAGAGATGAATTGGGCTGCAGTGCACAAGCAAGTGAAATAGTTGAATATTGAAATTAAGGATGAGCGTGGGGGGGAGACAAAACTTTAAAGGGAAACATATTGACTGTATGTTGCTTTTGCTATTGAAAATTTAAAAAAGAGAAATGAATAAACACACACATCAATACAGCCTAATACAAGTTCTTCAGTGTCTGGTTTAAAGCATAATCAGTTTCATTTGTCAAAATAAAATCAGAAAGCCTTTTCATGACTAGTTCATTACATATCAATGAAATAGAATTTTTACATCTGTATGAAATCCCAGAGCATACTCTCAACTGAAAAATGTTAACAAGAAATCATTTTCCTGAAGCACGTGCTTGAATCTTTCTTTTGACAGAACTAGAGAACATTAAAATGATAGACAAAAACAGAAACGTAGAAATCAATCAGCTATTTCAAACCAAATACATCCCTTTTCCAAAAACAGATGCATGAATCTTTGTTTTGAAAGAACTATAGAAAAATCAAAATAATCCAGAAAACAAAGCAGAAATCAAGCTATTTCAAAAGATAAGTAGCCTTAATGACAAAAGTATGCATGAACGTCAGCAAGAACATTACTATCCGAGACTATGTCCTAAAAGGAAAAGAATCAGAAGCCTAATACTACTAACCATTCTTCTACAGTAAGTGCAGAATCACTTGCAGATCAGTTCTTTCTTAAAATTGATCTACTTAATAAAATTAATAAATTGGAGACCTAAATCATCATTCAAAAAGCATGAGTTCCTGATTACTAACAATGTAAATTGGTGCAGCAAAACCCATCTGATACATGGGGGACAAAAGGAAACACACATAATCAGGACTTAGTCTTTACAAGTCTTTCCCAAGTTCATAAAATATAGCAAGGATAGCCGCTAAAAAGATACACCACCTTCCTGCCATAAAGTTCAAGACATCGTCGCAAGGCTGAAAACAACAAGATGGTCTCAAGATTGGCGATATCTATCAACATATCCCTGCAGGTAACATGCCAAGTATCAATTGCCAAAAAAATGCAGGTCTATTCAAATTTCCTTCCATTTATATTTTTCCTCAATTCAAGACACTAACCTCTATCAGCTTTGTAATTTTTGTCTTCGAAATGGAAAGATAGTGCTTAACTGAATCAGAATTACTTGGAATTTGATGAGGCTGTAACGAGCCAATAACCTTATCAACTGCCTTTTTCACAATCATTTTGTGTGCATCCTTGCTTATAACCCCCTCATGCCATGTTGGCTTCAGCAATTCTTTAACAAATTCCACAAGAGCAGCATGGAAGTATTTCAAAGATCTTGAATCATTTTGAAAACATGCGTCTACTTTAAGATCAAGATCATCTTTAGTGTTTTGGCCAGTCCTCTCTGCTTTATCTTCAGCCTTGTGCCTTGGCACATCACTTCGTAATTCTGGATCATGACCCCTTTGTTTTTCATCTGCTTCTTTGACATCTCTGACATGATCAGAATCGGGATGCTTGCTAAAACTACATTCTGAACCAAGCATTCCCTTAGGAACCAGATTCTCATTTACATACAGTCGTGCAGCAAGTTTAGAAGTTCCTACACCAGAATAAGACGATTTTGGAAGCCCATCCCCTGAGCTAGTTTGTTCAATGCTATCACGAATAGGGTCATATAGGCTTCCTGGAGAAAACAATCTCTGTGTAATATAAAATGATGGAATAAAGGGAGCAGATGGCTCCCAGTCAAAAGATATCTTTCTATTTGGTACAAATGACTGCTGCATATCTTTCAAAACGTTGGATCGAGATAGATTTTCTGAGTCACACCCAAAATTAGATGAAGAACCTCGTTTCAAGGCTGCCAGTTCTGAATCACAATGGCCCTGATTACAGTCTAACAGCTTTTGAGGGTTAGCAGAATCTGAATTGCAAGAAGGATAGCTGGAAGGGGAAGAGTTTGGCATCGACAAATTATGATTGTAAGGCCCAAACTGACTTATCTTTCTGGGCACTATGTCTAAACTTGACATATGAGGATATACTCTGGTATTCCTATAATTTTCTGATGCTGTTAAAGAGGTACTCCAGCACAGCAAGCTGTCTTTGGTCATTGGGGAAGAATAATGGCAATAGTCCTTGCTACCTTCTCTTATAAAAGACTCTCCCCCAAAATTAGAAGAAGATATAACCAAAGGATCATCTTTCTGTAAAGCAAGCTCCATCTCACTTTTCTCTCCTGGCACTTTACCATCTCTCTCTAATTGGATGTGTGGAGTAAAAGAAGCTGCCAAGAGGAAAATCATAGCTCCGATCTGTCAGCATTCTCTTAAAAATATAAGGTCACTTCATAGTCAAATAACTCTGAGAAGATAAAACACAACAGTACCTTCAGTGTCTAGTCGTCCAACTTTCTTATCTGCAGAATCCAAATTTCCCTCCTTGCATGGACTAAAAGCAGCCACATGATCCCTTTTATGGATGAATCTACATGAACTCCCTTTAATACACCAACCTTTAGAAAAGAAATCACATATGATTGCTTGCCTTTTATTCCCATTACTAAACTCGACGTTAGGAGACAAACGTCTTGGACTTACCCTGGGAACCCTCAAAGGAATCAGAACTTATTTGAACATCAAAAAGACAAAAGGCAAAAATCCCAACTAGATTAGGAAAGATATTGAGCTTTATATGAACTAAGATTATTCAACCTTAATGACACTTGCTTTGAATCCTCTCCAGCTGTTTGATCAGTTTCTTTCTCAAGATCAACATTCAATGCTGGAGTATCAGTTACTCCACCAAAAAGGCCATTATTCTCACTGTAGTTTCCCCTCTTGTCACATAGAGAAGCCCTACCATATTGGTTCTTAGCAATCTCTTCTCCTGCAAGGATCCCAAATTGTTTTAAACTAGAAATTTCTTATTGTGGAGCTCTGAAAGTGAAACATAATATACATAACCAAAACACTTGAATGGTTTTTCCTATATATATTTACACTAACGAGTCCTCACCGTCAACTCGTGATTCCTCCTCTTGTCCTTTTGTATTGATATGAGTGATTTCGCACATGCCACTACAGTTTTTGATCATTGTGCCGGCTGGAGCCACTGATTTTCCTGTAGTGGCGGAACCTGATTTGATGTGTTCTTCATGGCTTTGAGGCTCTATAGCTGGGCTAATAATAGTATCTACAAGGAAGGAAAATATATCAAAAGAAAACCAGTCATCTGTCCTAGTAAAAAACTAATACTAGATGTAATAAAGGTCAAATCCCTCTAGGTAATTCCTAAAAAAATGATTTTGAAGGAATAGTCTGGCCATAAAAGTAACATCTGGTAAGTAATTGTCAGTAAAATAAACAAAGATCAGATGTCAAATCAGAAGGAACAAGGCACCTTAACAAAATTGGTTTAGATTATCTTATATTAGCATGTTATCCTATACCTCATTCATTAGGTCTAGTGCCCTGAATTTTTCTTTCTTTTGCATTTTTGTTGTTAATTCATTACCTAGTATCCTACTAAGAACATTAAAAGAGAGATTACTGGATTAGTTCCGCATTTCTTGCTAATTGCAGTGGTATATGAGTGACGTCTTAATGAACTGCATACCCTATTTTCACCTCTTCTAAAACTTACTCTATAAAAATTTAAGCTTAAACTCAGAGCAAAGAACAATTTATATGCTCTTCATGCCCCTTTCCAAGTGGCCAACCACGCATTCTTCATAATAGGGCCACAATGAGCAACTATTTAATGAGCAAAAACAATGATTACTCTATAAAAGCTTAAGCTTGTAGAGTGAAGTACAATTATATACTTTTCACGCCCCTTCGCATGTGGCCAACCAGAAATTTTTCAATAATAGGCCCAGCATATAAAGAGTAATTATTTAATGAGCAAAAACAAGGGTTGAACACTAGACCCCAGCCATGATATCAATTAAATTCCACCTCATTTAAGAGCTCAAGTTAGCACAGGGTATTACTTATATATTTATTACTCGTTGATAAAAGGCTGTAAAAAAGGTATACCATTTCACTGCCATAATAAGCACAATAATTGTCTTTTGCATCAAGTACACAAGAGTTCATTACCTCAGACGTCATCAAACCTATGCAGTTGACGCATTCTAATTTTTTTGGCTTTTGCCTTCCTATATGCAGTAAGTTAAGGGGAAAACTTGGTGGTGACCATCTTTCTTCTGAACTACTTGTCTACATATGGTCATACTTTTGTCGTGTCACTTGTTGTGAGCCTATCTTCCATATGAATATATGTATAATCTTGTCGTGGTTGACTTTGTAGCCGTGATCCATGGTCATGATATCAACTATGTACTTGCAGTGATATCAGGTCTTAAAAACTCATGTGAACATGAAACACTAATTGCCTTCAGTTTTTGTTTAGTGATGGAAAGAAGGCAGCTAAAAAGCTCAACAGTAGCACCATACCCCCAAGTGTTTTTATAAGGAACATATTTTTCAAACATCACTTACAACCGCCCAATCTTTCCACCATACTTAGTTTGATAGTGCAAGGTTCGCAAGAACCTAGAGAAGTTACTTCAGGGACAAGAAAAGCACTCAAGAAGGTAGAGCGTCTTTCGTGTTCAAAAGCTGCAACTAAATTATTAAACCAATAGTCTTTAGCAACAACACTCTTTTAACTGCTTTGCCAACAATCAACTGACTATTGTGGTTTTCCTTAACAATCACTGTCTTAAAACTGGAATACTTTCAGTCTTTCATCAACGGTGTCTCTTTCTATCCCATCAGTCACTTTAATTGACCGCACTCTTAACGTTATAACACCAAATACTATAAGCATATCTGAATGACGAAAAACGCAAGGTGTGTCATCCAACCGGAAAAAAACAAAAGGATATGGGCGCCCCCGCCCTCTCCAACCCCCCCCCCCCCCGCCATAAGAAAAAGAAAAAAAAACAACGCACATATCAAAGAGATCAGAATAATAGCATAGCACAGAGAAGTAAGCATGAGCACAAAAAAATAGTCGATTTACCTCCCATAAACATCAAGCAGACGAGGTAAATGCAGGAAAGATAATTTTTTTTTTTTTACACTCACATATCTCTAAAATAACACGAACGCCACCCATTAACATCCCAGGAGACACACATTTGATTGTGTGTGTGTAAAGGTAAAAAATGACAAACCATTTTGATGATCCATTTGATTGACTGAAGCTAACGCTTCACGGATTTCGTCGTTATCCTCTTCTTCGATTTCTCCCTCTACTTCTATTTCCTCTTCAACCTCAATCTCCTCTTCAATTTCTTCGTATTCAATCTCGTACTCATCATCGTCGCCAATAGCTTGCTCGCCCATAGTTTCAGTGTTGGTTTCCTTGGGTGCCGGATCGAATACCGGCGCGGCGGAGGAAGAGACCATGGAAACTAGGGTAATAATGATTCTAATTCTACCAATCAAAGGTAACTAGAATGTCTTGTATTTGGAAGTCTAATTGACTGCGCACCAGTAGAATATATATGTCGGTGGTGGCTACCACCTACAACTAATGCCATCGATACACAGTTGTAAATCATGCAGCGGCTATTACTACCACTCAGTCCCGTTTCTATTACTGGGTCTGGGCCGTTCCGATTGACGACGATTGGTTGGATCTTGTTCTTGCCCCAACTTGAAGTAAAAATATTTTTTTCAATCTCCAAACGAGAAACCCAAAAGAAAAAATAAAAAGTTTAGACCAACCATCTCGTTCCAATTTTAAGCTTTGAACTTACACACAAGGATAATAATTAAATTTATAATTATACAAGAATAATAGTAATTAACAAGAATAATAATAATTAACAATTGTATTGAAAATATAATTATACAATTAAATTTATTAAGTTACCTTTCTTTAATTGTTACTGTATAATTATTAATTATTTTAAAAATATATAATTATCAATATTCATTTAAATTTTTTATATATAATTATAAAAATACGTATTAAAATTATAAAATAAACAATTTGAATCATACATTAAAAAATATGAAAAGTTAAAATTAGACGAATAAAGTTAATTTTTATCAATTTAACCATTAAAAATAAATATGTAAATATTATTTCCACCTCATTAGAAAAAATGATGTTCTTTAAATTATTTGTTATCATAATAAAGTAAATAAAAAATATTATTATCACAAAAAATATATGTTCTTGTTTGATTATTTACTCTCCCGAACGCCATAGCAATCTTTAATAAAGGCTACGATTTTATTTATTTTTAAAGGTAAAGGCTATAAAATTGTATAGATGATGATTTTTTGTCATAAAAAAAGAGGCGTCAACTAATTGAGTTTTAAAAGGATTCAAACATAATAATTAGAAGGTTTCAGGCATTAGTGAAATATAGTGTGCGTATTAGAAAGTTCAAGAGTATAGGGAACTACACTTTTCATTGGTAAAATGTGTAATTATCGTAAAAAAGGGCCTCTAGTATCTAATTTTAGTGAAGCTGGGATCCTCCGTTGATGTCGCACTAATTTGTGCAATTGGTACTTTGAGTCCACTTAAAGGATTAAATTTTCAAATGTGAAAATGACTCTAAAAAGTTGAATTAATGTCAACCGTCAGATAATAAATAAAGGTCCCCACACCCAATAAATCCCGATTGTGGAGTCAGCAACTTCATGCTATTAAAACATCTTCACGGATAGAAGGTTAATGATAAAAATCATATCTCACATAATAATATTTTCATTTTTTTATTTTTAATATACAAATTCCTAACACAAGAAGATTGTCTTTTCTTACTAGAGTATTTGATATGTTAATTGAGTAATTAAACTAATTTTTAAAAATATTATTAAATATAAATTGAGTTTATTTGAAATAATCAAATAACAATTATAATTATATTGCGTTATTGATTGTATCAATTGAAAAATATTTTTAATTTGACAGTGTAATTATATGACAGTGATATGATATTAATTGATATTCCAATAATTTTATAGCATCTGACATATAATCTTTAACATTGACATTGTATAATTAAAAACTTTAATATTCTGATTATTTTATTTTTTGTTTACTGGGCAATCCTTCAATAATCTGATTACTGCATGTCTCTGTTGCCTAGTCGTTTAATTACCAAGCGCAACACTGGAGGCTGGACCCTTATTATTTTACACACATTTTTTTTTTTTACAAAATTACTTTTTCTAATGCAAGTGGAATAAAAACATTTTCAATGCATAATGTCAATTTAAAAAAAATCCATGTATCAAATCATCAAAGTTAAGAATGTAATTAAATTTTTCTCTCAAATGCAAATGTCATTAAATAATGTAATGCTAACGTGTCATTGATAATGTCATATTTTTATATATTGTTTGATATGCTAACTCAACATATATAGATAAATAATATTATTTTTTAATAAATTAATCAATTGACAAGTGCTACGCGTATAATGTAATTAGTTATTAGCAAGTGATGCATCGAAAATTTAAAGTTAAATATCAAGTGATTTGATATGCATCTTATCGTATATTAACACTTTAATTATTAATTGACATATATTATATTTTTTTTATATTAACATTGATGCATTAAATATCCTATAAGATGGTAAATGGAGTTTTAAAAACTTAATTATGATATTATCATTTAAAACACATTTTAGTAAATTAGTTTGATAGATATATAATTAAATATTTATCACACTCATGTATAATGTTATTTTAAAAAAATACATTATAATTGTGAAAAGTATAATTTGAATCAATCATTTTTAAAATCATATTTAATGTCATTTTACTAATTAAATTGTATTATATTATATATTTAGTACACAATTATTTACATAAAAAATAGATAAGTATAATCACTTGGGTGGGTATTATCTAATAATGATCATATAAAAGTCTGTGATAGTTAGTTCGAATTAAAATGCTCCAACTAATAGTATTATGTTTAGTTCAGCAAGGAGGAAGAAAAAACAATCATTTATCATTTAAGAAGATCTATGTTCTCGTTTCACGTGATGGGAAGAAGAGAGACGTTAGTTTTATTTATTATTATTGTTACTATATCTAAAAAATATATAGAATTTAATGTCATAAATCTATTTTATTTTCACTGAATTTACTTTTTTTAGTGCAATTTGGTAAGAAAAAAAAAAGATTTATACCATCGTGATTTTACTTCTTAATGCTTATTTATTCATTTTAACACGGAAGATAAAATAAAATTTATCAAAAGAAATACACAAACGAAGTGAAAGAGAGTAGAGATGAGGCAGCCCGAAAAATTGAAAGGGTTTAGGAAGAAATGTACCTACAAATTTAGATGGAAAATTAACCGAATTTAATACGAAAATTGGTTCCCATTTCCAGAAATTGAAGCTCCATTAACGTCAACGACCCTCTTATTATTATATATTATATATTTATCTTAATTCTTAGCCCATTTCACGGGAGGCCACAATCAATTGCTCTCGTTTATACCTACAAAGAACGCACGTCGCTCACACTCGCACTTCTAGTCTCCTCCCATCCTCTCTCTCTTTTCCATTCTCTCTCACACACATACACATACACATAGTTAAAGGGAGAGAAAGGAGCAAGATCGAAAATCCAGGATGAAGTAGAATGTGAGCACTGAGTAGCTTCAAGTAGTAGAAAGATTAGAGGGACCAAGAACTGAAAAGGGTAGCAAGAGAACTGTTCAATATGCTTAGCTTCAGAGTGTTATCAATCTTGTTTAGTTTCCTTTTCTTGTCAACTCTCAAGCTTTCTTCTTCTGGTCATGGTCAGTTTTCTTCTCTTCCTCATATTTATGTTTATAATATGTCATTATTATTGCACATTCGAACGTATATAAGTTCACTGAATCATCAGTACATGTTATGGGAACCCAGAACTGTGTTTGGTTTGAATCCGAGCTGGAATTGAACTGCAATGTGCAAGTACTTGTTAGGGAGTTCCTAGATTGAACCCCATTTTGACAGGTTGAAGCAATGTTGGCTTCTGTGTTTATTGGGTAGTAATGCTCTTGACCCGGATTAGATGGGTTTACACTGGAGTTGTCAAATAATGAAAACTGAGGCATCAAAGAAAAAATCTCTAATTATAGAAATTGAACTTTGAGTTTGCATTAATTTTTTAAAGACGGAATTATACAGTATTATACTGAGTGTAATGCCTGTATTTGTTGAAATTTTTGGATACTTGTATTGGACAAGTGGTGGAGTTTGGTGTGGTTCATTTTATTGTTCATTAGGAAAATGAGAAAAGCAAAAAGTACCAAAGATTTGACTCTGTATTTTTCCTAAATCTTTAGACCTTTGTTTTGGGAGTAACGTGAGTTTTTGGAGGAGCTATAGTTAAAATTTCCATTAGAGGAGATGAAAGTAACGCATAATCAGTAACTCTGTATGTTAATTGCCCAACTCTGATTCATGCATTTTTCTTTCTTCAGACGTATTGTTTATCACTTACACAAAATATGATGATTTCATTCTTTAGCTTTACCTTAATTTTTGAAACTCTATTTTAGTTCTCCATTTGACCTTTTTCTTCAAGCTAAGCTCTTCTCCAAGCTGTGAGAAGATCAAAGTTTACATTTTTTTCCATCGCAATTTGAAGAAGTCAGTTTACCCTTATTGAGTTGAATCAGGATCAAGGTCTTCTCTCAGTATGTATGTAGAATCAACAACAGCTCAGTCTGTGGCTGTATCTATTTAGTGATAGATTAACCTAGGGCTGATCCTTCACTGTTTTAAAGTGTAGATCTAGGTTGAGGAGCTTAAATTGGCCATTAGGTATTGAGCAAACTGGTTATTTCCATGATGGGAAGATGTTTTAGCCTGGAATATGACTTCTATTAGTGAAAGCTTAAAGCACATTAAATTTGTCTTATAAATCTGCTTCTTTTTCATTTGGTTTGTTGCAGCACCTTATGTTATGCGGATAAGCTGTGGAGCTCGAAAAGATGTCCATTCTAGCCCATCAAATACTCTCTGGCATAAAGATTTTGCTTATACTGGAGGAATACCAACTAATGGAAACAGACCAAGTTTTATAACTCCGAGACTTGATACTGTTCGCTATTTCCCTTTATCTGAAGGTCCTGAAAACTGTTACAACATCAATAGAGTGCCACATGGTCACTATTCAGTCAGGATCTTCTTTGGATTAGTTTCAGAACCCAGTTTTGACAATGAACCTCTGTTTGATGTCTCTATTGAAGGGACTTTAGTTTATACTTTGCCATCAGGCTGGAGTAACCATGATGAGCAAGCATTTCTGGAAGTTCTTGTATTCCTTGAGGATGGTACCGTATCTATTTGCTTCCACAGCACCGGTCATGGAGATCCTTCTATAATGGCAATTGAAGTTCTTCAAGTTGATGAGAGATCCTACCAGTTTGGCCCGGGATATGGTCAGGGATCTATTCTCAGAACTGATAAAAGGTTTAGTTTTGGATCTTCTAAGGCAAAATTTGGTGCTGATTACAGTGCAGACCACTGGGGCGGGGATCGATTCTGGAATTCCATCACAACTTTTGGGCAGGGTTCTGACCATGTCATATCTACAACAAAAAGCATAAAGAAGGCCTCGATTTCACCAAACTTCTATCCAGAAGCTCTATATCAAACTGCTCTTATTAGTACAGATAATCAGCCAGATTTAGCTTACACATTGGATGTTGATCCAAATCGAAATTATTCCATTTGGTTGCACTTTGCAGAAATTGATCCTTCAGTCACAGGTGCAGGTCAAAGGGTATTTGATATTGTGATTAATGGTGATGTTCAATTTCCAGGTGTTGACGTTGTGAGCATGGCTGGGGCTATTAATACTGCTCTGGTACTCAATACAACAATTGTTGTTAGTGGTAGAACTATAACCATACTCTTGCACCCTACAAAGGGCAATCATCCCATAATCAGTGCCATTGAGATTTTTGAAATTATAACAGCAGAATCAAAGACATTACCTGATGAAGGTACATATAACTAGTTTTTGGACTTTCTATTGTTCTGCTCTGAAATCTGAACTGACATATAACTAGGCTCTATGAGGCTTGCTAGGTTGACTGATTCAAAATCTGAACTGACAGACTGTTTATTCCTCTTACAGTAAGATATGTTGTTTATTATTCAAAGTCTATACCAAATGACAGTTGCAATTTGCCACGGTTTTTCTGGTTATGAGCAAGGTTGTCTTAGAATGCACTCAGGTGCTCAAATTTTGTACAGTGTGCTACATCATTATAATGAAGTGATCTGAATCTTGCAAACTAATGTTTTGCTGAGATATTGTGATATTATCTGCTAGGTTTTGTATATGTCTATAGTTCATTTTACTTGCGGTTGCTGAGCTGTCAACGTGCTAATTTTAGGGATGATTACTAATTAGTAAGTGTCATGGGAAAGTATAATGCATACATTGGAGCAGTATCTGCATTACTATTCTGGTAAAGATTAAAGACTAAATTTGAGAAAGTTTGATATTTTGTTACTTGGATTAAGTAGGCTTCTGAGATTCGGATTTGTTAATAAAACTGCTTCAATCCCTCAAATGGTGCAAGATGTTACTAAATGAATTGGTTACCTTTTTTATCTGTGATGGACGAAATGTTGGAAGTAAACTGTCATTTACATGAAGTATTTAATGTTCCTTTTATTCTTCCCTTCATTTGGTATCCTCTTAAATGCATTTAGGTATGCAACTGAGAAATGGTGATACTAACAATGGTTGAAATTTCTGTTTGCATTGATATTGACAAATTTAACCATGATGGAGGTTTGCATTGATTTATTATTTTGACTGTTTATACATTTTATGCTGTTAAAATATGTTTTATTTCGTGACATTAGGACATTAGTAATGCTGATTTGAAAATAACTTCATTTTTCTCTGCAGTTAAAGCCTTACAAACTTTGAAGAGAGCACTTGGGCTTCCTCTTCGTTTTGGTTGGAATGGTGATCCATGTGTTCCCCAACAGCATCCATGGAATGGAGCAGATTGTCAATTTGACAGAATTTCAAACAAATGGGTCATTGATGGGCTGTATGTTCTTGATCTTCTGTGTTTACTGCTTATTAGAGAAGTTTTATCCAGTTATATCTTGGACGATTTTTTTTAATGCTTTTTAAAAGTTAAATAATTTGTCAAGCTATATATAGGAAACGACCAAATTGAAATAACTTGAACTTTTACTCTTGCTACAGCTAGCCTAGTGCAAAAGTTTTCTTTCATGAACTGCCAAGTTTTTCTATTATTATTTTTATAAAAGGTATTAGATTTATGCTGCTTTTATATTATTGGTCCAATCTACTACCAGATGTGTCATTATATTATATGTTGTTTATGTTGCATTATTTGGCAAAGTTCCAATTTGCTAAGGACGTGATTGCAATCAATACAACTTTGTTTATTCTGATGTAAAAATTTGTAGACAACACCAATTGGGTCTCAGTATATCTGCATCCGTTTGTAGTATAGGCTACTGAACCATTATCCATCCTTGGGATTATTTTATTGTATATCATTTGTTTTCCCTTCAATTTGTCCACACTTATCACTATTTTATTGATTTCTACAACTCAAATTGTGACACTAAGGAAAGAAAAAATTATCAATATATAACGATCTTATGAGCTATGATTTTGTTTGTTTTCAATGTCTTTAGAATTTTTGTCACCTTCTCTGTTGCCATGGCCATAGTGAATGCAATTATTTGGATGTTCATAAATCTGAAATTATGAGAAGTTGATTTCTTTTGTCATGTAAGAGCATGAATTTGGTGGATATATGGTTTTTAGTGATTTACATTTATTTCCTAATTCTGTTGATTTACAATAATAGGGGTCTTGACAACCAGGCCTTAAGGGGCTTCTTACCAGATGGCATTTCAAAGCTGCGTCATCTTCAAAGCATGTAAGTCATGGATACCACTTCAACCTATTTTGAAAATACTGTTACAAGCTGTGTTTTCCCTTGGGAAGAAAACATTTCTTAGATTGTGTAAGTTGTATAACAATTGTTAGGGAATGGTTGCATGTATTAATATGTACTCCTTCAGTTCATAACACTTTTGACTTTGGTTAAAAATTAAAGGTCTTTAACTTTAATTAACTTGTCAATTTATTATTCATATTAATATAATGGATGTTGGGACCTATAAGTTAGTGGGATTGTAAATTCTTTAAATTAAGATAGTGAGTAGTGGGGATGATGAGTTAGGAAGATATAAATATCTTTAAATAAGGAGCTTCTTAATGAAGTTTTGGATAAAAAATATATTTATTTAAGGAAAATGGACATTCAATTTCGGACAAACTAAAATAAAAAATGTGAAACATTTAATTCTAGACGGAGGGAGCAATACATACAATTGCTTATTTTGAATTACTTATATAGCTAACAATTGTTTAGAAAACATTGCTTATTTGGATAATATATATTGTGTTGGTCTTTTATCCTTTTCTTTCCATGTATATTTTTGTGATTTTATCAAATTCAACCTCAGTTTACATAAGCTCAACTCATTGCTTCTTTTCTTTTCTTTTTTAAAAAAAAAAAAAAAAAACAAAACAAAAATAACAACACATTCAATGAATGACTAATGCATCCAATGCAATGCATTGTGTTTATTATGAAAACTAGGTCAAACATGTAAACGACCCCATTTTTTAGAAATGAAGAGTCTTTCCCATTGATAGCCCCTGCCTATATATCCATCATGAATCATGTTGTCCTGAGGTAACAAAAATGTCTGTCTCCAGTTTTTTTTTTAACTTGTGCGATTACAGAAATTTGAGTGGCAACAGCATTGGTGGGACTATTCCTTCTTCACTAGGAACAATTACAAGCCTTGAAAAACTGTAAGTAATTTATTCAGCACCATTGATTATTTTTGTCCACTTTATTAACTTGGCTTTTTTTTTATTGAAAAATTGGGCGACAAAATATTGACTCTTTGCTGATGCATTTTTGCAAATATTGGCATGTATCATATATTTCTTCATGCTTATGTTTTCTTTCAGCTCTTGTTCTTCGTGTTATTTCAAATATTGGATTGTAATACTTGGAATACTTTTTTGAAAGATGGTTTATCTTAATTGACAATTTTCTTTACTATGGTGTGAAGACTTATGATTGATGGTTGCTAGTAAAACATCTCTCCTACTGACAAGTGACATCCCATAGAATTAAAGTAGTAGATAGAGAATTTTTAATAATGTAATGCTTCGCCTCTGATATCAGGCATTCCTGTCCTAGGAATGGCCTTACTCATTTTTCAGATGGCTGTAAACAAGTGATTGTGAACATTGTTCAGATATGCTCCTCTTAATGCTGTATGAGTTTGGCTTTTATGTCCTGAAGATTTCTCTCACTGTAATTGTTGAATCTTCTTCCTTGTTCAGGGATCTTTCATACAATTTTTTCAATGGATCAATCCCTGAAAGCCTTGGACAGTTGACCTCCTTACAAATATTGTAAGATTATTCAACATTTTTCTTTTAAGTTTCAAACAATGATTATATAGTAATATTGGAAGATTGGATTTGTGGTAAAGGAATCTTAATGGAAACTCTCTGAAAGGAAGAGTTCCGGCTGCACTGGGAGGAAGGCTCTTGCACAGAGCTAGCTTTAAGTATGTTCTTGCAATTTTCTCTCTTCTTAGTCTTTGATATTTTATTGTCACTTCATAACACGAGAATATTATGTATCTTCAAGATTCAAGAGATGAGCTAGTTGTGGATTGTTAACAAATTTACTCATATTTCAATCTTAAAACCTCCCTAGATTTTAAAGAATGAGAAGGCCAGTTAAGATGCTCCAAGGTCTTAATTTTGGGCCAGAGGAGGGATCTAGCTTTTGGTGAATCCTAGTTTTGTCCATTTCTTGGCCTAAAATGTCTGACATAGTTCAATGGACCTAATTTGGCCTTTGAAAAGTATCTATCATTTATGTGGTATCTCGTGTCCATAGTAGCTTCATGTATGAATTCCTTGGGCATTCCTTTTAAGTTTCAATTTGTGGGAAAACATTTGGTCCATGCTTTAGTATTCCCCTGCACTCTTGATATGTCAGTAATAAGTGGCATCAAAGCAGATTAAGTTTTTGAAGAATAAACATTGACATGCTAACACACTATGCTGAGACAATTACTATGGATTTTTCCAATTTCTTCCCCAGTTTTACAGATAATTCTGGTCTCTGTGGCATTCCTGGATTACAAACTTGCGGGCCTCATCTTTCTGCTGGTGAAAAAATTGGGATCAGCTTAGGTGCATGTATATCCTTTCTACTCATTGTGACCTGCTTAACATGCTGGTGGAAAAGGCGTCAAAATATCCTCCGAGCTCAGAAAATTGCAGGTATGGACATTCTCTTGAAGTTCCATTTGGGACTTGGGATCCTCTTAAATGTTGTAGAAATCCAGAAAATTCTCCTTACCAGAAAAACTTATGGAATCTGAGAAGGATTTAGGTCATCAATAGGAATTGTTACTCATACTCCATCCACACAAACATATATGCTTGTCCAGAAAGCACTAAATTTCTCCGTCTCTAAGAACACATACGTTGGCATGCGAATGTACACAAATATGCACTGTTAAGATAAACACATAAAAGTGAGAAAGGTGGATGGCAAGAGTTAGCAACTTGATACATTTTTGAAGGAGTGATGATTTTATTCTTTCGTTAATTGTTTAATGTTTTTTCTCCTTTCAGCACGAGAAGCACCTTATGCAAAAGCAAGAACTCACTTCTCTCGTGACGTGCAAATGACTCTGAAACATGGTCATGAAAATGCTAGGACAGCTGCTGAGAATGGTCCTAGCTTGCTTGCATGATCTAATTGTAGCAGCTAGCAGCAATCATTTTGCAACAAAAGCTAAATTTGCCCTCCCTTTGATGTGGCTGGAAACAATGTACATTGGCAACATCAAATAGAGGTCGATTTAAGTTATTTACCCTCTGTAATCCAATACAGCAAAAGAACACGCCACACCAAAGAAGAATCAATTGACTCGATGAAAGATCAGGTGCTTATTTGGAACTGATATCTTAGATGGAAGAACTTTGTATATGGGTTTTGTTCTCTTCAGCAGCAATAGTAGACTAGTGTAGTTTTTGCCAGCACGTTGTAAAGAAATGAGTTTGCTTATATACCTTAGTCTTTTGATGAACAATCCAGCATGTCCATTGTCCACATTGTTCCGATATTATGCATTCTGTTGACAGGATCATTACTGTAATTGCTCTGCACAAATTGTTATCTCCATGTTACTCCCAGATTCATGAAACAGAAACTGCGTATCATTGTTTGTTCAATTTGGTGTGAATGGATCCCGCAATGGCGCAATATCCTGATCTCTCTCTCCTGGCTCATGCATTTGGGGTCCAACCTATGAATTTTTCCTCTGTGAACTGAGCAGTTATTGGGCCTAACTTATCACTTGTTCATGTGATCATCTCAAAGTCGTCCGTAATCCATGGTTATCCCCTTTTTTTTTCCCACTCCTAACCTAAGAAACAAAATGCACGCAACCTAACAAGGAAAAAAAGGTCTCTACGGCCCAAGGTTTTCGGTCCTACCAATCCAAGTTGAATGAGAAAATAACCACATAAACAAATCACTTACCAAACAAAAATCCGAATACCAATCTGTTGTGTCTCAGAGTCATAAGAGTCTGTGGATATAGATTGGCAATTGCTTTCATCTACTTCTTTCCGCAGCCAATGAATTGAATTGTAAACAAACCCACCGTTTGAGTGCTCATCCTTTTTCCCCCCATTTTGAAAGGAATAGAGAATGAGCATTGGTCACCGGCTTACAATATCAACTGCTACCTTGGGAAGACTTAGAGATTTTTAAATTCAATTGAGAGATTCCAAACTCCCATCATGACATTATACTTTCTCCCTCTCATTCTAATATCATTTTGGACTTGAATAAGTATTGAAAATGATCTATAGTTATCCCCTCATTTAATAGTTAGTGTATAGATATTATAGTTATTCAAAAAATGCATTATCCAATAAATAGTTGATAACTCATTTAAATTATTCATGAATAATAATGGTATAATTGTAAAAATATGTACTAAAATTAGAGATTTGACAATTATAATAAAACACCTCAAAAAAAATATAGGCAATTGAAATAGGATGAATAAAGTATTTCTATACATATATAAATATCCTTTTCTTAGTTGTTATCAAAATGTTTGCATTAATAAAATTCTAGTATTTTTATGATATCTCAGTTCATAATTAATTATGGTTAGTGGTGGAGTATAGGAATTTCTAGAATGTAAATAATTTAAATTGATTAATTATTAATTAAACTTTAAATAAAAATAATTTTATTTTTAAAAGTAAATATTCAATTTCGATAAAAAAATTTATAATAATATGCTAATGATTCACTCCTCTCATTCATCTTTTTGAGTTTGAGTGTAATTTATATATATATATATATACTTAGTGAGATGAATGGATTACGCCAGCACATACTCATGTCTTGTGGGCAAATCTCATTATGTATACTAATTAATATATCTTTTAAAATTATTACCAAACTAGATAATTGATCATGAAAAAAAAGAGAAGATTTCATGCAGCAAGGATAGAGAGAGAGAATGTTTTTTACCCCTCTCGTGTTTTAAAAGAAAGGCATAAGATGAGACTGTTGGGACTAGAAGAGACATGTACCCAAGGGCAAAAGTGTCAACATAAAAGGGTAAGAGGTCAGAAAAATGATAATGAATCGAGTGCAACAAGTGGCAGCAGGATAAAAGCCAGTTTATTAATTACACCGCCCCACCTGTTATAAGTTGTAACAGAGTTACGTCAGGTATATTACTGCGTTTTTTGTTACAACTTTTGCAAGCAAGAAACCCTACTCAATACTCATCCACACAAAAATAAATAATAATAAAAAATCAGTGCCAGTACTCAAATGTCAAAACTACAAGGAGAAGGACAATAACAGTAGTAGGTAGGACCACCAACTTCACCGGCCCAACAGTAACAATATGTCATCATCGATCCTTACTATTCGGACTCGGAGTCGGACCCCATAAACTTTATATTTACGATTTGACCCCTCCAGAAAAGAAGAAAAAAAAAGAAACACAATATCGGCTGTCTCCTTCAACTCAGACACCACGTAATGTACCCTCCTTCCACGTGGGGAGCTGACACTATTTTCAGACTCTCTGAAGTCTGCACCACTGTCTGTCAACAACACTCCCCACCTCACCCCTACCCCACGTCCCCTCCAATTATCCCTTTTACATTACCCATTCCTACCAGCCAGGCACAACCACCACTGCCCAATCACAACCCGACAACGCAATCCACCACCTGCCTATCTGATCCACTACTACCTATATGCCCATATAAACAACTTAAATATTTTCTAGTACCATTTCTCTTTATTTATTTACAAAACATAAAAGTATATTTTAAACCCTACTATTAAATGAACAAAAATACTCCATATTTCTAGAGCAGGCTTTGAAACGCAATAAATACATAAATAAATGGTGTCAAAATCAGAAAAATTTTATACTATATATAAGTATTAATTTTCCTATTGGTACTACCAAATCATTAGTAGGCGCAAGTGGAAGGAATCCCTTTATTTTTACGTGTCATTTTCTACAGCCATTATTAAATATTTTCAAGTAAATTTCTATGACAAATTTAAGTAATGTACTTGCAACTAACCACTGGTTTTTAAAGAAAACTTCAACCAAAATAAATTGGCGAAATAATTTACATTAAATGGCATTTAAAAAAAAATAGACGATTGTAAACGAGTTAATATATATATATATAATTCAAATTAATAAGATTCAATACTCCCTTGATTTACGCATTGGTGTCTTTCTTTTTCTTCTACTACTAATATAATACTTCATGCATTTAAAATTAAATATTTATTTTTATATAAAATTTCATTAATATCATTTTTAATTTAAGATATTTATATTATATTAACTTAAGAATTTTACCACTCAATTTTATTAATTTAAAAAATTTATATTCAAGTAACTTATCGATATTACCATATACTAATAACAAAAATAATTTTATAATTTAATCAAAATTAAAAGTCTTAATTTTAGACTAAATTTTAAAATAAACGTTTAATTACATACGAATACAAAATTAAGATTCCATGAACATCAATTAGAAGAAAAAAAATTAAGTTAATTAGTTCAAAATGCTTTTACTAGACTAATTTATGATGTTTTTTAAATTAGATTTTTGTACCTTTAAAGTATTAAAACCCCTCAAAAGTACCGGAATACGGGGACTTCACCGAGGCAAAGTTTCGTGAGCATGACCAACCCCTGTCTGCTACCAAAATAGGCTACGATATTTTCATAGTCCCACTAAGTATACGAATGATCAAACTACTGTCTAGCAGTAGGAGTACTTTCATTATTTGAGACGCATACTTTTGCTTCTTTTGATGAAACTTTCATACTAGTAGTTTTCACTTATTGCGAGATTTTAAAAAGTATATGAAATAAAGCAACCAACCATTTTTATTGATGAAATTATATTTAATTTGGAATAAATAGACTAACTTTTTACATGTTTTCTTCATTATTAATTTATTAAAAATATTTTTATTTTATTATAAAAAACAAATATTTATTAAGATTATATATTCTTTAAATATACCATAATATATATATATATTGTTAAAAGTTGTTCTTAAATTATTGTAGAAAATTTAAATAAAACATTTCATATTTAAATGGAGAAATTTTTGTTCTTAAATATAGATATAGATAAAAGATTGTACGAATTCCCAATTAGGATAACGTGGATCATGGAGCAGACAAAAGTACGAAACAAACTCAAAAGCATTCGGGCACTTGAATAAAATGACGCGATCAGCTCAATAAACAAATCTTATTTGTGCACACACCATTATTTTAGGGAATAAAGAAATGGTGGAAAATTTGAGGGAGGCGCCGCTGAGCAGCAGCCGACGGCCGTACAGTGGGCGAAGGTAGGGCATACGTAAGCCTGGAAGGGGGTTGCGGGGGGTGGGGGCCAATTTTTGGAGAGGTCAAATGACAAAAGCCACTTCCCCACAATGCGACACGTCATATCAGGCGGCGGCTATTGCTGGCCTCCCCACGTGGGCCCCATCCCTTAAGCTGCAGCCACCACCGCTTTGCTCTTTTGTCTCGATGATTCTCACGTGTATCCCTTACCCATGCTCCCCACTCTCCGTTGTATCTTATCATATCATCATTAACTACTTGACCGGTCAAATCCATTGATTAATTCTTACATTACCATTCTTCTTTTCCTTTTTTTTTTGTAGGGGAGTACTAGCTTTTTGAATTATTACTACTTATTAGGGTTTGATTGTATTGTTTATTTAAAAGTTCACTTTAGGAAAAACAGCTTTTTATAGTTTATCTGGTTTTCTAGTTTATTTTTCTTTCAAAATGATAGATATTTTCCTCTTAAATGTGATGATTAATTATTAAACCATCGATATTAATTTAAAAAATACTCTCCATCTTTATAATTAAATACACTTAATTTACTATAAAAACAAAAGAAAGTCATTGGTTATGATATTATGTTTATCCTTAATATGGTTACTAATGAGACATTTATACGATAAATACTTTGTCAATTATGATACATAGAATTCACTTTTATTTTGAATTTTTTTTATAAATTATGACGCCATTTATTATTAAATCACGTTTAAAATTAACAAAATTTTCAAAAATAAATAAATGTGTGACCCACTACTTAATCACATAAAAATAATAAAAATTTATCTTCATTTTTTTTGCACTAAATAAAAATATACATCTAATCTCATGCCCACGAGAGATGGAGAAGTAAAGTGTGCATGTTGAATTGTTGATGATACAGGCGGTGGAGACATCAATTGACGACCTAGTCATAAGCGTGACACAATATGTTGCAGTTGTTTATTTAAGGTGAGGTCGTGCCGTCCAGCCGATGATTACGGGAGACTCAGTGGGACCCTCCACTTTTGCACATAACACACTGCACTCTTCTCTTCTCTTCTCTTACCTTTAGGTTTGTCCAAGTCCCAAGCCAAGCCCCCATCCCTCACTCTTTCTCACTCTAGGAAGAGAACTTTTCTCTCGTCTTTTTCACTGCTCTCAAAAAATTTCCATGGCTTCCACAGCTCGCGAAGGCCACTACAGAGGTGTGAGAAAGCGTCCATGGGGTCGCTACGCAGCCGAGATACGTGACCCTTGGAAGAAAACCAGAGTTTGGCTTGGCACTTTTGACACTCCTGAAGAAGCTGCTTTAGCTTATGATGGTGCGGCTAGGTCCCTTAGAGGTGCTAAAGCCAAGACCAACTTCCCTGCCCCTCCATCCGCCGTTGCTGGTTTGGCCTTGGACCTCAACTTACCTTCAGATCATAGGTGGGCCACTCCTTCTGGTAGGCTTATGATCGGGGAGTTTTTACAGCCTGCAGGACTTCTTAGAGATGTAAACTTCAGGGGTGCTGTTGTTTCCGCTGAGGTGCCCAATGAGCGACATGCGGTGGCCTCCGGCGATGCTCCGGTCGATGAAAACGAGAATCCCGGGAAGTATTTCGGGATTGTGCGACGTGGATTGCCCATAGATTTAAACGAGCCTCCTCCTTTGTGGATGTGAATGTGGGTGGAACAATTAATGGCGGTTCGTCACATTTTCCGGATCATGTTCGTTAGGCTTCTCTGGCCATTGTTGTCGACACTTGTCATAGTGTTCTTGCTTTCCCGGAGAAAACTAAGATTTTCGGTGAGATATCAAAATTAACGGCCAGAGGTTTATATGTATATATAAGTGTTCTTTAAGTTTGTTTTTTACTTATTATGAAGCTAGACAATCACCGGAAGGCTTTCCAACAACTAGTTCATTTGCAGATATTTATTTATGCATGAAAAATGTGCCTCTCTAGAGTTTCTTTTATAATTACATCTCAATTTGTTCTTTAAGAAAAAGAACACACGGATATCCAGCTGATCATGGAATTTTTCCGTCCATTGGAATTTAATGCTATTATCTTTCGGTTATTAATGCTTTGCTTACATCGTTTGATGACGTGCCAAGAGCCATCTAACTATTTAAATCGTTGAATAATGAATAATGTGTGCTTAAAAACAAATAGTTATAGTAGTACTGTAAAAGAAGAAAAAAGAGACCCAAAAAAATGAAAAAAATTTACTGTGAACTGTGACTCTGACGAGAGGCAAACCGTGTGTCCATAATGCAACTGCTGCCCTTTTCTCCTTTCCCTTTTAAGCTACATCGTACAACGTTCTCTTATGGTCTGTGTTTCTTTTTCAGCTCTTACTTTGCACGAAAAAACAGTATTGTATTCATTATGGTAGATTTCTTTGGACGGATTAGTGGCACTCAGTTTCACTTCGCCTGAAGCGTGGGTCGTTTAGCTAAGGGTCTCTTCAGTCCTCACCATGATGAAGCTCTCTACCATGATCATTTCATGCTCAAGCTTAACCTTTTTTACATGGTCACACGGGGTACATTTTGTACATTATATATCATTATATTGTATTCTATATATAGCTCTTTTGTACCCACATATGGTCTCGTGGTCAACAAACATTTTCATGAGAAGCAATGATGCAATTCAAAATTAGTGATGAGTGATGATGGGCTCTCCAGGCTGCTGACCAAAAGTTTCACTCTGAATTACTACCACACAATAATTCATCACTAAACTATATATAATTCTGCGTCTGCGTACATGTTCGTGTGAGCAGTGCATCATATGCACACAAATGGGTTGCGTACTAATAGTAGGTATAGATCAAAATCGACTTTTTTTACTCGCATAAGGAGTAGAAGATTGGGTGGTGATGGGTGACATGCAGGGTGGGGGACCGAAGGATTAGTCTGCGAAAATTGGTGTGAATGGATAATGAAGGTTTGGGAGGATTGATGCATTTGTCAGCTTAATAGTGATGTGGGATTATTACATAAGGGTCTGTTTGGAGGGGAGGAAAAGGATGGAATTTATGATCTTTTCCACGCCTCATTTCCTTCCTCTCCAAGAGTGAGGGTTTTTGAAGGGAAGGAAAATAAAAAATTATAAAATATCTTATTTGCATTTATGATCTTTTTGTAATTATAATTTTTATTTTTCTTTAATTTTCTCATTTATTTCATTATCATTTTATTATTTTTTTTATTTTACATTTTCACCTAAATTACAAATCTTCTATTTAGACTTTAGAAAAATAAATACTTTAAAGGATACAATAATTAATTTAATTATATTTTTTCTTTTCTCTTGTAAATCAAACAAAGTAATTTTATTTTATGTCTCATCCTTTACTATCCAATCAAATCAAATAAAGTAAAACTATTTTATCATCCTTCCCTTCTCCTCACATCCCCTCTTTAAAATCCCTCCCCTCTCATATTTTGAACCAAACATACCATAAGGGTCATTTCAAAGCTTCCTTCAACGCAAGATGATGGGGGGTTTCTCTTTTTCTTGGCTTTGTTAGCAAAGGATGAAGGTGGGTCTTGCCGGCTTTGAAGTCACTTTCTCCCATCTGTCTCCCTGATGAATCTGTCCTACTGTCCAATTATTTTTGTAGAAAGTAAAAAAATGTACATCAACAGTTGTTACACTGTCCATATACGGAGCATTAATTAATGGGGATGAGAAAATAGATTCAATTTTGACTGTCTTTGGTTGAGCTCAAAAGACTTCTGTTTGGGAAGAATTAGAATAAAGAATTTTCACAATGTTTTCAATATTATATGGCAGATATTTGTAAACTTTATAGTACTAAAGACTAAGCTTGTTTAATGTATTAATTAATATTGATAAGGACAGTTGTTGAGGACAATGTTTTTAAAAAGAGAAGAGACGACCTATCATATCATAGTCAATGGTTTTCTCCATTAGATTCTTCTTTCCAATCCTTAGCAGTAAATTGATTTTTGATATCATTATTATACTTTGAATTGGTCACATAACTGGCAATGTCCAAATGAAGATCAAAAGCATCCACTAAGGGACCGAGTCATATTTTCAACATCAACCAAAAACACGTCGCATTAGAATATGAACATTCAGAAAATTTTCCCTCAATTATTTAACTGTCATGCGATGTAAAACACTTTAGATAAAATAAATAAAAAAATTCATTTAACATTTTATATGATTTTGTGATTTTAGATGATTTAAAATGACACAAAAATGTGTTGTCCGAAAATAAAATGTTATTTTCTAATAATAAAGATATTTTTTGTTTTAAAATTTATTAATGATATTTTTCCTTTTTTGTGATTTTACCTTTGATCACATCAATAATAGTGATATTGTAATAATTTATTATAAATCAAATATAAATATTTAATATTAAACATAATTTATAAATTGAATTTAAAATCATAAAGTTGGCATGTATTGGTTGCACATTTTTTTTATTAAAAAAAAAAGAGGAGAAAAATAATTTTAAGTGGTGTTAACATTCCATGAATCTGTCTGATTGCTTCTTGGTATGCGGCAACTCTTTGCGGTAATAAATATTTGATAAATATTTAATATTAATACAGCTAATACAATTTCCATTAAAGAGAAAAATATAGTAAAAACATGATCTCCTCAACCAATTATTATATTGGATAACAGCAGCATCCTATGACATTGTACACATTATTTTAAACACACACACAAAAGAAAAATAAAAAAGGTAATCCGTTTAGCCAATTACTGTAAAAAATAAGATGACCTAATTTAGCAATTAGGTTAAGGAAAGATAATAAATTGGACCAGTGCGTAACTGGGCATAAAGAAAAGGATAGGATTTGGGTACGAAAATACAATTCGCTGAACAGCTTAGATTGACATGTGGGGGGGCTTACTACAGCCTTTCTGAATACCGAAGGATAAATAAGGCATATGTAAAAAATTAATTCTCAAAATATAAGATATTTTGATTGGAATGAATAATATTTCATTTGTTTCTTTTCATAATATGTTTTAGATAATTTTTATACAAATTAATAAAATATTTTATTTTTTACTATATATTTATTTATTTTAATATTTTTTTAAAAATATAATATTTATTGTATTTTTCTCTCTCAATAAAATATAAATAAATTTAAAAATAAGATATATAAATTTACAAAATAACTTATCTAATACTTCAAAAATCGGAAGTACACGTTGCATAAAAAGTATCATAAAAGAGAGAGAAGAAAGGGTACTTTGACACGCAACGCAATACCACCACTGTGTGTGTATCTTCCCGCCATTTTATATACACAATTTCCAATAGCTAATTTTCCTTTTTTTGGTAATTGCGTTCCAACTTCCAACAGCTAGCTTTTCTTTTCCAATTTGTTTTTTGGTGGGGAGGGGTAATTGAATGACTGGAATTGGAAGTTAAGAACTAGAATCAATACAGTAAGAAATATTCCCTCCTTGGACCTGAAATATATATTTTTAATAAAAATATTAAAATAATATTTTTGAATGTTAAAAGTTTATAATGTAAATCACCTTTAAATATAAGTCATTTTTATTTTTAAATATTAATATATATAATTATTGAAAATTATAATTACAAATTACAAATTAAATTAGTTGTTCGGAACCGGTTAAACCGTTTCAAGTGAGGGTCATAATTTATTTTATCGAATCTTTCTTAAATTCACCCGACATGTTAGTAAAAATCAAATTAAATAATATCATTAAGGTGAAATAAAAGCTTCTTATCCTATATTATTATGTTCGTCTCATTTTAATTGTTTGCTTTATAAATTTAATACTTATTTTTATACTTTTATCTTTATTATTAATAAAGTATTTTGATGAATTGTCTATAATTTATTGAATTGTGCATTTTTTTAAAAAATAATACTTATACACTAGCTATTAAATGAGAATAATTTAGAAAATTTAGTAATATAATTATCATTTTAAATACTTATATAAATTCTTATACAAGTCTAAAATAAATAATTAAAATAAAATGAAATAAGTATAATTTTTTAAAAATATTATAAATATAAACATTTTATATTTAATTATTTTAGTATGTAAACTCAAAGAAAAAAAGATACAGCACAACGTGGTTTGTAAATAAAAACATTAAAAGGAAGAAAAAAAAAATCCTTCAAAGGGAACCATCATTCCATTACTATTTACTACTCACTTTGTTATTTTTTATGAGATTTCATTAATCAATTTTTTTTATTTATAAAGATATTTTTTAAATTTTTATAATTGTGTATGTTATTTTTAAATTTATTTATTACTTTATTGATAAAGACAAAAAGAGAACAAATATTTTATTTTTTCAATAAATAATAATAAAATAAAAAATAAAATAATTTATTAATTTTTGTATAAAATTATCTAAAATATCTCATAATAATATATGGATTAAATATTTTCAAAGAAAAGGAGTAATAAATAAAGTGTAAAAAGGAAAAAAACCGTGTTACGAGAATAATAGTACCACATTGACTGCTACCTAATCTAAGCGTCAGCAGTAGCTTAGAAAGAGAGAAAGTCTTCAGATTGATTCTTTCAGATATTGCAGCTGCTATTGCTACTGCTACTTGATAGCGCTCCTTTCAGCCGGCCGTCATTTCAACTGCCCTTTCCCTTCTGTCTCTTTCCTCCCCCCGCACCCCCAAACAAGAAAAAAAAAATGCTATTAATAACATTATTTTTTAATACTACAATAATAACTCAGAATATAATAAATAAAAAGTATGAAAGGCGGAAAGGCAAGTGAAAGGGAAAGGAATAATAGATTTTTTAGTTTAGAGGACAAGCAGGGACCACGACCAGCTCCCTCTTTCTTCTTCTAATCTATGCTCATAGCCAACAGCTCAGGGAGAGTGGGTACAGAAAAGACATTTTTACTACTCGTATTTTATTCTACATTTATTCTCTTTCCTTTTACCTTTTTCTTTTGAAATTACTTATTTAGTTGTTCATACCTAAGATAAGATCTATTGGTAGATAAGCTCCTAATTAAATATTTTTATTTTTATTTTGAAATATTAAAAAATAATCATTCATTTTTTAATATAAAATTTCACTAATAAACTTCATAATTTAATAGATTTATATTTAGTAACTAATGACTTAGTTAATAATAAGTAAAAAGAGTTAATTTTCTTGAAATAAATTTTTTTTACTAATTTTTAAATTAAATCAAATATGTATATTTAATTATTGACGCTATAAAATATACATTATAATAGATAAAAATAAATTGCACATTAAATAGTTAATTATGTACATAGACAAAACATTTTTCTTGTAGGATTCTTGGATTTTGGAGAGAAGAACTATATATGCTGCCTAGTTGCTAACAAGAGAGATCTTAATATCTCATGGAATACTTGCCGCCCTGAACTAATCATATCATAATTTCACTTGCTAACTGCAAACTTAAAGATCATGATTGTTTCTAGACCCACAGCCGTATTTCATACTATCATTTCTTTTATACGTAAAGGCAGAAGACATAAAATCTGAATACGATTCTACACTGCTATTTTAAAATATATAAGTTTAAAAGATCATTTTAATAAAATAATAAAATTCAATGACATCTTTTTTTTTTAATAATAAATTTATATACACTGACTTGTATAGTTCTATAACTGATTATATTGTCATAATTTTTTACAATCAAACACCTTTTTTTGTTTGGTCAAATATAAATATTTAGATTAATAGAGTAATTTATTACCATAATGAAAGTTGTTTATACTAATTTTATTCCTTTTGAAAATTATTTTATGTGTTGTTTTCAATATTATTCTTATTTTTAAATAGAGAAAAAAATGATTTAGTTTTAAATTTATATAAAATAATATGACATAATAAATAATAATATTTTTTTAAAATAAAATATATAATTAATATGTGCGAAATATAAATAAAAAAAATTCTTATACTATTTCAATCTTAAATTGATAGGATTGTTCTCCTTTTTTTACTTATTTCAAATTATATGTTATTTCTTTATTAAAATAATAAGTATATGTTAATTGATCAAAATATCTATATATATATATATAGTGAAGTTAAATGTATTTAAAAAGTGTATTAAATTCATTTTAAAATGATAAATGTAATGATAAATGAAAAGAAAAAGTGGTCATAAAATTCCGATATAAGTTGAAAAAGAAAAAGACTTAGTGCGTGGCGGTTTGTTCAAAAGCAAGTCACATCTCTCTCGAGAGGAAGAATCTGTCGGCAGCAGAGGCGTCACGGCGGTCTTACGTTACAAATGAGTGGTCTTGTTTAGTTGCTTTTGGATTGGTTATGTACACTCCGTCACGGCTGTTGGTTACGGCAGCTAGGGACACGTCCCGTGTGTTGGGTGATGCTGTTGTCGTTGCTATTTGTTGCGTTGACGACTTTTGGTTGTCCAATTAGGGCGCAGCTGCTCCCCTACTTCTCAATCATTAGTACATCCAATTCTAACGGCGCCGTTACTACCTTCTAACACTTTCTCTTACGTTGACAAACGTGACTGTATTCAATCGCCAGCTCCGACAAACTTTCGATGAATGTGTGTGTTGGGCATGCATGCATGCATCCACATAAGCCATGCTATTTCTTGGAGAAATTTACATGGAAATTACCTCTTAATCTAGATGTTTAATTAAGTTTCAAACTAAACGACCCATCGTTTAACATTTACAACTAATACAGTATTTCGTAAGTTCCTCTTGGAAAAAATTAGATAAGAAAACGATTTACTTGGATTAGATGTTGAAATGAAAATTTGTTTCAATTTTAATTTTAAGTTTTAAAGTTTTATATTTAAATATTTGATTAAGTGTTAATTGTATCTCACATACTATTAAATATGTAAAGATATTGTTAATTATTTATTTAAATATTATTTTTAATGAAAATTTTGAAAGTAACATGTTTTCCAAGATAAAAGAACAAATATTACATAATTTGTGCAAATTAAATATTCTCATTTCATTTAATATCAAAATTAAAAGAGAACTTCACGTATTATCTTTATGGTAAATACTGATTAGTAGTGAAATTATAATAGATAATGACATACAAATTATTTACACTAAAGAGATTAGCTAAATTATAAATTATAAATATATATATATATATATAATTTCGAACATTTTAAATAAAAAAGATTAATATTTAGTTTTGGAAGAGTTGAGTATTAAAATAAAATACCCTAACTAAGAGTAACAAAACTGTGATCAACGTCTTGACTGAGCAAAAGGATTATAGCAGCCTGACAATAGTTCCTTTGTCATGCATCATAGTCTACCACATTTCTTCATTTATCCTTTTGGCTACCTACTTTTTCTTAAACCGTTAAAATAATTGCATAAGCGGCTCTAATCTTTCCTTGGGGGAAGTTTAAAGGATCATCACCAACCCATGGAAAATTCGAAAGCGCTAACTTGAACAAACTAAAAGCAAGCTTCCCTTATCAAGATATCAAATACATATTTGAATACTGCTCTTTGTGTAAAATTGAACATTTACATTTTAAAAAAAAAACTATAAAATGAAGTACACATTTTGTTTATAAGAAATACAAATTCTTTATTTAAATTGTACAAATGACCTTTAATATTAAAGTATTTATATTTCATCAAAACTCATAAACAACCATAATAAGCATGATATAATGATATAGTCATTTTCACACACACATATATATATATCTAACTTTCATATAGTTAAAATCTCTTAATGGGATCCTTAATTTATCTCCTTTTGCTTTAAAAAAAAAAAAACAAAATCTTATTGGGCGATGGATGAAGATGTTTGAAGGACAAGTTATGGGTGGGGCCTTGGGAGGGGAAAAGGTCCATAATATGTGGTAGGCCCATCCTTTATTCTGCTTGTGCAATTTGTCCAAAGTTACAGCAACCCATAGTCAAAGAATTGATTTCAAACGATTTCTTACAAAATACTCCTCTCCAAATTGATTGTCAACCTGATATACAGTCAAAAAAAATAAAAATTAATTTTTTTCATTAATAAATTTATTACGCTATATTTTTTTATTAATATAGTAATTAAAATTTCATTATTAATCATATATAAATTTATTAAATTAATAAAAATATTTTTGAAATTTAAGAAATATATATTTATTTTACAAATTTAAACACTCTTTTTTCTCTTATATCCAAATTCAATATATAAACATTCAAGTTTAGGCTGAAGTATCCATTATTGAAACATCAAAGATGCTTAGTTGTTTTTTATATATAATAGACATTTTATTAAATTTCATAAAATAATTTACATCTCGGATGACCATTTTACTCTTAAATATCCATATATTGAAAAAGAAAAAGTACTACCCATATAAAAATTATTTTACATTTATACCCGATAATTAAGAATTCAAACAAGTCATTGGATAAAGAGCGTTAAACTGAATAGAAGATTAAAGAGTATAACATCATAACTAAACACAATACAGTGGTAATAACAAGAGTAATGTTTGAAATTTTTTTTTACTATTAATTAATTTAATGACAAGAATAATGTGATATATTGATTATTAACTCAAATGATTTTCTTACTAACCAATTTTACACTATGTAAAATATGAATATTTAATATGGAGTAAAATGAGTATCATAAATACTCAATAAAAGTTGAGACATTCAAAATAATTTATTTTTTGCGAAGGTATACTGATGTCATAATTAAAATACTCTTTTAGTTAAAAAATATAAATTGTTTTATAATTTTATTCTTATTTCAAAATACGTGATCATTTTACAAAATTTTATTTATATTTCACAATTAACTTATAATATTATCTTTATTTATTTTTATCTTTAATCTCAACTATTTATTATTTTTATGACAAAGCCTTTATATTTTATTTTTCTAAAAATAACTTTATTTATTTTTTCTTATTTTTAAAATATAATGATTAATGTCATTTTAAGAATAAAAAAATTATTTAATTTGTTTAAAATTGAATCCAACGACTTATATTTCTGGATGGAAGTAAAGAGTGACTTATAATAATGAAGTTAAGGCGACATCTTAATTTGGGTGAGGAAATAAACCTTTTGTATAACAGTTTAATGATTGAAATATTCATGGAATACAATATTAGAGAATCGAGATAAAATTTTTTTTATTAACTATTGAAGACTCACAAAAAATTATAATTTGTAATGACAATCACTAATAGTGATGAAGAGTTAAGGTGTCTTCCATTTTTTATAATAATTGTCACAATTCCATTAAAAAAATCCTCATGTCTTTACATTTTTTGTTTAAAAATAATTATTCTTTTGTGAAATGAAGAAAAATCAATATAATTTGTTACCCTTTATTTTATAAGTTAACAAAATTATTACTCAATTCTCTCAAAATATAAAACGTTGAAATAAATTGCATATATATTATATATGAAGGAGACTTAAAATACCTTTATTTATCATGTATACTATTTATTGAAACTAAAATGCTCTATTTATTGGATATATTAGAACAAAACAGAAAACACTTAAAAGTTAACAAAAATATCTTATAATTATTTTATTACATTACAATTATTCACTTTGAACTTGTATGACTATTAAGAAGAGCATTGTAAATAATAATTATGTAACTAAATTTCTTAAGTTGACATTATTTAATAACTATTATATATAAATTAATCATTTTCAAAAAATATATTGTTAAATAAATAGTTAATAATTAATCTAAATATTTCATTAATAATAATATTATAATTATAAAAGTATGTATTAAAATAAAAAATAAAATCATTGAAATGAAATATTAAAAAAATATGAATAATTGAAATAAGATGAAAAATAAATTATTTACGTCATGATATATTTTCTTGATGGAGAGAAGACATTTCAGATACTTTTCAACACAAGCTCAATGACTCGAGAGACTTTTGAGGATAATTTAGTAGATGTTGGGTTCCCATAAGTTAAAGTTTATTTATTTAGTATTATTATTTACCCTTTTTAACTAGTAAAACTATTAGTATTAAAAAGATAGTACTATTTTTTTCCTATTATTTTATGAGCAAAGCATAAATGGAGAATTATTTATGATACCATGGAAATAATAGGAGTAATCCCACTACGCCTAGAAATCTCAGGTGCTACATAAAAAGCCAAAAGGAATATGGAATTGCCGCCACCGAAGGAGGCAGTAGAAAATTGCGCTGCAAGAGAGAAAGCAGCCGCCCACGTCTCCACCTTTTTATGCGGCTGTCTTTTATTATTATTACTAGTATTAAACTAACTCATGAAAAGAATAAAAGAAAATTTCAGCAAAAAGGCGGCAATGCTTTTGTCTGCTTCTCTCCTCATTGTTTGACGCCAAAAGTGGCGCGTAAAGAGGCTCCCATCACTCTCTCTCTCTTTGCGGACCATACGCAGCCGACTCGCCGGCGTAACTGTCTGTCTTAATCCGACACGTCACCACAGATCACGTATCACTACTACTCACAAACCATAAGTTTGTTAAAAGGAAAGGAAAAAATCCCAAAGCAGTGTAGTAGTAAAATTCCTTATTCGAGTAGTCCGGGAAAAAGAAAACGGAATATAATTATGAAAAGACTTTGTCTATTTTAATGACACGTCACATCAGACAACTAAGCCCGCATATACAACACTGCACCGTTCAAATGGAGATAAATAAGCTGAACCCCCCTTTTTTTTCACCTTTAATCATCCTTTTATTTTAAAAAATAAATTCAAATTATCTGAAGGAAAATATGTATAAAATTGAATAATTATCTCAATAAGTAATAGCATTTATAAGTGATCAAATATCTGATTCAAGTTGAATTTTTTTTTTACTTATATTCATATTAGGATGTGGTTTAGGAAAATGGTGAAGTGGAAGGGAAAAATAATCTCCACGGATTTGGAAGACCGAAAGACGGGCCCCACCAAAAGCTGCCGCCGCGCTTTCACTTCGAAGGTCCGCGTCCACGTGGGCCCAAGGGCTGTCTTAGGACCCGCTTTTTCGCAATCAATTTCTCGAATTTGCATAAAATAATTAGGAGATGGGAGGGCCGCATAAACACGTGCAATCAGCTGGTCGAATCTGAAGGGATACCCAGTCAACACATCTCTTTATCCGATTGGTCCTCGCGTACAAGCCACCCGTCGTCTCCGCGACTCTACGAACCCTCCTCCCTAACCACCTACGAAATGTTAAAGAAAGTAGTCAAAATAGTATTAAAAGGCTTAAACAACCTCTGAATACAATACAATCTCCGAGTAGTATTTATTCATACCGACGAGTGCAGACTAGTACTTAAATCTGTTTTGAGGATTTTTCTATGCCTTGGTCGGTTATTCTTTATGGCCTACAATGCTGCCAGAAGATGGCAACGTTGGTTGGATAATGCAATACTCTCTCTAGAGTTAAGATTCTAAAATCTTTCATTTATAATGAATGGTATTAATGGGTTAAGTCTCAATCAAGTACCACTCCACTGGCACTTCACATATTTCTCAGTTTCAGTTATAAATCATTTTGGTTAAGGAGCACCATTTCTACTAAAAATTACTGGCTTTCACACCTATATTTGGCCTTCTCATGCTAAAGCTGAAATCTCACTTTCATGAGACTTAAACCTTTTCATCATTTTTATAATAATACTTCATCCACTTAAAAAATATAAACAGTTAAATAATAAAAAATATTTAAAAAATATAAAGAGTTTGAAAATAAAGAAAGATGCGCTTATGATATTAAAATAATTAAGAGTAATACTAAAAATTATGTTTAATTTTTTTTGTGAAAAATTAAGCGTACTCATCAAATTACGAAATTAGGACGCGAGTACAAGCTTTCAACGTATGGCATTTTTTTTAAAAAAAATAAAAAATGAGGGAAAAAGGAGGAAGGAGGAAAAAAAAAAGTTAGCTGAGCTTCACATTAATTCTGAAACTTGTTCTGCACAACAGTCACGATGGAAAATACTGTAAACGTATGCTATACACTTCCAACTTAAGGCAATCTATCCATCACGGCATCACAACACATGGCATCACCACATCAAGTTCCCTGTTTCCCTACATCTGCCCCTCTCAATCAGTACTAATTGAACCACACGTGCCACATCCGTACCGGTATGCTCGCCAGTCTCCGGTAATCTTCTCCGTCCAAAGATTAAATAAACTAATCGTAAATTTGTTAGGAATCAAAAAACTTGGTAAAGACTGGATGGAGGTCAAATTAAATCTTTCCAACCCATAAAAGATTTAAGTAATTGATCTGAGATTTGAAGCAAAAGTAATACTCCATAAGGTCTGCGAATAATACTTATATATATAAACAGCTAGAAATTTTGTTCGTTTCTCATTCTGCTGCACAAAAAATTCGAGGAACAGAAGATTAGATTGAGCTTTTCTATTCACAACAAACGGTGATTAACGGGCAAAAGATCACCGGAAACTTCCCACCGTTATCTATATTAACCTACAACTCTTTTCTTCTTTTCACCTACTAAATTTCCATTTTGACAAAAAGGGAAGAGAAGGATTTTAATGAAATCGATATTAGCATAATCGGGAACATTATCCCATCAGTGCCCACAAAAGGGACTCAGGCGCCTTCAGGCGGTGGGGGCAAGTTGAGATCGAGGTCCACGATCAATTCATTACGCTGGCTTTTGAACTCCGGCCTCAGATCGCCTCGATTCAGGTCGAGGACGACAGAAGAGGAATCGGAGTCGCTCTGAACGCCACCGGCACCGCCGAGGAAGTCGACCGACATCTTCAGGCTCTGGGGATTGATGTGCTTTTGTTGCCCATGATTCACCATTCCATGTTGTGCAAGAACATCGAGGTAGAATATCTGAGATTGCTTCAACCGCCCATGCTGCATGGCTCCGGGGAAACCTCCGGCGAGCTGAGAAAGGCGAAAATGATGATTCTGGTTCTGGAAGGGAAACCTCATCGCACTCCCAAGGCTAAGATCCAAAGGGGACGGCGATGAGTCCGCCATCACCGCCGGCGAAATTGTCTCCCGGCTGGACGACTCAACAGTGCTGCTCTGACTGGGACTGGGGTTATTACTATTACTACTGTTATTTATTTTGTTAGCGGCATCCTTATTTTTGGCATTCATGACGGGGAGTTTCAAGACATTCTTACTCATCTCCTCCTCTTCCGGCGGAGGAAAGTTCGTCTTGGCCTTAGCGCCGCGAAACTCTCTCGCTGCTGCGTCATAAGCTCTAGCTGCCTCCTCGGCGGTGTCAAAAGTTCCAAGCCAGACGCGGCTCTTCTTGCCTGGATCTCTGATCTCGGCGGCGTATCTTCCCCATGGCCTCTTCCTTACGCCCCGGAAATGCACCTCTTTCACCCCACTCCCTCCTCCATTCACTCTGCCACCCACCGCCGCCGCCGCTGACCTATCCCTAGGCGCCATTACTCTACGCCACGATTAGAAGAAATCTTGTTGTTTGTCCGAATGATGATGAAAAGAAAACTAGGGTAGAAGTTGTGAAGGTGGCCTAAGGAAAAGAAAGGCGGATGGAGAGTTATATAGGAGGAGAGGTGGGGCACAGTCAAGGGCCATTTGACTGCAGATAGAGAGCCGCCCCGAGGGGGGGCCATGGGGTCATATGGATTACGTGTCGCGTGGATTTTGTTGGCGGCATGGCATCATCTTTTGAGGGTGTATATAATTAGTGTGGAGTACATATCTACGTAGCAGTAGATTGCTATGTACTCAAGAACGAAATCGTATAAAGATAAAGATACGTGGCCATTGTAGGTGTGGTACGTAATTGATACATTGTGTTATATTCTTCTGGTCCCAAATTAAATATTTTTATATATAAATTTTTATAATAATTGAATATTTACATTTAATTTAAAATAAAAATTAATAATAATATTTAATATTATGAAGTTGTATTATTATTATTATTAATGAGGTAAGTGATAAAGACTATTAGCTAATAAATCTATTAAATAAAATAAATTATTAATATAATTTTGAATGAAAATATATTTATTTTAATTAAATAAATATTTAATTTAAAATATTACAAAATAAAAATAAGTTCGATTGTTATTAACAACAAAAATGTTATGACTTTTTATTAAGATAAAAAATTATATTAAATAAATTGTGTAGAGTAATATTTTATAGTTTATGAAATCATCGGCTATAACATCTTAAAAACATCATGCTTTCATTAAGAATAGACCATGGGTTTTGTTTCCTAGTTGATCGGTTTAGCGCATCACAAACAGGTATAATGAATTTGTTAATTTTCTATCATAGAAATAATATCCAATTGCCGTTAGTGACACTGCATTGGCACATCCGACTATTGGATTTCTTTCCTAAATGATGAAGAAAACCCAATTATAATTTTATAAATGGAGTAGTAAATACTTATTTTATGTAAATAGAAGATTGAAGTGATCTGATAATCGATTTCCTCAAATACTTGCTTGGACAATCAATTAATATTAATAATAAAAACTTCCCTTGATTTTATTTTTATTATATCATTGTTAGTATAAGAATAAGTGAACCATTAACTCTCGTACACGTGGGAAAGAGCAAATGATAAAATGAAGGTGGGAGTAACCGAGTTGTCGGCTATGTTACCGCGTGATTTCGTCCAAGAACCACACCCGAAGATATCTATTCTAAATAAACATGGATAGTGAGAGGATGGGATGTAGCGAGCTTCGTAATTGCTTCCTGGCGGTGGTGCACGCTTTTTTGTGGACCCTATTTAAGCGCTCGATCGGCGAAGGCGGTATACCAATTAACGCTTACCACGTCATCCACTCTTATTTGTGTTACGCGTGTTGGACAAAAAAGTAAGCTCATTTCCTTTCCTTCTGCAGTACTGCCAAAGGCCGGCCCGGCACACACACTCTCTCTCCTCCCGAGTCCCGCCCAAGGTCTGGCAAAACCGCAAAACCAGAAGGACTTCTACCCCCATCCGACAGTTTTATTCCCCACGCTCTCTACGCTTTCATTCGTTTTCACGCGCTGTGATTTTCAATTACGTCCTAGTATTATGGCCCATTAACCATGTGATTTGTCACTTCAATTCCGAAGATTCTTTTTTATTTACCTAACTTCGACAGGATATGTCGCGGTTAAATGGGATTAATGACGTCTTAATTAATATGCGCTCGCCTCATTATCTTCCAAAATCTCACTCTGTTTTTAACTACTTCTCTTCACGATATGAATTTTTAAATTTTAATTAAATACTTTTTCACGTAAATTATTTTTAAAATATCAGTCCTATAATCTTATTTAAGAAATTCAGGAGTAAAGCATGTACAATATTTAAGAGGAAAGAAAACAAGTAAATGTAATAGAAAAATTGTTATTAAAATATTCATTAAATTTGTAAATCAGCTTAGATTCATTTCTTATGTTACTCTAACTAAAACAATTTATGTATTTTCTTAAAATATTTTTTCCTTTTTAGCATCAAAGTGTATCAATCTAATTCCGTCTCATAGATTTCAAAGTAGTGTGTGTACGTTAGTTTGTGACTTTTCAAATTAGTGTCATATGAGTACGTGACTTTAAAGATCTTACTACTACTAAGTTATTAAATGAATGCAGTGCAGTTCTATGTCCAATGAGTAAATTGTGATTGTTATTTTTAAAACAAATTAAGCTATTTAATAGTGCCACATCACAAGCGTCAGAAAAAAAAAAGAAAGTTACTAAATCACAATTTTTAAGGATGAGAGAAGTGAAGACATAGATTATAGAGTATCTTAATTTCCCCTCAAGTTCTTCGTTTTTTGCCTCATACGAGTTACAATATTAAATTAGTTTCTTATTAGGCTTTTATTTTTTTCTGTTTAAATTAGTGAATGTTCAAGAGGTTTAATTTTGTTAGAGTGAGACGAAATAAAAAAAAAATTACACTTCTAAGTCTTTAAAAATATGTTATTGCAATGTACTTTATAGGTACATATCTTTGCTCATTTAACTAGCAACAAATAAATACATGTTCTTTAACGAAAAAGTATTTACTTTTTAATAGACTGGATTTTGATTTTTTTAATATATTCTAAAATGAAGTTATTTTTAGATAAGAATTGTTTTTATTGAGAATTGAAAGATAATTGACATGTTTTGAATCTCACATGATTGATAATATTATAAAATGCATAAAAATATAATTAATAAATTGTTTGAAATTGTAATTTTAATTAAAAATTAATAAAAAATATTATTTATGTGATTAAGTGGAATCCAAGTGTAGAATTATAAAAAAAATGTGTTAAAAGATATTTTCATAAGGAATGTAAAAAAATATTTTGAGTGCTAAGCCAAATATAACCATCAAATATATTTTGTTTTTGCTTCTATAAAAATATTACTTTATCGGTCCCTTTTTATAAGATGCGTTAAACAAATTATATTGTTCCTAATTATAAGGTATTTTTCTACTTTTTATGATTATTGTGTATGTTATTTTTTAATTTACTCATACTTTATTGAAAGAAATATAATAAATAATTTATTTTTCAAAAAATACTAAAATAAATAAGAGTATAGTGTAAAGTAAAATAATTTATTAATTTGTATAAAATTACTTTAAATATGTTATAAAAAAAGGAGGAATGTATTACTTATTCTGCTAATAAAGTTTTAACATCATCACCAACTCATCATAGAGTTAGAATAATAACTCAGTCGAGAAGATAGAAAAACAAGAAATATTATGAAGCCATGCATTTATTTCCTTTATTTTACAACATAGTCTTTGATGGAGTATTTTAGTTCATTTACCCATGTTTCATCCATTATTTAACTGACCTGTGCAAGTTTTAAATCTCGAATCTTTCACTGCTGCTAATGGGGACTGCATTGCCACTTTTCGATCATTCACCTGTGTCATGTGGGATGTCATCCCCCACAAGATATCGAGTATTATTATACATTAAAAATTTTAAAAAGGTGCTCCAGGAAATAGTGTTATTGTTATTATTTGATTATTTAATAAATATCACATTAACAACTGTTTATCTGGATTATGTGAGTGCAATCGATTTTTCCAAGGGTTTGAAAGGAAAAATAATAGTAATACTTTTTAAAAAAGAAAGATAAAAGTAAGAATGATGTCATGAACTTCAGTGATTGGGTCCTGTCCAATTCGTAATTTAGGAAGTTCATATTTAATTATATATAAAAAAGAAAGAAAATAAAGGATGCACCAAAGTGGTGGCAAATCTTTAACTCGGGCAAGTTTATGTGGCAATGGAAAATACAATTGCCGGTTTTTGTTTATATCCACCAAGAAAATGAATATATATATATATATATATGGTCGGTGATGAGATGGCTCAGCTTTAGGAGAAAGAAGTCAAAAAAACTCTGTGGTGATAATGATATGCTTTAGGCAAATGTTGGCACAAATCAAACAATGTCAATTTTGTTTCTAAGTATTATTATTGCTTATTGCATAAGAAAGCTGTAAAATTAACGGCAGCCCTTTGTGGGACACGTTTCAGTAATATTTGTGGGCTTGAATTATATGAGGCACCCATTAATCAAACATGTAATCATATATGGTCTTCTTTTTTCTCCATATACTCAGCAGTCGCTTTATTTATTTTATGATCCTGGTTGTTCCTTTTTTTCTTAATGCATGGGCAGCCACAGCTACCATTCAAGAAAACTTTTGCCATCTATTATTATTATTAGTCCATAAGAAAATCTAAATCCATTCATTCTATTTATGATGATTTTTGTTCCTAATTAAGGACTGAACCTGATCTTAGGAATTCTTGCCAAGCTGTTGTTCAGTCAGAACTCATCTCACCCTCGCAAATGGGAGAATATCAAAAAATAATTAAAGATGGAGTTAAAATTAACTATCAATAGCAAAGAAACATTTACCTTACGATTTTTTCCCCTTATTTATAGTTTTTCACACTTACGTCTAAAATAAAATTGAATGTGAACATAAATAATATAATATTTAAATCTTATTACATACATGCATATTGAAAAATTACGTAAAGAATTTATTCATCGTATATTATCAATTAAATCTTAGAAAAAAAAACTTAAAGTAGTTGTAAAGTGAATGCAAGAAAAAAAGAATTCAACAAAGATCAACTCTAATAATGTATAATTGCATTCACATTACAATTTGGCTTTGGAGATATTAATAAAAAATGACCGATAAAGAATGATAAAAAAGAGAACTTGTAAGATTCCAATTATACTCGTCGAGTGATCTTTTGTTTGGGTTTGGGCAGCTGAAATTTTCAAAGATTTTTGTACCCACACATTCCCATGTCCGAACTGCCGGAGATCAAGGCCCTACCTAAATAATTGCGTCCCAAATAGAATGATTGACTCTTTAGGAAATAGAGATACCTTATTAAACTATTTTTCATTTTTTTTAAAAATAAATATTTCTTTGGATCTTATTATAATTATGTATTGTACAGTGTACTTTATAATTATATATTTATTATTAATAAATAATTTTGATAAGTTATTAATTATTTAATAAAAAATTTATTTTTTAAAAAATTAATACACATATAATAACTATTAAATAAAAGTAATTTATAAAATTTAATTAAATAATTATTTTTTATTATTTATCTTAATTTTTGTGAAAGTACAAACTGTACAATTTGAGACTGAAGTAGTTATATAATTAACCCAAGTGATATATACATGCATATCAGAGGCAGCGGCCTCCCGTGGGCTGCAGAATCAAATGCCACATTGAACGTACCTTTCTTTGCCTGAACAACACGAACATGAAGGGGACACTGCTAGGGACACGTGTTGCACTATTTTGACCCCTCGACGACTTAGTCGTTGTTTTTCCCTAAATCCCTTTTTTTTTTTATCACTTATTTTCCTATCAACTCGCTCGGTGGTTAAAATAGTCTCATATTTTATAAAGTTATAAACATTTGGATAGATCACGTGTGAAATAAGGATTTATTTAGGACATCCATATTTAGTTTTGTAAAATTATTTCAGATTCAAGCATAGAAGGGACTGAAACAATATAATGCGTTTTCACAACTTGCCGCTTGTTGTTTATGCTCACGAACATCCTTATTAAGGATGAAGTATTAAGCTTACATTTCGAGATAATAATAAATTGAGGCTAAAATAAATTATATTTTTATATTTATGGGTGGAGGATATATTGTATACGTTCATTTTTATAAGATATTTTAATTAATTTATATATATTAATAAATTATTTTATATTATATTATATTTTTATTTATTTTAATCTTCTTTGTAAAAGAGAGTATTTTTTTAATTTTTTTTATATTTCAATAAAGTAATGATGAATTTGAAAATAATCTATACAATAATTGTAAAAATTAATAAAATATCTCATAATTAGATATAAAAAAACTTATTTAATGCATATAAGAGACGGAGAGAGTATTAGTTTTATATTTAATGTATTTAGATGTAAAATAATTTCAATTCATGAATATGTGTAATTCAAGAAAAGACCATGGTAAGTAAAAAAAAGGGGGTGAAATTGATCGTGGCGGGCTTTTGGCGACGCGGAAGAGGAGAGAAGATCGCTTATAATGTGTATTTCGCGTGGGGATAGTGAAGTAAGGTAATGGAAACCCAGAGAGGCGTGTGTGGCTGCTGGACTTTCTAATATCCAAACAAAACCCTTTGCAGGCCCTTTGAATTTCAAGGCCACTGCTGAATTTTCAGACTGATTGATTGGAGGTATCCATCAACTATATATATGGTCCCTTTTGAAGGAGTCTTACAGCATATGCTACAGTCATTTTCCTTTTAATTTGTTATTCATCTTGTCCGGAATTGATTGATTGTCCACACTTAAAAATTGAATTTATATATTTTTTAAATAGATATATTTCTCATCTAAATTTACACTAATATTTTTTTAAAAAAATTAATGTATCTATATTACATTCACTAATTGTTTCACCACTAACCAAAATTTGTAACAAAAATAATATATTAACTTTTTTAAAATTAATTATTTTAAATTTTTTTTAAAACTAACTCAAATATCGACATTTAATTCTATTACTTGTTGTCTTATATAATTTATTATGATGTTCTTTCACATGTCTTACCTAAACTTGAACTATTATAATACTGGCTGAACACTCTTTTAAGGAGATTGATTATAGGCAATGAGACTTTGAGAGTGACTTATTTGAGTTTAACTTAATTGTGGTTGTGCGGGCTATGTATGGTGCATCTCTATAAGGTTTTGAGATGAATTACAAACTTTTGGAATGTGAAATTGGTACTTGATTGTTGAACGGTACCTACTAATTACTTGTTGATGAAATGGAAATAAAAGAAATAGGAGGGACGCGTAGGTGCTAATGGGGAGCATGCAAATCACGTAAGGAGATTTGTTTCTTTGATTAGGAAAATGCACCAGAAATGCTTCCTTGACTCGCTAATTGCGTAAACGTTATTAATTTGTCTCCCACTGCAATTCCAGACTTGGAATTGACAAATCATATGAGAGCCCCAATGGAGGGAAAAAGGGCAGAAGATACCACATTGACTGCATGGTCCATAGAACGTTATCATGATTGCTTACCAAGTCAAGGTCCTTCAAAAGCGTTTTCACAACTTGGGATAAATTTAATTTCCTTTTCAATGCGTAAATTTTACTGCCAAATAAAATACTATAGTCTCTGTACGATCAGATGCAGTTTATTTTAGCATTGTCGGCATTGGCAATTCCTCAGACACTATCCCGGCCCAACAACAACAAGGGAAAGAGAGAGCCCTGTGAGTGTTTGTAGACCTTTTGATAGGATAGGTAGAATATAGATAGTTACCCGTTTATTCCAAAGAACGATATATGACGGAAAGGCCTTGTGGATTCTTATAATTTGTAATAAATGACAAGTGCAATACATACACGATCGCTATGAATTTGGAAATTGCTGCCTACTTTGATCTCATGCATTATGATTCTTATTTTACGGAAACCATTTTGACAGCAAAAACTTAAGAAGAGCAGATACACAGAAAAAAAGTCAAGGGCTCATATTCCCCAACTCCATGGGGTTTACTGTTTAGCCCTAGTACTTCTAGCGTTATGGGCAACAAACAATTTAGATGAAAGGAATAAACAGCTTGAAACTCCCTTCATTCCCCCAGAAAATTAATCTACTTCCATGCGGTTTCTAGTTTACATAATTATATATATATATATATATATATTTAATATTACTTATTAGAGCTATTCTTGCTTCATTTTTCAATGAATTTACCTTCTTTGGATGACTTGTTTAAGAACAGCACCACTAGTACAAGTACAAGTACAACCACACCTTGGACTCGTTCTTCCCAGAACCAGCATAAAATTAAAGAGTTGTTGACTTAGCTGTATTGGCAGATCAAATGTTGGTACTAGTTTTTCCCTTGAATGGGTCCTTTTGAGCGTGTTTTTGGGTAGGTCAGTCAATCCACAGCGTTGCAGGAGAAGCTCAGCTCTTTCCAAAGAAAAGTAAAAATTGGTAGTAAAATCCAGTAAAGCACCACGTGGCATTGCAGCCAAAATCCGCCGCCGCCGCCGCCACATCCCTACTATCGAGTCCGTGTCCGTTCACATCTCATCAGAACAAGATCGATTGGTTCTCCTCCACCGAAATCATTAGTCCAAGTCAACACTGCTTTCACAAACGACACTTATTTTATTCTGGAAAGGTGCAATATCGCGAGAAAACAACTTTGACGATTGATGTTTATCGAAAAAGATATTTTCACTCCAAAACATGCTATGCTTATGCCTTACCATAGCTATTACTCAACCATGATCAAAAGACAAAACAGTCCTCTTGCCATCTACGTATTAGTCTTACTTTTATTTTTATCTTCATAATCTGTCAATCTTGCTAAGTTAGTATGACTTCTTTCATTAATTTTTGACAAATATTTTACTTTTTACAGTATATTTTCATGCAACATAGGTAGTACAGTATAGTTTTGAAATGCTCGATAATGTTTAAAGCATTCTCTCCATTTTATTTAAATTATTTATATTTTTTTAAAGTATCATATTCCAATTATCTATTTTTTAAATTTAAGTTAATAGGCATTTTTTATAATTTTACACTTGGTTATAAATTTTGAATGAGTTCATTTTTTTTTGAAAATACAATTTTTGGCAATACACTATATATTAATAAAGACAATTTTAAAAGTTTAGTTGTATTTTATCAATCACAATAATTTTTTTAATTTTACATAAATAGTAATTATATATATATATATATATATACACTAACTTTGCAATAAAAAAGAGAGACAATAAAGTCACATTAAACTAAATACTATATGAATCAGATTATTACAATAATCTGCACTAGATCAAATCTAATAATAAAAAGATATTAAATTTATTGGATGAAGAAGTGTTCATTTAATAGCTTTTCAATCACATGTATACGGAAGCTACCACAAGCAAACTGTTTTCTTCTTGCGATTCCTTTCTTGTGGTATTTTGGTCTTTCCAGACTGCAGATTACGGGTGTGCCCCAAAGTAATTTTTTAAAATATTTTAGAACAGCACCTCGTTTCCTTCTCCCCACAAAGTCTTCGAGTAAAATACCCCGGAAAGTACTCAAATCAGTTGAGAGTCTATATTTCAAAGGCGTTGAAAATCAAAGCTCCAGTTTGGCCTAATATATTCATCGAATCATTTTCTCCGGATAATATAACTTATCAAAAGCTTTCTGTTTTTCATGGCGAATTATACAGGCAGTAGAATGATGGACTCGCAGTCGGCAGCGGAGAAAGCCGTGGCCGCTATCGGTGTGGGTTACGATCTAACAGCTGATATCCGATTGACTGCATGTAAGTTTGGACCAAATGGATCAAGGCTTATCGAGCTGGACCAGAGTTTAACAAAGGAGTTGGTAGTTCCAGGTGGCGTGGTGGTGCCTAAGGTATCTACCTCCATCAAGTGCGATAAAGGTGAACGCACCAGGTTTTGTTCCGATGCTCTCTCCTTTAGTCAGGTGATTAAATTTCCATTCATTTGTGTTTTCTTTTAGTTTTCGTGTGCTTTTGACTTTCGTATTATTCTGGTTTTGGGGTGTTTAATTTGGATAGCGACGATGTTAGGCCGTGATGGTTCCCTTCCCCCCCCCCCCCCTTTTTGGGTGATAATTCTGCGTTACCAATCGTTAAGCGGTTATAGCAAAGATTTTTTTTGTTTATTGATTGAGATACTATTATAGTTTACAGTTGGGAATTGGGTCGTGAATGGTTGAAGAATAATTACATTGAGCCGGTAACTGAGTTGTATTTCATCTCTTGTTGTAATCATTTTTTCCTTTCTCTAAGTTAATAATGATCCTTAAACTAAATGTTTTGCCTCCTTTACTAATGAAAAAGGAAAGCGAGAATAATTGGTACCTTGACGTGTTCGGGAAGTTGCAATCTTTGATTTAGCCTAGATTCTCAGTCCCAGAACTCAATTGAATTTCTAAGTTTGAAATTCTTCAGAAGAAATTATTCTTAATAGTAGGATATTCATTATTTCTGTCAAATATATGAAGCCGGATATGTCTTTGTAGTTTTACCTCTGTGTATATTGACATTTATTTGCTTGCAACCCATTCTTAAAGACTAGTGCTTGCTGAAGTGAAGAAAGAAAATATTCTTATAATCCTTCTAATTTTTCGAGTAATTATTGCTGCAAGCCTTACTTCCTTAACGGAGCTTGGTCACTTGATCTCTTTATTCAATTTGTTGAATTGCAATCATTTAACAGGCATTCTGACCCTTTTGGAATCTTTCTTTCTAATCTTATATTCAGATGTCGGAGCAAATTAATCAGGAATTATCTTTATCCAGTAAAATACCTTCTGGTCTTTTTAATGCCATGTTCAACTTCAAAGGCTGCTGGCAAAAGGATGCTGCTTCTACCAAAGCCCTTGGGTTCGATGGTTGGTTCATTACCCTGTACAATATTGAGTTAGCAAAGTGCCAGATAGCTCTGTCTGAGCAGGTGAAAAGGGAAGTTCCTCAATCCTGGGATCCTGCTGCTCTTGCTGAGTAAGATCCTTAACCTTAATCTGAAGATTGTCCTTTTTCTACTTACTTTCCTGCTACTATGAATTCACGCTTCCAGGAAAATGAAATGAAACCATCACGCAGTATCAAGACATTTTAATATTTTATTCTGCAAAGGACTAATACTATTATCTGCTACTGCCCACTTAGTGCCTCATCTCTATATTTTCAAATAATGCCCACTTGCAATGATGAGTTGAAAACTTGCAGAAAAATGTCAGAGATGCTGAAGATGCAAAAGCTCTACATATCTAAATATTCCTACGTCCTACTTCTGACCTTAAAATATGAGGGAACTGAAAAGATGGATAAAGGAGTTATCTCTTTAAAAACGAATCTCACATTTCTTTCTTCTATTATCTCTTTTCATTTTTCTTTGTTCTACTAGAAGGCCTGCATTTACCTATTGGAGAAGTACTACTCAAAATCTTTAATCATAAACCATAATCGCATGATTTTCCAGGTTTATTGATAAATATGGTACACATATCATTGTTGGGGTAAAGATGGGAGGTAATGATGTAATCCACATTAAGCAGCTCCAAAAATCAAATCTTCCGTCAACTGAAGTTAAAAAATTGTTAAAGCAAATGGCCGATGAAAGATTTTCTGAAGATGTAAATGGGAGCCAGATATCAAATCCTAATATTGCCCCAGGGATCTCAAAGGTACAGCAGGATGTTGAGTTCAGAATTATATGTGTAATTCTATACCTTCATATTCATTTCCTGCTTTGTAGATTAAAGGATACTTTTACACAAGGATAATTGAAAATTGCTTACAAAGACGATAGATTGAAGATGAGAACTTCACTTCTCCCATTTTAAGTCTGTGAAATGCATAATCAAATTGAATGCTATAGCTTTTGCTACGGTATTTTTATCTTATATCACTATGTGTAGTTTATCTTCTTTTTTTGGATCTAAGTGGGATCAATGTATTAATAGTTTAGCAAAATCTATACAATGTGTAGTTTATCTGAATAATGCATGAGATGCAATTTGAATGAAAAGATTTTGAATTTGTCTGGGAGTTTGCACTAGAATTCTGAACTTGTATTTTGGTTCTAGCGACCCTGGAAACTTAATCAAAAGATAGGCGAACAAAAATACAATTGTCTAATATACCCTGCCCCTTTTCTTGTTAGTATTCTTCATTTTGTTTTTCTCTAGTTGAAGGACGGGAGCTGACAGTCACTCAAATTCTTGTACAATTTCAGACTGAGCAGTCTATGCAGTGGGATCTTAGTTCACTACTTAATTCATCAAGACCAACTATCATTTCTCATACCAGGAATGAGGTAACTTAATTATGCCTTGATTCAGTAGTTTTAGGCCTTACAACTAACCTGCCACTTTATAGTATCAAGGATTGAAAGGAACTTCATTAATCTTATTTTTCTCTTTACTAATGCAGGATGTAATTAGTGTTCACTTACGCCGGGGAGGCTTTAACAAAGGTCAAAGTCATACTCAATGGCTTTCGACAGTATCACAATTTCCCAATGTGATATCAATGTCCTTTGTGCCTATTGCTTCCCTTTTGAGTGGGCTGCGTGGTAGCGGATTTCTAAGTCATGCAATAAATCTTTACTTGCGATGTGAGTATACCTTATGTAAATTGTTGATTTTCTGATTCTAATGCGTTCGTAGTACTAATGCCTATCGAGTTCCTATTGATAGCTATCACTAAGTTGTCACTTTGCAGTCAAAAGGAAATAAAGAGGCTTCAGTTAGCACTAAGTCTCTGTAGATTTTGCAGATAACTACTATTATTCTATTTCCACTTGTTTGCCTGATGTCTCAAAATTGGAAACCCTACATATGAGGGAAAGCATTCCATACTGAGTCAGTTCTGAAATTTGACTTCTGAAGAAATTGCCTATTGCAGAAAAAGAGAGAATAATAATAAGTTTCTTTTTCTGGATTAAAACTGAACAATGTATTTTATTTCTCTATTTGCATTGCACGTATCCTCTGGATCTTTACATGAACATTGGCTACACTTTTAATTGTTGAAATTTTAGAAGGATAGGTGATAATTCTCATGCCTTTTATGTATTTCTATTAAACTGTATTTGTTGCACCTCCTTTTTAACTACCCTATTCCAGTCTAAGTTATATAACTGATTCTGCCAAAGCTTCGTGCATAAGCTTGTGCTTTATATAGAAAATCTCTATTGGGCAGAATAGGAGAAGAAAAATGTAGAGGCACCCACTAGAAGTGGGGAACCTGGAAGAGTTGATATCAATAAGAAGTTTCATACCTTGAATAAGCGTGAAAACATTTGCATGCATGCCTAGTCCGAGTTAGATACTCGTTTCTTCCTCCTAACTTCGATGCTTTTTTTGCACCTTTTTAGTCTTTGTATCCAAACTCCAGTTTAATGCTACTGAATTTTAAAGCCGCTGGGCTCTCTGACAGCATTTACCTTTGCAGACAAGCCACCCATAGAGGAACTCCAACAATTCTTAGAATTTCAGCTACCCCGTCAATGGGCTCCGGCATATAGTGACCTTCCTCTTGCTCCTCGCCGCAAGAAACAAGCATCTCCATCACTTCAATTCTCACTTATGGGTCCTAAGCTTTATGTGAACACTGTCAAGGTATCTTTCTTATCTTAAAAAGAATCCAATAATCTATAGTCTTTCAATCCGTTAATAATTACGGGAACAATCATGATGGACAGATATGGCAAATGGAGCTGAGGAAAAACTATTAAGTAAATCAGTCTTTTCAGGGGAAATAGTTAAACCATAAGATCTTATGCTCAATTCCTGGTATCTCCCAGTCTCTAGAAGATGGTTTCGTTCCTTCTGGATTTCTAACTATTTATTTGCAGGTAGATTCAGGGAACCGGCCAGTGACAGGAGTACGCTTGTACTTGGAAGGTAAAAGGAGTGATCACCTTGGTATTCATCTGCAGCATCTATCAACTCTTCCCCAGTCCTTTCAACTGACAGATGATCATAGTTATGAGCCGGTAGATGAGCCAGCTGAACGAGGCTACTTTTTACCAGTCAAGTGGAGCATATTCTCACACATCTGTACTGCTCCAGTAGAGTATCGTGGGGCCCGAATCGATGATTCTGCTTCTATTGCGACAAAGGCCTGGTTTGAGGTCCAAAATGTAGGTATGAAGAAGGTTCTTTACCTTAGGCTCGGTTTCTCAATGGTGACATCTGCAATGATTCGGAGGTCAGAGTGGGATGGACCGTCTACTTCCTCTCGGAAATCAGGACTGATTTCAACATTGATGAGTACAACATTTAGTACAGGACTGACTCAACCTGATAAACCTGTAAAGGTAGATTTAAATTCTGCAGTTTATCCTGGAGGCCCACCTTCACCATCAAAAGCTCCAAAGATGACAAATTTTGTGGACACAAAAGAAATGGTAAGGGGCCCGGAGGATCCACCGGGGTATTGGGTGGTAACTGGTGCGAAACTCTGTGTAGAGGGAGGAAAGATAAGAATCAAGGTGAAGTACTCGCTGCTGACCATAATGACAGAGGAATCCCTTTTTTGATACGAGAAGAGTTGGGGAAGCGTCAGCGTATTTATTCTTTTCTGTATATAATCACATTCAGTTTCAATGGCAGAAGCAGTCTTTTCTTCAATTATTTCTCTCTTTCAGGATTCAAAATTGTATACTGATACCTGGAATGAGATGGTACATTTTGCATGCGGAGATGATCAAATTGTAAAGAATGCAGGGTTGCCTTTTGTTTGTTTTTTCAGATAGAGTGAATTATAAAAAAAATCTATCATACTATTATCAATTACCAGTTTTAGTCACAGAACTTTAAAATAACAAACGAGATCATAAAAATTGAAGCAAAAATAATCATGTCAAGTTGTTCGGTTAGGCCTAATGAAATACCTATTTTTTGAGGATATTTTGGTCCTTTATGTCTCCCAATTTCAAAAATTTAACTTTAGCCCCAACTAAATTTCAAATAATAAAAAAAACACCAACCACCACCTTCTTCGTCCTCAATTCCATAACTTTCTAGAAGCACAATGAAAACTCATTTAAATAATTTAAAAGTTCAAAATTTTCATATCTAATTGAAGCTGCCAAAAAAGGACCAAAAGAAACATAACATTAGCCTGGCGGAAATGGAAAGTTAAAGGTAGTAACTAGGAGCACAAATATTGCCATTAAATATCACCACGGAAATGGATTTTTCATTCCAAATTAAAGGATATTCCCTTTATCAATTCTACAAAATTGGATAATACCTCTAGCCTTCCAAAAGAGCAAGTTAGATGGAGAAAAGAATGTGTTTCTAACCTGCACAGTTGCTGAGTTGTTGGCACTCTGCAGAGAGACCAAAGGAAGAACAGTAATAAGCCTCTTCAAAGATGCTACCAGTAATCTCCACAGGAACAAGATCCATCTTTAAAATGGTGGAATCTGTTGATATCTCTAACTATGATTTCCCGTGAAACTATTTTACAGATAAACTTGAATGCAGTATGACAGTCCAAGCAAATTCGAAGATTTTTTTTCACTCTAATAGGTGCCCCTGGAGGTGTAACAATAAGTCCAAAGGCAACTGCAAGTTTCTCACTATGATAGGAAAGGAGGAGCTCCTTTTCTTTCCGCTCAACATCATGCAGGTCAGTGTCTATCATGGGAACATAACCATCTTTAGCCATTAGTTGACCCAGTTCCTCAAGTTTAGCATATATTTCGTCACTCCTAGAGTGGCTTCTGTCTCCAACAATAAACGTGTAGACCTTATCTTTTATCTCCATCCAACTCATCCCTGGTTCCTTCTTCACCTTGCTGTCTCTCATCTGCCGTCTCACCTTTGCTACATTCTCCCACGACCCCACTGATGCATAAACATTTGCAAGAAGAACATGTGTACCAGATTTCTCAGGTTCGAGGGTCAGAAGCATCTCAGCGGCACGTTGGCCTAGCTCTAAATTCTTATGGATTCTTGCAGCACCTAGAAGTGCCCCCCAAACAGAGGCATTTGGCACAAAAGGCATCTTATTCACAAGCTCCATTGCCTCATCCAATTTTCCTGTTCTTCCAAGAATATCAATCATGCAAGCATAGTGCTCTTGTGTTGGTTCAATCCCAAATGACTCTTTCATCATATCAAAATACTTTTCAGCTTCTGTTACAAGACCAGCATGATTACAGGCAGAAAGCACACTAACTAATGTCACATGATTAGGAGGTAAACCATCTTTAAGCATCTCATTGAATAAGCAGAGAGCTTTCTTTCCATGTCCATGTTGTGCAAGTCCACCAATCATAGCAGACCAGGAGACAATACCTCTCTCAGGAACTTCAGAGAAAGCACGATCAGCATCTTCTATGCTCCCACATTTGGCATACATGTTCACAAGTGAATTCCCAGCAAAAATATCCGATATATAACCATACTTCAAAATATGAACATGAATTTGTTTTCCTTGCTCATACGCTGATAGATTTGCACAGGCATTAAGGAGAGAACTACAAACAAATGAATCTGGCTTGACATCTGCATCTTGCAACTTCTGATAGAGCTTTATGGCTTCTTCACCTTGACCACATTGAGCATAAGCCGATATGATAGATGTGAAAGATGGCAAGTCTACAGCAGGGCATTCATCAAAAGTTTTAGCAGCATCTTCCTTCAGGCCACATTTCCCGTATGAATCTATCAAACTATTTATGACAAATGCATCTGAGTGAAATCCTGACTTCATAGAAAGTCCATGAACTTGTTTACACATATCTACCTCTGGCAAGCCAGCTGTGCAGTTGAGGATTGATAGTAAAGTTGTTTGGTCAAATCCAATTCCTTCCCTATATGTCTGAACAAAGAGCCTTAGACCCTCTAAATATAACTCATTCAGTGTGTATCCAGAGATCATAGCATTCATTGCAATCAAATCCTTCCCTTGAATAAAATCATAAACTACTCTTGCATCTGCTATTAAACCACACTTGCAGTACATGTCAATTAGTCCAACGCTCACAAAGGCATCTAATATCTCTGTCTTTAGCAACAGAGAATGCAATTGTCTTCCATATTCTGGTTGTTTGAGTCCAGCACAAGCTTTGAGAGCACTTGATAAGGTGAACATATTTGGGAATGTTCCTGATCTTGTCATGCGATCAAACAGATCCAAGGCCCTGTCATGAAATTCATGAAGAACACATCCAGCAATGACAGCATTCCAGGAAACAATATCTGATTGAGTAATCTCCTCAAAAACAGCAATTGCATCTTGAAGGAGTTCCATTTTTGCATACATGTCAACAAGCGCATTTGATGAGAATGGATCAAAATCATATCCAAGTTTAATCAAGTAACCATGTATTTTCTTTCCTAGACTAATACTTCCTAACCCAGTGCAAGCATTTATAATGGTTGACAAACTAAATTTATCAGGTGCTATTCCACTAGCAACCATTTCATGAAACAAACTCACTGCATCTTCGAACAGATCATGTTGTGTATAACACGAAAGCAAGGCATTCCAAGAAACAACATTTCTTTCTAGAATTTCATCAAATAGCCTTTTAGAATCTATTAACGTGCCAAATTTTGCATACATAACCAATAAGGTGTTTGCGACATAAACATCAGACTCAAACCCAGTAACTACTGTAATCCCATGAACCTGCTTTCCAAGCACAGAAGCGTTGGTCATCGAGCATGCCTTAAGTACGCTAGGGAACGTAAATTCGTTACATTTAATACCCAAAAGATGCATCTCGCGAAAAGCCAAAAGAGCTTCTTCACCAAGGCCATTTTGGGTATACCCCGATATCAAAGAAGACCAAGAAACCAAGTCAGGTTCGGGACTTTCCTCAAGCAGATTGCGGGCATGCCCGAAAAGACAACATTTTGAATACAAATTTATCAAATGGTTTCTGTGTTTGGTGTCTTCAGATAATCCAGTTTTAGTTAGGTGGGCATGGATTTGGAGCCCTGGGCCAAGAGATTTGCTTTGGGCAAGCTGTGCTAATAGCTTGGAGTAAGAAATAGAGGTTGGTATGCAGCTGGTGCTGCTGGTAGAGTTTGAAAAGGATCCGTTCTCTGATTGAGATACAGAGTAAAATTTGTTGGTGGAGAGAAAATTCGAGAAGCGATAGCAGGATTCAGGAGGAGGGTGATACCTGGGCTGAAGTCGTTTCTGAAGGGAAATAAGGCGCCAAAAGTTGGTCATAGTCCATTTCATAAAGAGGAACAATGAAGGCGAAGGGGATTAAACAAGAATAGTATCTCTCAGAAAAAAAAAAAAATGAATACGTTTTTAGTAATTTTTTATTTTAAAATTAAAAGTATAAATTAAATTTATATAATGAAATTAAAAGAGTATGGATTTAATAAAAAGCAAATGACACAATATGCAGTTCATGAGATCTTATCGAATATACTTAATTAAAATTAAGTTTTTTTTTTTTTTGGAAGAAGGGGAGCATTATCATTAAGTAAATAAAGATGTTATAAATTGAGGAAATGGTTTGAACTATACACGAGGAGACAACATTTTTTAGAAAATTTAGCCAATTTATGGGCCTCTACATTTGCTTCTCTGGGAGTTATGGAACTCTACATTTGTTACATTTTTTTCTCTCTTAATAAAATAGAAATAAATTTAAAAATATTATACACAATAACCATAAAAAAATAATAAAATATCTTATAATTATGAATAATATAATTTGATTAATACATTTTATAAAAAAGGAGAGAAGGAGTAATAGATATATTTTTATTTTAGAAAAAGATAATTATTTGGAACTCATTAATAAATAGGGTGTGACAAAATAAGTTCGGCATGTCGGGCAAGCTCGAAAAGTTCACAATATAAAATGAGTTGGATTTCATTTTTCTTGCTCGAAAAAATCGGGCCTAAATGGCCCTGCCCGTTGGCCAGCGGGCCAAATGGGTTCGGACCATTTTAACTCGTGGGCTGACGGGCCGGCCCGATTAAAAAAAAAAATTTCAGTCACTCCCACAATTTGTGTAGTAAATGATGTTTAAATGATTATTTTTTGTTTATATAGTAAATGAATGAACATTATGTTTGTATTTGATTGTTTAAATATTTTTTTTGTTTGCTTGAATATGGTTTGTTTGTTTTAGAAGTTTTTGGTGTAAAATTGTAAATGTACTGTAGACTATAGATATAAACATTATATAACATTCTATTTTATCTTTTATAATTTAAATTTGTTGAAGTTTAGATGACATAGTGTGCTATTTTTAGTGTTTTTTGGGTCAAAATAAGACAATAAATGTGTTGTTTATTTGTAAATGATTTAATAAATTTGTTTTTTTAGCCAACATAAAATCATAACTTAAAAAAAAAAAAATTCAAGACATTTTGGCTCGTTGACCCATGACCCATATAGAGACTGGACTGGATCTCAATATTCCATGCCCTTACAAATTTAGCTCGACCCCGATCCGATTACATTGCTTAGCCCGTTGGGCCAGGCAAGACGGGGGGCCGCCCGTCTTGCCACCCCTACCAAAATAGCTGGAACAAAAATATATAAGAGATATTTCAAAATGACCAGAAAACAATATGAGGACCAATCGATTAAAAATCTAAAGATAAAGGACTAAAATGATTATTTTTCCTTTTATATTTTTAAAAAAGAAAGACCCAAAGTCAGCGCCAAACAAGAAATTGAAAAACGCGGAACAAGTTTTTCCTCTAGCTCTTCAGCTAACTCTCAAGATAGATGATCCAAAAGTCAAGGCCTGAAATTTAACCAAAATGATGACAGAAAATCCTACGAATGCTTAACGGCGGCAGTAGCAGTACTAGCAATAACAGGATGGATCCACAATCGGCGGCGGAGAATGCAGTGGGAGTGATCGGAATGGGATATGATATGACGACTGATATCCTGTTATCGGCGTGCAAAGTAGGGCCTAATGGGTCGAAGCTGATCCAATTGGACGACAGTGTAACTAAAGACTTGGCGGTTCCGGCTGGAGTGGTGGTTCCCGACGTACCGGCTTCCATCGCGTGCGGTAAAGGTGAACGCACCAGGTTCCGCTCTGATGCTCTCTCGTTCAATCAGGTTTGGGGATAACCTAAAATTGATCATTGAATTGGAACTTTTAACATTCAACATGAGTAATTTTCTCATTCTTTTTCTTTTTCCCCATCTCTGCTTTTCGCGTTTCATCCAGATGTCTGAGCAATTTAATCAGGATTTATCTTTATCTGGTAAAATACCTTCGGGTCAATTTAATGCAATGTTTGACTTCAGCGGTTGCTGGCAACGAGATGCAGCCGATACAAAATGTCTAGCTTTTGATGGTTGGTTCATTACCTTGTACAACATTAAACTGTCAAAATCTCAGATAACCTTGTCAGAACAAGTGAAACAAGACATTCCTTCGACTTGGGATCCTCTTGCTCTTGCTGAGTAAGATTTTTACTGTGAAGCTCTACCATAGATCCCTGTTCATCTTGTATTTCTGGGTTTTCCTTGTGGGTATTTTTTTCCCCTTCTCCAAAAGGTTATGATAAAATGATTTTACAGCTTTATACAAAAATATGGTACTCATATTGTTGTTGGAGTGGAGATGGGAGGTAAAGATGTAATTCATATAAAGCAGCATCAAAGGTCGAACATCCAGCCGATTACACTGCAACAATTGTTAAAGCAATTGGCTGACAGAGAATTTCCTGAAGACACAGATGGAGGCCCGTCACTGAATCCTAATATATCATTTGGATTACCAAAGGTATAAGAATCTCCCGGTCATGCTATTCCAGCCTACGATATGTCTATTCTTGTTCAAGTTCTTGATTTATATACACTTCACAAGAGGTTAGATTAAATGGAATACATCAAAATTTGGAAGTCCATGACTAGAGGATAGAAATTGGTACAATGGAATATCAATTTTTGGGGCTGAAAAGCCAAAACAGTAGAAGTAATACAGATTTACTATCAAATAAATGTTGATTTGTCCAAGGACAAGAGGATAGTACAAAATTTCAGCCACATGTTGAGTTTTAGGAAGATTTTTATGTAATTAGTACAGGATTGATTGACTCTAGGAGAACTAGTTTATCCCATTCAAAAAACTATGTGTGTCCGTTGACCACAGTTGTTTGATATTAACCTTTTTTAGCTGTTTTTGCCAAAATACTTGCATATTCTGTTTTGATTTTTGTTTTTAAAATGTGAAAGGATATATGAAAATTATGAAATGTTTAGAAGTTCATGGAATTCGACTTGAGAATCCAATTTTAGCATGCAGAAGACAATTGCTATAAAGCTTTTGCTCACTATTTGAAGTTTTAAATAGAGAGAGGTGCAGAATTCTATGAACTTGGAAACCTCTCATAGCGCTTGGTTGCTCAAACCTATCATACCAGTGAGGTTGAAAGCCAATTGCTAAAGGTCCATATAATTCAACAAACATATGAATAAGCTCCTTGATAGTTAAGTATGGTTATCATCTGATTCCCAGTAGTGCATTTCAAACATGAAATTTGCACCAATAAATTGAAATTTAGTGGATGGTTCAAGAAAGTAAACAATGAAACCCTAGATTTTACATTTAGTGCTTGCTGAAAATGTTAGTTATTGTCCTTCTCATTATTTTGTATTTTAACTTTCAAGAATACAGTTGAAAGTCCTTAAAATGCCTCTAAATTAACAGGAAGAGCAGTTTGTGCTCTGGAATCTCAAGTCATCATTTGCAAATGGATCTAGAACATCTATAATTTCTTACTCTAAGAATGAGGTAACATCCCTAATGTTTTCTTGAATAGCCACAAGGAAGATTAACTTTGAGTTATTCTCTTATCCAACAGGTAATTATTTGCTTGCTTCCTTAATTTCTGGATGCAGGATATTATATGTAATCATATTCGTTGTGGAGGCATTGACAAGGGTCAAAGTCATAGGCAGTGGCTTTCAACTATATCTCAGTCTCCTGATGTGATATCTATGTCCTTTGTGCCCATTGCTTCGCTTTTGAGCCATGTTTCAGGCAGTGGATTTATAAGTCATGCAGTAAATCTGTACTTGCGATGTAAGCATACCTAGTCAACTTCTCTGCATTGTTCTGTGGACATGAAGTGTCTTTCAGTTGAACTCCATCTTTTTTTAAGATTATGCTGCTTAGGAAGAGTATAAAAATCAATACTTTTTTCCAATGTCCAAAACCTGTGGAAATGAAATGGATTTCATTCGGGGATAAGGAGGACATGAGTCCCCAGCTTTTACTGGAGACATAAAATGAGAAAAATCATATTCTAATCTAAAAAATTAAAGATTAATTGTTATTTTTCTAGTCTTTCTTTTTTGCTACATTTTACTAATATTCCTTTAGTCCTGGGAATTTATGATAGTTTGCAATAGATGGATACGGATCAGTTCTTTTGTGGTTGATGGTGCTCTACGTTTTTAAAAGTCATATCTTCTTTTGTTGCCACTTCAGATAAATTGATGCTACACAAATTCAGTTGCATGGAAGAGAGTTCGGATATACTTATGTTGCATAAGTAACAAGTCTTTTTAAGCTGAGGTTAGAAAGAATTGGAAGTTATTGTCCACCTGGAAGTTTAAAATTTCTCCACTTCTTGCGTTGTTGAATTTAACTGCTTTCTACTTGATTTTTGTGATTTCATTTCTTATGCCTTGAAAATTTTCAGAGTGGATGAGAAAACTGGAAATTATCAATATATTGTGCTACGAATCAGTTAATGGTGATTCAAATGTTTATGTTTTACACTTTACTAACTTAAGATTTTGTAGTTGGAGGATAGATTTTAGAATCTCTGGTTTACCAACTTCCATTTTGTGCAGATTGAAAGTTAATTATATCATCAGAATAACCTATTGAGCTCTCATAAGTGCTCCATTTTTAGTACACTTCTCCCGCACGTGTTAGGTTACTGAAAATGCTCGTTTCTTCAGAGAAATTGTAGTCTTAAACTTTTCCATGTCTTCTTTATTTGTTGGCAATAATTTTATCTGAAGTACTATAAGCTTTAGTTGTCTCTAATGGCATTTCTGTATGCAGACAAACCACCTATAGAGGATCTCCGTGATTTTTTAACGTTTCAGTTACCACGTCAGTGGGTTCCAGCATTCAGTGATCTGCCTCTTGCTCGTATAAAGAAACAGGCATTTCCATATCTTCAGTTCACACTTTTTGGTCCTAAACTTTTTGTGAACACTACAATGGTATGTTCTCATAGCTTGCAGCTGAAAAGCCTATGTTCCTTATTGTAGCTTCCAAAACCTTTAGGGTCTGTTTGGTTCGGAGGATTTGAAGGGGAAGGGAGGGAAGGGGAGGGACATTTTTAAAAATCCCTTGTTTGGTTCACTTTTTAGAAAGGGAGGAGAAGGAAAATTTGTAATAAAAATCCCTCCCCTCCTCTCATTTTCTTCCCCTCCAGAAGTGGAGGAATTTGGAGGGAATGGAAAATATAGATATATAATTACTAAAATACCCTTACTTACTAAAAAAATTCTTTCACTGCAATAAATATTATAAGGGTTTAATAGTCAATTTAAATATATTTTCCCTCTCCTTCCCTTATTAACCAAACAAAGATGTTTTCTCTCTCCTCCCCTCCCCTCCCCTCCTCACTTTTGAACCAAACAGACCCTTAATGCCCGTGGATCTATACTTGGTAATTAAAAGTTACATAGAAATAAAGAGGTTTGTGTAATATGGAAAAAAGGAAACGAGCTTATAATATCTGAAAGCTTGGGAAAATATTCTCATTATTTTCCATCGTCCATGTTATCATATTAACTGCTTTTCATCTTTGTGACTATTTACAGTACTGTATTTCATTCTTTGGTTAATTAAGATGATATCAATTGTATATGATTGCGGATTACTGGATTCACAGACTGATTCGGGTAAAGAGCCAGTGATTGGGATTCGCTTGTTTCTGGAGGGAAAAAATTGTGATCGCCTGGCTATTCACATGCAGCATATAGCGAGATTTTCCCAAAATGTCCAGATCACAGAAAATCAAAGTTTTGAGCCAGTAGACCAGCAGGTTCAACTATGTTATCTTGAACCAGTCAAGTGGACCAGTTTCTCACATGTATGCACTGTTCCAGTGGAGTATCATGGTGCAGCAACGGAGAACTCTGCCTACATTGTGACGAGGGCTTTGTTTGAGGTTAAGAAAATTATTACAAGAAAGGTCCTCTTCCTCAGGCTTGGATTTTCAATGGTTGCATCTGCAAGGATCCGGAGGTCTGAATGGGATGAATCATCTATGTTATCTGAAAACTCCGGCTTGGTTTCAACACTTACTAGTGGAACATTCGGTAAAGGGAAAAATCAGCCTGATAAACCACTCATTCCAATTTTAAATTCGGCAGTTTATCCTGGAGGTCCACCTGTACCTATAAGAGCTCCAAGAATGAAGCAATTTGTGGATACAAAAGAAACAGTAAGGGGCCCCGAGTGTGCCCCTGGTCACTGGGTGGTAACTGGCGCCAAGCTGTGGGTAGAAGGTGGCAGGATAGGAGTACAGGCGAAGTATTCTCTGTTGAAGTTGTGTCATTCTTATCTCTGACAATGAAGGGAAGATGTTTAACGGAAGCATGCCATCCTTGAGTTTTTAAGGTGTCTGAGAGAGTTTGAGTGACTCTGTAAAAGCTGCTTGATCAGTTGAATTGTTGCTTCCTCTCTTAGCACTGCTCACCCTGACCATTAAAATTTTCATGCACAAGACAATGGAATTCGATATTCAAACCAAAAGTGGTTTTGCATCTACAACTACCCGTGGATGAGGAGAGTTTGTTACCACGTTAAGCCAGATTTTGCTGAAGTATGTGTATCTTGCATAGCAATTTCCTTCCTTTGTGTACGTAATCTTTTCTTTCCATTTCTGATGGATTTAGTTTTCTGTTTGTAATATATAGATTGTAGAAATAGTACTACATTTTGTTATGGATTTGGCTGTGTGACTATACCCAGATTGGAGAGATACATCTTCAAGAAGGGTAGTTTCCAGACAGGCCAGAAATAATCTGATTTCTATGTCTCATCATTAATCCGTTATGTCCTGCCCAATCGGAAACAACCGTTTAGTGTTACATTCAAATAATGAATGAGTCACCTGATTATAAGCAAAGAAATTTTTCTATTTCGGTTGTGATCCATCGTTTGGTTAGAATATGCAGTATCAGTTGGTGCTCAGCCAAAACAAGGTTGCTTTTTCTCAATTATTAGATCGCCGACCAAATTATTCTCAGTTTGATCATCTTTCAAATTTTTTCATAATGATGATATTATTCTAGGAAAATTTGACGGGATGGCAAGTTTGAAAGAGCTGGAGGTAGATTTCCCATCTCACAATTAGCCGGTGCAACCATAGTACTTCTTTTAACGGCATTCCTTCTCTATAGCCCCAATTTATTAAACATCTATACAATCTCAGAAGAGAATGCATCAGTTACAACTAAATTCAAATATTTAAGTAATTTGTACAGTAGAATGTTCGGGATTGAATCCTTAGATATAACAACATTGTGGAATGGCATAAATATGACAATGCCTGCAGGTGACCTAATTCTCCCTGTGTATCATCACCCCGAGTTTTCTTCCATCTTACATATCCTTCCAACAAGCTGTTTGAGGAAACTCTAAGGAACATCAAAGTTACAGCCAAGATCATGGTTATTGACGGATAAATGGTCCCTGCTCTTACCATCCAACAAATCCCAAGAAACTGTACAAAAGATACTTTCATCGTTACTTTTCAGAAGTATAGAACAGAAAGAAAACATTAAATAATAATAAAAAAGATGCAATTGCTAGCAATCTCATGGTTCTTCTACCTACTACTCTGCCTGACGTGGCCAAATCAACTACTCAAAGATTCCAAATTTCCAGCAGACCGGAGGAAATATATCATATCAATGCAAATCAGGGTATAAATACCACAAATAGAGGGTTACTAAAGTTATTAAAAAGTACTAGTAATAATACTAAATGCTACAAAAAATCAATTAATCATCTTGATTTTCTTTAAGTTAAAAAAATTATGCTGATTATAGATTCTGAGTCTGCACCAATGGAATTGATTGTTAAATTCAACACTTGCAAGCCTGCATAATTTAGAAAGTGACCCATATAATTACGGGTCCATACGTGGGTCCGAGCCCGTGATGAAAATGATGTTAAAGTTATCCACGGCAATGGCATGAACTGATGAACATGAACCAATCACCTAGTAAAATATGAGAAATTAAGAAACAAAAAAGAAAAAGGTTGCGCAGTAGCAGATTCATAAACCCTCTTTGATTAGAAATATTTTCCCCATTAGTTTCACTTCTAAAACAAGTGATGCCACTATTAAGGTGTTTCCCAAGAATCACATCTCCTTACCTATCACAGTCCGGGACGGTACGAGTGTGGTAGGCAATAGTTGTAGTATACAGCCAAAATTGAATCAAATTACAGAGTTTGTCCAAGTGTTTTGGATGGATGCAATCAAACTCAATTCAGATGGTCGGCATGTTATAGACGATGATTAAAAAAATACATTCTATCCCTATGTAAAAGAGGAGGAAAAAAAAAAAAAGGGTTGTTCAGTACCTGAGAGAACGAAAAGCCAGGTGAGAAGAGAGAGTGTGGAAGAAGAAATTGACTCCGTGAAGGAAAACCACCACACCCGTGCACCCTAGCAGAAACAACTCCACCATCATGTCCTTTTAGTTTCTTCCTTGATGATCCCTTCTCCAGTAGCTGTTTAATTTACTGATTTAAATTATTGAGAGAAGACACCATAAAAGGGATGTTTTGAAACCCGACTAATCTTTAAGGTACAATAGAAAGCTTTGAAGGGAAGACGAAGTAGCAAATCATGTGATTGTAAACACTTTCAACCAAAGAAAAAATGAAGGGGTCAGATCAGCCCAGAGACAGACAGAACACAATTGTTTAGACCAGTCACAAAAAAAAAAAAAAAAAACTCTACTTTGGAAAAAGAGAGAGGAAAGGATCGGTGTGGATATGACGTCGATGTTCATATCTTATAGGCTTTTTCTGAATGTGATAGTGATATGTATGAGCTCTTTCGCACCGCTCCTCCTGCCCCTTACATCTGATCTTTATCCTAAATCCTGAACAGAGGGTTATCACTAAGCTTTATTTAATTATTTAAGTAATACTACCCAATTGCTTTTGGTTTTCTTTGTCCACTCACTGCCCCCTTACTTGATACCTCACCTCGGTTGATTTTGTGGATTTATTTAGGTTACTTTTTTTTTTTTTTGGGTACTAACATTTTAGGGAATCGATTGAGAACAAAGAAAATAAGTGAAATCCTTAATTACAAGATGAACTTTTCTTTTAACACTAGTAGCTGCTCCGCGATGTGCTAATGTGCAGGGATGATCAGCTGCCATTTAGATGTAATAGATTAGATAAAAAATTATGCTTTTATGGATGAAAAAATAAATATAATACTTAAAGCTCAGCCCAGATAGAATTTAGTTTTAACTCCTTTGTCCTTACATATAAATTGTTTCATTTTTAAATTCATATAAATCATTTTACAATTATTATAAAATTTTCAAATCTTCACTCTGTTTCTTGCTTTCTCTATAAAAATAATGAAAACTGTAATCATAAATAAATGAGAAAAACATATTAAATATTTAAATGTAATATATTCATATTTTAAAATTTAATATACGTACAATTTTTTAATAAAATTTATATTTAAAGATGAAAAGAATACAAACAACATCTTTATTCAAGTTAGGTTTTGTTCACTTTGACTCTTCCATTTTATGCCAAATAAAAATCAAATTTAATGGACCAGATGATTAGTTTTTCATTTTTTTAAACATTTTTGTCGGCCTCTAGTTGCTCGGCGGAAAATAAATAATGGCCATCCGATCCAACCACCGAATGAAGCTTTCTTCACTCACAGATTCAGCACCGACCGCCGCTTACCACCAGCCGACCTTTAATGAATAATCACGATTGTCTCGGTTTGGAATCTCGCTTAAATTAATTAAAGTAGATTTGTTTTATTGTGTGTATTAGATCTACTAAAAACATGCAATTAATTGCTGTATAAAATTAATATAAGAGTAATTTTTAACGGATTGATTGAGACTACTCTTTCCAATTCAATCCGAATCATAAATAAAAAAAAATTGTGCACTAATGTTTCCGTATTTTTCTATGTTTTGTGATCTGTACCTAATCATTAGCGCCGCCAAGGTCGTCTGACAAGAGAATTATATAATGCAATTAAACAAGTATTTTAAGCGTAAAGAGTGCTCTCAATATTTATTCTCTTTTAATAAATATTTATTATAATTAGAATAAATAAAAATAAAAAAGTCAATAATTGACAAAATCACAATAAAAAATAATGAAACATTTTATGTTGAATTTTACTTATTGTATTTTATTAAAAAAAAAGACGTCAGAGCCGGAAGAAGTTATTCGGAGTATTATTAATATTAAGCGCTAACTTTTTTACAGATACAAAAAAAAAAATAAAGAAGTGATCCACGAGCACATGATATGGCTATTTTTATATTTAGTCATAAGTTTTCTTTGCTTTTTTTTTCTTCTTTTGGTGAAAACAGGCTAGCATTAAATAAACAGAATGAGTTTCCCAAATAATGGCAGTTGGTACCATATTTCATATTAATTCATTTTACAAACAGATTTGTAAAAGTAATTCTTGCAGTACAAGAACGAACTTACTTTCATAGACTCGACGTAAATGGCAGATGAATTGCAAGTTTGCACGCTTTGTAAAGTAAAAAGGATCGTTATCAACAATAGCACAAGAAAAGAATGCTGGGGTTTTCCACAAAGATCTTTTCATCTCATTTGATTCTGGCAAAGAAGGGATTGGTGTTCCGTTCAAAAACATATAATCAGATTATTGGGTTTCTGCTTTTCCCAAATGATGTTAACAAAGAGGAGGAAACGGGAGAAATTTGCGCCAAAACAATAGAATAAGGAATCGCTTGTCTATAAAAAGGAATTTCTAATTTAAATTTCACTGCACAATTTCTTGCAAGTATACTTCTATATTTTCATTTCTATCGTCTTTCCCCTGATCAGAACAAACCGATGTCTAGCTTAGACATCTATCCACTGCTTAGCTAAAGTTTTCTTTTCAAACAAGTTTAGGTAACTCAATGACAACCACATCTAAGATCACCGAAAGAAAGAAAATAAAAATAAAAATAATAATAATAATAATAATTAGGAGATTATCTTTGCATTTGAACGTAAAAGCAGTGTGTTTTGGAAGCAGTCCATGTAGTAAGCGGCGGAAGCATGGTCATATGACTTTGCATTTGCGATTGCAACATTTAAAGAGACAAATCGGGTTGTTGAGTAATATGATCATTAAGCTCAGCCCTGATAGAATTTATCTCAATATCATCATTATTTCGCATATAGCAAAAGACTTACTTCTTGGATTAGTCTACTAATAGTGTAGAGGCAAGCAGGTCTTGAACAAAAACAGCTCGTCCAGCAGCTTGTCTCATTCTCTTTTCTCGCTCTTCAAAACTTAAGGATGAATCAAAACTGTAAGCACAGGCAAAGACAATCAACAAGGGCAGTTAAAAATCCATAGATGGATTTGACAATAGTTTCAATGGGGCGTACGATAGATATATTGCACGAAGTGCCCACATTTATGCATCAGGAAAGGGGGAAAATGGGGAAACAAATGAATTGGCCATCACATGTGCCGTGAAGTCATATATAGATTATTTTTCAAATCTATTAGTTCTAAAATGTGGAGTCTAGAGATGCAAATGAATCATCTATAGCTCAACCAAGCATTAAGGACTGAATCCATCAGAATACTCATTCCTTGAACCATAATGCCAAATCCTGCGCCAATGTTACTAGATTAAAGCAAAGTATGCATGGCCATCTTTCAATCCGTGACCCATGAATCATGAATCACACACAGTAATGAATGAATCTTAAAATGATGCACTTCTATCCTTCTCTCTCCTTCAGGAAGAGCAAGAATCCACATTTTATTATTCACCCTAACAAGCTTGAAACAATTTCAAATGTATTTCCCTACACAGTAGTGCGACATGCACACGCTAATAGCGGCATATGCCATGCATACGCCCATAAATGACAATTAAGTGTCACCATGGTCTTGCAAATACAATGTCTATTATATATGATTGAAAACAAAGAGAAACCCACTGATTTCAACAAAGAGAAATCTTGATACCTTACCTTGATTTCCATATGGGTTGTGACATGGTGCTCTTTGTTGAACTGTCCTCAATACTGGATACCAAGGATTTTGAAATGTCTTCTGCTTCAGATGCAGGAAAATTCATCACAAGTGATGAAATTAATGGGTCAGAAATGGCATTGGAGGAAGTTAGATTGATTGATCGGTATCCACTTCCTCCAAGAAGCACCTGTAGATGGGCTTCTCGAAGGTCCCTTCCCAGTAGAGAGAGTGCCTGACTGCTAGGAACTGCAACTCTGCGCAATCTGCGACGGGGCTGCAAGTAATTGTAGGTTAAGGAGGATTCCACAATATGATTAAAAGGTTTAAAATCAGGCAGCATATGCGTATGTTATGCAAGCTTTCTCTGTACTCTACTCAAATAATATTTTTCATTTCAAAGGATATCTTGAACAAGTGTCCATGTTGGAGTGTAATATGACTCAACATGTCTCTTGAAATTTTAACGGAACAGATGGGGCAAACCTGCAACAAAATGTAAACTCATCATTTCCTAACTAAAATTAGTAGTAAATGCAAATACCAAGTTATCAGACTGGCCAAATGGCATGTGCAAAGATGCGCTTTCGCCAGTCAATGTGAGAAAAAGCAGGGGGGAGGGGTATGATTATTGGTGATGGACTTGGACTTCAACCTTAATAATTTTACTTTTGAGACTTTTTGTTAAGAATGTCATAATTTGCATGGGAGACGCAAAATCCATCATTAGAGCATATGGATCCGAGAATAGATCTCTTCAGGACTCGTAAGATGTCTCAATGTGAAGACAGTGAATTCACCTTCCAGCTTTAAGCATTTGGGATGTCAAAGGCATTTAAGTCCCAAGATCATGACTTTCTTCACAATTTATTACACTTAAATAATCCTTGAAATGCAAGGGCCTCAAAAGTGGTTTGCTTGAGGCATCACGGGATGCCCACTTCTAAGCTCTCCAACATAAGAAAATCAATTTGCAACTAAAATAATCAAAATATATATCAATCTGGTCCATAATATTCCCAAGCCAAGTACAACTAAAGAACAAGAGATTGACAACAAACAACTGGTAAAACTTATGAATACTTCAGAAGACCTTATAAGATTTAATATTGGACATAAAAGGCCAGACTTGTGGTTCCATTTCTCCATCCTGTCTTATTCTCTCATTATCCCACTTTTGCAGGAAATGAAAATGATTCTACCATATACTTCAATCACAAACCCCACCCATGCATGCATGCATACATTTTTGCATACATATATGTATACTTGGTGATGGAAATAGAAAACATAGTTGGCGATAGCGCTTGAAAATGGAAATCAGAGCCAAACATGCACATTTTTAATAAACTGCATTCCAATACGTTCCTCAAATTTTAAGACATAATAAAGCAAGGCAGTCCCACTGCCACCCTCAAATGGTTAGAAAGAAACGCTATAAAGGATATGAAAAATGGGATGGTGCTTAATAAACCACTTTACTAATCAAACTTGCAAAAAGTGTGGTTCACAAGAAGGTATCCACTAAATATTCCTTCTGTATGTTCCAACAGAACTTCTCTAATGAACAACAATGAATCAAACAATGGTTTGATAGTTGTTATTCCACATGCTGAGTCTTCCCATTTCATTTTACGGAACCTGTGGGCATACGAACTAAACATAAGCTGATATTCTTATTCTCATTCTCATTCATTGAATGAAAAGCAAAAAGTTCAGGAACACCCTACTCCCCTTGTGCCATAGAGACATGCCATCCAAAGTTGAAAATCTGCTCTAGACATAAAGGGACAAAGCTACACTATTTCTCACAAGACATACCTAAACCAAGAAGATCTGCAGGTCCCTCAGTGGGTCAGTGCCCCCTTTCACTCAAACCAAGCCAAAACTTGAAACACACACACCAAGAGGAATCTTTTAGAAAAAAAGGGGAAAACGAACAAAATCTCCAGAAATCCAACAATGGAACTGGCTTCACTTCTATGTGGTTTGTAGAGCAATTGAGTACCTAATATGCTGACATCTCAACATACTGAGGGTTTGTATCTTGATTTCTAGAATTTTTCTTAAACCGCCATTCAGTTGTGCTTCTGAATAAAAGGGCTAATTTAGAAATCAATATTAAACTCTCATTTTTAACTGTGAAAACAGCTACAAATTAGTAGTAATGAAAACCAACCGAGTACAGCTTAGCTTAAGACATCTTTTTGGTTGCTCACTACATGGCCTAAAGTTTCATTTTTCACTCGCTTCACCAACATTTCCTTGAGGAAGAATGACAAACAAAATCAACTGAAGGACAGCAGAGCAGATGTGTATATATATATATATATATATATATATATATATATATAAATGCAGAATAAAACCCGGCATTTAAATTTGCACAAATATTCCCTATGGATCCCCAAAATCACATCTTCTTAAACTCCAAAATCCAATGGCCGATTTTGAATTAAAAAAAAAATTCCAACAGAAAAAATTCAATGACAAAAAGTTACCAGTAGAACTTGAGGAAGAAACCGGATAAATACATCAACATGAAAGGGAAAAAGAAAAAGGAAAGACACCAAGTATGATAGTACATGTGTATATATACGGTTACCCAAAATATACATGAAACATAATTTGGATCCATGAAGGAACTCACAGTGACTTTGGACTCGCAAGAGTGCTCATCTTCAAGATGCGAGCAAAGAGAGGCAATATCAAAATCTTCATAACAATATGGACAGGGGAAATCAGGTCGGGCCTCTTCTTCAACCTCGAAATCATCAATACTCAACCGATCTGAAAATTAACAGACATCCATCAGCTCGAATAAACAGATTTATCTTTAAAATAAACAAACATCAAAGAATGAAAACAAAGTGTGAAAATAAAAGGGTCAACCCAGTTGCGAATTTTGATGGTGGCCGCTGTGGTTGTGATGATGGTGGTGCTGCAAAATGAATTGACGCTTTGCAGCGGCGAGGCGAGAGGTCCAGAAGTCAGAGTCCATGAAGAGCGAGGAGCAGAGGGAGAGAAAAGACCCACCTAGCTTAGAAATGATTAATATCAAAGCAAGAAAAGATTAATTTTTGTTTAAAAAAACAATTAATTTCTCATAAATCTATAACTTATTTCCATTTTTTCTTGTTTTGGTTTTACAAACAGATGCATAGCAACGTTCTTGTTTTCTGGATATCTTTTCTTGTTGGGGAAAAAAAATTTATTTTTTGATTGTTAGCTAAGACTAAATTTGCTTATTTATATCCATTTCTATTTTGTGGGTTTTTCTGCGGTAGTTTTGTTTTATTCCGTTGACATAGTCTTGGTATCTGATGAGAGAAGCTGTTCGCCTGTGTGTGTGTGTGTGGACGCAAAATGCCGATTAGCTTTCAAACAAATTGCAACTGCGCTTTCATTTGATTACTATGTTTATCCTAAAGAGAACGGATCAAGGCCGTAGAATCACATTTTAGAAGACACGGGGGAGTTTCTTGACCACGGTTTTGAGGAGTTTGATGTTATTCCCTCATATGAAATCATTAATCAAACTTGAGTTTTTTTTTTTTTTGGCTGGAACAATTTTGAAGGGAAAGCATTCTGTGGTCTCTGTTGACTAATAAAGTAGTGTTGTTTTCGGGTTTTAAAAATTTTCTTGGTCATCCGGAGGTGGAATTTTGGGAACATATACATATAAAGTCCTAAAGTGCCTTATTATTTTTGCCTTTTAATCTACTTTCAATAATTTTTGAAATTCTAATTCATTACATCGAATATTTTATTGAACATTAAATTATTATTTAAATACCCTTCAAAAGTTTTTTATTTAAATAGTAATAAAAATTCATAATTTCTTTTTCATAAGTTTATAATTAACTATTCTATTATTTTACTATTGAGAAGTTAGTTAGCAAATTATATCATATTAATATTATTGATGGGGATGATTTTTAGGTTAGAAATACCCTTCAAAAAATTATTATTTAAATAGTAATCAAAATTCATAATTTCTTTTTCATAAGTTTATAATTAACTATTCTATTATTTTACTATTGAGAAGTTAGTTAGCAAATTATATCATATCAATATTATTGATGGGGAAGATTTTTAGGTTAGACTTTACTTATTCGTTATATAAATTTCCTTGATAATTATATGATATGTCTCTCTAATCTTTGCTTAAATTTTGGATTTTTTTTTTTTTTTCTCTAATGCATCCAAGAGAGTTCCTAAGAAGGCCTTAGGAAAAATAAAAATCAATAAGCAATGCAAAAGGAAGAAAGCAAATTGGATGAAAATTGAAAAGTTACTAAGTTTGTGAACCATTTTTGGAATTATTAAAAGGGTTCGGATCATTTGGGAATATGTCGAACAAAAGAAGACGTAAACCACCGGGTATGTGCAGAAAAATTAAGGAGATCACTCGACGTCGTTTTGAGTCACTCGTTGCTCAAAACGAAGGGCAAATCCACCCAATATACAGAACCCCTCCAGTCTCCCTCGATTCCTTAACGATTAGGGTTAGGGTTTCTCCTCTTTTGCAAAAGTGCATATCAAAGGCCTTGTTTTTACTTCTCTTATTCCCTTTCAATGGCAAGCAGAGGCCCAAGAAACCCACAACCAAACCGCGGCGGCGGAGGAGCAAATGCTGCTGGTGTGAGGCAAGGATTAAGAAAACCAGTGTTCGTGAAGGTGGATCAGTTGAAACCAGGCACCTATGGTCATACGCTTACGGTCAAGGTTTTGGATTCCAACACTGTGCTGAACAAGAAGCCTCGAAATCCTACTTCGTTTCGTGGTCCTTCTCTACAGCAACAGCAACAGCAACCCACCTGCATCGCCGAGTGCCTTGTTGGCGATGAAACTGGCACCATTCTTTTCACTGCCCGTAACGATCAAGGTACCCTTTCGCGCCTCTCTCTCTCTTTTTCTTTTTGTGGTTTTCCTGTGCCACTTCTTCCTCATTTTCTTCACTTCTGGCGACGGGCAGTAACTTGTTTAGAGAAAAAGTTTTGGATTTTTATCTCCTCACAGAAATGAGAGGCGGCTTAGGTGGTTGATAAGAATTTTGTGCTGGGTGTAAATTGTTGAGGTTCTTGTTCTGGTTTGGCTGCGGAGGCCCTCTTATTCTTTTTACTTGGGAGGTTTAATTTTGTAGTCGTGTTGAAATTGGAAGGGAAGACCCGTGTAAGAATTAGAAGTCTGGGGGTCAATTTTGGAAGATATGGGTGATAGTTTTGTTATGTGAACCCAAGACACTCGTATCCACAAAGCAGCCCTGGCTATCTTTACTTCCCCAGTGAAACTTCAACGCTTGCAAGTTGCATTGGCTTAGTGTCCTTTTCTAACATTATCTTGTTACCTACAAAATCAAGATCATAGCCAGCGCCGTACAATTGGGGAGTTTATTGGACACAGATACAAAATTGCTAATGTGCAGATACTTGCAATCTTAAAATATCCTGAATGCGCGGCCCTATAATTGTCAGAGGAGTGTGGTTGGCCCCCCACTGGCCTCACCTGTAAAATGGAGCTCTAGATGAGGAAAACCAGTGTATTTATTGCTCCAAGTTAACGCTCATTTTTAGGAATAAAGCGAAGCCTCCATTCAGACTCCTCTCTCTTTTATCTGCGGGTCAGTATTGAAGTTTCACGTCCTGTTGTTCATTTGATCATGCTCCAACTTGCTAACCTTTCATCCAGTAAGAGAGGCCCTAATTCCCTCCGGGTAAAGGGTAAATCAAGATTATTCTAATCATATTTTTCACTACTGTCACCTCCAAGAGTGATCACATCTTGTTTTGATATTTTAAGATGCTCTTTCAATTTGTAACATTTATTTAATGTAATATTGTGTTGGGGCAGAAAGAGTTGGATGATCCCCAAATAGTTCTCTTAGTAGTTAAAATTTTCTTTTGGCCAATATCTTGGTTGGAATGAACCTAGAATATGGTTACTTACAGCTTTCACTCCTATTAGTGGTTATCCCGAAATGCCAGCTTTAAGTGCTCTAATCCTTTCCTAAATCCCCACCTCTCAATCGACCTTCTTCCCTTTCTCTCTATGACTATGGTCTGATTTCTCAATATTGTTTCTTTGATCACTTGTATCTATGCTTGTTGAACCTTATACAGTTCCAAGTGTTGAAAGTTCCTCTCTAGGTTTAATGAAACCCGTATTTAATAAAATAATGCATTCTTTGCTGTTATCACTTGCGTCTCTTGTCTTCTATTGTCTCATCTTCTGCGATCCCCATGGTCATGATACTACCATGCAAATTGCAGTAGCAAATTGAAGACTTGTTGCAATGTTTAGCAATTAATCCTTAATGTGATGTACTCTTGTGCCTATTCTTATGCCTTTTTGACGTTCCTTTGACTCTCTGAAAGTCTTTTTCTTCACCATAATTTTTCTGCATTTTTTTCATAAAGTTTATAGATGCCAAGTAACCATGTAATATTTGTTGCAGTTGAGTTGATGAAGCCAGGTAACACTGTGATCCTTCGCAATGCAAAGATTGACATGTTTAAGGGGTCTATGAGGCTTGCTGTTGATAAATGGGGCCGTATTGAGCTGACTGAACCAGCTACATTTGTGGTGAAAGAAGATAACAATTTGTCCTTGGTTGAATATGAGTTGGTGAACGTGGTTGAAGAATCTTGAGAAGCTCGATTCATGTGGGGTGCTATTGGTATATGATTTCTTCGTTGCTATGGGTGGTTTTGGTATACAAAACTCGCTGAATTAGTGGAGCATTTGCTTGATAGTAGTTAACATGTGATAGGACTCTAATCTAATGTTAGTTTCAATGGTTAGCATGTGAAAAGCATTATCTGCGTTGTAGGAATGTTGGCAAGTGAGATATCATGGGAATTGCCTTTATAACTATGACTTTGCACCTTTCCTCTAACTTCCAAAGTTTTAGTTATATTATTCAAATGCGTGGGACTTTGGGTTTGACAATTGGTTGTAAGGTGTAGCTTCCTACATCTTGTTGTGTGCATGCTTTCCTGTGGTTTGTCTTTGTAACCTTTTTTTCTCCAAGAATTTCCTTTTTTTACGCGTTAATGAATAATTAGTGTGCTTGAGAGTTTAATAAGTGGCTTCGGTTCACTATAAGGTGGCTCGCCGCGGTGAATATCTTTTGCAAACACATTCTCATTGGTTCAACCAGATTGATAGGAATTTCTATTGGATGTAGAAATGGACAGCATTACAGCGTAGCGGGAGAATTAATGAATAGAAATAAAAGACATTTTAGTACAAGTTCAGAAAAGTACGATGCTACAAGCTCTTAAGTGTAACTCCCTTTCTATTGACTCTTTGGGCGGTATAAGAGCTGGATAAGGCAAGGAGATAATGGATTTACTCCACAAAATCTAAACTAAAATTGAAGAAAATTAAACAGGTCAAGTAAAGATGTTCCGAGTTTGATCATACTCTACAGGAACACTAATTCCCTGCAAGCTAAGTCATCAGATACATCAACAAACTCAAGCACAATCACTCGGATGCTGCTTTAGAAAACACCCATTAGTCCGAAAGCGATTTAGTGTAATCAGTGTTAAAGAAATAGGAGATTAGGATCATGCAGCATTTCACAGCTTCTCGATGCCAAATTTATGATAAAAAGTCTTTCCTTTTCATTATGAAAACTACTTTAGGTTTAACAACTGCAGAACCACGTATAATCAAACAGGATAATTCCTTGAGCAGTTGTTAAGGTATCCAGTGACATCAATGGAACTATGGCGAATGCACCGCTACACATTCTAACAGTCATCCATCTACAATGAAAGAAAAAGAAACCTCTTACGGGGGGTGGAGGATACAAAGAATTAGCTTATAAAGTGAAGATGTAATGTGAAAAAACATGCAGATGATTTCCACAGATTCAGTCAGTAGCTGAGTCCAGAAAATAAACACAAACACTGTTTTAACATAGAAAGAATAGAAGACAGATGTGGAATCTTCAAGCCCAAACTCAGCCAAAGAGCAGAAATCACAGCCCTAAACAAAGAAAACCTCAAGTCAAAATCATACACCAACATATCTGAAAATTCCTACTCTGAATTTTGTATTCTATAAATCATTGAATTCAGAGAACTAAGCTCAACAATAACTAAATTCATATCCATGCCTGATATCACTAAACCAAGTAGTCTGAAAACGAAAGAATCAATTGTTGCCTTTAAGTTAGTTTCCTTTTCTCCTATTGATTACCATTTATATAACTGGCAAATAACATAACCAACATAAAAGTTTCAATAACGAAACAAGCCAAAGGCTAAGCTATACACTTTAGCATGCATTTATACTTATGCTGAAGCAACTATATTTGCCTTCTTAGTGAAATTATTATGCAGATGCATCCTTATTATGGGCAATCAATAAACTATGGGGTTACATGTGCAAAACTGTTTATCTCAGATAATGGAAATGCAGTATGAAAGATGTCTAATACGGAATCCAGTCAGCTTTAAATTCTTGACTTCAATAAATTCTGCCAACTTGAGTCATCATGTATTTGACAATTTATACAAGTTGAAAGCTAGCGCTTAAAACAAAATAATATCTAGAAAACTCAATATTTCTCTTTGGAGCTCATTCAGTACTCTACTTATCAGGCTTCTCCTACAGCTTGAAGCATCCAACATTCATCATACATCATCGTTGCAATCTGAGTGAATACCATGTATTAGCATGATCCTTATATGATCAAATAACTGCAATGGAAAAGGTAAAGATCATTTACCACTCTACATTTGGTCCCTCGAATAATTTGATTATCTTATCTTATTGCTTACTCATAGAATTTTACTTACCGAAAATCACAGAAAATGACATGTTCACAAATCTGCAGGCAATTGTACCTCAGGATTAATAAGAAAAAAAAAAGAATGATAGTAAAGCACATCAATTCTAATAACTCTTAATATTCCATGAGTCCCACACCAACCACCCAGTTTCAAACACAGAAAAAACAATAATAGCATCAGAAATGGATACATGTAGTCAAATCATTTGAAAAAACAAGTATTAAAGTTTCCCTCAATCAGATTTAGGTGGATGATATTCAGCTAGTCTTTGAAAGCTAGCAAAAAGAATCTCATTAGCAAGAAAATTTCTAATAGGCAATCTCCCTAGAAAGAGAAGAGCAAAAAGAGCCAAAAAGGAAAAGAAAAGATTGATGTCCTTCACTCTTGGAAGACAATGCTAAAAGAAAAGGGTTTGCCACTACCTAAAACCAAACATCTCCAGTAGGTAAAGGCCAAAACTTTATCAATAGTACACACAATGAGTCAAGTTTGTATAGGCTGACAACACTCCTAGAACATATTCACTTAAATATCATTTCATAAAAGAGTGTTCAAAGGTTTAGTTTTTTACCAATCAAAATGACTTAATAGCCTTGATCCATGCATTTTAGGAAAAAGGGTTCCTCATCAGATTCTTATACAAAATAATGACCAAATACTTTACAATCTAATCACTTGAAGAAATTTGAGTTACTTCACCTCCTCTCTACAATCTTCATCTAGTCCTCTCTAGCCCTACAAGATGAAAAAAAGAATATGCACTCTTTTATTTTGAGAGGGAGGGACCAGAAATAGAAAGAAACATAGAAGAGGTAGTCTCATCACAAACCTACATAAATTAATATCAGATTCAAGTTTTAAATCCCAGAAAGTATCCTTATCATTTCAAAATGATATTTGTGAATGAATTCTCTCGTTCTAAAGTAAGTTTCCATTCATCAAGAAAACATCAAAATTAGGATGACTTCAGTTTTCAACTCGCCGTCACAAAGTAGAGAAGGAAAGCAATGAGACCGTCTCAAGTCCTAAAGTTATGATCTTTCTTAATAATTCACCTACTTTTGCTGAAATCATACTATTATCCTCCAAAACTCATGTATTATTAATTAAAAATATCAAGTTAAATAAAAGAAGAAGGTTGGTTCAAGAATGTAGTTACATGTGAAGAAGCAACTAATTGTCATGACACTAGATCAATTAACAGCCCCTTCTCAGGGAAAATTGGAACATTATCTCTATTAACACAATCATTAAAAACAACACAGATAATCCAAACTATATACCCAAAAAATAAACTTTGGGCAGGTGTGCTGTTATACAGAAATGGATATATCTTGTGCATGCGGGTACTTCAAAACCAGATCATATGCATAAAAACCATAATGAAATCATTAAAATACAAACGTATAATTCGACAATTATTGAAGGAAGTTCACCTTCAAGAGTCCAACCATAATTTCGAGGAGCAGCGGAAAGCATAGATGTGAGCAATGCAGAGGCAGTTGCAGTGTGATACGGCAGCATCGTTTGCACACTAACAGCGGTCATCTCAACTGGTGATCTAAACACACCAACATTCACATTGTATCTCGCTCAAAATCATGTGGGCTATATGCAGAAATGAAATTGAATAGTACAATAAGAAGAGATTGCAAAAATCAAGACCTGAAGATGCGGGCAGAGAGGGGCTTTTGAGTGGGGATGCGAAAAGGAGAAGCATGGCCTTTGGGCTTAGCCCCCGAAACGACTCTTGTGGCCGCGGTTCGAGCGGAGGAGGTTGCAGAGCGCATCATAGTCCTAGCGGCGACGGCGGCCATGGTATCTGAGGGTTCAGAGGAATTGAGACGTTGACAATGACAATTATCCAAGGGTTTAGCAACGAAAGCGGTCTAGCCTAATCAAGGGCGGTGAAAAGAGGATGAAATCCATTTTGTATAAATTTAGAGTTTGTAAATTTATTTAAATTCAAAATATTTATGATTCATTTATAAATTATTTAAATGATTTAGTTTTAAATGTTTTATGGATGTTCTTGAACACTTATTTATTTATATAATTTTGATTATATTTTTTTAAAATATAATTTTTTATAATTGTATTAAATTAAATTACTTAATATAATTTTTATTATTTAATTAACTTTTAAAATATTTAATTAACTGATTATCTATATGTATTTGTAAATTGTTTAAATCTAGATAGTTGATGAATATCTATGGATACTTATTTATTTATATAATTGTTTTATGAAAGTGCATTCTTTGTAATTGTATTCAATTAAATTTTTTAATGAATTTTTATTATTTAAACTCGTTATCAATTTGTTTTTTAATATTTAATTTCATATGTATTAAAAACATTGTAAAAATGATAATTATACAAAAATTCCTGTCAAAATGAAATGAAAATTTGTCTTCTGTCAATAGATTACATAAAATGGGTAAAGTTGTAAGTTTTAAAGGTAACTTAGTAAATTTATGTACAAAAATAAAAAGTTATGAACTTTAAAGTTAAATTAGTAAAGAAATAAAAAAATTTAAAATAAAGTTGTAAAAATAATAATACTTCTATAAAAAATTTAGTTTGATATAAAATTTAAAATTTTCATACAAATTGTTTGTTTTATAATTTTATAAAAACTTAATTATTGAGTTTTATGTGTTTGAATAATAGTGTTGTTTCATTATTGAATTTTTTTAATATATGTATTTTGTTTAATGTTGAATTGATCATTAAAATAAAATTAAACAGTAAATTCGAATATATTCAAGGAAAATCATCATGTTCAAGATTCAAGATTCTATTTTATGTATGAAATTTTTTTTTTTTGAAGAAAACTCAACATGTAAATAATAATACATAATAACACTTATGCTCATAAAACCACTTATGCATTATGATCGATATAGAGAAAGAAAGAATGAGAGCTTTTTTTCTTCAAACATGAAAAAAATTTTATAGAGTTAAAGTGAAATTTAAACTATATATTGAGTTAAATTGTAATTAATTAAATTTGATTAATGGACATTGACCAAGTTAGACTTTTTAAAATGGATATTTATTGGATTTTATGGATATTCATTAAAACTCATTAGGATAAATAAATATTCATTTAAAAATATTTAAGTTATATGGGTGAACTAAATACATTTAATATTGGATAATTTTGAATATTTGTCGAATTTTCATCAACCTTGCCACCCTTAGCCTAATTGGCAAGTACCGACTCCCGTCCTTAAGTTTTTTAAAAAAAGGGTAAAAAGTACTCATAAATTTTTATAAATTTTGGTTTTAACATTTGAACTTTTTTTTATTAATGCATTCACTTAAACTTTTCAAAACTATTAAAAAGCACACTTGAACTTTTTTATTCTGAAATGCACTCAAACTTTATAAAATTATTAAAAACTGCACTCATATCCATCTAATTAAAGGACATTTTTATCATTCTCAACAAGAATACTAAACTCATTGTTCTCTAATCCACATAAACTCATTTCCTCCATTTAGATTCTATGCAAACCCATTCCTTTCCAAATTTTTATTTCTTTTAAAGACAAAGAGATTTTATTAAAAAGAAAATATTTAGTACAAGGTAAAAGAATAAATACAATAAAATAACTTTGAAAGAAATCATACACAAAATACACCTAAATCAAAACTAGAAGATAAATATGAGATAATGCAAGAATAGAAATGAAAAAGATTCAAATTGAACTAGAAAGTAGTAATTAAAATTTGAGTATATTAGCAAAATGACAACTACAAATTGACTAGTTATTGGAAACAATTCCACTAGAAACAATGAGTTTATATTCTTGTTGAGAATAATAAAAATGCCCCTTAATTAGATGGATAAAAGTGCACTTTTTTATAGTTTTATAAAGTTTGAATGTATATATTGATAAAAAAAAGTTCGAATGTACTTTTTGATAGTTTTAAAAAATTTAAGTGTATGCATTAGTAAAAAAAAAGTTTTAAATGCTAAGATCAAAATTTATAAAAATTTAGAAGCATGGAGCACTTTTTATCCCCAAAAAAACTTAAAAAGAAAAGATAGAATTAATGGAAGGGTAAATAGCCCTAAACTTTTACAAATACCGAATTTTTGCCCTCGAATTTTGATTTGTAAAATCTTTGCCCTTCAACCTTCTAAATTGCTAAAAATATGCCATTCCGTCCATTTTTTAAGTTAACTACAAAAAAAAATGCTTTAAGTCAAGGACAATTTTGTCATTACCTTTATTATATCTTTTATTCTAATATATGAAAATTGAAGGGTTTTTATTGAATTTTTTTAGGGTTTCACAATTTCTCCTCTTATTTTCTCCTTGCTAATGGAAGTCGACGTCGCCACTTCTTCAATGGAAGTCGACGCCGCCACTGCTTCCGACCTTTGCCGCTTTCGGCAGCCGCCTCTGCCACAACTTCTATCGTCATTCTTCTACTGCATTTGTACAACATAGACCCAAGAGAAGTCCTTCAAAACAAAAAGGCCAACTCCTACAAACGAACCAATAGCAGGAAAATACAGACCAAACATAAAAATACATTGACATGTTATTGGAGAAGATCATGACCCAAACCATAGACAAAACAAATTCATCAACTAATCATATCAAAACCATTCCTTATCCCAAACACGCAGGTCACAACTTCTGCTAACAACAAAAGGGTTCGAAGATGGGTGAATTTGTTTGCTCAAATTACAATCGTCTCCAAATTAACTCACTTAATTCTAGCACTTTTTACATTTTTAAAATTCTCTCTCTTTTTTCCCAGAATAACTTAATTTTACAGATGAGGGGTTCTTCAATAATGGCTTGCTACAACCAAAACCTGGACGACCAACACAATAGGCAACGGTCGACGACAATATCTACCGCCTACCTATTCAATTCATCTGAAAAAGGCGACATGTTCTTTATGGGAGGAAGAAGTGAGGAGTCAATATCTATAATATCTATAATAATAAGAGCAAGTCGAATTAAAGAGTTGGAGAACAACTAAAATTTCATATCTTTGAATTTAGTCCTTTCACGAAAGCCACGAGTTTGTTATCGTGTCCTAAAATAATGTATCAACCGATAAGTTTTAGAATCGACTAACTCAATTTAACTGTAACATCAATTTAACCATTTCAAACATTTTTTTTGAGAAATGGATTTTTAAAATTACTATAGAAAAGTTCTAAAGTAGTATCGAAATGCAGTGCTAAGAATTTAATGGAATAATTTGCAAAGGATTGGACCAAAAACTGATCATCTTTAAAATTCAAAATTGATTTAACAAGATTCAACAACAAACTTGTATAACTTTCGAAGGCTAAACTCCTACTAATAATTCAAAGCAAGACATAATTTGTTGAAAAAATATAAAAAAATTGGTAAAAACTAAATTAAACAAGCTTTGAATTAAAGAATACAATGAAAAACTTGAAAAAGAATGTAAAAGATAAGCTGAAATTTGATTCTTTTGATGTGTTGCTCCTCCCTTGAATTGAATGCTTGGTCTCTTTTTATATTTAACTTTTTCCGAATATTTTCTCTTTTTACTTGTCATTATACCACACTAATGTTTTAGGAAAACTATTTTGTAACTTTCTGATTATGAAAGACTTTGACTATATCTTAGCCTATCCAACCCGACTGATGCAGAATATTTGCTTAACAAACATTTTCAGCTATTAAAACAAATTTAACCGTTGACTGGTCGATTTCTTGCGATACTTTTTTGTGTTAACAGTTATATATGACTTACAAGGATTTATACTCTATTACTTAGTATGACTACTCCATGTTAAACATTGGGGGGGGGGGGGGACAATAATCGCAAGCGAAAAATAAATTTCATGGAGTAATGCTGGCTTGCTACAGTAGCAAGTTAAAAACAAAAAAATTATTTTAATGGATTCATGTTTGTTTGTTGTCATATTGGTTGGACCGACACTTTCCACAAATATTTTAAGTTCATGAAACGATAGAGGAACTCAATTACAAGAAGACAAGTACCAATAGCAAGAGAAACTATTATCAGATGTCATTTTCATGCACTTGGTAGTTGGGACAAGAGTTGCTTATTAGAATAATGTTAAATGTTATCCATTTGGATCACCGATCACAATTTTTTAACTATTCCAGTTATCTACTATTTATTTTTATTTTCCTTTCCCCAGAATGGAGATTTGTTAAGGAGGAGGAAAAAGGCGTTGAAATAGTTCATCTACATATTATTAAGCTTTGCCTCTAGAATGCAAGTGATCAAAACCTCAGAACATCTGGATGAAAAGTTGGGCACTTGCGACAAAATCAATAGGATTCTCAAGCTTTTTCCTATTTGGATAATCTTATTTATTTAAGATCTTTGAAAGATTATTCATAAATAATTTACATTATGCACATTATATGACGAATGTAAACTTTAATGCATATGATCTTTACTATATTCATGTCATCCAGTATTCAAATTTTCTCAATTAGAATTGCTCCGATGCAAATTTACAAGTTGGAAGATTAATCATGGAGATTGGCAGCAAGCTGCTGAATTGTGACTATTAAGAGAGAGAAAGTGAAATACAAACAAATTATTCATCAAGAATAATGATCAGATGTGCTTGATAATTGTTTCAAACGCTGTCCCATGGGGAAACAGATTCAGTGTTTGGCCTCAAGACCTAGTGCCTTGAGGTGCTTTTACTTCTGCTCATCTTTTCTATCACATTGTGTAATAGCGGAACACAAAGGCCCTGAGATGTTTCTTCCACTCCATGGATCTTGGTAATTTCTGAATGTGTTCTTCTAGGAGATAAAGTTCTACAAACTGTGTTTGGGAAGTGGGAGTTTCCTCTGTTTCCAGTTGGTCTTATTCCAATAAGCCGCCCAAGTGGCACACTTTGGTCTTGGAAGAAAGATGCTGTGGACTAGTAGTGTGGCCATGCCCACCAAAATTACACAAAAGCAGCCAATTTTGAAATGTAAGGAATGACATAGAAATTGAGGGATTGTTTTGAGCATAAACAAGTACTAACTGAGCAAACAGGGAAAAGTACCTCTGTGTCAAGATTGGAGGATGAGAACGAAGAGAAACTAGCTGAGGGCATTTCGCTACTGAACGTTTCTGGTGGCGGTGTTGCCGCCGCTCCCTGAGAGTTATGTGCTGCTCTGAGTCTCATGTTAATGTTTCCAAGCCCAAGCGGCCATCCATTTGTGGCATCTATATCCTGAGATGAGCAATAGATCAGCTTATGGCATTTTTCCACACTTCTGTGACTAAAAATTTCATAGATGGTTCAAGAGTTATTCTCCTCAATTGGGAAAATCCGGAATCGAACAAAAGATTTCAATCATTAAGGGACAAAATTGAACAAATCCATAAGAAATCAAGAAGAATTCATATATTCCACGATGGTGATTTAAAAACCTTCCCAGCAATACGAATCCAAAAAATACATATGCATGTTCTTTCTAATGCAAGTGAAAGAAGAACCCAGAAGTTCAACAAATTCAAGAACCCAGTTTCAGATTTCATTTTCTCTAATCAATGGAGTTGCAGCAAATCAAAAGCCACAGAAAATTCAGAATACTAAGCCTGCAAAACCAAACAAAAAAGAAGGGATTTGCGCTACCTCCACAACCATAGTGAAGCCAAAGGCGCCTCTTGTATGAAAAAGGATGAATAATGATACTGATCACAGAATCATCATTAAGAGCCAAAAAGGGCACGGAAAGTTTTGTCTTCTGGAAAATAGTGGCAGTCTTCAGACTTCACATACTTGACAATCTTCCTTAAACTATATTCAAGGAATTGAATAGTACATCTGGTCCCACCTGGTGGCTAGTCTTTTATCATACTAATGCTGTCTTCACCTACATATACATACGCATATGACCCTTCGTTTCATCGTAACCATTTAACTTTGATCTACCACCAGCCAGAACATGTTATATGTAAGAAGCAATATAAGTTTTCAATTGACAAATACGGTAAAATTGCTATCATCTCAATTAGTTCAAACTTTAACAGACTTGCTAGTAGTTGGATGCTGAGTCCTTTTAGGAACAATATTGAGATTACAATGAATTAACCATGGTCCACTTTGAGAGCACCATTCAACTGCATGATGATTATAGTCATTGGGTGAGGAAATATGTTCAAAATAGGCTGAGCCTAATTTTATTCTAAAAGACGTCTTACTGGTAGAGGATTGTCCAAATCATTATATGAAATATTTTTCAAACCTACTTAATCAACTTAAGATTTCAATTATATTTTTCGATTGTCTACATTCTTGATTTGTCGCCGAGGAATGAGAAAGAAAGGTGCAAAGTCATGTCATCTTTGTGAAACGAGACTCAAAATATATGCTATTCTTGAATTGAATTCAATGTATGGCTTCAAGCTTCTATGATTGATACTAAATGCGTTCATGCATTCTATATGCTTTTGTTGTCTTTGAATTTTATTCTAAGGTCTCTCTCCCTCTGGACGACAATTCAAATAAATTTGTTAATTTGACGACAGATGGCAGCGTTTGGAGGGGTCTTGCTACTACCGACAACGTTCTTCCAACTCCTGATCGTCTAAACCCAATTGATACGGCACTTCGCCCATCATACTGCAGCACTGATGGTATTCATTTACTGCTCCGACGTCTCTCTCCATTCTGATAATTATGTCCACCTAATTCTTCCATCACCACAAATTTTCATAAAAAGCACCATATATTTTCGTACGTGGTAAAAATCTCACACACAAGACAATCTTCTAAACCTTTTCTTTAAAAATGGAAAACCAATCGAGAAAAAGGTTTTTTTTTTTTAAATAAAAGAAACGTGCACCCTTTGTTTAAAAAAATTAGGCACCTCAATCATAATTTGATAAGTTTATTTTACTTTTTTATTTATTTCAAATTATAGACCACTTCAATTCAATTATTTAATATCAATGTATTCCTTAATTGATCAAAATATTTATATTTAAAATAAATTTTTTTATATGTAACAAATGCATTAAATTCACTTTTGAATGATAAATGAAAATATATTTTAGAAATACTTTATAAAAAATATGTATTTTTAACTATAATTAAATATGTATTCTTAATTGGTATGAAAAATAAAAAAAGCATATCTAATTAGAATGAAAAGAGTATCATTTTAAATGTTTGTACACTTATTAAAAATATTGAAAATAATATAAATTTTAATATTAAGTTTTAAATTTACTTTAAAATCTAATTAATAATCACTCTCTTTCTCTCTTTACTTAAATAAGGATAAAATTAGCAAATACAATAATTGATAATTTTGAACCTTTTATTTTGAAAAATACTTATTTTGAAGAAAACAAATATTTACAATAACACTTATTTTATGTAGCCCATTAGGCTATTGTCAATTAAATGAATCCTCACAGGCAATTTAAATTGGGCTTTGACCAGTTAATACGACTCATATCAAATTCTTTTGTCCTTGACGTTCGAATCAGATAGCCACATTAACTAGACCTTTTCGTTTTTTAATTCTTTCTAACCAGCTATGTAATGTCGGCCCAGCCCAACTTCCAACTTAAAGATTAATGTAATGGTGTATTCTGATCAGTTGTATAAACCTAAAGTCCAACTGATCATTTGAACGGTGGTCTGATATCAAAGCATGCTTTTAGGATTGTTCTGGGCTCCAAGGGCCTGGCCTTTCTGACCCATGATTGGTTCGGCTGTCTACAAAATCAACAGGTTCACCACACTTTCTTTATATGTAATTCTTCATTTTTTCAATTATTTTTTTTTAAAAAAAAACTTAACTTTTTCGTTAAGGAATAGATATTTAATACTTTTGTTTCCCATTTTTAAAGTGAATAAATTTTCAAACTAATGTACGCATATTTCTTCTATTTTCATTTTCAATAAAGTTTTATTAGGTATTACTTTTAAAATTTTTGAATTCAATTTTTTTATTGGAGATATTTAACAGTTCTTCCCACTTGAGCAATTTATGTTGGAGTTATAAGTTGGCATTAAGACATTACTTAATATCCATCATTTGGATTATACATTTTAACCATAAAACTTTACATCTCAAGCGAAGTTAGTCTCACAAATAATGCATATACAACTAATATTTTTGTGAGTAGTGGTCAACCTCCTAACAATCCATTCTTCAAAGAAAGGAAAAGAAAAAGGCTTCTATGTCCCAGGATCATCGCGGTCGAGTTGGTAAGCCTTGAGAGAAATCTTTCAGTAATGCAGATTCAATTATGTTTAGAGTAAATTTTTCATTGAAATATTGTGGAAGTTTATTCTGAAATTTGAATAATGTTGGCTCTCTAACACATGTGTCTGTCACTCGTAGACATCCATCGATATACAGGCAATTATCTCTCTTCCTCGTAAAAAGAAAAAGGCTTCTCTCTCTCTTCTTGTTTTTAATTAAATGGACGTGAGATTAGTTATGTGAATATATAAACTCAGAATATACTTGGTCCAGATGACAAGTTTTACCTATCTATTTTCTGTACATTGAGAGAGAAAATATTAATGAAACTATATATATATATATATATATATATATATAAGTGCAATAAAAGATTGCATATTTAAGTCCCTAACTAATTAGCGCTGCTGAGTACTGTATGAATAATGGAAACACAATAATTCTTCATGATTGAATGTTCATAAAGTACTATTAGGTGAGAAACATAAAGAGACTCTGTTACTGCCTCTTAACCTTTCATTTACCATTGTTCTCTAGCTCACTCGGCCATATTAATTATTATTCCAAAGGAGATCACAGTTTGGAAGAATTTACTGTCCTTCCTTTACTAATTCTTAATTATTGTCCTGCTGCTAATTCTCATATGATACAGATCTCTTAGTAAGATTTCAACCGGGTTAGTAATTTTATACTATTTAAATTAAGATTTTTCATAATGTAATATTCCAATCTTAAGAGCTTTGTCCACTTAATTAGTTGAGAATTGCGTGATCTCAGGTCAAAGAAAGAAATTCCCTGAAAACTTTACGTTTTAATTAAAGATTACGGTACTGAAATTCCGCCTAAGAAACCTATACTGACATGCCAGTAATTTTTATTTTCTTCTTTATGAAGAACCATTTTCTAATTTGAGAATGCCTTTCACGTGCAACTCATGCATTTTGTTCATAATTAATCTCGCCAGTTATAGTGAATGATATCACTATCCAAATTACTGAATGCGTACCATGTGCTTGGACTAGGTTTTTTACATGGCTTGTCAGAATGGCAGACCGTTTCTACAGTGTCCAGCTGAGAAAGGAATGAAGAAATTAAGGCACTACGAATCATTAAATTCTGACAGCGACTAAGTTTGTGTATTTTATGGTAAAAAAGTTAACTGCAATTAAAATTCTTATATTGAAAATTATCAAAATGTATATTTCTAATGAATTTATTTTAATTTCAATTTTTACTCAATTAATTTCTTTTGGAGGTATGAATATGAGTTTTATTCAACAACAAAAAAATTCAAAGTTTGTTGTAATCAAATAAATAGGGGTATATTAGGAAGAATGAGCTCTCTTTTCTGTTTTTTTTAAAAATTTTCCAATTATATTAAAAAGAAGTGAGCCAATTTTTGTGAGAAGGAATGAGCTCTATTACTATATGAATAGTATTTTCATTATAATTAATCTAGTACTAATTTAAGACAACAATGTTCACCTAGAAATTTGCTGCCTTTCCATTTATGGAAACGATGATCAATGCTTAGTGTATAAAAACTGTAATATTGTTGTCAGCCACATGCATGCGATTCTTTTCGCTTTTGTTTCACTATTTCATCCCTAACAGCATCAATGCGCTCGACGCCGTGCACTTATAGCTGGGGTTTCATTTTTTCTGTTGCAGTAGTTTGTAGTAGTTGAGTTGAAATGGTTTTGAGAGCTCCATAAGTGCTGGTCTCTTAAAACCCATAAGCCTACCTCCATATTGGTTGAGTTGCCTTCACATTGTTCACACAACATAACACAATTAATATACTCACTTTGTCCCAAAATCTAAAGTGTTTGAAGTTAACATCAATAAAATATTCTACTTCTCACTATATTCTTATTTATTTTAATATTTATTAGAAAATAAAGTATTTATTCTATCTTTCTCTTTCATTAAAGTATGAATAAATTTAAAATAACATACAGAATAACTAGAGAAAATAACAAAATATCTTATAATTAGATACAAGAATATTACTTAATGTAATCTTATAAAAAAGGACAGAGGGAGTTAGATGTTTTGTTAATTTTTAGGTTATTTTTATATATTAGTTTCAATATCTCTATAATACCATTAATTATTATGTCTTAGAAATAAGAAAGAGAAAATAGAATTTGTTTTGAGGAGAATAAAATATATAGGTTGTCTTGAAAATAAGAAAGGTGTAAAAGTAATACTCCCTTTGTTTGGAACTAAATATCCATATTTGACTAGTTTAAAATTAAAAATAAATCTTTGATTTTAGGAAAATTATCTTATTATATTGTTATTAATTAACTTAGTAATGAGGGCCATCAATTAAGTGAGATGTAAATTAAATATGTTGGTTATGAAATTTTAGATGAAATATGCACTTCTTTTAAAAAAATACATATTAAATTTTGAACTATCTTAAAATAAAAATAGGAACATTTAATTTCAAATGTACATTGTATTCATTTTGTCCAACCCAGTATTCTGTTTTATTCTTAATCTCAGCTAGGTTGATCCTATCTAGATATCGAGATTGAAATGTTCAACTAAGGCACCTCTTATATTAACTATTTGAGGAAATGAAATATGCTCAGCCGTCTATTCTGAGATTTGTCCAGTTTCATTAAAAACTCAAGTACTCGAAACACACATTGTGTGGATATGTTGTCCTAATACCGAATTGGTGGGTGAGGATTTTAAGACCTTGAATGATAGTTAGGTATTCCGAACACTACACGCCAAAAGCTTCACTTTGTCACTACACACACACACACACACACACACACACATATATATATATATATATATATATATATATATGCATCAAGGATTTATTTGTTTTACCCATCTCATCACATTTTGAAAAGTTCATGAATAACTAAGTCTAAAAAGATACTTAGAAATGTAGTTGAGTGTACTGGCAAAAATGAGCAGAAGCCTTCATCATGATATTATTGTTTTTAAATATCCATAACCCATTTGCACCAAATGAATGTTGGAGCATTAAGATCCTAAACACAGAGAAGGGAGAAGGAAGTTAGTGCACTCCGGTTCTACTCCACCTAATTCATTAACTCCCTTCCCTATAACCCCCATTCTCATGTACTAAAAAAAAAAAAAGATTCTAAACACAATTCTTAAATGAATTTTATATTTATGAGCTACCTGAATTAAAAAAGTTCACCAAATGAATGTTGCACCCTCTACTCCCGTGAGTGGCGAGAATATAATGGTAGCTCTAAACTTTATAACGTCAATTGAGGCCCGTATTATCAAGATTTAATACATATAATGCCCCTCAAAAAAAAAAAAAAATCGAGCAGCCTTGTCTATGGAGAAAGCAAGTATATGGAAAGATGTAATATTATGAGGATTGGGGAGCCTTGAACTTCAAGTCTTTGTTGATCACATTCAAAGGCGTGAAGAATTCTTGTCTAGTCCCGCCATTCACGGACAAAAAAATTCCAATCGGCCTTAGTTGTTACTTTTTGGCTATCTTCCTATTTTCTTCTTTTCTAAAATTTCAAAATATACTGTATTAATAGTTCCCTTTCAACAAATTCCTATCGCCAGTGGTTCACCAACTAAAATATATCGCCAAATTCAATTGATGGGTCCTGCATTAAATAGTGCCCGTTTCCTCTGCTAACTTTGACATTGACGACCTCTTCAGCTTTTTCTCCATGTCCAAATTGTACACAATCTTCGGTGAGAGTCCTAATGCTTTTACCCCTCTGGTATACTTTTCTTACTCCTCAGAATCTCTTTCTTTACTTCCCAAAAGTAAAATAGCAAATCGCATTGAAAATTTGAAATTGACAGTCTGTGGAGAATCTTGAATGATGCCAAAATATTATCCAATCCTTAATTTAATGTCTTCGGTCACCTTAATTAAGGAAAGAAGTATAATTTAACGGCTTAATTTTGAATCAAATAAAGACCAGGGAATCACAGAAAATTTGTTTCAAATGGATACAATACAAACCAGGAACTTTTTTCTTTTTCTTTTTCGGGTTAATAATATTGTATTTCTTATTGTTGCCTACTCTTTCCGGTCCTTTATACTCAATGGTCCTTTCTGTGGAGACTCATTTCATTTTTATTTATCTTTTTTACGAAGTATTTGGAAACTTATATCGAGGCAGTTACCTACAGAAAAAAGGATATGGACAGTACAATCAACCTTTTTTTCTTTCTTTTCCATTCATTATAAGATGCTTCTTAAATGCATCACCAAGATGGCACACAGGCTTATAATTAATTTTTCACTTTTTGGTAGGTAGCCCTTCATTCTTAATAAAAAATAAAGAAGAAAAAGGGAGACAAAGAAAAAGAAAAAGAAAAGCTAATCCAGCTTTGATAAAGCAATGTGGAACATATGATTAGGTGTCACTAGCAGACATAATAGCATGAATACATAGAGCAGAATCGAAGATTTGTTCTTGTGTTATATGTCCTCTTTTTATTTTTTTGGGGAGGATAAATATGATGATTTTATGTTTTAATTTTTATTTAGCTTCACTTAGAAGATTCATTGCAGAAGAATAGTAGATTACTATACTAATTTGCAATAAACAATGTACAAATTATTAAATTGTCCATCACCAGATACACAATTATACTCCCACACTTCAGCCTTTCATGCAAACATGAAATTAACTGATCAGGAAAAAACTAAAAACACAAAACAACCCATAAAAGAAATCTATATAATTAATCTTCTTTGTGCTATGGCATATAATTTAAAGCAAAATAAACACCATTCATGACCAAAATCCATCTCATGCTTGCTCAATTAATAATTAAGCGAAAATTCAAGGCAAATCCTCTTCATCTTGGAAGTTCTGGAGTTGGTTCTGGTTCTGATAGCCTTCCATGCCATTGTTGTTGTTTTCATAGGAGTTCATATGGTTGCTGTAGTATCCTCTGTTATTGTTGTTGTACTCATTATTGTAACCAAAAGTTCTGGTGTTTTCATTTGGGTTAAAATTAGTTTTTTCAAGGCTGATGTCGTAGAAGTACTTCCCGTTCTCCATGAATCTTGTGTCGCTCATCCCCTGCTTCTCGTAACCATTGGAATTGCCACCATTGTAGTGATTGTAACCTTTCTGAGCGAAGCTGTTGTAATTGTTGACACCATTGTTATAGTTGTTTCCATTGGCACTGGTGGTGTACTCCTGTTGCTGGTTGCTGTAGTAGTTGTTGCCATTGGCACCTGTGGGGTACCCCTGTTTCTGATTGTTGTTGTAGTAACCATTCTCTCCATTGTAATTGTTGTTGTACTCTTGGGGGGCAGTGTAACCCTCAGGCTCAGTAACATAGGCCTCAGTGTTGTAGTTCTTGGGAATGTACTTGGAGTTGGGAATGGAAAATGGGCTGTTGTTGTTGTTGTTATTGTACTCTGGTGTGGTGGTGGTGGGATGGTAACCTTCTGGTTCAGTCACATAGGCCTCAGTGTTGTAGTTCTTGGGTAGGTACTTGGAGTTGGGGATGGAAAATGGGCTGTTGTTGTTGTACTCTGGTGTTGTGGTGGTGGGATGGTAACCTTCTGGCTCAGTCACATAGGCCTCAGTGTTGTAGTTCTTGGGCAAGTACTTGGAGTTGGGGAAGGACTCTTTGACTTCGGTGTTGTAGGGAATGTTGGTGGTTTCCTTGTAAGGTTCACCATTAGGGGCGGTTGTGGAAGGAGGGAGTTGTCCAGACTCATGACCATAGAGTCCATAGCCACCATTCTCATTTTCAGGAATGAAGTTTGGTTCCTCCTCTGGTTTGTTCAAGGGCTGTCCCTTGTTCGGTTCAATCTCTGGTTCAACATTGTTGTTGTTGGTGGGGTTGCTGGGAACCTTGTTGAAAAATTGGCTCTCCCTAGCAAGAATCTGCTGGGAGGATAAGATGGTAAGGAGGAAGAGGAGGAAGCAAGCTTTGGCAGAAGAAGCCATGGATGGAGGAAGGGATAGAGAAAGAGATGTGCTTAATTGTTCTATAGTGGCTGCTGATATGAAATGTTTTGGGTTCTGTCCTAATATATAGGGCTTTCTCCCTCCTATCCTTCAGAGTAGAGAGGGCTATAGAAGAAAGATTTAAAATTAAGAGCAGTACTATTTTAAATCAATACAATTATAACATTTTCTTCTAATTAGGTGCAAAATGTGGACAGGGAACAGGTGAAGATTGTGGACCACTACATAATATCACCTTTGTCAAAAGAGTGACTTTTTTATGAGGCTGTCTTCAACCCTTGCTCACCATTTTTGTACTCATGTTTTTGTTTTCTTTATATATACCTATATAAATTGTCAAGATACGGATTTTTGTTCTCTAAGTATTGGTTTTTGACTATTTTTTGTGTATTACTAGAGTTTTGAAACTGCCAAAATAATTTTTACCACAAACTTGTTTGATTGATGATGCATTGAAATCAAATTTTGATATGATACTTGATCCCCTTTTTTATTAAAGGAAAAAATGATACGTATTTCATGATATGCAAATTAGATACTCAATTATAAGGTTATTATATTATTGGCTTAATTAATGGTAGAAAATTCTTTCATATATAATGAAGAAAAAGAGTTGATCAATAAAATGCCAATTTTCCAATTATTTCTTTAGTTTATCCCCTTTTCTTTCTTCATCTTTTTTTGTAAATTCTTAAGATTTAGTCATGTGATTCATTGTCCCAAGAGAAACAAAAATCTTCTACAAATGGTCCGTGAAGCTATTATGCCACTCATTATGCCAAGGTATCCCGAGGAAGGTTGACTCCATGACATGAAACAAAAAGGATCAAATAAAAAATAAAATTTCTTCCAATTTTCTTACTCATAGTACTTAATTTTCATAAGTAGATGTGAATCGTATTGATCCTATCTTTTATGTCTGGACATTTAGGATCATAACATACTTTGGTCCCAAGTTTGCATATGATTCGAACGTTCTAATTGGGACTATAATAATGCAATGTATTGATTGAGTATCAAGAGAATACCACTAGCTAGCTTGAAAAGATCTGGATACTTAATCTATATTTTTAATCGAATGGATTTAAAAGACCCTTTCTTAAAATTTAAGCACAACTAAAACTTTATATTTTTATAAATTCACTAGTATTAGAGGTAGGGAAAAAGGAAAAATTATTCTATATTAACACTTTTTTTATTATTTAGGAATCCTATATTGAAATTTGAGAAATGAAAAATCAAATTAATATATTTATGGAAAACAACTTGATGTGCTTGTGTAAACCAATAAAAAATAGAACCTAAATTTGATATGTCCTCTTTTTCAATTAAAACAAAAAATGAAGAAGAACATTTCATCACAAATAAGTTATTATATTATGTTATCCATATTATTGATGACATTAGTGATAAGACACATATATTAAATGGAAACAAATCCTTTAAATTTAAAATATTACTAGTAAAATTTTACATGAAAATTATATTTACTTTTCGCATTTTAAAATAAAAATAAAAATATTTAATTTTATATACTAAGATAAAACCATTTTTAATAAGACTATTATTATAAACAGAAAATAATGGAATCGACAGATTCATAGATAGGTTTGGAGTAGATAACCGCATTTGAGCCGCTTAATTATGCGGGAATTGAGCAGTGAGTGGGGCATTGAAAATAATAATGGCATTGAACGACTATGGCATGTGCCCTTTAACTCTGTTTAATATCATCGATGCACGCCCTTCTTTTTTTCTTTTTTCTTTTTTCTTTTTTTTTTCTTTTGAACTTTGTGATCATCGCATTCACAATCATTACTGTGAGGCATTCACCTAATCTTTTTTACTTGCTGGATCAACACGCTCAATCGCAATATATGCATGCCTCTTCCAATGGATCCCACCATTCCACAACTAAAATTTCATTCTACTGCTCGAGTTTTATTCAATTGATTGACAACTGTTGCCCTTCTTTTTTCTTTACTTCTTTCTCACCTTTCCTCTTCTTTTATTGTTTTTTTTTGGCTTTATGGCAATTGAATCCCAAAGGAAAATGTTTGGAAAACAACACATTTGTGAAAAATTTAGGAAATACTCGTCTCTTTTTATAAAATACATTAATTAATTTTTATTGTTTTTAATTATGAGATATTTTGTTATTTCATATAATCAGTGTATGTTATTTTTAAATTTATTCATATTTTATTAAGAGATAAAAAGAGATAACAAATAATTCTTTTTAAAAAAAACTAAAATAAATAAATTATTGACCTATCTGAAATTATCTAAAACGTAGTTATAAAAATGAACGGATGGAGTATCATTTGTTTTGTATATGCATACGAAACAACATCCTGGACCCCAAGAATTTGTTTGTTTTTTTTTGCCTCCGATTTTTTCAGTAATAAGAGTCAAGTCAGTTAGGGAAAACCAACAACCATATTTATCACATCCATCCCTTTCATTAATATGGTCCATTTTACTTTGGCATTTGTTAGATGCAAGTGAATTTTTCTCTTTTTAAGCCCTTTATAATCTAAGAGCAATATGCTTATACTTTTAAGAATGTAATTTTATAGTTGAATAATCATTTTGAATTCAAAATGTAAAATTTAGATTTTACACCACCCTTAGACATTTCCAGTAATGGGAACATTGGCATATGATTTAGCGTATTCCTTTTCAGATCACAGCAGAATTGCTAATTGGAAAACTACAAGTCAAGGTAAGAATAATTTACGCGATCTTATCCAATAGTATATAACACTATCAAGAAAATTGAAATTGCGCCAAACTTCAAATTTGTATTCCATGGAATCTTAACAAGTGGCCTCAAGAAACTTCTATATATCATTTTCATACTTTAAGCAGTGGCCATGTGCTAAATGGACTATCCGAAGTTGATTAGACTTATTGAGTTATTGTTGTTGGCCACGTTGTTTCATTTTCCTTTTTCTATTTTTTTTTCTTTAAGAACTATATTTTATTTTTAGACTTGGACATAATTATATATCACAAATGTTTTTACTCAGTACTTTAAAAAGAATAAAACATTATTTTTTTTTGATAAATTATTAAGAATTAATTGAATTATCATATATTATCACTTTTTTATTTTGATATTTTTTTGGGGCATGGGTGTATAGGGGCCATCATCATGGGAAAGAACGATGGAGTTGGGAATATTTTTTTGTAGGCAAAACTGGAGTAACTAACACTAACAGCCACCTGACAGCGTTGACCCACGAGGTCCGACAAATGTTAATCTTCCTATTAGCGGCGATGGTTTCCCCTAAGACAAAGGGATTAAGAAGGAGATTAGATAGTAGCAAATCCCCATTACCGTCAATGCTAGAGTTTGACCAATCAATCAACCACTTTTTGAGTTTCTGCCCCCCTTTAAATTTTCCTGGGATTGAGTAGGGTGTAAATTTCCTGCGCGATTAGCGGGATGAATGTTTTGCGCGTTTAAAACTGTTCATCAATCATCAGGGCTCATAATTTTTCTTTAGAGAGGTTGAATAATTTAGTAATTTACTCCATGAAAATAGAAAGTAGAAGGCGAGTTAAAAAATAAGAAGAAGAAAAGCAAAAGGCCCACTGCAATCTCCTTTTGTTCTTTTGACTATATCTTAGCTTCAATTTAAAAGAGAATATTACATCTTTCATCAAAATAATATATATATTTATATATATTACATCAAATGAGAATATTATTGTGTTGCCTTTTCTCAGTTCTTCATTGGAAGAAGATGTTCACCTTCCTCACCAATCAAGAGGATTTTTATGTTCATTTTTTTTTTCTTTTATACATTTGAGACAAGGGTGTGATTGAAAGTCTTGATTTGTAACTAACTAATTGAATTGCCACAATTGTATTTTTATCATCCCTGCATTTAAAATCTAGTGTTAATTCTAGACTTAGTATAAGAATTAAGAGTCTCTGAATATGATACATTTGCAACATTTTTATTTTTATTTACTGAGGTGATTAATATTCAAATTGCATATATTAGTAGGATTTGAAAATTTTAGATTAAGAAAGTTTTTTTTTTAAAGAAAGGATTGGTGATGTTATTTATTAAATTTTAGGTAAAAAGTATATTTAATTTAGATAAGTGAATATGATTTTTGAACATTTTCAAATAAATAAATAATTACTTAATCCTGGACGAAAGAAATATTTTTAAGTAGATATAAACTAAAGAATATGTATCTGCTCATAACTTTTTCACCATACAATATTATACTCCCTTCATCACATAATATAAGATATTGAAAGTATTTTACACATATTAAATTGGTATTTAGTTAAAAAAAATCCTAATTTATTATGTTTTATTCTTTATTGGAAATTTGAAACTAAATAATTTATTTTATATATTTTCATTTAAACTATGAACAATATTGAAAACAATACATAAAATAACTCTCAAAAGTAACAATACATCTTATATTTTTTTCTTTAGGATAAAAAACATATTATATGTAGGGACAAAAATTTGCTCTCAACTTCTTATATTTTAGGATATAAGTAGTACAAGAAAACTATTATAAATACCTCAAATCAAGCTTCTCACATTAATTTACATCCTACTCATTTTGTTCTATTTTAAATGTACATATTTTTTTCTCATTTCAATTATTCATATTCTAATTTTAATAAGTACTTTTGTAATTTTAACCTTGTTTAATAGTGCATAAATTTTATTTAGAAATATGTAAAACTTTAATTTATATTTTTTTCAATGAATTATGATTAAAAAAATGAATATCCATTAGTGTTTTTGAATGAGAATATATATATTGAATAATAGATTTATTGGTAAGTGTTATTTCATATCAAACTTTGAAACTAATATAATTACACACTAGTAATTAAATAAGAATAATTTATAAATTTAGTTATATAATTATCATTTATAATAATTTTATTAATTTTATTATAAATAAAAAAAAAACAATTGAAATAAAAGAGATAGAAATATTTCAAACGAATCATCCTTGGATATTCTTTATTATGCATTATGAATTGAATTTGAACCTAGATTTAAAAAAAATATAAATCTACTGCCGGTCAATTAGCATTGCCCAGACAAAAATTTAATATTGAACTTCTTTTTTCTTTTTTGTTTTGGAAAAATAGGTAAACCTGACAGTTGGGTAATAGCATGAACCTGGGCTTTTCAGTGCCTTTCAAAAGTAGTACTTGGGTTGGAAGATGTGGGTAGGGGCCGCGAGTGTTTACAGTTTGGGTTGGCCTACGGGATCAGTACATTATTAAAGATTTACTTCAGTTAGATTTTGGTCTACTAAGTGGTCCACAACCCACTTTTGGACCGATTTTTTTTTTATTTAAAAAAGGCCACATCACTCTTTTTACCTCATGGCCTAATTTTCCCCTTCCACCACTTTTCCCTTCTCCCTTGTCACCATGTTCACTCCATGATACGCTGGTCTTGATCTTCATTGAGTAAAAATTTAGAAGATTTGGGGAGATTGGAAAGATTTCGAATTGAACTATTTACACAGATTCGCATGTTCGTGCAAGGATGTTGTTGATTTGAACCAATGGATTTGATAAGTTCTCTGTTGGCTGAGACCAAATGGCTTCTGATAAAAGAAATAGAGAAGACATCAGAGAAAAGGGCTCTGCAGTTGGAGTTCTGGGGAAACAGAATCAATAATCAGCCTACGAAGAATCCAGCGGCAAAATTCTGTTATGGCGGAGTTAAATTCGTTATGTTTTCGGAGATGAACTTATGCTACAGCTGGAACAAGAAACAGGGTTATCCAGTTAACCTATGATTTCTTTGAAAAAATGGAAGGACAGAGTCACAGATAGCAGCTTTTAGGTGAATCCCGATCCACAAGTGGGCTCGTTAACCGTGTTCACCTAAGAATTTCCCTAAATAATACTAGTATCGTGGCTATTTTTCGGTTTGTATTTCTCAGATTTTCTAATGATGGACCGGACCGGACCGGACAATAAAGGGCTTGAGCTATCTTTTTCTTCCCCCAAAAGAATACATCTGGGCTAGTAGGTTAATGGACGAAAACTTTTCACCAAATATAGGCCCAAATGTGGAGAGCGTGACTATGTCTTGTGTTCATCTTACTTCAAATGGCTACTCCTAGTCACGTCGACAGGCCCACTTGTTTTAGCCTGTAAAAAAATATAAGCTAAGTTCATAAATCATATGTTCGTACAACTCTTGGCCATTTGGCTTAATCTTTTTTTATTTTATTTTTATGTTTTAGATTAAGTAGAGGTCGTCTAGTGGATATTCATTTGAATAAATTAAAATGAGTGTTAATTAATTTAAATTCAAATTATTTATGATTCATTTATAAATTATTTAAATGATTTGAATATAAATAATTTATAAATATTCATGTACACTCATTTATTTATATAATTTTGATTTTTTTGAGACATCATTCTTTGTAATTGTATTCAATTAAATTTTTTAATGTAATTTTTATCATTTAAACTCCTATTCAATTTATAATTTTAAATATTTAATTTCATATGTATTAGAAACATGTAAAAAAAATAACTACACTATCACTTTATTTTTTAAAAAACATCACTGTCAAAATGAATTGAAAAATGGTCTCATGTCAACATATTGTTTAAAATGGATAAAGTTATAAGTTTTAAAGCTAACTTAACAAATGTATGTACAAAAATAAAAAGTTGTGAGCTTTAAAAGTTGAATTATTAAAGAAATAAAGCAAAATAAAAAATAAAACTATAGATAATTATTATTATATGAAAAAACTTAGTTTAATAAAAATTTAAAATTTTCGTACAAATTGTTTTTTTTATTTTATAAAAAATTAATTATTGAGTTATGTGTAGTTGAATAATAGTATTATTAATTCATCATTGAACTTTTTGAATAAATGAAATATAATCAAGATGTATTTTTTGTTCAATCTAAATTGACCATTAAAAGAAAATTAGGTAATAAATTTGAATACATTCAATAAAAAACATCATGATCAAGATTGAAGATTACATTGCCTATATGATTTTTTTTTTCTTTTTCCATTTTTTGAAGAAAACTCTACATGAAATTAATAATACATAATAAAACTTGTGGTCATAAACCACTTATGAATTTTGATAGTTCTAGAGAGAGAAAAAAGTTTTTTTTTTCTCCAAACATGAAAAAAAATGTATAGAGTTAAGAGTGAAATTGAAAATATATATTGGGTTAAAGTATAATTAATTAAATTTGATCAATGGACATTGACCAAGTTAGACTTTTTAAAATAAATGTTTATTGGATTTCATTGATATCCATTAGGATAAATGAATTTAAATGGATGTACATTTAAAACCATTTAAGTTTATATAAGTGAACTAACTAAATCTATTTAATATTAGATGATTTTGGATGTTTGTTGGATTTGCATTTACTTTGCCACACATAAGAATAAGATTAAGTAAAACATTTTACAAAAAAACATCCAAAATCTTTAACAATTTCTTGATAAATTTTACTTATATGTTATTATTGTTCTATTGTCTCTTAATAAGTATTAATAATAGCATTATTTATTATACATAATTTCTTCAAGAAAAATTTGTTAATTTAGTTCATACTATTTTTTTTAAGAATCACTTTTGTATTTAATATTTAGAAAGTAACTACATTATTTTAATTGATTTATTTTATTGTTTTTTTACATTTGTTTTAAATACTTATTAAATTATTATAATATTCATTTTAGATGATACCAACTTAATTAATGATGCACATATTTCTAAGGTAAATGCAAAATATTATTATTGATAGTGAAAATAATAATTATGGACTTTGTTGTTGGCATTTGGTAGGAAAAAATGTTAGTTTTATTATATTTTTTAATTATTTAATTATTATCTTGGTATCTTACATTAAATTTTAATTACTTTAAACTTTTTTTAAAATTTAAAAATAGTTGTATGGCTTTGACCCGATCTGCTTTGACTCGCAGCCCACGGTAGACTGGACTAGGCTATTTCCTAGTACTAGCTCTTCCTTCTGCCAAGAGTTCCATCAAGGGTTAAGATAGTTGCAGGGGTAAAAAGTAAAAGTTCACAAACACTTCTTTTATAAAGGAAAATAGTATATTTCAAAAATTTTAAGGTGGTGTCCTGGTGGGGGCAAAATTCATTGTACCAATTAGAAAATTTTGATTTTGTAAGGGAAATAGCAGAATTTCAAAACTTTTGGGGCTGCTAGATTCACCTCTGGTTTGGTTCCTAAAATTATGCGTTTAGTTTAGGTTTTCTTCCTTCTATTCTTCAAAAATTCGCTGATTGGGTCTTCAAATTATTTTATTTTCTTAGTTTGGTCCCTCATTGTTTTTTTATCTTCTTAAATACCTAAACTATTTTGCTTTTTAACTTTGAAATTGTTCCTTTTTTTTATTCTTGAACTATTTTCATTTTTTCAACTTTGCTCCCTTAATTTTCTTTTTTTCTCGAACTATTTTCAATTTTTATCCGAAAAAGATCACACGTGAAAAATAAAAAACTGTTTAGGTATAAAAAAACATGCTCAATTCTAAAGTTGAAAAAATGAAAATAGTTTACGGATCTAAAGAGAGAAAAAATTATCATGGATCAAAATGAGAAAAATAAAATAGTTGAGAGACTAAAATCAATAATTTTCTTTATTCTTCTCATTTTTTTATTACATAAAGACAGATGTGGTGAGCCTAAAATCTCTAGGTTTTGAATAAGGTGCTCTAACCACAACCTCTTTGACTATATTTCTTTTTTCTTTTAATTTTTATAATCTATATGGAATTTGTACGTTATATTAATAGAATTTAAATTTTGGGAAATTTATCCAATTAACAAAAGACTTGCTATGAATATCAGACAATTGAGTAATTTAAAATTAAAATACAATGGCCATTTTTTTTTTAATTCCTATGGTTACATATTGGTTTCTTTTGTTCCAAGATATTTGGTTGGCTGTATACAAGTACGAAATTTTTGACTAATTAAGGTGTTTCATTAGGCTATGAACAATTAAGAACGCATAACAATATAAATTGCGTGGTTTTATTAATTAATGGTATATAACATGTGAAAACCCATATCTAATGACATGGAAATACAACCATTTTTAGGACACAAGACAGCTATTTTTCAGCTGACTAAAACAACCTTTCCTTCCACTATATATTGGTAATCATTTTCAAATCTAAACAAACAAACATTTTGAAAAGTATATGACAAATTAAGTGAATACAAATGAAATTGACAAATTTTCCATTATACAAGATATCCAGCATCCTCATTGGCATTGCAAACCCTATCAAATTTCCATAGTCCTTGTCTCTCTGCTGGAATGACGAAAATGCCCTTCCCTCTATGCTGACATGGTGTGCCTTGGTGCTGCAAGCTCACGTGGTTGCAAGTAAACCTTGAGCCCATTCTTCATGAACAGCGTGAGTGACATCTTCTGTTCAACCCGGTGACCGGGAACCAGTGATGGCCGGTAACGAAGCAGAACGGCTGAAGCCACAGATTTCATTTGAAGGTAAGCCAAGTCCTTGCCTAAACAAGTCCTGGGCCCAGCATTAAAAGCTACGAACTTGTACACATCCTTGGGCTGCTCGAACCGGTCTCCACTAGCCGAGAGCCACCTCTCCGGTTTAAATTCCATGCAATCCTCTCCCCATACGGTCTTCATCCTCGCCATTGAATATATAGAATACGTCACGGTCGAACCAGCCGGAACAAACGTCCCGTCCGGCAAAACATCATCTGACACGACATATTTAAAGTCCTCAGGAACCGAAGGATAGAGCCGAAGAGTCTCAGCCAGCGTAGCCTTAAGATAAACTAATCGATCGGCTTCATCAAATACCAATGGCTCTTCTATCCATTTTTCCTCATCTTCACCACGTGTTTCTTTCAGAACCGTTGTTAATTCGTCGATAATTTTCTGCTCCACTCTGGCGTTGTTCATTACAAGCCAGAAGAACCAGCTGAGAGCCACCGAGGAAGTGTCTCGTCCTGCGAGAACAAAGTTGAGAGCAATGCGTTTTAGAACTGAGCTTGGGAAGAGGTTTCCTTCCGCATCACGTTTCTTCATGAAGCGCGATAAAAGATCATCTGATGGAGTCTCCTTGCGTGCATCTAAGGCTTCAGTCATGTAATTTTCTACAACTTCAAGGCTGCTCTTTAGCCTCATTTCAGCTCCAACACCGAAAATTTTCTTCAACCTCCAGAGGAAACCAGGATAGAGAAGTCTCTGAAGAGTTGCTTCAGTGGCTGAATCGAAAGCGATGGAAAATAGATTTTCGGGGAGTTCAGGGGATAGAGTTTCTGGGTCTTTGCCAAATGTGAGTCCACAAATGTTGTCAAATGTCAAACGAAGCAACAAATCTTGTAAATCCACCGCGATATGCTCTTTGGAAGCCTTTTGTAAGATAACCCACAACCGGGTTCTAATAGTCCGGTTCACCCACCGGTTCATGGCTTGACGAAGTGTCCTTGTTGTGAATTCCAGAGCTGCGGTTTTCCTCTGTATGAGCCACGTTTCACCGTCGCTATTGAAAATGCCTTGGCCCAAAAGATCATGAAAAGCTGCTTGCCACGTGGGCCCTTTTGGATAATTGTCGAACCGGGTTCGGAGAATATGTTCAATATTCTTTGGATGGCATGTGACAGTATAAAATCCTTGTCTACGAGCCAAAAATGGAACGGCAATGGTGGTAGTTTGGTACGTAGAAGCAGCCCCAGTTGAGCGGAGATTTCTGGCAATCCAATCGTGTATTCTTCTTCGGTTCAAGAAGAGAAGTGGAAGGCTGCCCACCAGTGGCCAAACTCTTGGGCCGTTGAGCTTCCTAGCTAGAAGATAGAACCATATGAGATAAGCAAAAGTTGCAGCGGCTACACCAAAAAGTATGAGAAAATTATCCATGAAATTATGCAAAAATTAATTTGCAGATGGAGAAAAGAGGTAGATTTCTTTTCTTTTTCTTTTTTCCTCTGCCCTCTTTGTAGAGTGAGGAATTTGGTGGTGAATGAGGTAGAGGTGAGACTTGAAAAGGAGAGGAGAAGAATAAGATTATATATAGGGATTGGTAATTTGATATTAAGGGAAAAGTTTAGGAGAGAGTTGTTGGGAAAATCTTGGCAACGGAGAAAGAGGTAGTCACTGTTTAGGTGACGGAAGCAATGCATGAGACAGCTTGGACGAAAGCCATGCAAACCGAGATTTTCTTGATGACGTGAAATTTTCTAAACTCAATATAAAACAAATTAAATTGCTACTTAATGCTAATGTTGAGAGTCCGAGACACGTATATCTATAGTAATATAGTATATAGTACTTTCTATATTCCTTCACATCTTTTTCCCCTTTTCCCCTTCTTGCTACATTTCTAGTAGTTCTCATGACTCTCTAGAAGATTAGAACAATTTGTTTGAAAATCAAAGATTATAAGAACAACTTAATAAGAAAATCTAATTTTGTTTTTAGGAGTCGCAAGAGCATTATAATTAAAAATTGATAAGTAATTAATGCCAGACCAATTATATTTCCCAAATTACCGAGAATAATATATTTTTGAATTGCTGTAAATCTCGCTCAGAAATATCATTTTTGTTTTTTTTCATTTTCGTTTTTTTTAAGGGTCAGAAATATCATTTTCTAAAGGTTCTTTATCAATTTGTCCTCCAACTGTTCAATCATATTCTTCTTTTTATTAGAGTCTCGCTCGAATTGACTCTCCATATATTATATTTATTGTAATGATATTTATCATTTAACAAAAGTTTCATTTTGTCCATTTAAAGTGTTACAAATTATTTTTATTTATTTATTTAAATTTTCTATTCTTTTGTAGGACGGACATTGAGACTATCTCGAGATTTTTAGGAAAGAAAAAAAGAATGATTACAAAAATCATAACTTTTGGATTGCTGAAAATTCTTTCCTAAAAGAGATATTATAATTTGCTTTAAGCTAAGGCTAGCTAGTATTAATAAAATTGGAAGCTTTGATTTCTTTCTGGGTAAAGATTTGTTCATGTGTCATCTTGAAGTGCAAAAGCCTACTTTAAACTCTTCTTAGTGGTAGTAACATCGATGGATTTGACTGTATCCTCACCACTTAGTAATAGCATATATATAAGGAAATTATTTACCATATTAGCATTATATTGATGTTAATTTCTACCCATCATTATTATTATTACTATTACTACTTTTTGGCAAAAGAATATGTTATATGTGGTATATATTAGAACCGATTTTGATTGCACTTTCTTAATGGTTTTGATTAATTTCTCTTGATTCTATGTTTATGCCCGTAGAAATTAGCAGCAAACCACTGAATTAGATGCTTTCTTGCAAAACGATGCATCAATTCCAGCAAGAGTACAACTTAATTACACCTACTCAGATCGGCGGCTCAGGTTTTATAAGAATGATATTTTTTTCTCCTTTTGTTGGGAGCGTGGCAAAACGGTGTTGAAGCTATATTAATGGTGGTTGGAAACGGTTTACCCATGCAGAGAAATAGTGATTGTTAAAAAATCTGGAAAAAAACCTTCGATGGCGCGTGAAGCACAAGGCTGAAGAAGCCCAAGAGACACGACTTTGACTCTCACAGTGATTAGCTTTCGATAGTAGAAGTCGTTCTGGAGAAGCAAAGACTTTGCCCAGGAGTATTGAGTACGGCAATTGCTCAAATTTTCTTGAGGAAAAAGGATGGAAGAGAAAATCACAACTACCAAATTTTATTTCATAAGTCATATACAGTAAGTCTGCAAACTGGTATTATTAATATTATTATTATATTATGTCCCATAGCACATTGTATGTACAAACGGGGGGCATCAAATCCAGATGTATTGGGGTTGAGAGGATATATCCTCTGCATTTCTTGCAAGCTTTACTCGACTTTACCTGTGTTTTGTTAGGTCAAAAAAGAGTTTCTTTCCACAAAGATGTCAGCGAGATCTGAAGTATTCTATAAGGTATTGAGCTTTTACTGAGTTGGAGAGTGGAGTTACTGATAATTTATTGGTTACGTTTATGGCCACCTCGTAGAAAAGAAAAAAGACTAGACAAATTTAACGGGAAATTAAAGCCATCAACGTTATTTCCCGACCTTTTATTTCTAGTTTGTTACACGACTGAAATTGAATAAAAATATTTAAGTTTGAGTTAAAAAGCAGGAAAGGAGAATGATTTAAGTATTTGGATTAATCTTTTTAGATGGAAAGAAAAAGGAGAAGTGTAGAGCTGAGATTCCATTTAGTTTAACTAGGCTTCAGTCTTAAAGTGTGCTAAAACAAAAACAGAAAAAGTGACAATTTTCAATGAACTTTTTATTTTTATTTTTATATTGACCAAAAATAAGATATCTTTCATACAATAATTATATCAAGATTGATATGCTTTATATCTATTTTATTAACTTCCAAGTTATTCGAGGTTCACCCTATTCTTTTACTTTTATGTATATACTCTTGTTACTTTACCATGCTATCTCATATGTGATTCACTATCACATCAATTCCATAATAAGAAAGTAAATATTCTTATCTAAATATATATATATATATATATTCTTTTCATTTAAGAAAGTAAAAGAATACTTATTTTAAAAGTTTAATATCTAAATACAATCTTAAAAACTTTAGTTAAAATTCTTGTACTTTAATTAAAAAATACAGAAAAGTGTAAGTTAATATTTTCTCTCTCCTTTCCCTCCTAAACATAGCCTACTATTCTTTTTAAATAATATATATATATATATATATATATATATATAAGTAGTTACACGTCTCCACAACAATCTATTTATATATATAAAAGCAGAAATTGGCTCTAATACTACATGTCATCATAAGAAAATTTTCAAACATTTAAAAAAAAAAAATCTAATTTAAAATAATATTTAACAAAATTAACTCTACTCATTGATTCAAATTTGAATCTTATCAAGTTAATCTTTCAAATTAAATTGGTTCAAATTAAATGATCTAAAATTATTTGATTATTTTTCATAATTCCAATATAATAATTTGTCCACGAAAATGCAATAATTTCGAAACATAAAGCTACGTTTTTTCCTCCAAAAGAGAAAGAAAAATAAGCTACCATTTTATTTGTTTCAAAATTCATTTAGAGCAGTAGAATATTTATTCTTTAAGAGTTCTATATTGATTATTTTTTTATACATATATTGATTTTGTTTATAATTTAAGTATAATTATTTTTTTAATATATATAAATTGTTCACCGAATTGACTCTAATATCATGTGTGACCATAATAATTTTTTATATATTAAAAAATATATATTTTAACATAAATTAATATTTTGGAAAATTAACTCTACTAATTGATTCAAATTTATTTAAATATCCAATATATATATATATATATATATATAAATAGTTCCCCTTTTCCCCTCAAGCTGACATGTGCCCACATTAATTATTTTTAAAAAATATAAAATAATAATGAAATCAGATGCAAACTTCTATTTAAATGGTAGTTTCTTGAAAGTAGTTATCATTTATTTGTTTGAGCCGCCGATGCCCATATTTGCGAACTCTTAGAAAATATCTCAAGACAAAGAATAAATGTATCTTTGAGATTAAGTAATGGTAATACAAAAACAAAAATTTGGAACAAGATGATAGTTTAATTTTTTTAAGTATAATTTTATAATTTTTTATAAAAAAGATGTTGATATTTTATTTCAAAACATAAATTTATATTTTTTATTTAAAATTGTGTCCATTATTTACTATATTTTAGTAACTTTATGGGACACAATAAAAAATCTTCTTAGTTTTTACCTTAATTTTGAATCAAGACTCAAGAAGGTTTTGCTTTATTTTTACATTAACTTCCATTTTCCCCTCAAATTGACACATGTTCATATTAATTATTTAGAAATATTAATAATAATGAAATCAGATGCAAGTTATATGAGACAATTCACTACATAAACGTCATCAAGATGTTTTCCTAAAATATGAAAAAGTTTAAAAATATAAAATAGCTATAGAGCAATCATTGAAATTGAAACAACTTCAATAACACTATATTCACACGTGTTATTAAAGTTGATAGTACTATATATATTGAGGTAAAAATATTTTTATAAAATAAAATGTAATAATTGTATAAGGTTTAACCATCCCTCAAATGGAAGTCATTCAATAATACTCTATCATTCAATAATGAAGCAATAATGAAGCTATCATCAATTATTCGCGTATTGAATATGTAAATCAAAATTAGTGCTATTGATATACGTAACCAAAGCAAAAAATAAAAGTATTCACGTTGGTACATCTATTTGGAGGGTATGCCAATCGTCAAATAATTTGGATGGCAGTGATGAATCCATTGGATAATCGTCGGAGTTACTTGTTTGTATAACAGAAGAGGAGTCGATAATTGAGTTTCTTGAAAAAATGTTATATCATCTCGAGTGGTATTCAAACCTTGATGGATGAACATAGTGTAAGTATTAGAGTTTTGAATTAAATTTTTATTTTTACGATTTTAATTAAAACATGTCCTAGAAATCAAATTGATTGGTTTTTTGGTATAAAAAACTATTACGAAAAAATCATGACAATTACTTCAACAATTTCTTTGTTCTTTTGTACAACAAAAACCCAAAACCTTCTCAAAATTTTAAAAAAACTATGAGATTCGATCGCATTGCATATATTACTCCTTTGAGAAATAAATAGAGAATAAAAACACGTATTGTTAAACAATGGTTGATGTCAAAATATAGGGATGATGAAAACAATATTGCAACTATTGGAATTTATGTACTATCACTCAAAATATTGTATATCATGAAGTAATGGAAAAATTAGTTAATTTTTCCAACTTATATTTATAATGTATTGAACTATTATAATTATCCAGATTCAATACCTTGAAAATTTGTATTTATTTTTAATTTTGATTAATAATGCATGTATTTAAATATGATCATATTTACTGATGAAGATTAACATTTAAATAATATTATACTAGACATAAATATAAATCATTTTTTAAAAAACTCATTTTAAAAAAAACTCGTGTGTATTGCATACTAGTTATTATACATTACATTAATCCATGCATTTCACAACGCATTTGTATAGTAATTGGGCCACAAGGTCCGTTTCAATATGAACCAGCGATGAGAAAGGCCCGTTGGTTTCTACAATATTAATAGATCCATGACCAAGTGATCATTCTTAATTAAATGAATATGCCATAATCCAGCGTATATATATCTTCGAGATTAATTTCTTTCCTGTGGAGCAAGAAAATGTTTTTGTTGTCTAAATTTAAGTCCCTTTTAAAGAATTTTAAGAGTGTAATTTTGTCATCCTCCCCTTAGGTCCCCAAAAGTTTTTTTGGAATAATACACACTTCATTTCTTCGACTAATTATTATACCCTTCATTGTTCCAATACACATATAGTATATCTGATAAAGGATTTATGTATGTATATATACACATACAATATCTCTATAGATTGATTTAAAGTTGCATCATTTGCTTAACAGGAGAAGATAAGTGCGGCAGATTCCACAATCATCCGGCTATCAAGGCAGTGTAGTCTTTTCAGAAGACTATATTGTGGGAATGCATGCATTAATCCCGTTAAAGTTCGGCTATCAAGAGTCTTCTGATTATAGTTTACTCAGAAGACTTCATGGGAATGCATGCAATTATTCCATGGAAAAACGGCATGCAAATTCCCTATAAATACTTAACTCAGTAGCAAATTCAAGACTCACCAAATCACTAAGTTCCCGTTCCAAAGGCATACCTATAGAAATACTAGTGTTTCTCCAATGGCTTTCAACTTTGATAGCAAATGCCTCCTTGCATTTCTCTTAGTGTCAGTAGTATGTGTTTTTCAAGCCAATTCACGCTTTTTGCAGGAAAACTCCATTGGCGAGAGACATGCACAATGGATGGCTCAATATGGACGAACTTACAAAGATGAATCTGAGAAGGCAAAACGCTTTCAAATATTCAAGGAAAATGTCGAGTATATTGAGTCCATCAACAGTGCTGGAGATCGACCTTACAAGCTTGGAGTTAATGAGTTCACAGACCTAACCAATGATGAATTTCTTGCCTATTATACAGGGTACAAGAAGGAATCCACCGTTCCACTGCAATCTACAAGTTTCAGGTATCAAAATGTAACCGAAGCTTCTGATAGCATGGACTGGAGAGAGAAGGGAGCCGTCACTGATGTCAAGAATCAGCAACAATGTGGTAAGGCAAAAATACGGTACATATATATATATATATATATATATATATATTTCCCTTTTGAAATAAATAACAGTTGGTCACGAGAATGATTTGAATTGCAATCATACTTGAGACTACTTTAACAATTAAGCATTCAGACTTTGCATATGTTCTGATCTTTAATCCTTTGCGTAATTAAACTTTGTCATGCATGTTTTTAAACATCAATGCGATCATGTGATTTTTATTTCCCCCTCGAACACGTTATAATTAACTCAAAACTTAACTTTCCTTGCAATGTATATTTTATATATAGGATGTTGTTGGGCATTTTCAACTGTTGCAGCTGTGGAAGGAGTTCACAAAATTAAAAGTGGAAATTTAGTTTCATTATCTGAGCAACAGCTTTTGGATTGTGACCAAGGAAACCACGGTTGTAATGGCGGTTCCATGGAACTGGCATATGACTACATAAAGAGGAACAATGGCCTCGCCGACGAATCTACTTATCCATACAAAGGAGAACAAGAAACCTGCCAAGAGAATGCTTCCCCAGTTGTTACTATTACAGGTTATGAGACGGTGCCAAGAAATGACGAGTCTGCACTGCTGAAAGCTGTGGCTAATCAGCCAGTATCGATTGCTATCGATGCCCGCAGCCAGGAATTCCAACAGTATTCAAGTGGCGTATTTAATGGAGATTGTGGTAATGACTTGAACCATGCAGTTACATTAATTGGATTTGGGACAAATGAGGATGGAACTAAGTATTGGTTAATTAAGAACTCCTGGGGAACCACATGGGGTGAAGAAGGGTACATGAAACTGGCAAGAGAAGTAGGTACTATGGGAGGCCTTTGTGGTATTGCAACGGACGCTACATATCCAACTGCAACTTAAATCTAGCTCTAAAGATGAAAATTTTATAAATAGTTACATATATACAAGAACAAGCGGATGCTAGACCTTTATAGTCAAAGTATTCCTAATACAGACAAGTACCAGCTTTATCATCATGTATCAGCGATATCATCGTTTTTATATATATTAACAAAATATGCTCATGTTGTACTTGATATGCATGCTTGTTTCTTTTTATCTACCCACGAACCAACTATTATGTATAAGCTTAGATAACAGTTCTTCTCTAGTCTAATAATTCAGATCAAGGCTAATATTATTGAGCAGTGGCTTCAGATTCTTAATGTGACATAAATCAGTTCATGTTATTAATTTGAATTATCTCTTAGATGAACATTAATTTGATATGAAATTAATGTCCTACAAAAGCTCAAAAAGCCCATGACAAAAGTATATATCCTGACCGGAACAGAGGAATGACCTCAGACTGGTCGGGATAGGCATTCTTCTTTTCAAGAAAATCATATAACTACTTATAACTCAGTGATAGGAAGGCATGAAAGTTAAACTCCTCTGCCTCTTTTGCAGGTCATGAAAAAAGAAAAGAAAAGATTTTGCAAGATGTTCTATCATTAATGGACAGTATTCTTGCCCACATCTACTGATAGTGAATATTTTACATGTTGAACAAATTTTTGAATTATCAAGAAGACATAAAAATGTTGGCGGAATGACATGTGTCCCTACGAAGGGAACAGAGAAATGGCATGTGCCATCTTCTCCGAACACATAGTGTTGGAAACCATATTTACAGATTTGGAACCAAAAAGGTGTTTCATTTATTTAGTTATTTATTTTAGAGCTCCTAAGCTAGAACCAAAGAGGAGTTTCATTCCTATAATGTGGGATTCAACTAATTCAGCTCCTTGCTAAGATCATCCGAGCTAACACAATTTAGGCATCGAAATGTAGGCAGAATCCCAGATTTGGTACTGGAGAAGGATGAATTATATGGAATTGGAAATAAAAGAACAGTAATGAAAGACCCCATTTACAAAGCAAAGCCTTTCCAAACAAAAAGAATATATCAGCACCAAGAGGATCACAAAGGAAGAAGAAAAACCAGAATCTAAAGCATCACATATTGTTCTCTGGTACTGGGTTCCAGAGCAAAAGAGAGAACAAGAGAAGATTTGGGACCACAATTGGAATCAAAGGATTAACATAATTCCCGAGACGTTTTCTTCTTAGCCTTTTCCTCACATACTCTCTCCTCTGTTCTTCACCCCACTGAGCTTCCTCCACTCCTTTAGCAAATATCAGCGGTGGGGGTACATGGTATGGGCACTTGGATCTCCAAGAAGTCATGGCGATACCTAATCTTGAAGCCCTTTCGAGAAATTGTGAGAGAGCCCATTTGAGATGTAAAGGAGGAAAGCTGTTGTCTGCTTTCTTGCAAAGAATTGGTGGGTAGTCCCAGTTGAGATAGCAGGGAACTTGAGTAGAAATGAAGTACTGGGAATAAAGTGACGGCGTGTTTGTGGGAGTGGTCAAAATGTGGGTTAAAGCATGGATTCTTTGCACCCACGTTGTGTCTTCCATGGTTTCAGCATAATCTCATTAGGATTCTGTATCTGGGTTGAGGCCTGAGGGTTTGGAGGATGATCTTAGATTAAGAAATCGGTGGATGGCAGCTTGATAAGATGATGACCTGAAAGAGCCGGAGGCACATTTCATTTTGACCATTCGATCTATGTTATATACTTATATTCTTTAACAAGTCCTTTATTAATTTCACCTTCATAGTTCCTGGAATTGCTACTGTTGAAATTAAACATTCATACCTTAATGATTCAATTCTATTGACTCTTAAGGAATATTTTCACTTTGTGGGCTATTTATGTATAAAACAAATAAATTTTATGAGACCAGAAACTTTAGTTAAAAATTTGAAAATTTTATTAATTATTTACGTTTGTTATAGTTTCAATAGATTTATTTTATTTTATTTTTTAAATTTAAACTATTCCTTATAGATCCTCATGACTTATTTATTTTATTTTTAAATTTAATAAATTGTATCAATGTCCTTACAAATTTATTTTATCTCTGTCAATCCTTAAGCACAAAAAGTTTACTGAACACTTTAGTTAAAAACTTTTGAAAATTCTATTAATTCTTTAAGTTTGTTATAGTTTCAATAGACTTATTTTATTTTATTTTTTAAATTTCAACTGTTCGTTATAGATCCTGATGTCTTATTTATTTTATTTTAAAATTTAATAAATTATATCAATGTCCTTACAAATTGATTTTATCTCTGTCAATTCTTAAGCACAAAAAGTTTTTCGGAAACCTTAGTTAAAAACTTTTGAAAATTTTATTAATTCTTTAAGTTTGTTATAGTTTAAAAAAAAAACAAGTTTTAAAGAATATTTCAACTATTTGTTATGGGCTACCGACTTATTTATTTTATTTTTAAATTTAATAAATTTTATCAATGTTATTATAAATTGGACAATGGCGCGTGAAGCACAAGGCTGAAGAAGCCCAAGAGACACGACTTTGACTCTCACAGTGATTAGCTTTCGATAGTAGAAGTCGTTCTGGAGAAGCAAAGACTTTGCCCAGGAGTATTGAGTACGGCAATTGCTCAAATTTTCTTGAGGAAAAAGGATGGAAGAGAAAATCACAACTACCAAATTTTATTTCATAAGTCATATACAGTAAGTCTGCAAACTGGTATTATTAATATTATTATTATATTATGTCCCATAGCACATTGTATGTACAAACGGGGGCATCAAATCCAGATGTATTGGGGTTGAGAGGATATATCCTCTGCATTTCTTGCAAGCTTTACTCGACTTTACCTGTGTTTTGTTAGGTCAAAAAAGAGTTTCTTTCCACAAAGATGTCAGCGAGATCTGAAGTATTCTATAAGGTATTGAGCTTTTACTGAGTTGGAGAGTGGAGTTACTGATAATTTATTGGTTACGTTTATGGCCACCTCGTAGAAAAGAAAAAAGACTAGACAAATTTAACGGGAAATTAAAGCCATCAACGTTATTTCCCGACCTTTTATTTCTAGTTTGTTACACGACTGAAATTGAATAAAAATATTTAAGTTTGAGTTAAAAAGCAGGAAAGGAGAATGATTTAAGTATTTGGATTAATCTTTTTAGATGGAAAGAAAAAGGAGAAGTGTAGAGCTGAGATTCCATTTAGTTTAACTAGGCTTCAGTCTTAAAGTGTGCTAAAACAAAAACAGAAAAAGTGACAATTTTCAATGAACTTTTTATTTTTATTCTTATATTGACCAAAAATAAGATATCTTTTATATTGATTATAGTTTACTCAGAAGACTTCATGGGAATGCATGCAATTATTCCATGGAAAAACGGCATGCAAATTCCCTATAAATACTTAACTCAGTAGCAAATTCAAGACTCACCAAATCACTAAGTTCCCGTTCCAAATGCATACCTATAGAAATACTAGTGTTTCTCCAATGGCTTTCAACTTTGATAGCAAATGCCTCCTTGCATTTCTCTTAGTGTCAGTAGTATGTGTTTTTCAAGCCAATTCACGCTTTTTGCAGGAAAACTCCATTGGCGAGAGACATGCACAATGGATGGCTCAATATGGACGAACTTACAAAGATGAATCTGAGAAGGCAAAACGCTTTCAAATATTCAAGGAAAATGTCGAGTATATTGAGTCCATCAACAGTGCTGGAGATCGACCTTACAAGCTTGGAGTTAATGAGTTCACAGACCTAACCAATGATGAATTTCTTGCCTATTATACAGGGTACAAGAAGGAATCCACCGTTCCACTGCAATCTACAAGTTTCAGGTATCAAAATGTAACCGAAGCTTCTGATAGCATGGACTGGAGAGAGAAGGGAGCCGTCACTGATGTCAAGAATCAGCAACAATGTGGTAAGGCAAAAATACGGTACATATATATATATATATATATATATATATATATATTTCCCTTTTGAAATAAATAACAGTTGGTCACGAGAATGATTTGAATTGCAATCATACTTGAGACTACTTTAACAATTAAGCATTCAGACTTTGCATATGTTCTGATCTTTAATCCTTTGCGTAATTAAACTTTGTCATGCATGTTTTTAAACATCAATGCGATCATGTGATTTTTATTTCCCCCTCGAACACGTTATAATTAACTCAAAACTTAACTTTCCTTGCAATGTATATTTTATATATAGGATGTTGTTGGGCATTTTCAACTGTTGCAGCTGTGGAAGGAGTTCACAAAATTAAAAGTGGAAATTTAGTTTCATTATCTGAGCAACAGCTTTTGGATTGTGACCAAGGAAACCACGGTTGTAATGGCGGTTCCATGGAACTGGCATATGACTACATAAAGAGGAACAATGGCCTCGCCGACGAATCTACTTATCCATACAAAGGAGAACAAGAAACCTGCCAAGAGAATGCTTCCCCAGTTGTTACTATTACAGGTTATGAGACGGTGCCAAGAAATGACGAGTCTGCACTGCTGAAAGCTGTGGCTAATCAGCCAGTATCGATTGCTATCGATGCCCGCAGCCAGGAATTCCAACAGTATTCAAGTGGCGTATTTAATGGAGATTGTGGTAATGACTTGAACCATGCAGTTACATTAATTGGATTTGGGACAAATGAGGATGGAACTAAGTATTGGTTAATTAAGAACTCCTGGGGAACCACATGGGGTGAAGAAGGGTACATGAAACTGGCAAGAGAAGTAGGTACTATGGGAGGCCTTTGTGGTATTGCAACGGACGCTACATATCCAACTGCAACTTAAATCTAGCTCTAAAGATGAAAATTTTATAAATAGTTACATATATACAAGAACAAGCGGATGCTAGACCTTTATAGTCAAAGTATTCCTAATACAGACAAGTACCAGCTTTATCATCATGTATCAGCGATATCATCGTTTTTATATATATTAACAAAATATGCTCATGTTGTACTTGATATGCATGCTTGTTTCTTTTTATCTACCCACGAACCAACTATTATGTATAAGCTTAGATAACAGTTCTTCTCTAGTCTAATAATTCAGATCAAGGCTAATATTATTGAGCAGTGGCTTCAGATTCTTAATGTGACATAAATCAGTTCATGTTATTAATTTGAATTATCTCTTAGATGAACATTAATTTGATATGAAATTAATGTCCTACAAAAGCTCAAAAAGCCCATGACAAAAGTATATATCCTGACCGGAACAGAGGAATGACCTCAGACTGGTCGGGATAGGCATTCTTCTTTTCAAGAAAATCATATAACTACTTATAACTCAGTGATAGGAAGGCATGAAAGTTAAACTCCTCTGCCTCTTTTGCAGGTCATGAAAAAAGAAAAGAAAAGATTTTGCAAGATGTTCTATCATTAATGGACAGTATTCTTGCCCACATCTACTGATAGTGAATATTTTACATGTTGAACAAATTTTTGAATTATCAAGAAGACATAAAAATGTTGGCGGAATGACATGTGTCCCTACGAAGGGAACAGAGAAATGGCATGTGCCATCTTCTCCGAACACATAGTGTTGGAAACCATATTTACAGATTTGGAACCAAAAAGGTGTTTCATTTATTTAGTTATTTATTTTAGAGCTCCTAAGCTAGAACCAAAGAGGAGTTTCATTCCTATAATGTGGGATTCAACTAATTCAGCTCCTTGCTAAGATCATCCGAGCTAACACAATTTAGGCATCGAAATGTAGGCAGAATCCCAGATTTGGTACTGGAGAAGGATGAATTATATGGAATTGGAAATAAAAGAACAGTAATGAAAGACCCCATTTACAAAGCAAAGCCTTTCCAAACAAAAAGAATATATCAGCACCAAGAGGATCACAAAGGAAGAAGAAAAACCAGAATCTAAAGCATCACATATTGTTCTCTGGTACTGGGTTCCAGAGCAAAAGAGAGAACAAGAGAAGATTTGGGACCACAATTGGAATCAAAGGATTAACATAATTCCCGAGACGTTTTCTTCTTAGCCTTTTCCTCACATACTCTCTCCTCTGTTCTTCACCCCACTGAGCTTCCTCCACTCCTTTAGCAAATATCAGCGGTGGGGGTACATGGTATGGGCACTTGGATCTCCAAGAAGTCATGGCGATACCTAATCTTGAAGCCCTTTCGAGAAATTGTGAGAGAGCCCATTTGAGATGTAAAGGAGGAAAGCTGTTGTCTGCTTTCTTGCAAAGAATTGGTGGGTAGTCCCAGTTGAGATAGCAGGGAACTTGAGTAGAAATGAAGTACTGGGAATAAAGTGACGGCGTGTTTGTGGGAGTGGTCAAAATGTGGGTTAAAGCATGGATTCTTTGCACCCACGTTGTGTCTTCCATGGTTTCAGCATAATCTCATTAGGATTCTGTATCTGGGTTGAGGCCTGAGGGTTTGGAGGATGATCTTAGATTAAGAAATCGGTGGATGGCAGCTTGATAAGATGATGACCTGAAAGAGCCGGAGGCACATTTCATTTTGACCATTCGATCTATGTTATATACTTATATTCTTTAACAAGTCCTTTATTAATTTCACCTTCATAGTTCCTGGAATTGCTACTGTTGAAATTAAACATTCATACCTTAATGATTCAATTCTATTGACTCTTAAGGAATATTTTCACTTTGTGGGCTATTTATGTATAAAACAAATAAATTTTATGAGACCAGAAACTTTAGTTAAAAATTTGAAAATTTTATTAATTATTTACGTTTGTTATAGTTTCAATAGATTTATTTTATTTTATTTTTTAAATTTAAACTATTCCTTATAGATCCTCATGACTTATTTATTTTATTTTTAAATTTAATAAATTGTATCAATGTCCTTACAAATTTATTTTATCTCTGTCAATCCTTAAGCACAAAAAGTTTACTGAACACTTTAGTTAAAAACTTTTGAAAATTCTATTAATTCTTTAAGTTTGTTATAGTTTCAATAGACTTATTTTATTTTATTTTTTAAATTTCAACTGTTCGTTATAGATCCTGATGTCTTATTTATTTTATTTTAAAATTTAATAAATTATATCAATGTCCTTACAAATTGATTTTATCTCTGTCAATCCTTAAGCACAAAAAGTTTTTCGGAAACCTTAGTTAAAAACTTTTGAAAATTTTATTAATTCTTTAAGTTTGTTATAGTTTAAAAAAAAAACAAGTTTTAAAGAATATTTCAACTATTTGTTATGGGCTACCGACTTATTTATTTTATTTTTAAATTTAATAAATTTTATCAATGTTATTATAAATTGGACAAAGAAGTCTTATTCAAGTGTTTGAACGGCTCCTACACCCATCCAAAGTTGGAATAGGTTCGAGTCTCGTGCGGTGTCGCCTCTTTTTTCCCTATAGTACTGAAAAAAAAAGGTCCTTATAAATTTATTTTTTCTCCTTCAATCCTTTAGCACAAAAAGTTTCTTGTGGCCACTTCTCCTGCATTTTTTTGGCACAGTTTACCATCTTCCCAACCATAACAATTTGCATATCCTCTCTGCATAAATCCACTTCTCTTTCTGCTAGGCCAAAACCCAATTGCCGCCAAGCAACTTCGGTCTCAGGCTCTAAAAGGGGGGGGGGGGGGAGGGGGAGAGAGAGAGAGAGAGAGTGACAGGTCGATGGAGGGTGAAGAGAGGAGCTGCTGCTGTGGGTTAAGAAGGATATTGAAGAAAAGGTATAAGTTCGATCCCTACTAAGTACAGAAAGGAAAATCAGTGAATTTTATTGGAAACACATACAAATCTTTGCCAATTCAAGGCATATCCCGCAATTTATATCCTATATCCTCCACCAAAGTTTAGGGACGGACAGGTACCAAGGTCTTGGGAAGAGCAGGCGCTCATTGTAAAAGTTGCGAAATGGACTTCAATGTTGGCAGATAAAATGTTTAAGGATGAAAAGGAAAAAAAGAAGAATCTTATGGTGAACCAACTCATGGCATGATTCTCTTTCCGCAAAGACTGTTGATGTTGGTAACTTACAATATAATATTCTGCCAAAACTCTCTGATTCACTATCAAAACAATTGATTTATAACTAATCTGAAGCCAGAACTATCCGAAACTAACCATACAACTCTAAAGTGCTTCTGAATTCTGACATCTAAATTACAGGCATAAAAAACCAAGAAATGACCTATAAAAATTCTGATGCAGTTTCTTGGCATCTGCGTGGCCTGCGATTTCTCCAACTGCCGAGTTGCAGAATTTGAGAGCTGGGGGAGCTAACAGAATCCATGTTGAGAAGTTCACTATTTCATATTCTTTTCAAACCAAAATCTAAAAACTGCATGGTTGAATTTTGACTAGATGTAGTGCTCATAACGCATGTGTTCCAGCTAACTAAAATATCACGACAGCAACGTGTAGAGACTCAAAACTGGAAATATGATTAGAGCTGAAGCCTGCAGTATGCCAAACAAAATTAGTAGCAGGTATGAAAAAGAATTACTTGATACTAAAACGTATAAGACCAGCATTAGCCCTTAAACTACCAAAAAGAACACCACTTCGTTATTAGCCAGAACAGCAGTGAACTTATTCCTCAGCATTGTCTGTTTGATGTAACCTTGCAACTGCAATAAGGAACCAACTAAGGTTACTGTTTTCAAGAAAGATTGAAATATGAAATGCTTGACATTTTGGTTCTCTAATTAAGCATTTCTAGCAATGATCACTCCATTCAAAAATGGATAATCATAGGTTAATGGAATTAAACAGACAAACAAAATATGGCACAAAAACTAGCTACTAATTTGAATTCTCATTTCACTTGGAATGCTGAGAAAAATTAACAAAAAATCTTTCCTTTGTCACTTGTGTACTTAGACACCTCCAAATGCACTACTCATTTCAACTAGGTGCAGAACTAGACATGAGTACTGGGGAGGGGGAGGGTAAAAAGTTAAAAAATATATATTAAAGGGATTTTCTGCAGTCAGACCATTAAAAATTCACAATTAAAGCTTTCTCATAGTAGTGGTTGAAATTGATCACATAAGTGTGAGAAAGGACTTGCTCACTGAAATACCTGGTGATGATAATGTTTTGCAGCTGTATATGTTCTCTTTAGATGATCCGAAGCTTCAGAAATGCAGGACTTCAGAACATGCCCTCCCTCAGAAACATAAGGATCCAGGATACCCTTCAACATCTCAAGATGTTCTCCAAAATAAATTTTGATGGACTGCAATGGACAACTGTGTTAAGTTTCTTTTGGTTACAATTTTACAAGTAGGGGATTAACTCTAAGTGCTAATGCATACCAGAACTGAAACACTAATGAATGAAAGTATTGGTTTCTGCTAACATTCATGAAATGAATGGATTTCAATTAGCTATAGCAACATTTGATATATACTGTCCTTTTACCTTCATGAATGGACACTTCATGGCCCCTAGCTGCCTTTTGGCCTTAGATGCTCTCAGCTGAAATACAAAATCAGTCAAAACTTAAGAATCCACAAAAAAGGCATTAAAGGCTGTGATTACTCAAAGAGAAATGAATCTTGTGTATTCCTACGACCAATATGGTTACATATACACACACATAAGAATATTAAAAAATGCCTAATCTTATGTTGAGAAATGCCTAATTAATGTTAGGCTATCTAACGCTCCCCCTCAAGTTTGGAGCATAGATGTTAATCATGCCCAATTTGTTACAAAGATAATGAACCCTAACTCCATTGAGAGCCTTTGTAAAGATGTTTACTAATTGTTCTCCAATTTTCATATAACATGTAGAAATCAAATCATGTTGAACCTTCTTACAAACAAAATGACAATCAATCTCGATATGCTTGGTTCACTCATAAAAAACTGGATTAGAGGCAAAATATGAAATGCAACTTGGTTGTCATACCATAATTTCGTTGGCATTGAGACTTTAAAACCTACTTTATTAAGAAGTTGATATATCCACATTATCTCACATACAGACTTAGCCATAGCTCTGTATTCAAATTCTATACTTGACGTAAAACTACATTTTGTTTCTTGCTTTTTCATGAAACCAAATTGCCTCTAACAAAGACACAATACTCAATAGTGGATCTTCGATTTTTCTTAGACCCTACCCAATCAGTATCTAAAAAACATTCAATCTTAGTATGACCATGATCATCATACAAAATTCCATGTCCAGGTGCTCATTTTAAATAGTACAAAATTTGTTTTACTGCCTTCCGGTGATCAACCGTTGGAGATGACATATACTGACTTACCACACTAACTGAGTAGGCGATATCTGGATAAATCACAATAAGATAGTTTAACTTTCCAACTAATCTTCTATATCTCTCAGGATCTCCAAATAATTCACCATTTTTTCTGAGTTGCATATTCGGAGTCATTGGGACATTACCAGTGATTACAATATCATTCATATACATAACTAACAGAATAATGCCTTCACCAGATCTTTTGTAGAAAATAGAGTGATCAGACTTACTTCTCTTCAAGCCAAACTTCTCAACAACTTGACTAAATTTACTAAATGATCAGACTTACTTCTCTTCAAGCCAAACTTCTCAACAACTTGACTAAATTTACTAAACCAAGCACGAGGACTTTGTTTCAAACCATATAAAGATTTACGAAGGCAACACACTTTCCTATACTCCCCCTAGGCAACAAAATCAGGTTGTTGCTCCATATAGATTATCTCCTGAAGATCACTATGAAGAAAAACATTCTTGATATCTAACTGATACAGAGACCAGTGATAAGTAGCTGCCATAGAAATAAAGAGTCGCACATATGTAAGTTTAGCAACAGGAGAGAATGTATCAAAATAATCTACACCATATGTCTATGCATATCCTTTAGCAACAAGGTGAGCTTTCAAGCGAGCAATAGAGCCATCAGGATTAACTTTAACTGCAAACACCCACTTACATCCAATAGTCTTGCTTCCTACAAGTAATTGTTCCAAAGTCCAAGTACCATTTGCATCTAAAGCATTTATCTCTTCAATTATAGAAGTGCACCAGTCAAAATGAGCTAAAGCTTCACGAACAATTTTAGTAACAAAGATAGAATCTAGAGATGTAATAAACGAACAAGAAAAAGATGACAAATGGTGATAAGAAAACAAAGGAAGATATAGGATAGGTGTATGTACGTTTACCTTTAAGAAAACCAATGGGTAGATTATCACTAGAAACCAGATTTGATGACGAAGAAGCTATGGCATCAGGACATGGAGATGGAGCAGGAACGGGCGCAATAACAGGTTCAAGGACGGGAGTTGAGTCAAGATTAGGTGGTGCCCATCGGAAATAGGTTTGTGTTATAGGAGGACGAACATAAGCGATGAAACGGGAATCAAGTGTTTATGTGACATGATAGATAAGCACCTTATCATCCTCCTCCTGACTAGTTGAACTAGATAATGGAGAAAATGGTGTATGTTAAAAAAATGTAACGTCATGTGACACAAGGTACCTATTAAGACTAGGACAATAATACAAATATTCTTTTTGGACACGAGAATATCCAAGAAAGATACACTTCAAAGATTTGGGATCAAGTTTAGTAACTTGAAGACGGATATCTCGAACAAAGCAAGTACAACCAAATATCTTAGGTTCAATAGGAAATAAGTTCCTATGAGGAAAAAGAGTATGAAAAGGGGATTAACCAGATAGAACAAAAGAGAGCATTAGATTGATTAAAAAATAAGTTGTAGAAACAGCAACAACCCAGAAATGTGCGGGAACTTGCATTTGAAATAACAAAGCTTTAGCATTTTCAAGAAGATGTCTATTTTTTCTTCCAGCAACACCATTTTGAGAAGGTGTCTCTACATAAGATATTTGATGAAAAATACCTTATTGGACCATATATGTATGAAAAGTGTCGGATAAATATTCTTTAGCATTATCAATTTTTAAAATTTGCACAGAAACACTAAATTGAGTATGAATCTCAGCACAAAAACTAAAAAAATGAGAGAACAATTCTCAACAATTTTTCATCAAATATAACCATGTCATTCGGAAATAATCATTAACAAAAGTAACAAAGTAGCGTGGCCAATTTTAGATAGAACTGAACAAGGACCCCAAACATCATAATGTACTAACTCAAAAGGAGCAGTTGCTCGTTTATTAACTCTTGGACTAGAACTTAGACGATGATGTTTGGCAAATTGACAAGACTCACAATCAAATGAAGATAAACTAGAAAATTGAGGACAAAGTTTCTTGAGTATAGGAAAAGAAGGATGACATAACCGACAATGCGCTTCAAATGGAGTGACACTTCCACTACAGGCTAGAGATTTTAGTATTGATGTATCAAGAATGTAGAGGTCTCCAGACTCATGTCCCTTACCAATAATCTTCTTCGTTATGAGATCCAGAAATAAGCAATGATCAGGAAAAAATGAGACATAAATATTGAGAGTACGAATGAGTTTACTGACAGAAATCAAATTAAATGATAGCTAAGGGAGACTAAGAACGGATGACAATGAGAGAGATGGTGTGAGATTAATGGTGCCAGAACCAGTAACACAAGAAGTTGAACCATCAGCTAAAGTAACATGAGGGGTAGATTTATGTGACTGAAAGGTAGATAATAAGCTAGAATTACATGTCATGTGATCTATAGCACCTGAATCAATGACCCATTTCGAAGAGAAGGAAACAAGACATTTATTAGGTTTACTTGACTCAAGAATGACAGTAACAGGACTAGATTGACTTTCGTGAAACTGAGTTAATCTGGCATACTCTTCTATAGATATTACAACAAACTTCTCAGGCATGTCAGGAGTAGATGTAACATGGGCAAACTAGGCTTTCTTATTCTGTAATTTTTGACAGTCTCGCTTCATATGTCCTGATTTATGACAATAATGGCAAATTATTTCTCCATACTATTTTCCACGAATACTAGTACTCTTGTTATAATTGTTGAATTTCATGCCACCATCATTCTTGTACGGTTGCTTTCCTAATTGAGATGTGTTATTATGACTGATAAAAACACTATTAAGTTAAGAAGATTGGACAGATGACGAATTCTCTGTACGAAAAATCCTACTATAAGCATCTTTTCGAGAAGACACCTCTTATCCAAAAATAATTTTGTGATTTTGCAATTTCAAATTCCGATGGAAGCCCGACTAAAAAGCTCATAACAGTCATTTTCTCTCTTTGAGTTTGTTGTACAATCACATCAACACTAAAAGACATTAGCATGTTGAGTTCTTCATAGGTTTTCTTAAAGTCCATGAAATATTGGGCGAGAGACCTATCACCCATGTCTGCCCTATAAAAAGCTTTACAGACATCATACATTCTAAAAATATTCCCTTTTCCGAAATACATAAATTCTAGATAGTTCATTAGCTCTCTAACTGTTTGACGGTGAGTCACTAAACCAACAACTTCACTATCCATAGAATTATGAATTTGTAAGAACAAACGAGCATCTTCTCTCATCCAAGGCAGCCTAAACTCATCTTAGGAGGGTCATCAGTTAAATGACCATCCATACAAATGTTTAACAGATACAATTCAATAGTTCGATTCCAATCAAGATAATTCAATGAATTAAGTTTTTTATTTGTTATCTTAGATATTACTGAAATCATATCAGAAATAACAACAAACTTTTTCTCTTCCATATCTTATCAATAATACCTTTAAAACAAGATATCAAAAGGCTGTTCAGAGAATTTCCAAAAGAAAAATCAAACCTGTAATGAATAAGATCCGACACTTCACTTATGTCGATCCAAAACAGGTACAAAACAGATCGTATATATCAAGGCGAGCAAATTGAAATAAACCTAAGCGAATTCCGATCACTCATGCGCTCTCAAGTGCTAACGCGTGTGGGAAGAACGCATTGTTCAGGCAATATGTGGGCCTCACGTGTGTACCTTCTAGCGATGGGTTTTTGGAGTTTTGCTGATCAGCACCTGGCGCACCTCCTTGGGTTGGTGGTGTCGATAAAATAGCTCCCAAAGCTAGAAAAACAAAGCAAGGTTGCCGATTGTCTAAATACAAATTTTTTTTTCAAAGAGGAATTTCTGTTTGCTCTGATACCATGTGATTACTCAGAGAGAAATGAATCTTGTGTATTCCTATGAACAATATGATTACATATATATACACATAAGAATGTTGAGAAATGTCTAATTAATGTTTGGCTATCTACCTAATCTATGTTAAACTATCTAACAAAGGCCAATTTATCCCCATAAATGAGCCTTGATAAAAGAATTATTCAGTCAGATAATTTGTAAGGAGTCAAAAAATGGTTATCACAAGTTATCTAAAAGAATCAAAAACTTGCTTACATATGCTCTCCTACATCTTACAGTTTTAATAGAACATACCTCGGCCATTTGAAGAGCTTGGTCAAGCTGCTGAATTTGTATCCATTGTTCAGACACAATATCAGCCATCTGCTTGCAGAAAAAGAAAGCCAAACAATATGGAAAAGGTCAAACTATCACATTTTGCTGATGGAAACTTCAACTGATATCAACAATTAAATAAGTAAGAAGTACAGAAGTATAAACTTAAAGATGTGACCAGAAAAAAAAAATGAAGTAAACAGCATCAAGATAACTGCAAGGGACAAGAAAAATTCATTTTTAAGGCTCAATTTTCCCGTCATTTCTTAAAGCAAGAGAAAACAAGAAGTCATCACATGGCTTTAGGGATAATTCAACTGTAGAGTGATCTGTTTTTCAAAGTTCCTAAGAAAAAGAACCATCGACATATTCTTTGTGTTTTTCAAGAATTTTTCTTAAATTCAGAAGCATTCGTACAGATTGAGCTATATATTTATATATATAATCCAATAAGTTGCTCATAAAATATATTTAATTCCAATAAAGTAGGGTAGTTAACTAGTTTGGCCACGACCTCTTCAACTTGAGCTGTGGCCAAATTTAACCTCTCCTCAGCATCGTGTGCTCTAAATTCCAAATTAAAAATCTCAAAGTTGTTCTGTCTTGAGGCCGCCCAGAGAAGTTGAACCTACATCCAAAATATATTTGAACCACTGGAACAATAAATTATCTAGAAAGTTTGAGCTTAGTAAAATTTCTGAACCTGTTCTTCTAGTACATGGGAATCTTCATTTGCGCTTGAGGTATTATCCTGAATCAGATCCATCATCATCACGCATCAGATAAACAGAGTCAGTGAAAGCTCTGATGTTGATTGTAATGGACAAATCACAGGACACAACTTTTTAAGTATATAATCCAGTTACATTACCAAAAGGATAAATATTGAATTATCCACGAATCTGTGATTCACAAATAACATACACACATATACATGGATCTTCACAGAATGTATCTCTATGCAAACAAAAAAGAGATAAGTCAGGAGCAAACACCATTCAAAGGATAAATACAGCGAAAAGGGCACAATGAGGCAATGTTACATTAGTTGATGCTGATCAGTTATCTTGGTATTCTTATTCTTCAGTACAGAGTTTGAATTTGTTAAGCTGACCTTCATTTACTTTCTGAAAAGCAATATTCAAGAAAATAATAATAATAGATAGGAAAAACCAAGAAATGCTCCAGATGCACCTGTCAATTAGCTTACAGATCTGATAATCAGATTGACTTAGTTTTCTATATCTATCACATAATGGTTAAGAAAACAAAGAGGAGTTAAGTTCTGTCTCTGTCTGTCTATTTGCCAACAAAGAAAGATGTCACAGAAGGCTTAGCAAACAACTGAATAAGATGAGCTATATCTCCCTCCGCCACTTGTGTCACTGCAGACATACAGAAGTAAGGAACTTATTTGAACCTGAGCTTAAAATAAGGAAATTTTTTATTCAACACAATCCACATTCAAACAGAACAATGCTGACCATGATGCAAAATGGAAACTTGATAGATTTTGAGCTTAATATATGTCAGGGCTGAAGCTACTTATGATAGAGAATACCAATGACTCTTCTATTTTCTTTTTTCCTAGTATGTCATTTTCAAAACATTTGATCATATTTCACAAGCCATTAGCAGAATGGACCATAGTCATGCAAAAAGTACAAACCTCAAAGTTTGCCAAAGCGGTTTGCAGACAATCAATCTCCTGGTTCATCTCCTGAATTTTCTTTTCACTTTGCCTGATATGTACACTTTTAGCATGCAAGTCTTGTAAGGTTTTTTCAAGAACAGATTCTGCATGGATACCAGGATACCTCGTTTAGGTTCAGGAATCAAAGTAAAGCCCATATCTCTAAAATGATTATTATCTCAAACATCAAACAAATAAACTATCCTAATCTAACTTGTCCCATTTATAAGGTGATCCAGTATACTCTTTTAGAGAGAAAACCAAAGAATTTGTAAGACCCCAAAAGCAACATACAACACCCACTAGTTTAAGAATATACCTAACTGAGCGAGCTTGAGGTTAGCCTCTTGGATTTCGAAGATCAAGGAGTTGTGATTCTTCTGGAATTCGGTTTGTGAACTGATCGGAAAAGCCAAAGCCGTTGATTCCTGCCAGATAAGAGGAAGCGAGAATACAGCAAGAAGCAATTTTAGCGAGCTCGCCATTCCTCTCATCTTCTGCTTCCGCTGGTGCTACTTCGTCAGAACTAGTTGTATATTGTAATGCGTCCAGAAAGTTGCATTTATCAACATTTGGGATTCAGGTACATATCAGCAATCAAAGCAAAGCGGCAAATCCAAATATCAATGATGATTATACAAAATTGTGGGGTGAGATTGAATAACCATTTTTTATTTTACTGCTAAGAAAACTTTCTAAAAAGACACGAGCTTTTTCAAAGGCAAACAAGAGCAACTCAATTATTTATTTATTTATTTATTTTCACTACATATCGTGAAGGGCTGTCGAACCCAGGAATGTTTGGGCTGAGGACATGAAGCGCAATTCAATTAATAAAATGATTATCTATGATTAAAACAATTATCAATATTTACTTAAAAATTGAAGTTTTAAAAAATAATATTTTATTACTTAATCTGTCTCAAATTGTTTTTTTACATCAATTAAGAAAACATAACTAATATTATTATAAATGTGTATTTTTTATAAAGAATTCACCATTTATCATACAAAAGTAAATTTAATTTATCTTTAAAATATAAATAATCTTATTTTAAATAGAAATATTTTGATCAATTAACAAGTACACATATTTTTAATAAACGAATTGACATAATTTTAAACAAATAAAAAAAGGAAAACAAGTTTATACATACTGAATGAACCCTACTGCATATGGTAAAGATTGGATGTTGATTATTAATTTGGGTAATTTTTTGTCGTTAAGAGCAAATTTTTTCTTCTACCTGAAATTGTATATTTATATTTATATTTTAAATTTCATAATTAATCTCATAAATTTAAAAGAATCATAATTGCAAATAGTCTATTCGTTAACTATGACACTCAATAAAAAAAAAAGTTAGTTTTTATACTTACACAAAATAGTTAATTTTAGATTAGAAATAATTAATTGCATGGATGATTAGCGTTCGAACATAGTACAGTTCCCCCATGTAATTAGCATTTCAAACAACACAGGCAAGATTATAAATGGCGAACACCGAATGGGAGCCAAAAATACGAAGATAAATTTCGTACCTGATCCAATATACTTAAGTTTACTATAATTATTGTAACAGAATAGATTTATTGAAAAGATTATGGCACCCCCGCTGGATCAATGTCCATAGTAATGTAACATATTGCTCAGAAGAAGCATCAAGAAACTCTCAACCCCGATCTTCGTGGTTTTTTCTCCGGCTTCCATACATCCAAACACACAGTAAAACAAAAGGTTGGTGTTTGCTTTTACCCCAAATCTCCATGCAAGGGGTAAGTGCTGCTCTCTGCTTGTGCTTCTACTTTATTTGATGATCTATAAAAGCAATCGATCCACCCCAGCAAGGTAAAATGGGATGCATTTCAAGCAACCCAGCTGCAGTGCCACCTCTACATTTAGCTATTCCTTCTAATATACAAATAGCATTATGATTAGCATATAAAATCAATCATGCTCATGCCTTGCCACGACCACTTCCACCCTACAGAAGCAGCCTTGTCATGATGGGTCTTAATGTGGAGCACAGCAACAAAACCCCAGAGGGAAACTGCAGAAGAATCTGGCTCGTTGGCTCACTTGATGTCATTCTATCTCTCAAGTCCCTCTGCATAAGGCTGCTACAAGATTTGGATATTCAGAAGCCACCTCTGCAATACAAAGCTTTTCAAATCAATCGTATTAGAAGGGGCATTTACAAGGTTCAATGCCCCAGGTGTCCTTCGCATATTCTTCTATCGTTCTATCACTGCTGAATTTTCCAGAGCCAGCAGTACTAAGGATGCTCATGTGAGTCCACTTCTCTTGATCAACAAAAGCTCTATCAGCAGCAGCCTGAATTTAGATTCTGTTAGTTACTCACATTGCTCTTTCAGGGGATAATATCCAAGCTTGGGGAGTCCAGAACATTTACCTGAGCCTCCAAGTAACTAGCAAAATCATAACCCAGAAGGTAGAAATCTTTCCCATCCTCCACAGTGTCACATAATGATTTGAAGTAGTCTTTGAAGCCAAAATGACCATCCCTGACCATCCTGGACATAATTGCTACAGTAAATCAATTCACATATTTAATTGCGTTTGAACAGCAACTATGCATGTCAATTTTATTTCAATTCAATCCTTCAAGATCAACTTGCGGAGATGTTTGCTTAGTAGTGGTATGTGGCTCCCAAAGAAAAAAAGAAGACAGTAATTAAAAATATTAATTTTTTTGGATATATTCTAAGATTTTATGGCTTTTCCCGATTTCCGTTTATTAGTATTACTTTTCTCTCCAGCCCCTCCCCCTTAACCGAACAAATCTAACAAAATGGAGTCCATACACCAATGAACTCGTAAAGAATCTTAAGAGTACATTAAATGGAACAGACATTAAGTAGAAAGGTTACTCAGATTGTTCACCTTACAACTCTGGCAAACTGAAGAGATGCTCTGAGTTCAGCTCCTTTCTCACGCAAAGCAGGAACTTCATTCACTTTTGCCCCAAATATAAACTGAAAATGTTGATGGTTGATGGATCAAGTCAGCATTAAAAAACAACATAAAGGACTAGGTCAGACTGGTGTATGTATTAAAAGAGAAAGAACATAGAAAAGAATGAACTTTGGACCAGTTCGCACATCCGGAAGTGTCCATAAAATCTTATTCTGCCAGCCAAAAAAATCTAGGGATTTTATCATCATAAAGATGACTTTAAGAGTCACCAAAACTACAAAACAATGAGAGATAATTATTGTTGAAATATACGGCCATTCCATTTAATCCACGGAGTGAGTTTAGATGAACATGACATTGGCAGGAAGATGCATCAGGCAATAAAGAAGTTCCTGATTCAAAAGGGCTCCCAATATCAAAGAAGCATGGTTTTAGTCCTCATCATCAGTAAGTGAATCCACTCTAACAGTCACTTGAAGCATAGCAGCAGGTGACATCTATATCATATTGCACGACAGATAAAGCAAATACATTTACATTTCACTTGTCCAAATACCACCCGAGAGAGAGAGTATTGCATTTTAGACGCAGAATTATAGACAACAAAAACGCTCTTCTGCGTGGTTCCTCTTTGCCCTTGAAACTTTCATAGATGCAGAAAGGAGCTGTACAAGCTTTCAATTCACTTTTTCTTCATTATGAGTCTTCTTTTGTTAAGAAGTAATTCTTGCTTAAAGAAACTTCAAATGAAAGTTGCCAGCCAACATTGCATCCCAGATGCCAATTGGGACAATCAAATGAAAACAGCTTACAAGTAGAACTAAGTTGTCCAGCATGCTTACCAAGTTATCTGCTCCTATTTCTTCTATTATTTCTAATGTTGCCCCATCTGCAGTAGCTAGCAGTAAACATCCATTCATCAAAAATTTCATACTGCCGGTTCCAGATGCCTCATGTCCTGCGGTGCTGCATTAAGAATACAATAAGCGCAAAGAACTAATGCAATAGAATACAGAACAGCTGCATGTCATAATACCATTAGTTATCCAACTTTGGACAAAGATTCATATTAATGACACCAGAAATAACTAGCACCACTGAAATGACAATAATGAAGAAATTAAAGGATTTAGCCAGCCAAAGCTTGAAATCATATATATTGCCACAACAAAGATTACTGCAAATATCATTCCAGCTAAAACAAATATAGAGCACAAAGCAACCTTAATGTATGCTTGACACACATGAAAAAGACCCAGACCTTATGTGCTGTGAAAGGTCACTTCCCGGAATCACCAATTCAGCAACTGAAACATTGTAATCAGGGATAAATACCTAATAAAAAGGATAAATGAATCAATCTTTCCTATCAGTATCATCAATATAAGAGAATCTAAAACCACCATCGTTAACTGTATACTGCTTATTCTGTGATGCAGGAAAGAGCTATGGATATTGCCAGCAGTAACACAAATACAAACCTAAAACACCCCCCCCCCTCTCCCTCTTCCACCAGCACACATCCCCAAAACAAACAAAGGATCCCAATATAGATGATGTACTCCAGGTTCTCCACCTACATGAATAAGAATGCCTACCAATTTTAGGAGATCCCCAACATCAGCATCATTGTTAATTTTTTCAGCTACAGCATGACAAAGCTTGATGATCTTCTTTGCAATATCGTAACCAGGAGCAGCTTTTCCTCCAATTATGCAGACACGGGGTACAACCCTCCTCCTATCACTCTTTTCCATATTCTTTCATTGAATGTGAAATAAAAGAAGGTTAATATACACTAATCAACATAGTGATAATCAACCAGAACACACAAGATTACTAGAAAATAATTTGTCCAGTGCATTTGTGAGTCCTTCAAGAAGATATAGAGGACAAAGATTCATAAGCCCACCCAAACTTCCAGTAAAAAGACTTTGGACCATCAGAACTCAAAACTGCTGGTATCCATGATTAAAACCTTCTTTCAAAAAGGGGAAAAAAATACCTTCTGCTTCTTGGGCTCAAATTTCCAACTAGACCATAACAACAAGGAGACTATTTACCTTTATGCAGTCATATCGATGTATGATGCCCAATATATTCAGCAGTTGCCTTTTGTACCCATGAATTCTCTTTATCTGCACATCAAACATTGCATCTACACTAACCTGCAAGATATGACAAAAGGAAACATAAGCAATTCACATTCGTACTGTACAGACAAGCAAACTCCACTTTGAATACAACATTGTGCAACATACCTTCACTCCACTCAATGTTTCAATGTATTCTGCAAGCCTCATTTTATTAACCTTCTTCACCTTTTGAGTTCATATAAATAAAATAATTTATGTAAGCCTGTGGATAGACTGCATTCTCACTGAAAAATAAATTTTCTTCCAGAGCTACTTAAAGAACTCAGTTTTATGATTACCATCTTCCACTCATATTGCAGATCAGGATCTGAAGCATGTTGTCGTAACCCCGTTAAGAGATCAACATTACGGATCCAGGATTCTGTTCCAAGCCATTTTGAGATAAGAGAGCATAAATTTGGATTGCTCACAACTATCCAACGACGCTGGAAATCATTCAGAGAGTCATAAATACTTCATACAAGAACAACTTAGCAACTAATAATTTTGAAATATGTTAGTGGCCCATAATGCTTACAAACATCGTAGTGTCAGGCTCAAATCTAAATTTTAAAGAAAGTAATATATATGGCATCACATTCTATGTGCATAAAGTCAAACTTAAAGGAAAGTTAAATCTGTTTACCTGAGTTACTCCATTGGTCTTGTACTGGAATTTCTGAGGCCACAATTCATAAAAATCCTGCGAAGATATCAAGAAGAAGTCATGTTAGCTTTCCAAGACAGAAAACAGAGAGACGTGTATGCCATTTAACAGATGAAACAGATGCACATGAAAATCACAAAGTAATAGTTTGATTTCTGGACCTAATAAAATTGATGACAACAAGGAGGATGAGAATGTATAGGTAAAAGGAATAGTGTATCTCTCTAGAAGAACTTTTTTAAACAATGAAGCTTGAAGAACAATTTTTTGATTAAGGAATCTCAATATAGCCATTAGATACTACTACCAACCATCTGGTCCCAAACCAACTTTTAAAGACTAAGGATGCAAAGGTTGAATCCTGATATTCAATTTTCAAGTTACTGCTGTAGAAGCTTCAGATTATACAATTTGCAAAGGACATCTGTCTTTTCTCCAATATAATAATTGCTACTAATCAGTTTAAGAAGAAAAGTGCATGAATTTTATTTTATGTTCATTTCATGAACAAGACCTTTACAAACTATCTGTGACCAACTATATTACCAGCAGACATAAGCAGCTTTCTTGTCAGAACTTCACACAATTAACAATACTCTCCTTTTATGCCTCAAGTAAGAGTAGAAAAGATGACATCCATAAAGGCACAGCAAATTTGTTTTATCACTGATAGTAGGCAGACATCTCTAAAAGGTTGTATAACTTTCTGCTAGCCCCAAATAGTTCCTCCAAGGATCTCTCAGTGAGCTAAATAATTTATGCATGGATACACACTAGTGAGCCAAGTCAAGTTTACAAGTTTAAGATTTGTCACCAACTTGCCGGCACGTCATCAATGAATGAATTATGTAATTACCCATATTACTTTTGGGATAAAAGATTTTTCAGACCAAGAGGGTAAACAACAAACAGAATTATATTAGAAAATTTACAGATAGCCAATTATAAGGGAATCTTATCAAGTATATTTATTTTCATTAGTGGAATATGAAGAGCTACAGAGAAAAAATAAATTACCTTGAATACCCTTGTTTTCAATAATTCAAGATGTACTCTAGAAACACCATTCACGGTGTGGCAACAAACAATTGATAAATTTGCCATTCGAATGCACTGTAATGCAAAATAGACACAACTAGGCATAAGCTGCTGAACTGTCCTTGATCCAAAGAGGGCACTCAACATGTAACACCAAGGAAATATTCAGCAATAAGATACAGCATTGAGTTTGCATTCATTTTGACAACAGCAGTATAAAAAGAAATTCACAGAATACCTTTACAGCACCTTCCTCAATGATAGACAACCGAGAAAAGCGATCATAATCTTGGCCGATTTTCTTCTTCAACTCTTCCACGAAGTTGTAATTTATGTCATAAATAATCTGGAAACAAATTTGAATGTAGGCCAGATCAAGAAAATTTTCAATAGCAGATGAAGGTCAAGCATCTGGAAGGTCCATCCATGAGAGCACACACCTGCAAATGTCGTGGAAGAACATTTCCTAGAAGATCAACAGGAATTTTCTCCAGTCCTTCAGGTTGTACTGTATGAGTTGTAAAGGAGAAAATTTTGCAAGTGATGTCCCAGGCTCTATTCCAGCCCAAGTTCTCTTCGTCAACAAGTACTCTCATGACCTCAGCTATTGCAATTGATGGATGAGTATCATTTATTTGAAGGGCAACCTAGAAAAAAGGGGAAAAAAATGTAGAGCAGATGGAAGAGATTACAAATCTAAATTAAAGCCTAAAGTACGACAGTTCCAAACCCCCCCCCCCCCACCCCCACATTCACATTTTCTTCATTTTGTACGGTATTGGAAACCCCGGGTAGTTGGGGGAGATTTTCAATCTTGGATCTGCAACACTTCATGAGCTTATAACTTTTTGTATATGCTCCTAGCAAATGACTACAAGAAGTTAAGAACAACCTTTTCAGGAAAGTCATCGAAGTTATTGTGACCATCTTTAAATCGACGAATAATATCTTGTAACGATGCTGAAACAAAGAAATACTGTTGCTTAAGTCGCAGTTCCTTCCCCTGAAAAGCAACAAGTCAAGAAATGACAAAACCATCCTTTATTTAAATCTTTACCAAGAGATTAAACAGAAAAGGAGAAAACATTATGCATGAAAACAAATCATTTTTGGTCTTGAAAGGGATTATTTACCATTAACATACCAAAAGATCATGCATACATTAACGTATTCAGATCTCAGACCAGTGACCAGTACAAAACATTTAAAGAAGATGTTCCTATGCTAAACACTATTCGAATGCATAGGATATTCAAAACAAAACAAATCTACAGATGAAAAAAGGGTCCTGATATCCAGATTCGTCAGATAAAACTATCAAACTATGTAAAATTGCATGGAAAACTGAAAAAGAAAGGATAACTACAGTCTGTTAGCAAAGAAATTGATCTTCTGCCTAAGAGCTTCCTCCTGAAACTCATGTTAATCTTGAAATCAGCTAACAAAGAAAGTTAAAAGCTCCTACATAAAAAAAAGATACTCATTGATCAACAAGCCTCTGAGGACTAAATGAAACATACTTAGAAAACTAGGTTTTCAGAGAAAAAGAAGGAAAAAAAATGGACAAACTATTCCACAAATGAAAAATAACAAATCATATGCCTTAGATCGTCACTGAAAAGTAACTGCTAAATCCCAATGGAAAAGAATTTACTTGGGAGTAACACCTTCAACAAAATTGAGCTGTTCTAGTTATTGAGGAATAATAGAAGCACTTTAAATAAATGCAAGCATGCATTATTATTAACAACTTATGTAACTGTTAAATAGAAGGTACACAATAAATAGATAAGGATAGAAGTACAATCTCAAAAATATGTAACAGCACTACTGCAAGAATATTAAAGTATATCAATGCAATTCAAACAGGTTAAAGTAGCCGGCAATATTAAACACGAAACATTAAGCTAGGGGTTCATGGGTGGACCCATTTAACAACAATCGTGTTCGGGGTCATGTTTATGTTGTTTTCTTTATCTTTTTTTACATTTTTGGTCTAAACCTTACGGCAACCCTAAAAAAATCTCATTTTCTCTACATCAAATTTCACTCCCACTCTCTACTCTCTCTCTCTCTCTTCCTCTCTCCAACCACCAATAGTACCTCTTCTCATTCCCTCGCTACCACCCGATATTTCCTCTCTTCGCCAGCACATCTCTTCATCTCTCAAGCTGTCATTGTGCCTTTTGTGCCGCCGCTGCTCTTTCCATTCTGCACCGTCACCACTCTCTTAGGTTAGTGCTCCTTGGTTAGATCATTGTATGGTGTTGTTTTAACTATAAGTGGTTGTCATGTCGTGTTGGGGTCAGGTAATTACACTTGACACGCCAACTCGAACACGACACAATGAATAAATGTGCCCAAAGTTTGAACTTGAATGTTGAGTATTAAATTAAGTTAGGCAGCCTAAAATGGCTGCTATGTTTGGCAGCCAAACATGGCTGCTATGAGGGTTGTTTTTTCTACATTTGTGTGCTTGTGTAAGCCTATATATATAGGCACTTCTTGTAATCTATTGTATCAAGTCATTAAATACAATCAACATGGTATCAGAGCCTCTTTTCTTGTGGCCTGAACCTTTCTGATAATCTGAAAGGTTCATTTGAAGTATTAGAACATTTCTGGAATTTGTTTCAAGAAGTCTTAACCCTCCAAATTCAGGGCCAAATTCAGCATCAGTTTATCCTTCTCCTCAATCATCATCAGCTGCCAACCTCTTCCTCCAGCTCCAGCACCATATTCTCAAGGTCCTGCCTATCCTCCCCTGCAGCTCCAGCTGCCAACCTGCTCCTCCAGCAACTTCACATTTTCAATCACCTGGATATCCTCCCCTGCAGCCACAGCCACAGAAACTTGTCAGCTTCTTCAAGTTTCAAATTCCAGCTTCTTCAATCTAAATTCAGTTTCTATTCTACATTCTATTTTTCTGTCTGTCTTACATCATCATTAGGCGCGCCTCAACCTCTCAGAACATCACCCGAAGTCTGGCGGCCAGAAGCTGCCGTCACGCGCCTCCACGCGCCGCCACACGCCGCCTCACTCTCCGGCGCGTGAGCCTCACGCGCCACCTGCAGCGGTCGGAACGCTGAGCCGCTTCTCCCTCAAGCTTCTCCAGGTTCTGCTTGATCCATTCCAGGTGTTATTTATCAGTTTCACCTTTGATTTTTGAAATGGGTCACATTTGTTCTCTTGGGTATTAAGAACTTTTTGCTGCAATTGTTTCTTATCTCCAATTGGTCTCGATAAGCAATATACAACCTTAGTATTAGGAACAAAATACAAGTCATGGCTGAAGAAGAAATATTGAACCCCATTTCCCAATCTCAATCTATTCAACCAAAAGTTTATGTGTCAAATTTATCTGGTAATGTTGTTATCACTCATGATAAGTTGATAGGGTCCCAAAATTATCAAGAGTGGTCTTCTGCTGTGAAACTGTGGTTTATGGGACAAGGGGTAGTTGATCATTTGACTATAAATTCTGAGAAAATTCACTATGAAAGAGATGTGTGGGAAAGAATTGATGCCCAATTATGCAGTCTTCTATGGCAGTCTCTTTCACCTGAGTTAGTTCCTATGTTCCGTCCCTTCATGACTTGTGCATCCGTATGGGAACATGCACAATCACTATATACAAATGACATCTCTCGTTTTTATTCCATTATTAGTGAAATGGTGAATATCAAGAAGTCAGATATGTCAATGGAAAAATTTTTAGGCAAAATTCAAGGGCTCATGCCAGAATTCAACAAACTCTTGCCCATTGGAGGATCACCGGCAGACCAACTTGCTCAACGTGACAAGTTTTTTGTTGTCTTCACTCTTGCAAAGCTTGAGTCAGATTATAAACAAGTTTGTAATGGAATTCTCGGCGAAGGAACTGTACCGAGTACTAAAGACATGTTTAAAAGACTTCTACAAGTTTCTTCTGTTTCCAAAGAAATTACACCCACCTCCACAATCGAGCACTCTGCTCTTACCTTTCAAACTCAACATTACCGAGACAATAACAGAGGAAGAGGTCGAGGAAGTTATCGAGGAGGTCGAGATGGTCGTGGTAATGGTCGAGGTGGTCATGGTAATGGTCGGGGTGGCCGTGGTCCATTCCGATTTTGTGATCATTGTAACAAACCGGGGCACACAAAGGAAGAATGTTGGGCACTTCATGGCAAGCCAATAGTGGCTAATGTGGTACAAGTCAATTCAGATGCCCCTAATACACACACTACTATCTCAAACACCGAGTATCAAGAGTTTCTACGACTCAAAGCTGCTAGGACCTCTGTCACTCCTGAAGCATCGCATACCGCTCTTGCTTCCCAGTCTAACTCTATGTGGATTTTTGATTCCGGAGCCACTGATCATCTTTCTGGTAATCCTGATCTTTTCTCTCACATTACCTATTCTAATTCCCTTCCATCAGTTACCTTTGGCGATGGATCAATAGGTGCTGCAAAAGGCATTGGGAATGTTACTCTTCTTCCTTCTTTATCCTTATCTAATGTGTTGTATATTCCTGGATGTCCATTCAATTTAATTTCCGTTTACCAACTTACTTAGTCTCTTAACTGTTGTCACTTTCTCTTCTAATTCGGTACTTGTGCAGGACCGACACACGAAGGAGACCATTGGTATGGGATATGAATCAAAAGGACTTTACCTCTTCTTATGTTCCAAAGCTGCGCTCACCGCTACTGTTTCTCCTCTTCTTGCCCATTACCGTTTGGGGCACCCGAGTCTTAATAAAATGCGTCAAATCCTTCCCGATCTGTCAAATTTAAAATCTCTTGAATGTGAGTCATGCCAACTTGGGAAACATTCCAGAGCTTCATATCCCGGTAGGGTTGATAGGCGAACTACTACCCCATTTTCTTTAGTTCACTCTGATGTTTGGGGGCCATGTCGTATTCCTTCTATTCTTGGCTATCGGTATTTTATTACCTTTATAGATGATTTTTCTCGTTGCACTTGGGTCTTTTTGATGAAAAATCGTTTTGAGCTTTTTGATGTATTCCAAACATTCTATAATGAAATAAAAACTCAGTTTGGAGTTTCTATAAAAATCATGCGTAGTGATAATGCAAAAGAGTACTTTTCTGATCCATTCACTACTTTCTTCTCCTCACATGGCATTCTTCATGAATCTTCATGTGCTAGAACTCCACAACAAAATGGAATTGCTGAGAGGAAGAATCGACATCTTGTCGAAACAGCCCGCACTTTACTTATCCATCAAAAGATTCCTAAAAGATTTTGGGGAGATGCTATACTTCACTCTTGCTACCTCATAAACCGAATGCCCTCTTCTGTCTTACAAGGAAAAATTCCACTTAGTGTTTTACTCCCACAAGAACCTCTTCATAAGCTTCCGCTAAGGGTCTTTGGGTGTACCAGTTTTGTTCATGACACTACTCCTGGACGAGATAAACTCGATCCCAAAGCAATAAAATGTGTTTTTATTGGATATTCTCGTCTTCAAAAGGGCTTTCGGTGTTATTGTCCTAAGACTCATCGTTTTTACACATCCTTTGATGTTACCTTTTTTGAGTCATCACCCTTCTTTTCTTTAACTACTATTGCCGAGTCCGACTTCACTGGGGCACCCACTGGGACTGCAGAAATACTTCCTGTTCCTACCTTCTCTGAGTCATCATCTCATATGGTACCTGAAGAAGCACTCACTTCACTTCCTCCTGAGTCTTTGCCCCAAATCCAAGAGGAACAACTTATGTCACATTTCCCACACATATATCAGCGTCGCATTCGTCAGTTACGTAGTTCACAAGAAGATCATGAACGTCCAGTTGATTCATGTCCTATGCCGTCGGATCCTTCTGACTCGGTCCAAGATTCACCTATTGCCAACCGCATAGGTACCAGGTCTACTCGAAACCCTTATCCCATCTATAATTTTCTCTCACAAAAGCGTCTTTCTCCATCCTATTGTGCTTTTATTTCCCATTTATCTTCTGTTTCTGTCCCTAAGAATGTTCAGGATGCCTTATCTCAATCAGACTGGAGGCAGGCTATGGCTGATGAAATGGAAGCTCTTGATTCTTCAGGAACTTGGGAGTTGGTACCTCTACCTCTTGGCAAAGCAGTAGTTGGTTGCAGATGGGTGTATAATGTCAAAGTTGGCCCAGATGGACAAGTGGACAGACTTAAAGCTCGACTTGTTGCTAAAGGTTATACGCAGGTATTTGGTGTTGACTACACTGATACTTTTTCACCCGTGGCCAAAATTGCCTCTGTGCGTATTTTCCTGTCAATGGCAGCCACTCGTCAATGGTCATTGCATCAATTGGATATCAAGAATGCCTTCCTACATGGTGACCTGAATGAAGAAGTATACATGGAACAACCTCCAGGTTTTGTAGCTAAAACAGGAAGGAACTTAGTATGTCGCCTTAAGCGTTCCCTCTATGGTTTGAAACAATCTCCCCGTGCTTGGTTTGGCAGGTTCAATGGAGTTGTTCAACAGTTCGGTATGACTAGAAGCAAGGTTGATCATTCTGTATTTTTCAGACATTTATCAGGAAAAAGCATCTATTTGGTAGTTTATGTTGATGACATTGTTATCACTGGAGATGACACAGAGGGTATAAGTCAACTTAAGGAACATTTATTTCAATACTTTGAGACTAAAGACCTTGGAAATTTAAAGTATTTTCTTGGTATAGAAGTTGCTCAATCACAACAAGGGATTTATGTTTCTCAAAGAAAGTATGCCTTGGATATACTTGAAGAAACAGGTATGACAGATTGCAAACCTGTTGACACACCCATGGATCCCAATGTCAAACTTCTTCCAGGACAGGGGGAGCCTTTATCTGATCCAGGAAGATACCGAAGGTTAGTTGGCAAGTTACTTTATCTGACAGTCACTCGTCCTGATATCTCATTTGCAGTTAGTGTGGTTAGCCAGTTTTTGCAAGCACCATGTGAAAGTCATTGGGAAGCTACAACCAGAATTTTAAAGTATGTTAAAAGGTCTCCAGGTACAGGCTTACTTTATAAGAATCATGGAAATACAGAAATTGTTGGCTATACAGATGCAGACTGGGCTGGCTGTCCTTGGGATAGAAGATCAACATCTGGTTATTGTATCTTATTTGGGGGAAATCTTGTGTCATGGAAAAGTAAAAAACAAGATGTGGTAGCTCGTTCAAGTGCAGAAGCTGAATACCGAGCAATGGCTCTTGGGACGTGCGAACTTATTTGGGTGAAGCATCTTCTCACGGAGCTCAAGTTCTGTAAACTCAACTCTATGAAATTAGTTTGTGATAATCAAGCTGCTTTGCACATTGCATCTAATCCTGTCTTTCATGAGAGGACTAAACATATTGAAGTTGATTGTCACTTCATACGTGAAAAGGTTGCTTCTGGGGATATTGTTACTACTTTCATTGGATCAAATGACCAACTTGCTGATGTCTTTACTAAATCTTTGAGAGGACCTAGGATTGAATACATTTGTAGCAAGCTTGGAGCATTTGATCTATATGCTCCAGCTTGAGGGGGAGTGTTGAGTATTAAATTAAGTTAGGCAGCCTAAAATGGCTGCTATGTTTGGCAGCCAAACATGGCTGCTATGAGGGTTGTTTTTTCTACATTTGTGTGCTTGTGTAAGCCTATATATATAGGCACTTCTTGTAATCTATTGTATCAAGTCATTAAATACAATCAACATTGAACACGACACGTTTATTAGCGCGTCAACCCGACACAACACGAAAACTCAATAGATAACCCGCATATTGACTCACCAACCATTAATCACATATTTAAACAAAATAATCAAACAAATAATAACAATATAAAATGCAAATCATTATCGAATTTCTAGTTTAGAAACAAGAATAATTTGAAAAGATGTTATATAACAATTATAAAAAATAAACAGATTTAAATAAACATGAACAATAACCTGAAAAATACTTGGTTTCCTTTTGCCAAGGAAGTAGAGACTATCTTGAACATTATGGTTAGAACTTGATGCACCAATATTAGTAGAAAGATTACTCTTATATTCCTCAAAAAGAGAATAATTTGGCCTTAAAACTTCTGCACTCCAATGTTCCATTTCCATCACTACTATAAAGCTTATCATAACAAAACTCAACAACTTCCAATTTATAGTGAGGATCAAAGACAACAGAGCTAAGAGTGGACTATATTCTTTCCAATATTTATCAAACTTTGAATGCATATTTGTTGCAAGTTTCTTCATATAAGAATCAATACTTTCCATTTATTATGTCACCTTCAACTGAATCAAAAACACATTGGGGAAATACAAATTGGAGGTAGGATTCTTCACACTACATATTTTTCCTAACTTTTTCTCATTCTTGTGAAGAAGGATTATGCTTGAAATTCAAGTCACTTAACTCTAAATGACGAAAAGTATGTCTATAATAAAGTGCACTTGAAACCATCATGTATGTGGAATTCCATCTCGTAAGGACATTTTTCTTTAGAGATCTCTTATAATCAAGAAAGGAGTGAACCGCACACTTTCTAAACTTCTAATTTCTGCTTGTTGATCATTTCACACATTCTCTAGCCTTTTCAATTGATTCATTAATTTCTTTAAGTTCGTCTTTAGCAATCAAATTTAGAATGTGGACACAACACTTTACATGAAATAAAGAACCAAAAGCCCAACAAAAGAATTGTTTATAGAAGCATTATCGAAAGCTATAGAAATAATTTCTTCTCAATTTTCCAACTAGCAGTCAAGTTATAAATCTTTTCAGATTTTTCAATTAGACATTGTGTAATATCATTTCTATCAATCCTAGGACATTTGTCAATGTGTTTTTTGAGATAACCTGTCTCATATTTGCTTGCTAAAAAGTAAGTTTGTCCACAACTTTTTGCATTTGCATTTCACTCCTCCATCTTCACTTGTCGGTACCAACTCAAAGTATTGTAAAACATTAAAGACATTAGACAATGTCAAAGTAATGTTTGGCAATACTTTGAGTTGGTACTGGTTGTTATAATTGTTATCATGTTGTTATATAACTAAGAATTCGATAAATTTAAGAGTCAAGGGAACATGCAACATTTGGAAAAAAAGAGTTACAGTTGTATCTTGATGAGCTTAAGATTGATAGAGCAGCTAAACTTGATGTTTTAGCTTATTGGAGTGCTCATCAATATAGGAATCCTATGGTAGCTCAAATGACTCGAAATTTGCTCATTGTTCCCGCCTCCACAGTTGCTTCTAAATCTGCATTTAGTAATGGTAGTAGTCTAGTAGAGTTTTTTTATCAATTTAGAAGTTCTTTGTCATCTTATCTTGTTGAAGCTTTGATTTATGTTAAGGATTGACTTTATGGAGGTAGTTATTAGATTTTTCATTTACATAATTTAAAGTTTTTAGATTAAATTTATAACACATGTTTGTTTTATGTTTATTGTAGAGGCATTGACTGAAAAGATGAAGTTCAAGATATCATGCATTTGAACACAGAGACAATAACACCTTCTGATTCACTTGTTATGGGATCAAATACATCATAGTTATTAGTTAGTTTCAAAATGTGATTGTACAAGAATTTAAGAGAATTGTGCACTTTTTAATTTTAGTCTTGTGGTTGTTTTGTGAGTTAGTAGTTAATGATTTACATTTTATATTGTTATTATTTTGTATTATTTGTTTGAGTAGTTTGTTTAAATAGGTAACAAATTCGCAAGTTGGCGGGTCAATGGATAAATTATCAGGTTGGTGGGTTATCTATTCAGTTTTTGCGTCATGTTAGGTTGACACGCTAATAAATGTTTCGTATTCGGGTTGGTGTGTCTAAGCGTAATTATCTGACTTCAAACCAACATGACACTACACGATAGTCAGCCCTAGTTTTAAGGTGTTCTAACTTTAATTACACATATTAGAATATTTATTTTAAAAAAATCAAAGAGAGAACCATATCTAATGCAAGCTTGGACAAGGAAAATAAATCAACAACAGTAGACATATATATGACATGATAAATAAATATTAAGAAAATTTGAATTCAAGATATGTAATTTATATTCTAATGCCCTGGTGGATGCATTTATGGAGGCCTAACATTTGCCAACCGTCAACAATGAATATATATACCTTAAAGATCATCACTCCTAAAAGATAAAGAGGCTATTCTATGACATTTTTGCTGATATGTAATTTAAAAGCTTAAGAACATCAAACAATAAATCCATGTGGACTTCCAATGTCATGTTTCAAGAGAAATTAACTTGGAATCTGTAAATACCAACCAAATTAAAATGTAATGTGCTTACTTGATAAGAACGATCATCAGGATAGAGTACATTGCTAATCATTTCAGCCTTTTGTCTATCTACAACAGCATTGATATAGTCCCCGGTGTTATATGACTCCTGTAAATGCCAGATTTTAGAGTGCCAAAAAGAGTGACATAAACCAAAAGAAACTGGTAACAGAATTATGAAAGGAAAAAAAAAATTATAATACAAAAGTTGGACATCCTCAATCCAATAACAAGTTTGTCAAAGCCTAGACCAAAGGTGCCTAATTGCATGAGGAAGAAAGACCATGTAGTAAATCCATCCTTGGTTGAACCAAGCCTATCCAAGAATTAATTCTGATGGTACCCAAGGATTTGATTTGCCATAAGATACCCTCCACACCCAACCCTGGCCTGCCCAACCAGAAATCTCTTCTTCCCCATTCAGCTATAAATTTTATTCATCAATATACAAAAGAAATCACCAAGAAAATTCCAAAGCTTAAGAAACCCAACAAATATATAACAATTCAAAAGGCTCTCAATGGAAGTTCGACAAACAAACTACAGATGAAAATATACTAAATTACCATGTCATATTGACCACTTGGTTTAGCAGCCCATAGTCGAAGGTTAATCGCATTTCGTGTACCATAACCAGGTAAAGGATTATCATAAGCAACGGCCTCAACCTACAAGTAACAAGACAAAAATTAGTTGAACTAATAAATTTTCCAAGAAGTTAGCAATATTTAGGCATAAACAATCATGGAACATTTAAATAAATTAGACTAGAAAGGTAACAGAATAAATACAATCCTGAATGCAACAAGAGAAGCATGCTTACTGTTTCTCCAGGTATCCAAACTTTAATTTTTTCTCCATTTAAACCTTCCTCTTCAACTGTTCCATAGAACTTTGAGACAAAAAAAAAAAAAGAAAAACAATTAGACAAAAGAAACACAATTACAAGACAACGATATGATCTGGCAAAGAAGGAAATCCTAAACCTTGACGGGATAGGATACATGAACCCTCTCTATTTCCCAAGGGTTTCCAAAGTTTAACCAATAATCAGGTTGTTCAAGTTGGAATCCATCCAATATAATCTGACGAAACAAACCATACTGATAGCGCAACCCATAACTGGAATATGTAACAAATGAAGCAAACAAGGTCAGCTAACTTTCTTACATGAAGATATGTGGTAAAAATCTCGCATAATGAAAATGGAAAAATGCCTAGAAAATGTGGGCCCCACTGGAAGTTCTTTCTTCGCTAAACAACCATATATATTACCCCAGGTTCCCACTGATTTATCTTCAACAGACTAATTAAAATCAACAAGCTCAAAAAAATTTGGAAGGCACGTTTAAAACAATCAAAGCTATATAGCCTAATGCGTCACATAGAAGCTATTCCTCATTGCCTTGAAAGTTGAAACATCCTAATGTTCTCACTTAACTTGATTCTCAACATTAAAGAAAGGATTAAGTAAAAGATTGGAGTTTTGTTAAAAGCATATCAGAGGATAGCATGGATTGCCATTAAGGACATGTTCCTTGGCATGTGTGATGCGTCTATTATAGGTTAACATGATGAACAGGACTCATCACATAGAAAAAGAACTTGGAGGATCTCGCCTTATTCCAGCAAGCAAATAAGTTTTTTCCATTATAGTTCTTTTAAAATAAACTCAAGTACATACAAATCTAGGATTACAGCTCATCAAAGCTAGAAAATTTCCTCACTATTCACATCAATCAGCCAACATATTAGCCACACTGTGTCCTAAAATGTAAGAAAAATCCCAGAGGTACAGAGAACAAAATCTAGGAAAATCAATTGAAGTGTGACGCTGGCCCTTACTACCATTGCTATGGCTGACAATTAAAGGTGAAACTCTCCAAGTGGTAGCAGCCAGTATATTTTAGGTTAACGTAATGAACAGGACTCATCACATTGAAGAAGAACTTGGAGGATCTTTATTCCAACAAGCAAAGAAGTATGGGCCACACCCTGTCCTAAAATGTAAGAAAAATCCCAGAGGTACAGGGGACAAATCTAGGAAAATCAATTGAAGTACGATGTTGGCCCTTGCTTACCATTGCTATGGCTGACAATTAATGGTGAAACTCTCCAAATGGTAGCAGCCAGTATATAGAAATACGACCATAAGGTGAAAAGCAGACTCATCTCACCGTTTAGAATTAGAAAAATCAAAATTTAAGTGGCATAAGAAGTCCCATATGAAGTTGATAAAAGAGAAAGCTCATATAAGAAATAAAATACAGAAGAAAATCATACCCCCATGCTGGGTAGTCAAGAGTAGCTAAAGAATCCATTTGGCAAGCCGAAAGGCGAGCTAGGCCACCATTACCAAGGGCTGCATCTCCTTCCTTCAAGCAAAAAGGGAACGAGAAATGCCCCATGGATCATTTGTGATTTAAATTTAGAGAGAACTTAGAATAAGATAACCTATTAGACCAAATGATTTTCTAATCCATGAGTACAGGATTAAAATTCATAAAGCAATATTTGCACATTCAATTGTTATCCATTCTAAAATCAATATGAATAATGTTTTTGTAATTGTCAAGGTGATGCTTTTGGAATGATCTCCAATATAGGACAGAGTTTTGCAATCAGAACATGGACAATTAGAGGGGAGTCATATAATTACCAACCTGCTCTGCCAAAACTTCAAAATCAAAACCAAGTTGGTTTAGAGCATCAGCATATTGATCCCGAATGCCAAGGTTTATGACACTGTTTGACAGGGAACGACCTGATAAAGAAAGCATGAGTAATTTTTAAAACAAATAAAAAAAATTACATCACAATAATTTTTGGTATAAGGATATTATGGAGTGGAGGAGAGTGTCTGGGTGAGAGTGTGTGTGCGAGACGGGGAGAGAAAAACCGAGAGTCAACTTTGGATCAATAAGGTTCATTTAAGCAAATATATCAGCCACATAGAGAATTTCCTTCAAGTGTAGGAAGAAGCATACTAGGAAATAGAATCAAAAAGTATCAGTAACTAGTGAAGAAGAATAAATTAAAAGAATAAATCAGTAACCAAAAGTATCATAATGGCATTCCTATAAATAAATTAAAAGAAGAAGAGTACCCATAAGAAACTCAAGTGAAAGAAAATAAAGGCGCTTAGGGTCCTTTTTCTTAAAATATTGATGAGTGTCATGCCAACGCTCAATTAATCGATCCCTTACACTGTGTGATAATGCCTGCACAGATGAAATTACATGCTCACATAAGCAATCGAACAGCTCTGGTAAGTGTGATTTCAACAATTTCAGAAGTGAGACTAGGCTAATTATATGGTATATAAAGTTAACAGGAATGTTCTTTCATTTATCTATTTATTTAAGATTTTTTGTGGAAATGGCAGGAGATGGTTATAATGGACATTTATTTAAGATATCGTTGAGCATGTTTCATGTGGGACAAGACGGTTGTGAATAGGCTAGGCAAACATATAAATTTACCATTAGATCATGAAACAGACATGGAAGGCTCAAAAACTCAGATAACATGAATTTCGTCACTTTCCGGAAACAAAACTGCAAACCAAATTTGAAAATCCATTTGAAAAGAAAAGGAGGCAACAAACAAGAAAATCATAGGAAAACATTACCTGATAAGCTTCAAAATCATCAAAACTGAACCTGGACCTTGCCACTGTATATTCAACATGATCAAGAATGTCTTTTTGTAGACTCAGAGGATCACTCTTCAAAAATCCATCCATCAATCCGAACATCTTCTCTGCCTTGGCTTTTCTTTCCCCAAATTTCATTCCCAGCCCTGCTTTTTTTATTACCACTCCACGTCCACTGGTCACCAGCGGTCCAGCATTCCCGCCGTCAACATCACCACCAATAGCATCCATTAAAGCCCTCTTAATCCTCTCCAAATTTTCGTTATCCTCTATCTTCTTACCCTCGGAATCAGTAACATAAAAACTTTTAACAAAATATTCACCTTCAAACTCAACCATGGCTTTCTCAATCACGAGGCCGAGGACCTTGAAAACCCGAGTAGTGACCTGGAGGAGTCCGATTTTGTTCCGGGATTTTATCATGAAAAGAGTTGAGTCGGAATCATGGTCGTTCTGGACCGTGATGGTCGACGTACCTGAGGGGACTGTTTCAGTAAGATGGTGGCTTTTCTCAGCTGAGGCTCGGACTGTAGTAAAGCGGGCATTGGTGGAGAATAATGGAGTTGAAAATGGAAGATGGAAATTGAGGAGTGGTAGAACAGAAGAGGAAGGTCTTGATTGGAGTGGGCCGCAAAGGGAAAGAAAAGGAATTGAAACTGCAGACATTGGGGAAACTCTGAAGTTTCTGGTTCAAGTCAGGAGTGGTTCAACTGAAGAGGAAAAGGGTTTACGAAAATTCTCCTACATTTTCCGAATCGGAGAAAGGAGAAGGAAGAAAGAGCGGATCAGTGTGGAAAAGCGTCTCTGGTTTTGAATGAACCCACGGGGACGGAGAAGGGGGAACGTTGGGAAGAGAACCGGAAAGCATTGAAGGAAGAAATCACGTGTGCTAACGGTAAGTTGTTTTACCGAAAAGGAAAGTTGACCTTTTAGAAGGCAAAAAGGGAAAACTATTTGATATTTAAAATTATGATTTAATTTTTCGTTTCAGACAAATCAAAACAAACTATATTAATCTTAAAATCAAATAATTAAACAACTAAAATATTTCGATTTGGATTCAGTTTAAATCAAATTTCTTCATTTTATAAATTATTAATATAATATTTGATAATAAATCATTTGAAACAATTCATAATTACAAAAAAGAATAAAAAGTCCTTATAATAAAAGTACATAGAAAATTAAAATTTTCATAAAAAATTGAAATCAAAGTATTCAATATAATATTCATAATATTTTAGTAAAAACAAGGCTTATCATTTGATGAATTTAATCACTTCTTCATCAAAGATATTGTAAAGAAAAAGAAGTCAAAATTAAAATTGAAATTGCATTAAGAATCTAGTTTTCCCAATAATTAAACTATAGTTGTTGAATTACAATGTTATGATTTTGAGTTTTGATATGTTTTTCATTAATATCTCAACCTAATAATAATAATATATATATATATATATAATGTTAAATTCGAATTTTTGATTATTCAAAATTTCTAAAATTGAAACCGAATACCAAATTATACTTTTGAAAATTTTCAGACATTCAAACCAAATAAAACGAAAAACCAAAAAATCAAACTAATTTAAAATTACATATCGATTCGAATTTGTTTTTTGAATTAGTTCGATTTTTTGAATTAGTTCGATTTTTTAACACCCTGGGGGGACAGGTGTTAGATTGATATTTCTATTTTTTATGCCAATAAAGTAGTGTGATATTAATATCCATGAATAATATATAAAAACTTTTATGAATATTATAACCAAATCCAATCAAAATAACGGTTGATAAAATTGAACTAAAAATTAAAATTAAACTAAATCAATCTAATTTGATCTTTCATTAGATTGAGAAAGTAGATCTTACATTACAAACACCTAAGTATCCTTTTCACTTAAAGTTAAGTCACATTAATATATCAAATTGAATTTAGAAAAAATGTAATTAAATTTTTTTTTGTATAATTCTATTTAACTTGTCAATTATGCTTAGGGTGGTAATTTAAGTCTGATCCGTCATATCGGCTTGAGTGGCCCAATTTTTAAAATATGTTGGGTTTTATAATAATAGGCCTATCAAAATTGGGGGCTGACCCTGGCCCGACCCGGATTCCTATCTTGGTCCAGTCAGGCCAATCCATCGGGTCAAAATTCAGACTGTGTTTAGGTTAGCCGGCTGGCCAAATGCGAAAATGTCATTTTGAAGCTAAAACAATGTCGTTTTTTATTTTTGGGTCGAGTCAGCCCATGTATAAAATCGAGTTGGACTATAGGATTTTAGGTTCACGAAAATTCGTATTAGCTTGGCCCGACCTGAATGTCTACCTTGACCCTGGCACCTCGATTTGCCACCCCTAATTATGCTCCTAATGACAGTAAGTTCTCTTTATTACTATTATAAAAAAAGAAACTTTTATGATAAATTTTCCTCCATTTTTGCTCCTATGAAACTCCCAAAGGGATTAAATTATCCAACTTTACCTTTAAATTTCATTATTTTTTTTTTCATGTTCTTCTAACTAAATTAGCCCAAATGTTAGATGGATTAAATTATACTTTATATTAATAAGGAAATGTTAAGAAAGGAAACACTAGTATTCTATCTAATCATAATTATGAGAAGAATAAGATTATTGTGGCCTATTGTCAAAACTAAAAACTAAAAAATGATTTCAAAATTTGAGATATGTGGCAAGGGAGATTGATGTAATTGGAATCTGCAGGTACCAATGTGATATCAAGTAGAACTCCGAGGGTGTTTTCGAGAATATGAATAAGTACTCGGGCACCCGACCCGGGAAAAAAAGTCTGGAACATTCGACATTTTTCCCGTCATGCTTTCCGAATCAGCTTTCCAGAGTTCTCTGTTAGTTTCTTTTCTCCTACTTCTTATTATCTCACTCATTCAGTCAAGAACTCGAGAACGCATCAACAATTTCAGAAAATATAGCCGTCTTGATCGTGCTTTGAGCTCAAAGTAGGAGAAGGACAAGTTCAAATGGGTGTGGACTACTACAAGACATTGCAGGTGGATAAGGATGCAACTGAAGATGATTTGAAGAAAGCTTATAGGAAACTGGCCATGAAATGGCATCCTGATAAGAACCCCAATAACAAGAAAGATGCCGAGGCCAAATTTAAACAGATTTCCGAAGCTTATGAGGTATGCAAGTGCAAATTTTCCTATATATTATGCCTTCTTTTCTCTCTTCTTTGATCCTGTTGTCCATGTCTTCTTGTCTTCAATACAAAATTTTAGTAGGAAAAGTTTAGTTTAGCCCGAGATTTTGACAGCTTTTAGTTGCATACATGGTGGGATTCTCTGATCATATTTGCCAATTGCCATTTCCTAAATATAGCTGTTTCTGGATTTTCTTTTAGTCCTACATCTTTCTCTCTGTTAGTTTTCTTTTGGGAATTTTGATTGCTTGGAGATTGCCCTTGCCCATCTTGTTGATATTCGGCTTGGGTCTTACCCTGATGTTAAATAAGAATTGGCTTTGGCTTGTCATAATTGATCATCCGTTGCTATTAATCTGAACAATGTTTTCATACTTAAAAATTCTGTAATCGATCCCACTATGAGGTTGTTTTAATAAATCTTTTCAGCCTACATAATAATCTTATCTTGAATGATATGCATCTGTTCTTAGGTTCTAAGTGATCCGCAAAAGAGGGCCATCTATGATCAGTATGGTGAAGAAGGCTTAAAAGGTCAAATGCCATCGCCAGATGCCGGTGGACCTGGTGGAGCAACTTTCTTCCAAACGGGAGATGGACCAAATGTATTCAGATTTAATCCTAGAAATGCCAATGACATATTTTCTGAATTCTTTGGCTTTTCGAGCCCATTTGGAGGGATGGGGCCTGGTAGTGGCATGAGAGGGGGTAACACAAGGTTTTCAAGTTCAATGTTTGGGGATGACATCTTCAGTTCATTTGGAAACAGCAGGCCAATGAGTTCAACTCCCAGGAAGGTACCACCAATAGAGCAAACATTGCCTTGTAGTCTTGAAGAACTTTACAAGGGAACTACCAAGAAGATGAAGATCTCAAGAGAAATAGCTGATGCAAGTGGGTAAGTACTAAGCCTATGCATCCATGAGCTTCCAATCCATCGATCAACTTTTGCATCTTGACTTGAAATTAATTGTATTTTTGAGCAATTATGCTTCTGCATTTCACATTTCCTAATAGCTATTCTGAATCTTCTTTGGACAGGAAGACTTTACCAATAGAGGAGATTCTGACTATTGACATCAAACCTGGTTGGAAGAAGGGAACTAAAATCACTTTTCCAGAGAAAGGAAACGAACAACCAAATATTGTTCCAGCTGATCTTGTGTTCATTATTGACGAAAAACCACATGGTGTTTTTACAAGGGAAGGTAATGATTTAATCGTTACACAAAAAGTATCGCTCTCTGAAGCTTTAACAGGGTACACAGTTCATATTACGACATTAGACGGTCGAAGGTTGACGATACCCATTAACAATGTCATCCATCCCGACTATGAAGAGGTTGTCCCGAGAGAAGGGATGCCTATACCAAAAGATCCCTCAAGAAAGGGCAATCTAAGGATCAAATTTAAGATTAAGTTCCCGACTAGATTGACGCCGGAGCAAAAGTCTGGAATCAAGAAATTACTTGGTCCTTGATCTGGACCTCATTAGTAGTCTTGTTTCCTGATACATTGCTTGGATGTACCTCGAAAATAATGCAGCAAGACTATCAATTTTCTTTAGATTTCTCGTTGTGTGTTAAATTGGAGGGAGTTTGGTACGGTTTCAGAGAGACCCGAAGGTAATTCATTTTCATGGCAAGGAGGGTAACTGAAGGGGATCAGTAATTAAATTGGCTTCTATGTTTTCTGATTTGTACAAAATCTATATATTCTCTTTCAATAGTATAAAATTTGTTCACTCTTGTACCGAGTACAATATCTATTTATTATGCAAGTAGCAATAGAAAATTAAGGGCGCTAATTCTTTGGTTTAATTAATCAAATTGAATCCTAAAAATTTTATTTTTGATTAAATATTATTAAAGCTTGGTTCAACTTTAATTTTTGGATTCAATAAAAACAGCAGGTCAGTTTTTATTTATTATTTTAAAAAATTTAGAAATCTGAAATTATAGATAAAAACACAAAAAGGATCTTAAATCGTTACTATTTACTTGATTATTTTTCATCGTCACATGACATTTAGTATTTTATTTATTTTTAGTTTGATATTACAAGATTTGATTCAATTTAACTTAAATCGGATTTTGGTTAGTTGTATTAGCATTTCAAATCGATTTTATCTTAAAATTTGTCAATTATCGAATTAAAATCGAACAAAAAATAGCGAGTTCAGGGTTGTGGCATGTAGATAGACAGCATTAAAGATTTTTACAAATCCAGAGAACACTGGCCGACTGGAGAAAAATACTCAAGAATTGCCATTCTGGCTCTCAAGAAACCTAATATTTGATAGATTATGAACTTACCAATGATGTACTTAATGGACGACAGGCAAAATGCTTGTTAGCTTTCTATTTCTTAAAAGATTATTATACACAATAGCAGAAAGAACCTAACGCCTTATCAAAGAATACAAAGAAAAATTCCAAAAGAATGATACCATTAAGGACCTTACTGATCCATTAATTATCCCTCGGAGGGACCCCTTATAATCAGGCCACTCGAAACTAGTTAATCACTATAATCTCCAGAAACTACAGAGTCCGAGCTTTCATCACTGTGCTCATCACCCTGTCTATCTGAGTCGTAATCATTTATGCCTAGATCTCCTTCCATATTTTCACCATTAGTGCCATTATCATCGTCACTGTCATCCCCATCGTCATCGCTCCCTTCCATGGCATCATTATCATTATTAATACTGTTCTGTGCAACACTAAAATCTGCATCCCATTTACCAAACGGGTATGTTGTTTCAGGAGCATTGTCATCAGAATCCATGGCATCATCCAAGCTGTTGCTCTGCTCTTCCATAGCATCCAAGTTTGCACCGACTACTTTTTCTCCAACACCAGAGTTTCTTGATAATCCAGAAACTATTCTAACACTGGTCCTCTCACCAAAATAATCTGTCAATGTCTCTTGTGCAATTTTCTTCTCGCTCCTCCTTTTCCTAAGAGTTCTGGGACCTCGTACATGTTTCTGTCCATATGTTCCTTCTCCTTGTTGCATCAGAACTTGAGTTAAAGTCTGACTACGTTTCACACTCTTCTTTCCAGATTCCGATACGGAACCAGCAACTCCTTTTGGCCACTTTCCTCGTGGACGACCACCTCCTCGCCCACGAATGACTTGCTTATACTTAGAATTCCCAGGTCCATTAGCGTTCTTGTAGTCCCAACTTTCTTCCTTCAGCTGTTTATCTCGATTTAGTTCAGATGGTTCAGCCTTTAGCCTATCATCCATATGAGGATATCTTGAGGAAAGCTTCTGTGAACCAAAAAAAAAAGTAGTACTATTAAAAGATAATCCAACACTTGAAAACAGTTACAGCTAAAGAATTAAGATCAGCTATGATTGTACTGACCAACCAATTAAAAAGAGTCCAGGACCCAAATGCTCTATACCAAATAACACATACTGAACACAAGATAAAAACTTAAGAGGCAAAGAAAGAATGGGTGAAAGAAACTCACTATAAAATTCTCCACAGCCTTTTCTTCACAAGGGTCAGGCTTTTCATGCGGATTGTACAATATTGAGGCATCAAGCTCAAAAAACCTCAGAGTAACAGCAGCAGTTGTTTGGGGTATCCAAGGAAGTTGTGTAACAGATCCAGGGCGAGCAGAATTGTTAGCAACACCTTTTGACATAGCACAACAACCCAACAACTCCTCAGTTGTCTCGAAATCTGAAGACAAGTAGTCTCGCTTTATGATTCCTTCACACTGTGTCAGAATCTGTAACAATTTTTAAATCACTTAGAAGAGTATTTTTCACTTTTTGAGAAGTGGTCAAAGAAAACTAAACTATGAATCCCTCATATCTATGTATAATTCACAACTTCATGTCACCATCATACATAGTACTGGAAAAATGCATGCAGAGTCATCGTACAAAAATACATAGAATCACACAACTACTGGAAAAGATAAAAACTTAATCTTGCATTAAGCCTTTGGCAATTAATTCACTCCAAAAGTTGAAAGAACCAACCCTCCATATACATGAAGCTCTACACCTTCAGGAAGCAGAAACTGCCATTGCAAAGTTATATTTTTATCTGAAACTAGAAAGAGAAAGCTTACAAAAGTGACTTCCTCATATTAGAGAAAGGATGACGAGTAGACTCCACTTTTGAAACAGTTGATGCAATGAAACAAAGTCCCAAAACAATGAATGGCTAGGTTGTTTTAAAAAAAAAACACTAATATGCTTGTGCAATTAAGATATTCATACCAAAGACATTGTTGCCATCATTCTTTAGTTTCAAGTAATTAATGGAAGATCTTCTCCCCCAAAAGAAAAAGGAATTAAGAAGCTTTACACAGTCAGGCCATTTAAATAGTTAATATCAGTGGAAATGGTAACCTGAAGAAGATCCTCAGTGCATGATGCATTGAAGAGTTTCAAGGCCCAGGTTTTCCTGAAGTCTTCTGTCCATGATGATTGAAGGGCATCATGAGGAACAGAGGCCTGCCAGTTAAGGAACAGAATAACTTTAGATACAACAGAATGGAGAGAATACATACACATGCGCACACTAGCTTAACAGGGGAAACTATACATACAAACCAAATCATAATACACTCCTCACCTCAAGACAATTTAACAGGGCCTTCATCAATCTAATCCTGAGAGGATGAGTACAATTTGAAACGATAAAATTCCTGGGTTCATTTTTCAATTTTTCTTCAAAATAATTCTGTTCCAAGAAGCTTTCTCTGTCCTCAAGCTTAGTAGTGGTATGGCAAGAAGGACAATAACAATCGTCACGCATAAAAGAATCAAGACAGAGATTGCAAATTCCCAACAGTGGAGTGCGCTGTTTCTTCCCACAAGTCATGGCTCGCAAGACCAATGCATTAAGAGATTCTTTCCACATCCAAATCTGTAAATCTTGATATCTGTTCAGTGCATTCTCTCTCTCCCTGCCATTTCTCCCAAGTTCAATTTTGAATGATGATGATGATGGCTCCAAATGATCAGAACTCATACCACATACTATGCTGTTGGGACTTTCGGTGCTAGCATTAGACCCTGGACTAGAACTTAATTCAGCAACTTCACCTCTCATTTTCTTTTCATACAGGCCTACGACATTCTTCCGGGCAAGTTGCCGGAAAGGACCTTCAATCTTTTGCAGCATTATATACAAATGAGATTCCCTAATTCCACGTGTATCCAATGACGTCAAAAGAGCATCGAATACCTGCATGTCAAAAATCTTGTCTGAGTAAACATACTGGTGATGACCAGAGCAAGTAATCAAAATATTGCCACATGAATGTTAATGGAATGAAGAAAGTAATTTATCCAGTTAATGCAAAAGAGAGTTGAGAGCAGTCAACAAGATATGGCCAAACACAATTAAATCTTGTTCATGGTGATTCACTCCCAGAAAAGCCTCTCTTATGTTTCTTTGTCCCTAATACAGTAATACTAAAAAATCATCTACGCTTTCCCATCCCCATGGATCCAACCAAAAGGAAAATAGAACACAAAAAATATATATTAAAAAGAAAGACATTCCATTTGAGGGCACATTTGTCTCTTTCAGAAGATCTTACCCACCCCTTTAGTCTAGCAAAGAAAATGTCAATAATCAAAACTACAAAGATCCTAAGGGGAAGAAGAGAGGAGAAAGAAAAAAGGAAGAAAAAAAAAAGAGAGGTGGAAAACATACTACACCAGAGGAAATAGTAGGGCAGAAAAAGGAAATAATAAATATTATTAGATAAGCACCTCTTCAGAATCTATGAGCCTCCAGTATCCATCTGGTGATTCGACAAAAATCCTGCCAGAACCAGGATCCTGGCTAGAAGGAGATGCAACAAATAGCCAATATCGATTACGTCTTCGATCCAAGCCCAGAGGTAGGGACCTGTATACGTACATCTCTTCTGCTTGGTGGGCAATATATGCTTTCAACTGCAAGCGTGATCTCTCTGCTGTATATCCATTTTGCTGAGTAATGTTAGGCATCTGGCCAAACATGGTGTCATTTGCCAAAGAACTCTTTTCAGGAGGCAAATTTTCAGCATTATCCATTTGAACAGCAGACTCATCTTTCACCACAGCATCTAAGGATACCTCAGAATTTCTATTGTCAACAATCATTGGGCTCTGACTACCCTCTGCAGCTGCAGTATAAGTAGCATCATTGAACTTTGTTATAAACTCTTCTTTCATACGCCTCTTATCCAACTGTGCTTCTGCCCACATTTGCTTCTTAAGAGCATTGGCTGCATCCAGTCGATCCTGCAAGATTTTCACCATCAGATTCAAATTGCAAACTTTGTAACCACAGGTGCAGACATCATAAGATAATCAGAAAGGTAACCTCAAGTATAACACGGATAGAATTCCCTTCATTTGCAACACCAACCAAGGAAACAAGAGCATTAAGACGCTCCTCCACGGAAAGATCTGAATATTCTCCTTCAGTGAGTCCTTGAACCCAAGGTTCACCAGACTTACTTTCGTCAATTTCTGCTCCTTGGTCAGCATTTCCATCTCCAGCACCTTATTGGAAGGTGAAGGTTTGTTAATAAGTGAACAACAAATGCATCTTAGCAAATAAAGGAATCATAATAAAAGTAGTGTCCCCCCACCCCTCCCAATAAATAAATAGCCACTATATTTACCATCAGAACCAGATTCATTTTCAGCAACATCATCCAGTAAGCCGTCTTTCACATAAGTAGATCCGGTAACAAGACCATTCCCCTCAATATTTTTGTTTGCAACAGATGGAGTGGCCATATCATCAACTTCTAGACCCTCAGCAACCTCGCAATCAGAGTCATCATCTCTTTCTTCATCCTCAGCAGTTTGCCCAGCCATAAAACCATTCATGTATTTTTGTATCTTCTCTCGGGCTGTTGAAAGTACTGTCTCAGCATCAGCAGGATCCTTCCTATAAGCAGGCCGCACACAATATGTTGACGGTGCTATTCTCTCAAAAAGTATTGGATCCCTAGACAAGGCAACAGAAATGGAGGCCTCTGGTGTCTTGCTCGTTGTGAGGTCACGAAGACCAGATTTCTTTGCACAAAATGAATAAATCAGGCAGTGCCAAGGAAAAAAAGGGAATGAAAAAGAAAAATCTCAAACAAACACAATTAAAATTGGGTGACAGTTACCTGAATCTTGTCTGCAAGGTCCAAGACATTTAAGCCCTTACTTCCCTCAAGAGCAAGTACATGGTAAGCAGCAAATTTCACTGTTCCTGGAGTTAATCGATGCCTAGACTTACGTTGAAGGGAAAATCCTTTTTCTTGCATAATGGCAACTGCATTTTCAGCAGCTGAACCATTTCGAAGAGTGGACACTATATCCTCACATCCTTTAGTCTGCAATCACAGAAGTATAATATAATCATACTTCAATTCAATTTATTTATGTTATTAAAAGATTTTTGGAGATAATTCCACTGTTTATAAGCACAAGAAAATGCATGAAGGAACGAGCTAATAAATTTATAAACATCATCGATGCAGATATAAAAGGTCGAGTCAATCCTGCAAAGTACAAGTGTCATGCCTGCTGCACGAGTGGGAATGACAAATAATATTCCAGAGATCATTGCTAGGACACTATCTAAAAGTTAACCACACATTGACTTATGATGCTCCAACTCACTTACAATTAGAAATCAAATGAAAAAGCTTCCAACCCAAATATGATGCTCCAACTCAACCACATATTTTCCTTTAGACAATTGGTTAGATAGTAGTTAAACATAAGAGAACCTTGCCCAATTAAATTTAATGAACACAATACGGAGTTTCATCTTACAGCAAACAAACATAGGTAAAAGTCAGTATGAGACTATGAATGATATTGATGAACAAAACTTTACAATTTTGTTATCCCTTTTCTTTTAACAGGATCCGGAATCAGGTGATGAGCAAGGAAAGAAGCACACCTCATCATTATCACTCAAACCCACACGTTCAGTACTTTTTTTCTTCAACTGCGGCCCAAATCCAGCTGAAAGAGCAAACTGCCGCAATATTTCAGGCCAAGTCAGTGGGTTTAAATGCTTCTGCCAAGTGCGTATGTCAAAACCCCAAAGATATGCCTGCCGTGTAAAATCAATAAAAAATTCAACAAAACTAAACTTAGGATTAACCTTAAATTTGTGAAATTTAGTGAGTATTACCCCTTCAACAATCTGAGGGTGTCCACCTTCAGGATTAACAACACTATACTGATTTGTTCCAGGCCCACCAGAGGGTGTTCTCACAACATCTTCTATATCTTTTATAATGAGCTTTAGAAGAGCAATGTGCATCTCACCCATCAATCTTGAGTCCTGGAAGAGCAAAGCAAGAAAATCAAAGCATAAACCCTCCACTCTCAATATATTATCTTTAAAAAAAAATTAAAAAGGAGGAAAGAACAAAAAGGTGGAGGAACACTAAAAGAATTCAAATAAAAAAGGGAGTATAAATGCAGAGCCACAGTCCTCCTAGAGAACTTACATAATCATGAAAAGCCTGAATGAATTCATCGAGCGTAAAAGGCCAAAGCCCTAAAACATCAGCGAAAGTAATGCAGAATCTCCAAACCTGAAAAGGAAAACCAAAAACAGACATACAAAAAGGAAAATGAATTACTAGCCCCCTCGAGAAAGCAAATTTTTAGTGCATTTGGTTGGATTTTTCGAAGTGCAACTTCTATTTGAATGTCAACGTGCATGATTACAATGAAACATAGTAAAAATAACACCATACCCAAATTAGTCAGCAGACACTATAGTGATCAAACCCAAAAACATGCAGAACATATAAGCTTTCACAGTTCCAACATCACATTATGGAATTAGAAGACCAATATAAAGTTAGAAACTTTTGGTAGCAAAAGCAAGGATATATTAAATGCTCCTCTCTGCATGCAGAGCAGCAGCAGGTACCTAATATGCCAACTCAAAAATTCCCAAAAAAAAGAAAGAAAGAGAACGGCATCCGCAAAACAAATATACGACAAAGAATGATAATGCTACTAATCATCCCTATTGATATAAATACGTAAACTGAAGATCAAAAAAGTCTATATCAAACAAATATGGTTGCAAGCAACAATCATGTCAAACATATAGGGAAGGACATACCATGAGCAGGTTCCCAACATTGTCCTCCGAATCAACCCATGGTTGAATAGCAAAAGGCTTCTTCAATTTCACAGACTTTGGTGGAAATTCACATAAAGATCCTGAAGCACAGAAAATTTACCTCACAAAGAATTCAACCCCCATACACACACACACACATATATAATGCAAACACGGAAAAGGAAACAAAGGTGAAGAGAAAAAACATTTTCCTTTTTGTTGAACAGGCAACAACCACATGACATTCTACCTTACATAATCCTTTGATCCTAAACAAGTTCAAATTGTACCTTCCAAAAATATATAACCTACCTGAGAAAGTCCTAGAAAAAGATTTAAGTTGAAAAAGATGGTAGGCAAGTAGTAGAATTCACTCTATTACAGTATCTAACATGATCTTCTTCACATAGGTTCGACATATGTTAAATCATTCCACAAACAAGAAGATGCAAAAAGCTACAAAAGGCCAGTGTAAGGAAGTAAACAGCATGGCCAAAGAACACAGACATAGAGTTTTACCCTTTTTTCCATCAGCATATAATTTGAAAAAAATTACACAGATAAATCAGGTGCTTCATATTAAATATGTCGAAAGTGTGCCACTAGTATCATACTTAGTGAAAAACTGGGGAAGTATGACATATGTCATCTAAAACCAACCTCTGAACATTTCAAGGCTTTGCAAAGTATCATAATCAAGAGAAACAATAGATGGCAATCCCTTGCTAGAAGCAGCCAATTCCATTAGCTCTAGGCGCTCATCCTCAATTAGCTCCAGAGACTCCTTGGCAATTCTACGTGCTGCTGCCCTCTCCATGGCAGCTTTTTGTTTTGCTGCTTCCCTTTCTATTCGTAGCTCTTCTTTTTGTCTCTTCCTCTCAGCCTAGAAACATGAAAAAGACAAATAAACTACGGTTGTAAAATAGGCATGTAAAAAAACTCATCTGATGAACCAATAATTTGATGCTTACCCGCAACAGTTCTTTCTGCATGAACCTTTCCCTTCGTTCCATTTCACGTCTCTCCTCCCGCTGAAATCTTTCCTCCTTCTTTTGTTGCTCTCTCATCATCTTTTGCTCTTCCTTCCGTCTTTCACGGTCTTGGCGTTCCATCTCCTTCTTCATTTGTTCCTCCCTCTTAAAAAGACCAGTTAAGTGTTGTTAGCCTTTAAACTATACTTCTTTGATTACTCACTGCTGCTGGAGAACTTTAAAAATAATGATAATAATAAAAAATAAAATGGAACAAGTGCATAGGTTGAAGACTAATAAATGTATTCCAAACCTTTCGCCTTAAAAGATCTTGTTTCTCAAGTTCTTTGCGAATCCTCTTTTCATGGGCTTGAACTTCCCTTTCAATTCTAGCTTCATCACTCTGCAAGGGGCAAAAAAGATTGAAAAAACTCTTAACCTCTTCTCAATAAACAAGCTAAATATACTCATCAAGTAATTTACAGTACCTTGCGCTTCCGCTCCATCTGGATAATGTCTTCATTATTTGAAGTAAAGGCATCTTCATTAAAAGGGGAAGACAAATGTCCCTGTCTGCCTTGCTGAGACAAAGGATTGGCACTTAATGTCTGTCCTTCACCACTATAGTCCCTAGACAAATGCCCATTTGCTTGGGCAAGTGGCAAAGCTTTGCCAGTAGAACCAACAACAGAAGATTCATAGAGGTAAGCTGAGCCAACTTGTCCATATGAATCAGATCTGATCTTCAAATCACCATGTTCATGGAGACCACTTGATGTTGCCTGTTAGAAACAAATTTGAAACTCTCAAAACTTAAACCAAACAAGTTATTTGTGAAAACAAAATGTCAAATCTTTATCATGTGATAGTGATTTTGAAAAACATAGCTATCACGATCAGTTTAGTAGACATCCAACAAAACAAGAAAAGCAAAGATCACCAACCATAGCAAATTAGCATCAAAGCAAGAAACATATACTACATCCACTAAGTAATCATTCAAACCACTTCCAGTCTAAATTTCAATAAAGCATTCTCCCCACAAGTCTTAATCTGGTTTCAAGAGTGACAAAGTGCCCAAACAAGGCACTGAAGCTAGCTGAATTAATTGCATTGTATTCCTCAGGTTGTCTAGGTCTCCAATGGATTGCATGATGTCACATATGTAGTCACCCAAAAAGCATTTCCACTAAATTTCCTCATGGGAAATTCATGGTAATGTTAACTTTGAAGCAGAAATGCAAAAGCAAAAAGATTTTTTTGGGGGGGGTGGGGGGAAATATAAAGCATAAAATTCCAGAGAATAAGATGTTTGATCCCTGAAAGACATTACACAGGAGAGTTTTTTAGTCCATGCAGAGCATAATAAGAAAAGTCTTTAGTAAATATCAAGAGGATCATTCTCAAAATCCAAAGCATGAGGCAAAAGGCAACAATGAAAGAAAACATCGTGGAATTTTTTCCCCAGGGGATGTGCTATGTCTTCCAGGAGGGGGTTGAGGCAATACATTGATAGCTAATAATGAAACTGAATGTGACGTATAATTAGGAATAACTGGCAAAAGGAACAAACTTTGATATGCTTGGGATCATATGGCCCATATAACTTTTTGTCATAAGAATGCCTGTATCGATCCCGATGCTCAGCTGTAACTGCCAAACAAGTAAACACGAGAAGTTAGCCATGACAAGTAAACTTTGAAGACCTGCTTCTTCATTTCTGTATACACCCAGAAACAGTAGAGCAACAGTAACTAGCATTTCACAAATATAGCTACAAGAACAATATTGGATGGAGAAACCGTGTGCATAGTTCTCTCCATCAGTAAACATGTCATAAGGGGAGTTAGAAAACAACTAAGAGAAACCTGTTATACCATCCTGGGTACACAATAGGAAAACAATATGGGTACATTAAAATTATTCTTGAACAGTACGTCCTTAACCCCCCCCCCCCTAAATTTCCTCCATCACTGAAATAATAGCACCTAAAATAGGTGCTAATCATATAAAGGTGAGATTCAATGTCATTTTCCACCAGCAGTTTTCTTCCTCAATTTTATTTAGATAAACCAGAAATAGCTGCTCAAAGGTGGCAATTGGAATACCCCTTAGGATAAATAAGATGATCATGTTACCCCTTAGGGCAGGGCAGCTCACTGATGCATGAGGCTCAGGTGCACAAATCTGAAACTATAGATTATGACATTAAGGAGATCAATCCCTTCATTACAGGATGCAGAAAATAAAACTTCCATGCATCATAGTTCAGTGACAGCAGATTGGAGACTTCAACAGTTCAGCCCAAATTTTGAAAAACTTTCCAAGTCCAATCCCTAAGAGCAGAATACACTTCATCATAGAATATGAAAGGTCAAAAAAATTTATGCAACAGTATATAGATAGATATAGAGTTACAGATCTTTGGATTAATCCAAAAATTTAACCAATAAGATGATCCTATGCTTCTCAAATCATGACAATAATTTGCCATGACAATAATCTACTTCACACACACTCCCATATGTACCTGAAGAATAAATCCAAAAGAATAGGCGGTAGAAAGTAAACCAAGAAGCAGACAAATGTGCCAAGTATTCACAAGATAAACTAGTAAATGGCATGATAACAGCATAAACTGATCAAACAAGTGTTTATACACACACACACACACACATATGCACATATATGTGTGTGTGGTCATACATATACAGTCAATAATTTAATTATAGATAAAAAATACAGATATTAAGCTCAAACAACAAGGACAAAACGTAAGTCATGTACCTATAGGTGCCCCAAAGGCACCAGGAGGCAACTCATCAAACTCCACACCAAGAATTGGGCCATCATCCCGTAAAGGTTCCCCTAATTGTGCCTCAACACAAGCAATCACTCTACGCTCCATTATTGCCCTGGGTGATTCATAATACCTTATTGGCACCATTGGCATATCATCCCCATTATCAAACTGGCTGGATCCAGAATCTGAGCCAGACACAGATCCTGATCCATTATCACTACCAGGCTCAGCCATCATCATTTCATCTCTAGGGGAGTCTATAGAGCCCCCTTTCCCCACTGTATTGCTGCCACGTGGCTTCATTGCAGCCATTCCTGCTGCTTCTTTCTTATCCTTCAATCTCCTATGACAGAACCACATTTGCAGCTGCCTGTCGGTCAACCCCAACTTCTCTGATAGCTCTGCACGGGTTGTCTCCGATGGGTATGTCTCATCTGTACAAACCACCAAAGCATATCAGCAAGAAACAAGTATTGAGAACACAACATATAGATAAGTAAATTACTGTAAGAATCCACACAATTCGTTACGAGCATGTAGTAAAGCATGCAAATTTCACAATTCCTCAAAAAGAGGAAAAAAATATCAAATATTTATCACCAAAATTGCATATACACAACATTCAGGAAATATTTATTCTCAGTAGAGAACTAACAACACATGATTAACATTTTATTTAAAAAAAATCAAAGGCAAATTAACCAGAAAAAATACAGAGAAACTAATTTTCACAGGAATTCACTGATAAACACAACCTAAAATGAATTTATGCAGATACACACACACAGATAACCGCAGACAGAGTTAAAACAAGATCACAAAAAATCAGAAAAACAAAAAACAATATAGAAATTGGGGAGAGCAAATTGGAGACGAAAGTAAAACAATAATAATGAACAAAAGGCATACTTGCATATGTTTTTTCAAGGATTTCCAATTGAAAAGGAGTCTTCATCTGGCGCTTGGGCCTCCTCGGCCCCTCAGGTGCACTGTGATTCAAATTCTTGTTGCTCTCTCCTTCAGAACCCGCCTCCATTGGCGCTGGAACAAACCCTAGAAATCGACGTCTCCCCCAAAAACTAGGGCTATATAGATAAGATAAACAGCAGCAAAACTGGTATACCCTTCTTATAACACGGAATCTAACTCGACACGGAGGACCCCAAAAGCGAGAAAATTTGGAAAAAAACGAGGCAAAAGCATTCGGCCCAGATGCAAGAAAATAGAGGTAAACAACAACAAATAACAATCACAACAATGGAAAAAGCAGGATAGAGATAGAAATAGAGACAAGTGGGATTGAGAATATAGAGAGAGAAACAACAAAAAGATAATTAAGAGAGAAGGAAACAAATTGGAATAATAATAGTAGTAGAAGATCGAGAGGAGGATTAAAGAAGTAAAATTAAAGGAATAGTAGAGATAGAAGTTGTTGATGTTGTTGTAGTCATAGTGCCTCCTCTTGGTTCCAACTCTGTCTAGAACAACAACAATTTCCATTGTTTTTGTTTTTAATTCCCCGTTTATTACCCTTTTCCCCCTTTTAATTATTTTTGGGACTTCCTTTCTTTCTCGTGTTTATGTTTGTGGGTTTTAAAGAAAAGAATTTCTTTTCGGTAGTTTCGTGTGAAAATCAATTGGAATGTGTGTTATTGTGCGTATGTGTGTGTTGTGTTAAAAAAGAATAATTGAACTGATGAATGATGATCCAGGTGTTTTTAGGTTTTTCATTTTCTTTTCTTTTTTTCTTTTTTTTCTTTTTTTCTTTGTTTTAGGAAGCTTGAAATTTTTTCTGGGTTTTTTCGGTAATTTTGAGGTTTTATTTTTTGACTTGCGAAGAGCGATCGTTTGTTCTTGGCTTCGGAATCTGTTTTTGTGGAAAAAGATCTGATTGAAGGATTTGTGGTTTTTGTTTGTGTGGGCTCCACTCTCTTCCCCGCCCGTTCCGCCTTCAGTTCTTATTGGGCTTCTTTGCCTTTCTTTGGACTTTTTTCTTTTTTTAATATAAATCCCGAAGACACCAATTCCATTCTCCATAGTCATATGGAAATCCAAATCTAATTAATTTCAGAACGCATCTACTCAGGGCGTTTGTTAATTTGGTCCTCAAATAGTTATAATTTTGAATTCTTTTTTAAACAATTAAATTTTAACTCGTTGAATGTTATGTTTATTGTAATTATATTTTTTTCTGTGAAATCATCAATCATGTATTTTTCTTAGCAAATTTACTTTCAAGATAAATATGTCCCCTTTTTTTAACTATCTTTTGCCAGTTTGACCTTTTTCCATTAATTGACTACCATTGGAACTAATGGTAAATTTGAAGGATATAATAAAGATATTAAAATTTAAGTTAAGATAATATATTTGTCTGTCTTTGTTAAAATTTATTTGGATTCTTAAGTCTAATCTAGTTGATGTTTCCTTGTTGTGGGATTCTTTATCTGTTTTTTTTTTATATAAAAAAAAAATCATTGAATTTAAGCATTACTTCGATACTTCTTAATCTTTTTCAGAATTGCAGTAACATACCCTTTTTTATATTATATCGATACAAAATGAAGTTAAATGAAAAGTTTAAAGAATCATTCAAAATTGGAAAGTATAAATAAAATATTACTTAAAAAAGAGGGCATGATAAAAAAATTCATACTCCATTTGAGAGTTATTGTAATTGAGGAGTATAGATAGATACCAACTGATCTAACATTTCTAAGTCTCTTGTATATTCTAATAAGGGTTAATTTCATACTCCATTTTTTATCAAAAAATATTAAATCTTCTTTATCTTTTAATTAAAACAATATGCTTCATTAATCTATTTAATTTTATCAAAATAGTATAATTTTTAAGTTTCATTAAGCCTCTTAAGCTACTAATAAAAATATATTAAATCTTCTTTCATCTTTTAAATTATTTTAATCAAGTATAATTTTATTACAATATATCTTTTTTTTGTCAATTAACGTTTTATTTTTTATTAACTCTTATGAATTAAGACTAAGAAAGATAAAATTTTATGAACTTTTTTATTTGTTTGAACATGTGAATAAAAAAAATATTGATTTAACGCATTATAAAATTTAAAACAAGAGAAAAGAAAAAATTGTGTTTATAAAATGTTCAAAATGTTTGAATTTCTATATTGGGTATTTTTATATATTTGGATGAATTAGTATGATTCATATATGAAGTACAAGGACGTTATCTTACAATATGAAAATCTTATTAAAACTTGTATATTTATAAAACATTTTTTTCCTTTTCTCTACTTTTTTTAATTTTATAATGCGTTAAATCAATTTTTTTTTCTTCACATGTTCAAGCAAATAAAAAAGTTCATAAAAGTTTATCTATTTTAGTAATATTTTTTAAATTTATGAGATTAATAAAAAAATAAAATGTTAATTGACAAAAGGATGATAAATATTAATAAAAATTATACTTAAATAAAATAATTGAAAATATAAAGAGACATGTTGAGATAATTGAAAGATTGAGGAAATGTATGATGAGATAATTGAAAGATTGAGGGAATGTAGCTTTCCATGAAAAGTTTAAAAGTTAATGAATACTAATTATACTATAACATTGAATAGATCGGAAGCATATTGGTTACATTAGAAGATAAAAGTGAATTTAGTATTTTCTTATATAAGGTGGAGGGAGTTTAGTGAAATTAACAATTGTGATAATATATAGTTACAATTAGAAAAGTCAACTATAAATTTCTTGTTAAATAGTTAAATTTAATCATCTTATCTAAACTTTTAGAACATGTAAATGTTTTGAATTTTGACTCCATTTTTACAATGTTACTCTTTCACAGATAATCATTTTAAAGTAAATTTATTTAGAATTGTCATTTTAAAGCAAATTTGCTCAGAATTTACAACACGTAGAAATTTAAGAGTAGTTTTCGTCAATGCACTTTGCTACTTAAGAATTCTAATGTCTAGGATTGCAGACGAATAACGTTATTAAATCGATCCGTGCCGTAGTACGGTTTGAGCACATAATTTTGACAAATTACTTGCAGATCTGCTGCACATTGGTTGCATCCTGGTCTTGGCTATTTTGACCAAGTTTCGGTCTTGCCACATCATACCAGTGACTACTCGTAGTCGTAGGTGTACAAACGCATATTTCATAATACACACACTTATCACACTGGCTAGAAGGAACACTTGCTTGTCAACCTGATACGCCTCGTTTCTGTTAAGAAAAAAATTCTAGAAGACATGTCATTCTTTAAGTGATGGAGGAGAAAACATGAGAAAGAGTGAGGTAGAAGATCCAAACTGCTATTTAATATGCCAGAAAACACACACACACAGAACTACATATAAACGAGTACAGTACGAGAGAACATAGCCTGTTTAACAGAATAAAGCTCTATTCACATATTAATCCTCACAATTTATGACTTACTTTCCGAACTTGTTATCCCAAAGTTGGCAACAAGAGATAGGTTACATTATTCTGGTCACTGCCAGTTAATTGAGAATTAACAATTGTCCGAACTCAAAAACAAAGAAAATTGATTTGAAGACTAATTACACAGAAAAAGATTGAATTGGTTGGTTTGCATCTTGAAAGAAAAGCTTTCAGATCTGGACCAAGATTTCTTTTAATGCACCTCTTCGGCCACCTCAAGCTGCTTTCTTTTGCTGGAAAGAAAAAGAAACAGAACTTGTAAGTAGTCCCATTCCTCATGCTCTCTTATTTGCGTCAATATTTAGAATAGCTAATGTTTTCTATGAATGCAAACCATGTTTTCTAGCAGGCATAGTTATCCTAGTAGTGATAGAAAAGTTTGAATGATAGCCTTACCCGTTTCTCTTCTTCCATCTTGGCCTTAAAGAAGGAGTAGATTGCCACTCCAGCAATTGCAATGACAGTTCCAATACCAGTTTGAGTTGAAATCTTGTTACCTGCAAAGATAAAATTGTTGGATTTTGGAGCTTACATTCACTAGAGAGGAACAACCAAAATCAAAGATGAGTTCTTACCGAAGACTATGATTGAGAATCCAATCACAAAGACACGTTTCAACACATTTCCAACAGCATGAGTTAGAGGAGCCACTCTCTCAAGCGTGTTTGTAGCTATCTAAGGAGTGAAATAGAGAACCACATGTTCAATCCTCTTGCAGAAAAGCATAATATCTTGCACTTGTAGCAGACGTGATTGAAGTGTTCATCAATTATTGCAACTTGAAGAAGAGATTTATGTCATCTTTATCAAGCATGATGCTAACTAGAATAGTTTTACTTACGATCTATTTGTACCTGATTATAAAGGTGGTAAAACATTCCGACCCAAAAGAGATCTGAGATCAACTTTGTTAAACCCACTTTAGCAATTGCATCAGTGAATCCTTGCTTCATGAGCAGGGGTCCTTCAAGCTGTTTGGTTATTAAGCATCTATCATAAAGAAGTGGAGAAGAAATAGGAAGCAAGACGATAAGGAAACAAAAGAACTATTCATTGATCTGAATATAAATCGACTCACAATTATGGCAGGAGGAATGCAGACAATGAGTGCAATAATAGATATGTAAGCATAGAGATTAGTACTGTCCATGTCCGTCTGCAAAATAGAATCATTACATAGAAAACAATATCCTATAATTATAACTCCAAAAGTTTTAGGCTTTTATAATGCCTTCCAAATAAACAAGCCCATGAATATTAAGAGTAATATGAAACATAACCATAGCTTTCTTTGAATATATGCTCCGGTAAGTGAAGGAAATGTTCGAAATCATAGCACTGATGAAGCCCGTCCAGTTAAAAGACAACTCAGTCAGTGATGCCATTGATACACCTGCATCAAGCAAAAATGCGTTCCATGTAGGCATATGAAATGACAATTTAAGTACATCTCAATATTGCAAAAGACCACCTATCCAAATGACAGAACAAGATTCAAATTCTTATCACAATTTATCCATTTACATCACAATTAAAAGCAAGCTATGTGATCAATAAACCTGCATCAATAATAAAATTCACAAGTAAAGCATATTTCCACATGTTTGAAAAGGAATTTATATGAAATATTTCAATATTTCATTATGTCTAACAAAAGAGAGAATGAAAAATAATCCACGGAAAGAACAGAACATACCAAGGACAACTGGAGCCAATGACAACCATAGAGTTATAGGAATCTGCTGCCCAAGGATAAACTGAGATGCAGCGGCATTGAAGAAAGGCTCAAGAGCTAATTGTAATTGAGAGAGAGAGAGAAACAAATAAGAAAGTCATATAGGGTAGGAAGTCATAAGCACAATGAATTCCTAAGAGACAAGCATATGCAGAAAATTCACCTTTGATTGTGTGGGTGAATGACACCGCCACTGTTGCAAATGAGACATTGCTAGTTATATGGCCTATTGCATGACAAACAGCAACAGGAATAAGGAGTTTCAGGAGATTTGAATCCATAGGCTGCAAGAAGAACCAAAAAGTTCAGCTAGAGAAAAAATCGATTAAGAATATGGACGAAGAACTTGCAACCTACTCAGTTTAGCAGATTAATAAGGTATGAGAAAAGAAGGGGAAATAGAACAGTAAAGAATTCATAATTTAGCACGTCAAAATACGTCTTGTATACTAACAATTTTCCATGACAATGAAACAGAAGGAGGTCAGGCCAAATTTAAGAGAGAGTGAGAGGGGAGGGGCTTCAATTGAGAATTTGGGGTCAGATAAAAGTCAATTGTGCCGCTTTCTAACTCCAACGGAGTGCTGCTGAGCTCCTGATACAGCGTGCTCTGGAGTAATTTTAATTGCTCTAGTTCGGTATCATAGAAAAGCAATGTGAAGCACAATGTAAATGTCAACTATGCACCTCTGCTCATGAGCTCCAGCAATAGGCCATGATTAATTTCCAAAACCATGCATCACATGCAACCTTATCTCCATGATTAATTGACAATGTGTAGATCTTCTTTGGCACAAACTTTAGGGCATAGAAAATTAATTATGATGCAGGGATGCCTCGCCATGATAAGTAAGTGCCAGAACAATGGGAAAGCGGAATAAATGCACAATTTCCTTTTCCTTTTTTAATATTAACATAAAAGTTCCAGGGCTATATACAATCAGCCATGCAAAACTAGTGGATCCTTGAAATGGCCAGTAAACCTAAAACTCTATGAATTTCTGGATTTTAAGAATGGAGAAGAGCACTCACAGCTCGCTTAGGAAGCCCAACGGCCCAGCTCACCAAGCAGTAGACCACGCCAACAAACAAATGAATGACCGATACAAAACTGATCACATATCCAAGAAGTTATCAGAATCCAAAGTAACAAGAGGAGAAAAAAGTAAAAATTAAAAAAAAAACTAATAATGTTCCTGATCTTTGCTTCATGAATTATGATTATTATTTAAAGCAAAGTATGTTGAGCATTAACCAGCAGAAAAAATATCAGAGAAGTACGTACTAAGGATAAGGAAAGTAATTGTAGATCTTCTTGTTGAGAATATTGAAAATCACGTTCAGGAAATACCTACAAAGAGAAGGCCAGGTAAGTAATTTCACATACATTAGCATTTACCAGCCAAGAGATTCGTGTTAAAAATGCGCGGGTACGAGCGCAATTAAGATGCGTACCACATGAAGAAGAAGAATCCGGTGACAAGAGCAGGGTATTTCTCCAAGAACCCCACCTTAGCATCTCTGGCAATTAAAGCGGGTCAGAAAATATTAATATCGGCTCATGAAACGGGTCGAAATGCAATTAGGAAACGGACCTCACCCGGCGGAATCGCTGCCCTCAGCCGGAGACGAAGCGGCCGCATGGCATGGCCGGAGGAGAACCTCGCGTTTTGGCACCGGAGATGCCTCGAGCAGAATTTCCGGCCTGAGTTGCCTTCCCCAAATTAAGTTCCCACCGTTACTAACGGCTCCAATTGACTTAGTTATCGGGAAACTAACAGCAGTGGTGCTGAGCTTACTAGTTGCTGCGGCTAGTCTCCACAGCCGCGGAAGGCCGTGAATGGTGGTGGCGCCGGAAAGCACGCGAGACTCCATTGAATCAAGAGAGAGAGAAAAATCAAGGGAGAGAGATCGGTGAATGGTTTTTTTGTAAGTTGGAGAAATGAGTCTTAGCTTAGCTGATGAAGAGAAGGAAAATAGGAAATGAGTGAGGAGTTGTGGCTGAAGTGCGCCGTGGAAGATAATTTGCGCGGGGAGAGTTTTGAGTGGTTGCTGTCACGTGACGAATGAGCGGTTCATATAATTTTGATTTTTATTTCAGTCTTGCATGTTTGTTGATTTGGAATTTCATATTCATTGGGCCATTTTCAATAAAATAGCTAGATAATATTTATTTCTTCAATTTGGAAAGAATCAAATTGATCTGATGCAAATTCTACATTCTCTTTTCATAATATTAAGAACCAGGATTTTTTTTCCAATGCTTTTCAGTTTCTTCTTGTTTTTTGGCCTCTTCTTGAAATTGGAAATACTAAATTCTAATTAGTAATCACATAGATTGTCAATTGTGATTTGAAATAAATTGACCTTCTTCAATGTGGGCTTTTCTTTTTATGATAAACAAAAAAAAAAAAAAGAGGACAAAGCCGTGAATGAAAAAGATAATTATTGAGAATTTTTTTATTAAGATGTTCAACTTAATTTGATTCTAAATTAGTCGAGATTTAAGGTAACTTTTGAATATCAGATACTTTAGAGAAATAAGAAAAAGGCAAATTTATGAAATGGTTGGAGAAAAGATAAAGAATTAATTGAAGAAGTGGATTACATGATGTGGAATGCGTATGAAATTACAGGAGGGAGGGGAAAAGGGATGGGGAGATTTTGGATTTTGAGGGCCTTATCTTCAGATTCTTATCCTCAAATGAGCGAGAGGCTTGTGAAGGAGAGGTTGTTAAATCCAATGGTTGATTTCCTTGAGCCTATTTTTCAACATCCTTATCAACATTGTTCACCCCACGACCTTTTCTGTTCTTGTGAGGGACTGTGGTGGGGGGCAGATAGCTCTCCATTTCACTCTTTACTAAAATGAATGTGACTTCTATCATTTCTCTGCCTTCCAATCTCGTCATCTATGGAAGTACCAAATTATTGATATAGAAATATTAAGGACTAAATTCCTTCCTCTGAAATTTTCGAAGTCAATTTCTAAAAGAGGCATTTTGTTTCCTCTTTTTCCTTTATTTTTCCCTTTTTCAGTAAGAAATAGAAGAAAGTTTTCCAAAAAATTACTACTCCGTTCCTCAACAACAACAAAAAAAAAAAAAAATTGCAATTACTATACTAAAGGATTTCTTTCATTTTCAGACACCTAAACTGGAACGGTCACATAAACACGGAAAGGAAAAGGAAAATTGAAAAAATGAAAAATTGCACGCCTTGCTTAAGAGAATATGAATAGATTGATCAGCTGGGCTAGATAACATAAGCTGAAATGTTTAGATACAAAAGCCCATTTTAAGCTAAGAATAACAAATCAGTCCATTGGGCTTCATTAGATACCGGTACTTTTCGTGTCGATTGCTAACATCTCACATCTTTGGACAGTTGGACTCTGGAGCCTGAAGCTTGCGTTACAGAAGCTCACCTCTGAGTTCTGACATTCAAAATTCACCTGCCACTTGCCGCCCGGTTAAATTAAGGTTTGCCTTCGATCTCATCTTCTGGAGCGTCTGCGATATTGATACAGACTATCTATACTTCGAAACAGCACACTGTTAAGTGCGAGAGATTAGTATTCGTATCATACGAATGCCTTCGACCTGCTCGACAAAATGCCTATAATGTTTAATTAGAAATTCGAGAAATCTCCCTACAATCTGCCTTCAATAATTTCAGCTTAAGCACTGTGATTCAAGATACCGGTGGAAAATGCGCAGTTTTTCAGTAGCATTCACTGCTGAGGCTGGTTAAAGAAACTGGTCCTGTTGGCTATGTTTTAGTTTTAGGGACCAAAATTCGCTCTTTTTTAACTAAAGAAATAAGTTTGAATTTGGAGGCCTGTAGAGAGGTGGGATTTTTATGAGAAGACGGGAGGCCAATGGAAAAGGAAAATTAGGAAAGAAATAAAGTGTTGTCATTATGGGCGGCAAGTCAATAATGAAATGGCCGAAACAAATCACATCAGCTCTAGTTGAACAACTGATTAGAGCAGAAAAGGACTTACAGAAAGCAATTCTTGTGTTTGATGCGGCAACGGCAGAGTATAGTAATGGCTTTCAACATGATCATACCACTTTTGGCCTCATGATTTCGAGGTTACTCTCTGCTAACCACTTCAGATCAGCAGAGGATATACTTGACAGAATGAAGAATGAAAAGTGCGAGATTACTGAGGACATATTCCTGTCGATCTACCGAGCTTATGGCAGGGTGCACAAGCCACTTGAAGCTATCAGAGTGTTTCAAACGATGAGGAAGTATAATTGTGAACCAACAGAGAAGTCTTATATCACAGTGTTTTCCATTCTTGTTGATGAAAATCAGTTAAACACAGCTCTAACGTTTTACCGGGATATGAAGAAAATGGGTGTTCCTCTTTCTGTTCCTTCACTAAATATTCTAGTGAAAGCCCTATGCAAGAACAGCAGCACAATTAATTCCGCTCTCAAAATTTTCTCTGAGATGCCCAAGCGCGGCTATATCCCGGATGGATACACATATGGGACTCTGATTAACGGTTTTTCTCGACTAGGGAAGATTAGCGAGGCAAAGGAACTTTTCTCACAGATGGAAGCAAATGGTTGCTCCCCTACCGTCATCACATATACATCTTTAATTCGTGGCTTATGCCAATGTAATAGTTTGGATGAAGCAATTTCTTTGCTTGAGAACATGAAAAGAAGAGGCGTTCAACCTAATGTGTTTACTTACAGTTCTATCATGGACGGTCTTTGCAAGTCTGGCCAGTCTTCACGAGCCATGGAATTGCTGGAGGTGATGATTCTTGAGCGCCAGGTTCCTAACATGGTAACTTATAGTACCTTAGTTCATGGGCTCTGTAAGGAAGGCAAACTTCGTGAAGCTTTGGAAATATTTGATCGCATGAAGCTTCAAGGTGTGAAACCTGATGCAGGCTTGTACTGGAAAATTATCAGTGGCTTTTGTGATATTGAGAAGTTCCAGAATGCAGCAAACTTTCTTGATGAAATGGTTCTTGGGAGAATCTCTCCTAATAGACTAACGTGGAACCTTCATGTCAAAATTCATAATACAGTACTCCAGGGCCTTTGCACAAAGAGTGATGCTAATCGGGCTTTCCAGGTATTTCAAAGCATGCGCACAAGAGGAATTTCAGTTGAGGACAAATCCTTTGGGTTGCTGGTTAATTCTTTTTGTGAGAAAGGAGATTTCCACAAGGCCTCTCGAGTTTTGGACGAGATGGTGCTTGATGGGTGCATTCCAGATAAGGGAACTTGGAAAGCCATGTTGAGTGGGTTCTGGGATAAAAAGGAGGTCATGGAAGCCGCTAAATTGGTACACAAAAAGCTGATGGAAGAGATTTGTTGAGGAATGTATTTGATATATCATTGCAGCTCTATGATCTTTGGTAATAACCATGTCTAATATTGATTGGTTTGAATTTGCTTTAAAATTAAGAAAATAGCTTAAACGGCATCAAGTAATGAGAATAGAGGATGAGAAAATCACATATTCCTAGGAGTGTGAATAAGCCATTGCAGTTTTTCAATTACAGCGATACCATGGTGAATTTAGAACTTAAAAGTTACGTAGTTCTGAAGCAATGACAAAACTCAGAGCAGATGAGATTTTACAAGAATTAAGGCCCATGAATTTGTCTTTGCTTGATAGGTCTCTCATGACTCGTGCTAGAGTGATATATTATTCTTAGGTCACTAGGAAAATATTCTTGCTTCTGTTGTTTCAATTTATTGTGGGGTCTTTCTTGTGTTGGTTCTTTGACTCTTCTAAAACTTGTAGCAAAAGCCTTTAGGCTGTAGATTATATTTGACTGAATCTTTTTGAAGCCTAATTATTTGGGTATATGCATATCATCCATTTCAAGTACAGATCATCTTTCAAGGGGATAATTCTGCTGGGACGAAAACAACACGTTTGATCAAGATAACACACTTGTATTCTTATAAGAGAAATGTATACATAATAACATGGGTGAACAAAGTGGCAACCTATTAGTTAGCAGTAAGGGGGAAACCAATCCCGTGGCGCTTTGAGGGAAATGCAACAAATAACAGGCTGCATATAACTCCAATTCCAACTGGCAGCGCAGTCAGGAGCTCCTGGGTTTCATCTGATGGTGATGGGTAGAAACAGTTCACAACATTTTGATCGAATAGTGCAGTAGCTGCAAAAACTGATATTGACATAAGAGCATGCATGAAGTCTATAAATCGGATTCTGTAATTTCCTGCAACTTGAGGTGGTAGAGTTGCTGATCCATCAATGATCCACATGCCATGGAGTGTGGCAAATCCATAGCAAAGATTCCCCTTTTGATCCTTGAAACTGTCTGTAAAGCTCAGGAGAAAACATGACAACCCACAGAGAGCTATAAGAGCAGCAGTCAAGGATCGTCCTACTGCATCGCATTGACCTTGGCTTGAGAATATGGGTGCTAGAAGTTGAAAAGCAAGAACTGATCCTGTGGGTAAAAGATTCGCCAGATGAGCTGTGCTTTCAAATGTCTGACTTATTGCTCTCTGTATGAGGTTTTTTTCTACTTCTGGTAAGACTGACTTATCCAGAAGGGGTGCTATTTCTTCATGATCATGACTCCCAGTCCCAGATGCCTCGTTTTCCACATTGATCTCCATTTCTATGAATCTTCAATGCCGAGTCCTATCTGGTTCCCTCATTAAGTTTCGTATTAACTTGATGCCTTTATAAATGAAGGATACAATTGAGTGGAGGAAAAGGGAGTAAAAGCTGGCTAATGATGCCTTGCAAGGAACAGAAACAAAGCAGCTTTCACCCTAATTCTGGTATGGGATTTCGCTTTTCATGTTTGGTGTTTATAATTTGCAAGTAAGAAAGTTAACAAAAAAGGCTTGTATGATGTTTCTAAAGCTCTCCTGGCCGTTACAAACTTCCAACCTCTTAGATATTTTATTCTATATGGCGTCAAACGTTCTTTAAGCGCGGTTTCCATGATTTCTTTTTTTATTTGGGAAGCTGTTTTCCAAGTTTTATCAGAAACTAGTAAGAGTTCGTATAATTTTAAGGAGGCTACTTTTGGAAGATGTTACGTTCTAAAAATGTGTTGCTTTCTCGTGAGATTTTTGTTTTCAGAAGCGATATCCCGTGTTTCATATGCTGCTTCGCCTATACTTTTTCTTCCTGCATGAAAGGAGTAATAAAGTTTCAAACTTGGATTCTTAATATTTCTATGTTGCGTCATCAAGACTTATCCGCCATATGAGAAGTTTCTGAGTCTGGTCAGGCTTTCGCTTCGTGATAATCTACGATGGGATCATAACACCAAGGTGATTTGTCTTTTAGACGCAAGTGTGACTATTTTTAACTCTCAATTTGAATTTTTTTCCCCCGGTTTTTATAACTAAGATATCTTCACTGCTTGATATTGTTCATTTTGCATAATAAATTTGTAAATTACATGAGAAAATTAAGTAAACAAACTCCGACGTTGACAAATAATAGCCATCTTCTTAAATGTCTTATCAATTGGGGGTGATAGTGGAAATGTTGACAGGTAAGTCACCCTAAGATTTGAAATAATAATTCAATTGTAAATTTATTTTTCATTGATTAATATAATTGTGTAATATCCCCATGACCATAAGATAGGAAAGGCAACGAGGGCGGGTGGAAGTAGAGGTCCAAATTCTAGTCTTTAAATTCCCTGTCTCTATTCATACTACCCTATATTTGTTATTTCCTCGTTTTTTATCCATCCTCACTTTAAAAATATTGGAAATTTCCATTCTCATTCCCATTGAAATGAATTCATCTTAACCCCTAAGTGAGGAAATGGAGCTAAAAATTCTCACTTTCATCCGCTCTATTTTAAAAACTAGAATATTAGGTAATTTCAGTGGAGTATGTCAAATTCATGGCTCTTCTACATGCAAACATTTTGCTGCTCTTTAGGGTTATACAAGGTTGATTTTTAAAGGTGATTATCAACATGGTGAACTCTTTTGAGAGTGATTTATTTTTTATTAAACATATAATCAAATTGATTCGTGATTCTTTTTGTGTTTTTAAGTCATTTAAGGTTATTCACATTTATTGTGATGGTAATAAGTCGACTCATTATCTTCATCAATTAGATTTATCAATTTCTTTTCCTCTTGAATGGTTTCAAGATTTTTCATCTAATGTACTCTTTTACTATTTATCTAATTAATGTTATTTATATTTTTTTCTCAAAAAAAATAATATTAGGTAATTAAAGTTAAAAGTTTAAAACTGTTATGCTAATATTATAATAAATATTTAAAAAATTATAAAAAAATATTAATATTATATATAATTATATATAAATATGTATGTGTATATATTTTCTTTATATGTGTGTGTGTGTGAAATAAGAAACTCTCGTCCTTAATGGGTTGCCTAGGGATGGTGGTCTAGTTTGATGAGGTTGGAAATTTATGAATTATATAATTAAGCCCGGAAAAGCTCTTTGGGGATTTCTTCGAAATTGTGTACGGGAAACGAATTCGATGAGCCAAACTGGAACCCCTCGGTCCGATGGACCAAAATCCCATTTTCAGAAAAGAAAGGATCAAAAGAAAAAAAATGACCTTTGCAGGTTTTAGTACCTTGGCTTGGCTACCAGTATTTTTTGAAAAATAAAATCATACTTTTTTGGAGTAAAGCTAAAATCCGTATTCATTGATGAGAGAATCCACAATAAGAAGAGAGAGAGATGAAGGTGGACTAAAGGGGGCCTATTCTATTTCCGGGCTTAAATTATGGATTTCTGCCCTTAGTTCGAAATCGTGAACCAGGCCTTCTTCAAGAAAAATCGAAAGCCCATCCAATTGGATTTGAATGTCTAATAGAGCATTTTTTATCTCTAATTTTATTTTTTTGAGAGAATATTTATCCATTTACTTTCCGTAATTTTGCCTTTTTGCTTTTTGCTTTTTGGGATCTTCCTTTCCTATTAAGTCTTATTCAAAATATTTGGGGTGTTTTCTTTAGGGTGGATCTTATATTCTAAAATATAACTTATGATGATACAATGTTAATATCAAAAGTCATATGTTAAATATTATAAAATTATTTAAATATCAATCAATGTCATATAATTACATTGTCAAAATAAAAATCTTTTTCAATGAATACGGTTAATAATCCAATATAATTCTACTTGTCATTTGATTCTTTCAAATAAATCAAATTTCTATTTCATAATAAAAAAATTTTAAAATATTTTTATTATTCAATTTCTGAGTTTGCATGTCAAACCTTCTATCAAGATATGACAGCATCAAAACACGTCAGCATGATATTAAGTTAAAACTTTATACATTAAAGAAAAAACTCTTCAATGGTACAATGTGTTAAAAGTCATATACCACATCAGTAAAAATAACATGTCTTTATTTTTTTGTCTCTAATGCACAAAGTCTTAACTCAATATCATACTTATGTGTCTTGACATAATGTTTTACATGCTGACTTAGAAATTAAATAATAAAATTATTTTTTAAACTTTTGATATTGATATTGCACCATTGAAAATGATCTTAGTAGATCTTTTCTTTCTTTTTTTCTTCTTTATATATATATAAAGGGTGGATCTTTTCATTATTTTGGTTGCTTACCTTTAGTCTCCAATTCTTTGTTTTTTCTTTCCCTTCTTTTGATTTCTTCTGATTTTTAATGTTGTATGTCATATTTTAACTCTGTTTAACTCAAAAAAAAAACCTGTCATAAAACTAAGGTCACAATACGTTATATCAAATAAATAAAAAATGTGGCTTTTTAAAAAGAAATTGAAAAAAGATTGCAACACTTTAAAAACTAATAATTTGGTCTGAAAAAAGAAGGGAGTGATCCTTAACATACTTTTTTTTTTGCAATTTAATTTTGTAATGGCTTGTTTTAAAAGGAACTCAAATAAAATAATTTGTGAAAAGGACAGACCAATTAACAAAAAAATATAGTACTTCCCCAGAAATATTTAAGTTTTCCACCACAATTAAACTATTTGATGTATTTGAAAATATTTTTTAAAAATATCTATATTTATTTTGACATTTATTAACATAGAGTAGGAATCTTGTAAAAAACTAGTCTGAATTAGGTGACTGAACCTTTTATGTAACATGAAATAGCAAGAAAATCATTATCTTATATATGCTGGTTGAGGAGTCATTTTTTATTTTATTCTCTTATAATTATAAATAAAAAATTAAAAAGTTGGGGATTGTTGTATATATGATTATGTGTAGAGGATTAAAAGGTAGATGGATTGTTACAGCTAATTAACTAACTCTAGGATTTATTTACACGAAAAATAAAATCCAGTATATTCTTATTGGAATTAATAGTTAATTAATATCCAGCAAGTTAGGTGTCGTTACACTCTGGAAACAAGCTTACGTTAGAAAAAAAACTCTTCATATCCTTTAATCAATGTGATTGGGAAGAGGGCGGAGATGCATATAAATTACTCTTACAAAAGAAAAAGGGTAAAAGCGTTGATACTTCAACTTTTCAAAAATTTGATTTTTACGTTCAGACTTTTTTTGTTTGATTTTTACACTTTAACTTCAAGAAACTATTGAAATTAATATTTTTAATGTGACAATCATGTTACCAATTTCATTTTTGTCATTCCCTTTCTTCATCAGTCTTCCTATGAGCATTTTCGAATAACCCTCAAATTCTACCAATTAAACAAATTAATCAATCTTCATCTCTTCGAATTTTTTGATCTTGTTAAGTCTTAAACTTGACAATCATCCCCAAGTTTCTGCAGGACATCTCCTGTATTCATAGAAAAAATATATAGAGAGCTGCCCCATCAAATGCCCAACTTCAATTGACCTTGTAGGCCCATTTCCACTTCCCCATGTACTTCCTTTTAATGGTTGGATGGTCATAAGCAACAACACTTGCAGATTGTTTCAATGAAGTTTTATTTTGAGATGGAAAGATGAGAATCTTGGATTTGCAGAGGAGGTGACATACTTTGAAAAACCAGTTGAAGCTGCTTGACAAAAATGCCCCTTCAATGGTCATGTGATTATCACATGGTTTTAGACCGTCAACCTCTAAAGGCCAAAACTGACAGTTAATTTCAATGGTTTGTTGAAGTTAGAGTGCAAAAATCAAATAAAAAAAGTGTGCAAAAATAAAATTTTTAGAAAGTTCCAATGTTACTAACATTTTTTACCCTAAGACAAATCCACTAATTGAGTTATTGATTGCTTATCTTACTAGATGTTGGCGATTAATCCTCATTCACTTAGTAGTATGTAATTTAATGTTTAAAATAAAATATTTACTTTATTGAAATAAGTAATTTTTCAATTAAATTTCAACAAATAACCTCATTAATTCAAGAACTTACATTTCACTAATTCATATATTTTCATAATTAACCACATTAATAAGAATTATATTTTTATAGTCAAATTTTTTTCTAAATTTTTGTATTAAATTAAATATATAATACTAATGGTAATTGCTTTGTCACAATTTTCTAGGTTTATTTTTCTTTTTCATTTGTACCAAATTATAGGCTTAATTTCTTATTAAAAAGATAATATATTTTTTAATCGAATAAAATATTATTATTTAAAGTGAGAAGTACAATTTGAATAACAATTTGTGAGTAGATTGTTAAAAAAAATACATATAATTGATGATAAATTTTTTAAAAATTTATTAGTATTTCTAATGCTCAAACTTTTTAATATAAAAATAGTATTTTATGAATATTATATAAAAAACGTAATTTTAACAATATTAATTATATTTTGAAAAACTAAACAAATCTATCAATTAGTGACAAGTGAACATTAAAGTTTTAACATTAAAGTTTTACATTGAGTTCAAGATGGTCGAGACGGTGAAAGTATTAAATTTTGTTTTGTAGTACTAAGGGTAGAGCCTACCTGACGGCTAGTTAGAAGTTTGAGGTTAGGCTGAAGAAAAGAAGATAGAAATAGCCGCATCTTTCTTGCTTCTTGGAAGTGGTTAAAAAACAAAGGTTTCATGATCATCATTTTCCAATTTTTCATGGTTTGCATGGATTCATTCTTCTTTATATAAGACTAAAACACAGAATAACCTAAAAACTTGAATTTCTTTTGAATATCCCTTGTCAAAAAGTTATTGAATTAGGGTATCTGATAGAAAGTTTTAGCAGATTGGATAGTTCTTTTCGGGTAATTAACATAAGAATATGCTAGCTAGTAGAGATCATGAGACATTGGTCCCTCTTATTTAGTGGTTTTACTTTTGTAGCATTTGTTTTCCTTTTCCTAGAGGAATCTCAAGATACATTTTTGAAAAGGTGAGGATTCGATTTGCAGCCAAACTGAAAATTGGAAGAAGGTATCATTTTGTTTCCTCAAATTTAGGACATTTTAGGAGTCAGATGAGCCCCATAACAATGATAAATCTTCCACTGACGTTAATTTTCTCTCATAACCTATGATTTCATATTTTCCTACTGTCCCCACGTTTGGCCACCAAGAAGGAAGATGTGATCATAGATTGTTGTCTCACTGTAGTAAAGTGAGGGACAAAATACACAGGAAAACACAATATATAACAAAAAGAAGATTTTCACAAACATGTATGTTGAGGAGAAGAGTACTTAAAATGTAGCTCTGTGCAAAACATATGTAGTGATATTCCCCATGCCTAAATGAGTGACTGTTTGAATCTTGCTTTCATCAATTGGTTCCTTTTTTTTCCAAGCCTGCATTGATTTACCGTTGATCTTATAAACCATGTCTTTCATACAACAAGGGCTGTTTCCGAAAGCAAAAAGTTTCATCTTTTCATGAGAAGACTAATGATCCTGTTCGAGTATTTTAGTTCTCTTTTTATTTTTCCTTTTTACTAAACTTTTTTATTAGTAATACTTTCTCCTCCAATTGAATGTTGACACTTGAGAAAAACTTTTGATCTTAAAGAAATTACTACATTATTTATGTTATTAATGTAGCTAGTAGTGATATGATATCATATGAGTTAGTTGGGTACAAATTTCTTAAATTAAGAATGTTACTAATTAAATTTTAGATTATAAATATATTAGTATTCAATTTTGAACAATAAGTGTGAACATTCATATCATCATTATTGAAAGGATTTTTTTGCAGATAAGAGCCAGGTATTGCATGTCCCGTTAGCATTAGAACATGGACAAAATCTACGGCCTAGAGTGCAATATTGGGGGAAAAAAAACTAGTATAAGCCAACTGGAATTAGAAGAAAGTAAATTACATGCAGAATCTGCCAATTGAATTGATCTTTTACATACGATCATTTTCCCAACAAATTGTTGTCTTTTCCTTTTCCGTTCTATTCACAATTTTCACATTCCTTCCTTTGATTCTGATTGTCATGGACAAAGTTTGGCAGAAGGGATAAGGTTACAGCTACAAGCAAGAAAGGTACAGGGCATTCTACAAATGTCCCCTCCATCAAATCACTCCCCGAACTAATCAAGTACTGTACTAATTAAAATTTTCTCACTTTCCATTCGTTTTCATTTTCAAGAAAAAAACTGTTATTTTTCCCTGTGAGTAGACTGATCAACTCTCTCTTGTTCCAGGCACTATTTGATGTTGTTTACATGTTTATTCTTCTAGAGACTCGAATTTGGTACATCAGGCCCCTCTTTCTCTTGGGCTTACGTCCTAATCTTCAGTCAAAGACTGTTGTTTATTGTGGACTTTGAAGAGTAATTTGGATTCGTGTGTCTGATTGCAAGAAGAAAAGGAAAAATATAATTGAGTCATACCTATTACAGAGATGAATATTCTTGCAAATAGGTACCTTTGATACTGTGATTAGTTAAGATTGGTATCATGATAGAATAATTATCTCTATTATTATGGTGGCAGTGCTGTGATTAGGCAATCTGAATTGTTAAGTAGCCATTAGTTGAACTAGGGTCCCATTACATGTTCATCCATCTCTTCCCTGCTCCACACAAATTGCATTTCCACAGCTCTTCCTTGCGATTCCAATGATAATTTTGTAACAGTTGTGAGAAATGTGTTCAGTGAGCTGCCCAATTTGCAATCAATTAATCTAGAAAGCAAAATATACTTTAAATAAACTTGCAAGATTTGCACAAATTTGACTGGCCCATTATTGTATTGAAATTTGAAAAATCCATGTAAGTTAAAGAAAGATTTAGGGCAAGAAGGTTAAACCTCTATCTATGCATTTAGGGCAAAGCAATTTAGAGAGCAAGCATATATAAAAGGATGTCAAAATGAACTTGAATCTATGATATGTAACTTGTATCAATTTAGGCATGATTTTGTTTTAATATATAAGTCGAAAACGTATTCTAAAAATATAAGTTATTTAAGTAATCTAATAAGTATTTATTATTTTTTAAAAACAAAAAGATTACCTTCATTCTCTTACACATATTACACATTAAGTTATCTTAGGATAATCTAATAAAAATTACCCTTAGTTTCTCCTCAATTTAATCAAGAACTTTTTAATAGAGTTTAATGAAAAATATTTTATCTTATGAACTTTTTAATACCGTTTTATTTTTAGTTTCTCTTCTTTCCAATACTACTCAGGGGAACAACAAGCTCGACACGTTGAAGAGCATGTGCTTGGTTACTCCATGGAGTGATAATAAATACACAGCAAAAGGAAAAGGGGAAGCATGGAGGGATCCATTCCAAGTTGAACCCATAACTAGTTAATTACAAAGTTGAGGGAAAAGGGCAAATACCAGAAAAGAAGAGAAAGTAACCAGAAGATGCAAAAAGATAATATTTTTCCTCAAGCAGTTGAAACAATATAGTATAGCTTTTCCGCTGAAAAGGGTGTGAGTGTCTGTGTGAGAGATGTGCGATGGTGGGATTGGCGCAAAGAGGCGTGGGGTTGAATGATAAGAAAGATGGCAGTGTGTGATTTCTGAAGAACGAACTCAAATGGGTTGATGACTAATATGAAAGGCTTTATCTGTACTTCGTTAATCTAATTTTCAATCTTCCATTGTAGTATTATTATTAATGATCTGGGCATTGCTTTTGCATCAAAGTTTGTAAAAGGGTTTTGATAATAGGGTCCCATTCAAAGATCTTCTTGGTGATTTCCACCTAGCAGCTTCCAATCTTCGTAGAGTGATGAACGGTCAGAGCAGAGCAGCTATAAAAGAAACCACATTTGAATGCTTAAACAAATCTCGTAAAAAGGACCCTGTCATCATTGAGTTAGTAAGTTGATTACCTTTTGAGTTCTTTATGGAAGGACCATTCCAAACATCGAAGTGCTCTCAAAGGCCCTTCAATTTTAAAAATTGGTACTCTTTCAGTTTTTAAGTAAGTACTCCCTCGGTCCCCTTCATCCAAAAGACAGTGCGAAGGAATTATACAACTAACTAAAATACTTTCATTTTGTGAAATATAAAATAAGTATAAGTAATATTATAATGAACTTACAAAATTATTTTAAAAAGTAACAAATTCGTCTTAAATTCTAGAACAAACAGAGTTTGCTTTTAACATTTTATTTTTTTAGATGGAGTGTTGTAGTATTTTAACTCTAAGTACACTTATTAAGAATATGTGAGTATTTTATTTTAAAAATATATTTAAATTTATTTCTATAATTTTTATCTCTCTTAAAAAATGAATAGAACTTTAAATATAAGGGTGTAATGTTAAAAAAATTATATCATAATTATGTATTAGTAATTATAAAATAAATAAGGTTTTGAGATAAAAAGTGAAGGCTAAAAGGACTTATATTTAAAAAAGAGATAATGTAAATTTATATCCATATCTCTTAGTTAAATTGAAATCCCAACATTGTTAAAAGCTAATGCTGTACATTTTTTATCCCCCAAAGGAATTTGGATTGGAAGTGTTCTAAACACATCTAGCTAGTAATAATCACATTAATCATGAAATGACTCTTAAACTAAACTTCTTTAGCTATAATTCCTTTTCTTGACTCATTTTTAATAACAGAATTCTCAGCTCTCATAAATTTGCATCCTCAAAGGACAAGGTAACCAGATCTAGAAATTAAAGTTGAATGTTAGAGAGAGAATGCATTGTTCCTATAACTTACCTAAAAATGTCAAATCTCATCCAAGAAATTCCACTCTCTAAATGAAGAAAGCCAACAACCTTTCGACTATAAAAATAGTTAATCGTACAAATAGTTACAGTTTCAACAACTAAGCCTGTTTGCTCTGCTGCAAAAAGAGTCGCAGTCCTATCCTATACTTGCAAACCCATCACAAATTGAAATAGTACTACAGTAGTTGTGATATTTACTTTGGAAGGATTATGTTGTTTCCCATAACATGCAAGGTGGATCCATGGTTGCCAGCAAAAAAAAAATGTCCAGTCTTCTACAGTTATAAATAACACACTCTTATTCATAGTCTTCACCTACATTTGATTCTGTCTCCACCTAATCTTCCAATTTTTGTTATTTTTCACCTTATTTGATTTGACTCTTATATATAAAATGATTCGACTAATTCATTATTCCTCTTAATGTAAAAAGGCATACATTACTAAGAAATTTGCTGCCTTACTTCCTAATGCAATGAGAGATTTTATGTTTGGCTTTCTATACAATTTAACGTTATGATTTTTCACCAAGTAAGAATCAGACTTTATGAATATAATTGAATTGAAGCCCCACCAAAGATAAAAGAAGACTAATGCTCTAGGAAAAAATATATATACACACATAAATTACATGATACTTCAATGCTAGGGATGTTAAATTTGAAATTTAATGACCATATTAAATTGAGAAAGAATGCATACAATGGCAGTGATTGATTCCTAAAAGATTGAGAATGACTATATATTCTAAGAGCCAATAAAAAATTTGCCTTGTGGAGTACATTTTCATTCTCATCTGAATTCCTAAATGAACTTCATACTACTGAATTCTTACAGGATAAAAAATGGCAAGTAAATAATGTTGGCGTGGGAATTAATCATTTATACTTACCCCTGAAGGCGAGAAACACGCGTCACGAGTGTGACAAATGGCGACCACCCTTTTAGTCTTTACTCATTGTTGGGGACAAAATCAAGTGTCCCTATTTAATTGCATTCCACCAATGTCAACTTACACTATCATTAAAATTTACTGCACGTTTGTACTAAGTACCAGTAGTACATAAGTACCAGATGCAGTAATTTCTAAATTTTCACATAATAAACAATTACTCTAATATTCTGGGTTTAAATACATTTTCATTTCGAATATTTGAAATTAAATATTTATTTTTATAAAATAATCATATTCTTTTATTTAAATTTTTATTAATACTTTTTTAACTTTAAAAAAATTATATTTCATTAATTAATAGTTTCACCATTAATTCTACAAAGATAACAAAATATGTTTTAAAAAGTATTATTAATTTTTATACTAAATAAAATAAAATGTATAGTAGATGAGTATTACTATTTAGCATGCCACGAAAGCTTGTCTCGTGTGATCCATTCCATGACCTCATTCGTACTCACGCAGGTGACACATTTTCCGTGCAGTGATCACTGTAAGTTTTCCACCTAATTCTTTCTGTTCAGACACGCCTTCCTTGCTTAATGTAGAAGTAGAACTGAAGCTTCTACTTTTCACTGTTTCTATCAATTACCAACGTATCAAAGAGATTAAAAGCCCTAGAAAATCAATGTTTTAGAATATAATTTTACAATATTAGTTTGTGATATTATTATGTTTTATCTATCTAGGCCCTCATCTTGATTGATTAAAATATATAAGTCGTTTTTAACTTCTTTTTTTTCTTTTAAAAGTTGTTTTTGAAATGTTTTTAATTACATCTCGCTTCTAATCTTAATTTATAAACTAAAAAGAAAAAAGATATTACATAAAAGCAATTAAGAAGATATTTTTCAAAATATTGTTTTTTTACTTATTGATAAGGTTGAAAATAAAAATGTTGTATTGCTTTCTACATTAAAAACTGAATATTCACATTTAACTTAGTCTAAAAATAAAAAATAGTAAAAATTTAAATAAAAAATTTGTTTGTTTTAGAAAAGTAAACATTTAATTTAAATAATTTCAAAATAAAAATGTAAATATTTAATTTCAAATTGAAAAAATAATTTTTAAATCAAGTTCTTAAGAATGCTTTTTTAATATCCAAGAAAAGATAACAAACCCTAATAATTTGAGCTGAAGCCACAGATGAGCATATGGGAAACGAATTCAGTACGTAAAAGGTAGGCCATGTATGTGGTGGGATGTCTTTTTGATGTAAAATTTGCCATAAACTCATCTCAATCATATCCTTCTGTAAAACATATTAACCAACCCACATGCATGAATCAATTGATTTTTTTTCTCGGTTGAAAATTGCTTTCATAATTCTCAGTTAGAGTCAAATGCAAGTTTAACCCTGGACCACTTGGCAGCTTTTTCCTTTTTCCTTTCTTTTGCACAAAAAATCCACCCAAGTTACCTAAATCCTGAGGTGTAAATAACTAAATATGCTCATTCCATAGCCAAAGTGATTATTGGAGGAAAAGAAGAAATTTGTATTTTACAACTCCTTATATTATTATTTTCATCACAAAATATAGATCATTAAACATTTCACATATATATTAACGATAGTTAATTATGATCGTTTTACTTAAAATACTTTTAAATTTAATTTTCTCACTCTCATTTATGAATATAATTTCCACTCTCTTTTAAGAGAAAAACATCAAATAGAAAGTAAAATTGGAAATTTTATTATAATTATATAATATAATACTATTATGAAATATGAAATAAAAACTAAAATGACTTACTATTTAAAACAAATACTCCATATGTCTCAAATTATAAGACTTTGAAATAATTACACACGTATTTAAAGAGTTTTAAAATATCATTATTTATTATATATATTATTTTTTAAAACTAAAATGATTTAATATGATATATTTCATTTGTCCAAAAATATAGTATACTGAGCCCACTTTTTTATACATATCAATCAAATATTTTTGTTTCTAAAATATACTTAATTATTATATATTAGAAATAAGAAAGAGAAAATAAAGTTAGTTTTGAGAAAAAAAATATAAATGTTTTATTTGAGAAAATAAGATAGATGTGAGAAGAGAAATAAAAATAAATAAGAAAACCAAATTTTCATTAGGTAGAGAAGCCAATTTCCCCTCCTTTGAATGAAACACAAACCAATTTGCTAGCAACTCTATCTTTTATATATATATATATATATATATATATATATATATATATATTCAAGTGAACCAGGAAGAAATAATCCTCTTATTTAAATGGGAAAATTGCCATCTTACTTACTTTTAATATATCATTGACCTATTTATTAAACACTGTCCATTTCATCATAATTTTATTTAAAAACTTTTGGTGATCATCATGTGTATATATATATATATATATATATATATATCTGTGTGTGTGTGTGAAACCACACAAACATTTTATATATCTATAACAATTTAAATTGTCCTTACATTGTAATTTAAAGGGGTAAACAAATCCATTTGGTTTGCAGTTTTTTTTTATTTTTAAAATGACCATATTATAAGAAGAAATCAGGAAGTGGAAAAAAAAAAAAAAAGTAGCAAAGTGAGAACACATTTGGCCGGTGTGTTGAAACTTGATGGTGACTCTTGACTCTTAATTAAAATGATTTAATATGATATACTCCATACACCCAAAAATATAGTACGTTGAGCCAACTTTTATATATATCAATATAAAATATTTTGTTTTTAAAATATATAAAGGTTTTATTTTGAGAAAATAAAAAATGTAATAAATAAAAATAAATAAGAATAATATTAGAAGTTAATAGTTAAATATCATATTTAATAAATTATATTTTAAAATTAAAAAATTAATAATTTATATTTTTAAATAAAAGAAATATAAAATAATAAAATAAGTAAAGATAATATTATAAACTATAAAAAAAAGTATCAAAATATGCATATTTTGAGATAAGAGATTTTGTTTCTATCCTCTTATATTTTGGAATGGGGAATATAATACTCCACAAATCTCGACAATGATTATTGGATTTTGAAGGTCTAGAAGACACCAAATCCTTAAAGAACGTTTAGCCGTCAACGTTGAAACATCCTGCCCGCATAGGGGAATGGGTTCATGTCTCCACAACGTTCCAAATTAAGGAGAAACATTCACAGCTCTTTCTTGCTTTTGGACTATTTATTTCTAAAGGAACAAATCTGGGCAACGTAAAGCGATAATAAATTTTTTGAAAAGTGCTGTACTAAAATTCAGATTTACATGCTTGTAAAGTGGTAGCTAAATCTTTGAAGATCTTCGTTTTTGAGCTCAAGAATCCGAGGCCGTCATGATCACTTCTCAAAATTTTCCATCAATTGCCTCATGATGACCAAGGAGTTAGAAACAACGCCTTCCAGCAATTTCAAGTCTTTTCTATTTGTTTCTTGGTCCATAATATAATGGTGCTATGTAATTCCCCTCTTCTCAAGACTTGAAACTTTGATAAATTCTACTAATGAATATTTACAGTTTTCATCTCATCATCTAACAGTGTAACTATTTGGGGAAATTGCAAAAAATGTTCCCTCAAACTGTTTACGATTATTTAATTACATAAATTATATTTTTATATTTATTTGTCATTAGATAAATAAAGACTATAATTGAAACATCATAAATAATTTCAGGATATAAAATTTTAAAATAAAACATAAATGATAGAATTAAAGAATTAGGAATAATTTGATAATATACAAAGATAAAATATAACTTAAAAGGGTATTTTTAAATATAAAAACTATTGTTTAAAAGTCTAACACGATAAATGAATTTCTAATAGTACCTAAGAAAGAAAGATCACATGTTTAACGCTCTTTTTTTTTTAGTATCATATTAAAACAGCAATAAAAATTAGTCTTTTTATTCAAATAAGAGTCGTGAATATGCAATTGATTAAGGTGTAATGTATTGAACAATGACAATGACCGTTGGCTAATGCCACACTATATAGATATAGTGGAATCCTTGAAATCCAAGTAAAAGATCAACTACGCAATCATTTTTGTAAGACAATTTTGTCCAATCATGTTTTTTGTCTACGAGACATTTTAATACAATCTGCTACTCATCTTATTAGCAAAAAGATTCCTTGTCACTTTTTACCCTTTTCTTTTCGTTTTCTAAGATAACAAAGAATCCTGGCTTACAGCTTACTTAAAAAGCTATCCAGAAGACTGGGTGACAATAGAACCATTGCAATTGACATTTAGCAGAAATGGTAAATTATACTTTTATACTCCCCCATAATTTCTGTATATATACCTATTGTCTTTAATGGAATGGCTGGCATACATAAATGAAAAAAAAATTATATTATATTAAAGAATTTTTAATGTGACATATTTGTTATTTAACTTCAGTTTAACTTCAATATTGCAATCCTGACTCCGTCACAAAAAAAGAGATGAGTAATTTAGAATGTTAACGCAGTTGGTCTAATTAGGCACCCCGACAGCCATTGAAACAAACGCGTGTCCTCTTAATAAGACTGTGATATAAAACTAGCAATTTAGCTCATGAGCTTGTAAGTCTCCAGCTAAGTTGATCATTTATTAGAGTGTTACGATTAAAAAAGTTTTAAATCACGTCTTTTTTTTAGTAAGAGTTAAATTCTGTTGACATGATTGGAACTGAATCCGGATTAGTCTTAAGTGAAAGAATACGAGAAGGTTTAAGAAAAATAAAACTAGAAATTTTTCATGGTAAAATTTCTGATCTAAAAAATTACCGGACAGAGGCCAATCACTATGGTGTGCACATTTGGGTTTAAAGATAATCAAGGATAAATCTCACGTGCTAATGAAATCTTAAGTTGCTCATTGAAGCTACAATGGTACAAATTGCAGTAATTTCATTCCCTCAAAGCAGACATGGTAATCAAGACGAAGAAAAATTAGCAAAATGTTCATTGTCGGGGTATGGTGAGATATCATGGACAACAAAATGGAAAATGACTCAGCAATGAGCATCTGCGTTAACAATTGTAGATCGGACTCTTCTTGTCATTAGCTTTATATATATAGTAGTTATTAAAATATGCACAGAGTTGACTACTTTTCATCTTATAATATGTAAACCACAACCAAATTAAGAATTAAAATTTTCATCTATTTATCAATTTGATCAACTGTTTTGACACATACACAATGTGTATAATAAGTTATTCTCAGCGATTGACCGCCCTTTTCTTTGTTTTTTTCTTCTTCTTAGTGATTGATTAACAGTATTTATTGGTAGTTAGTGATGGAGAATTAATTAATTATCATTTATATTACTATTAATAGTTGAAAAATATTACACTAACATAATACAGCTCGATTTCATGCATTTGAATTGATGCATTAAAAATATACTGCCAGTACTTTAGTTTCATTCAAGATGTGAAAGCCAATAATAAAATAAAGGACGAATTCATAGAACGGGAACCACAATTAAATCGTATCCGGTTCAAGTAAACTAAGGTCGGGGAGAAATGAAACCCTACTTCTTTTATTGACATAAAAGTGTTTTCTATATTTCAATCGCTAACTTCTACAGGGAAAATATATAAATATGCCACCTAAAAGGAAAAGAAAAAAAAAGGATAGGGGCATCAATATCACTGTTTAATTTGGCTGCCTGCCCTTCAAATTTGCAATCTTGATCTGAAACTGCTGGGTAAAGTTAAGACCTAATTTTGGTACGACAAAATTATGATAACATTTCGGAGTCTATTATGAATAATCTGCAGGGTTGTTGGCCAGACCCCAAGAACATGTAGTTATAGTCATTTCTTATAGAAACACAATTGTCGAAAACATCAACTTCTAGGATTGTGTTCAACTCCTACTGTCGAGCCATTGAAGCAAAAACTGTAAAATTACGTAGCAAACTGAAATATCCGGCCACGAAAGGAACCGACCATAATCACCGGAGCGGGCCAGAGTGTCTTTCCTCTTGGATGGTTTCTAAATTTTGGTTAAAATATTTTTCTGGGGAATTGGATGTTAGAATCTGAGTAATGATCAAAGGCCGGATAAAAAAAAAAAAGGAGAACTTTGGAACAACGCGACAGATGTTTACTGCTCCTTTTGACTTGAAAAGGTAACTTTGCTAGTTCTTTTTACTGTTGTATTTTGTCTTCATGCTAAGAAGAGGGCTTGAAGCACAAAAAGAAAAACTTCTGCTATGCTTGGGGTGAAAGAATTTACTATGGGAAATTGGGAATGAGATTCCGTATTGAATGGTGAATCTGGGTATTAGATTTGATCAGACGGCTGAGAGGTACCCCTGAATGGCAGTCTTTGGCGTTACATGAAGCTTCACTCCAAGAAAACCTGCCAAAAAGGGTCGTCCTTCGAATCTTCTGCTGAATGCTTTCCCACGTCTATGGTCAGTTTTGTCCTCAAAGTTCGAGATCGGAGTTTCACGAGGTCTTAATGTTCTTTGAAGCCACAGTAAATCTGGTCTCGTCAAATTGAGTTGGTAAATGTTCAATCTTTTGAAAGAGATAAAAATAATTTGTTTTGAGAATTAATAAATATAAAATATTGTATTAAAAATAAATATAAATATATTAGAGGAAAAAATAAAAATAAATAAAGATAATATTGAAATTCAATTATGAAATATGTATAAAATTTCATAAAATGATTTACGTTTTTTAACAAGAAGAAAAATCATCCAATAATTTATATTTTGAAAAGGAAAGATTAATTTTAAAACATGTTTTGAAATTAAATAGAATTTTATAGTACTTTGATCTCATAAAGATAAATTTATTTTTCTTTTTTAGATGTTCAAAATTATAGTTCACTTACCCTTTTGATAAAGCATTTTTTTTCTATATTATTTTTAGTCAAACAATGTGAATTAATAAATAAATATTCAAATTTTCATCTAAAGAACTATCAAAATGTATACTTATAATTAATTTATTCTATCTTTCAACCTTCACTCAATTAAATTTTTTTAAATATATGAATAAAACTTTGTTCAATAAAAAAAATTAAATTTTATTATAATTAACTAAATATAAGTATAATAGAAAGATTTTGTTTTTTTAATTAAAATTCTAACTATGTCTCTTTTTTATACATTACAAATAGAAATTAAATACTAGTAATTAATTTCATTTTGATATTAACAATTTGATTCCTAAAAAAGCAAAACTTATTTTGTCTGATGACATAGCCGAATTAGTAAAATATGTGATTACATCATAAGAAATTTTTCATCCAAGCAAATTTGAATTCGTATAATGTGTAAAGTGAATTTTTATTAAAATATTATGAAAGTTTCTAATTATATAGAGTCTTGTATATGTAATGTGTGTATTCTTTCATATGTCATGTGTGTATGATTAAGGTAGTATCCTGTCTCCCTCATCATCAAAAGAAACCCATCTTCAACGGTTTCCAAAATTTGAAGGGGAAAATGGACGCACACGTGCTAAGACAATTTCGGGAAATGAAAATCTGTGGAGTCCTTATCTCCGTTCCATTAAGATGAAAAATTCAAAAATTTACCAACCGGCAGCCCACAGCCACCGTGTAGGCACTGCGTTTACCAAGGTTACTGTCGGCAGCAGTCGAGCTCTGCGCAATTAATTATAAATACTTACTACTACACATTCCCTTCATGGCGCGCAAGTTTCTTCCCTGAAATCACTCCCTTTACTGACTCGAGAGTGAGAGCGGAACTGCTATCTCAGAAAGCACAGTGGTACCCTGCGCACAATAAAAGCTCTCAGTTTTACCGACATCCCATAATTTCTTAACAACCCCCATTGTTGAGCCAAACCTTTCGTTCCCCATGCCATGATTTTCTGATGTATGATTTTTTTTTTAAAAAAAGAAATGATTCTAAAGCAAAAGAATTTGAATAAATCATTTATGCATGCTACATGATTTTCTTGTGAGTTCTAGAGATACATACATACATACATACATATATATAGACACACAGACACGCATAAATACATGCTATACATGCATAATATTTCCATTATATGTCCTTAAAAATTCGAAGTATACTGATGTTTAAGGTAATAAAATGTCTCCCTTTGTTCTTTTTTTTTCCTCTTTCCATAATACATGTCACATAGTCAAAATAACTCTTATTAAATATTTTTCTTCTCGTTATAATATTGACTCATTCAATTATTGCATTGCTCTGATTTGTTTTTAAGACACAGTAATCTAATATTAAAAATCTAATAACAAGGATTTTGTTCTTAAAGCCTTCTAACTACTTATACAATTCTATGTAATGAAATAAAATTAATATTGAATAAATTTACAAAAGGTAATCTTTCTGAGTTATGATAGTTGGATAAGAAATTTTTGTTTTATACTTTAGAAAATTGATACGGTCACATATTAGATAATGTTATAAATTTTTAAAATATAATTTTATTTTTAATACATGACCTTAAAAATCACAAGTCTCAATCAAACTTATATCTACTTGTTTGTTTAAAATATAATTAATATATTATTAAGTATTTTAATTTTAATTAAAAATTATTTTAAAAGTCTATTGAATGTAAATGTATGAGTCCATATGTATAGCTGAAAAAAATTAAAATTTTAATGTGATAGAAATTTAGAAGATAAAAATTATTTTAAAAATGTTTTTGAATTGATTAACAAATACTAGAACACACATTTATGACTTAAACAAATTTAGTAAATATGAAATGCAACATACAGTAACTAAATGATGAAATCCAAAATCAATAAATTATTTTGAAGAAAATAAAATACAAGAACAGAAATTTTGTGGATTGAAGTTGCATAATGAAACTTTCATAGAAATTGAGATATAGATATTGAAATCGAAGGTTGTAAAATGCCATTTATTTTTATCTATTCTTAGAACTCCCCATAATTGTATCTTGCCGCATTGTCTCTATATACTTGTAGTCACTTCTACTCTCTCCCTCACTATATATATAAACAAACAAATATTGAAGTCTCCATCAAAACTTGAAGGATGTCCTAGTCAAGCCTTTTTCCCCCTTTCTCCTCAGATTATACTTTCTTTATCTCCACACACATAAAAAAGGCTACAAACGAAGAAAACGAACCCCAAGGCTGCTCGCCTACTCCAGCTAGCTCCTCCATCTTCAGCCCTTTTTGAAATTTTAACTACCACCGCCACCACATCTCCGGCGGCTGCTGCACCAGGAGCCTAAAGAAAGAAGAAAAATGTTCGTCCATTTTATTCTCCTCCTCCTCCTCTTAGCAGCACCTCTGCCTGTCATTCTCTGTTTAAATCAAGAAGGTCTCATCCTCCAAAAGCTCAAAATCAATTTCGATGACCCGGATAACTTCTTTTCTAACTGGAACGATCAGGATTACACGCCATGCAACTGGCGCGGAGTCGGATGCGATTCCATGAGTCGCTCTGTAATCTCGTTAGACCTATCCAACGCTAATATGGCTGGTCCTTTCCCGGCTACTTTGCTCTGCAGAATGCGAAACCTTACCTTCATTTCTCTTTACAACAACTCTGTCAACTCTACTCTCGCCGAATCAGACATTGCCACTTGTCAGTCCATTGAACACCTCGACCTGGCGCAGAACCTATTGACTGGCGCCCTTCCCAGCACGTTAGCCGACCTCCCAAACCTCAAGTATCTTGATTTGACTGGCAACAATTTCTCCGGCGAGATTCCGGCTAAATTTGGCAGTTTTCCAAAGCTCGAGGTGCTTGGGTTGGTTGAGAACTTGCTTGAAGGAACAATTCCAGCATTTTTGGGCAACATTTCGACTTTGAAACAGCTCAACTTGTCTTATAACCCATTTTTTCCCGGTCGGATCCCACCGGAGCTCGGGAACTTGACTAATCTGGAGATCCTTTGGCTCACTGATTGTAATTTGATTGGTAGAATCCCGGACTCACTGTGTCGACTGGGTCGACTCACCGATTTGGACCTGGCTTTGAACGGCCTGGACGGTCCCATTCCGAGTTCGCTCACTGAGTTAAGAAGTGTGGTACAAATCGAGCTTTACAATAACACGTTGACTGGAGAGTTGCCCACCACAGGGTGGTCGAACATGACGGCACTGAGGCGAGTTGACGCGTCAATGAACCATTTGATTGGGACGATTCCTACCGAATTATGTCAGTTGCCACTCGAGTCACTCAATTTGTATGAAAACTCGTTCCAAGGTGAATTGCATGAAAGCATTGCATATTCACCAAATTTATACGAACTGAGGTTGTTTCAGAACCGTTTGCGCGGAAGCTTACCTAAAGATTTGGGGAAAAACTCGCCATTGTTGTGGATTGATGTTTCAAATAACGAGTTTTCTGGTGAAATTCCTGCAGAGTTGTGTGCGAAGGGGCAGCTAGAGGAGGTTTTAATGATAGATAACTCTCTTCTGGGTGAGATTCCGGCGATTTTAAGTGAATGCAAGAGCTTGACACGTGTCAGATTGGCATACAACAACCTTACCGGCGAGGTCCCTGCCGGTCTCTGGGGCCTTCCTCACGTCTCATTGCTTGACCTCAAAGGCAACGCATTTTCTGGTGAGATTGCAAAAACAATAGCTGGTGCGTCAAATTTGTCGTCATTAATTTTGTCAAAGAATAGATTTTCTGGAAATATACCCGAGGAAGTTGGATTCTTGGATAACTTATTGGAATTCTCTGGCAATGATAATACGTTTTCGGGGTCTTTGCCAGAAACTATAGTGAACCTCAGGCAATTGGGGAAGCTTGATCTCCATGATAATCAATTGTCCGGTGAGCTACCGAGAAAGATTCATTCCTGGAAGAAGTTAAACGAGTTAAATTTAGGGAATAATGATCTTTCAGGGAACATTCCTGAGGAAATTGGTAGCTTATCCGTCTTGAATTATCTTGACTTATCAGGTAATCATTTTTCTGGGAAGGTCCCCGATGGGTTACAGAATTTGAAGCTCAATCAGCTTAATTTGTCAAATAATCGCCTTTCAGGTGATATCCCCCCACTTTATGCCAAGGTCATGTATAAAAATAGTTTCTTGGGTAATCCAGGTTTGTGTGGAGACATTGAGGGTCTGTGTGATGGTAGAAGTGAAGCTAGCTTGGGCTATGCTTGGTTACTGAGGTCAATGTTTGTTCTTGCTGGGTTGGTGCTGGTTGTTGGTGTGGTTTGGTTTTATTCGAAGTACAGGAAATTCAGGGAGGCCAAAGAGGCTATTGATAAGTCAAAATGGACTTTGATGTCATTTCATAAGCTGGGTTTTAGTGAATATGAGATATTGGATGCTCTTGATGAGGATAATGTAATTGGGAGTGGGTCTTCAGGGAAGGTTTATAAGGTTGTTCTGAGCAATGGGGAGGCTGTGGCTGTGAAAAAGTTGTGGGGAAATTCTAAATTTGCAGATGAGAGTAGTGATGTCGAGAAAGGTAACTTCCAAGATGATGGTTTTGCAGCTGAGGTGGAGACTCTAGGTAAGATTAGGCACAAGAACATTGTAAAATTGTGGTGTTGTTGTACTACTAGGGACTGTAAACTTCTGGTGTATGAGTATATGCCTAATGGCAGTTTGGGGGATCTGCTTCACAGTAGCAAAAGTGGCCTGTTGGATTGGCCAATAAGGTATAAAATAGCCATGGATGCTGCTGAGGGGCTTGCCTATTTGCATCATGATTGTGTTCTTCCTATTGTCCATAGAGATGTTAAGTCCAACAACATATTATTAGATGGAGATTTTGGAGCTCGAGTTGCCGATTTTGGTGTAGCAAAGGTGGTTGATGCAAATGGAAAGGGCACGAAGTCAATGTCTGTAATTGCGGGTTCCTGCGGTTACATTGCACCAGGTTCGTTTATTTTCCTCCTCTGTCTTTCTATTGATTTGAGTTTTATGATCAATTTAATCTGCTGGACGGTAATATTAGGTTTTGATTAATTGTTCTTACAACCAGTTATGAGTTACTGTGCATTTGAAGTAGTGATACAACTTCTTATAGTAGAGGTTTGCAGATAATGGTCGACCATTTTATTTGAAACTTTTACCTTCTGTTCTAGTAAATGAAACCAGAATGGGGACTAAAGGGGTGAAGAAGCCACTGCACAATGCACTGAGTTACCTGAATGATGCTGATCGAATTAGTTTGATGACTTCCAATATGCTCTGCTAAATGTTTTGAACGTCAAATGGCTTAATTTTAAGTATAAGTATTAGTATTTAGGAAAGCTCAAAAACTCTGGTTTCATTAGACATACGGTCTGGAAAATGGGGATTTTAGGACAAGGAATTATTGCATTAGTTAAGATTATGAGAAATGAATTTCAGCAATTGGAAATATGACTAAAAGTTTGGATGCAAAATCTAAAAATACTGTTTTAGAGCATTCATGATCTTCTGGTGTGGTTACTATGATCTCTGTTGAAGTTCTTGGACGGGAAAAATCAGTTAATATTTTGATAATCTACGGCCAAATGCTGTATTATTGGGAGTATGCCTTCACCGGCTTGTACACTTCATCACCACTTAAAAATGCTACAATTTGGTTTCTCCTATTGCCTAACGATATAATTAATAAAATGGTTTTCTCTCAAAGCAAAATATAGTTGTCTTCCAGAATGAGCTCTTTAGCTGCCCTTAATCTGTAAATATAATATTTTTTATATACCTCATTGTTATGAGTTGGAGTTAGAGAGGATACTTTAGCTCTCCTTCAGGATGCGAGATTGACAAGTATACAGAGCCATCTATGCTATATTTGATTGTTAATTGTTATTTTTAGGATCTTTTCTCACAAAAAAGAAACTATTCATTGCAGAATATGCATATACACTGCGGGTGAATGAGAAGAGTGACATTTACAGCTTTGGTGTTGTCCTTCTTGAGCTGGTGACCGGAAGGCTCCCTGTTGATCCTGAGTTTGGGGAGAAAGATTTGGTTAAGTGGATATGCACCACTTTGGACCAGAAGGGTATTGATCATGTAATTGATACAAAACTTGATTCTTGTTTTAAGGACGAGATATGCAAAGTTTTGAATGTTGGTCTCCTCTGCACCAGCCCCCTTCCAATTAATCGCCCCTCTATGAGACGGGTAGTAAAGATGTTGCAAGAAATAGGTGGCGGAAACCAGCCCAGGACTGCTACTAAGGATGGGAAATTGACACCGTATTACTATGAAGATGCCTCTGATCATGGGAGTGTGGTTTGAGATGGTTCACTGTCACCAGGATGGGGAAAAAATAACTACTCTCCTCTTGTTGATCTGAACCATCCATCGGAAGAACCCTTCTTGAAATTTTGTTTCATGGGATGAGGGGTAAAGAAATTGAGGTGAAATAGGGAAATAGAAGCAAATGATTGTTGTTTGCACATTGTAAATCAACATCCACGAAATTTTTTCACTTCCAGCATTAATTTAATATGTTGTTATGGTGCCTTAATACACTGTTTCTTGATAGTGAAATCCCTACCAACCTTTCTCAGGTGAACTCTGTTCATCTAATTAAGACATTTTCGCTGGTTGCAATGGTACTAGACTTTTAAAGGAAACTACTAGAGATTGTTCCATTCTCATAAATACCTGGAGGACTAACCAAAAATGGAGTTTTTGATCAGTTAAATCTTCTAACGATTTTCTGCTGTAGCAGTATTTCACTAGCCTCAGTAGTCCTTTAAATCCTTCGTAGAGCAAATAGTACCAGTAGGTCTATCACCAATTAATTTTGTTGGTAGATCCATTATTAACTTCTTTTACTGCCAGGTCCCCCTTTTGCACTTACTTCCGAAATTTGAATTGGTATACATATGTAGTGCATTAAAAATGGCAAGTTTTTTTTTTTTTTCTTGGCTGAATGAAAATGACCAAGACATTGAATAGAATAGGCTATTCATTTTGTCAATTCGGTGGAGGACTATTTTTCATTTTTGATAGCAAGAGCTGGAGGGATGAGAAGACTGGAAAGTGACTTTGGGATTTCCAGTAACTACTCCATTGTTGTTTTGCTTCTATTTTATTCTTGTGGATAAGATGAGATAAGGAATATATATATATATATATATAAAGAATCCTCATACACTTATTGGTGAAATTGACGGTGAATTATATATTGCTTGCTCCAGGAGTTCAAAAGCATTCTCAAGTATTGTAATGATCCTAATCACACTACAACTGTACAACATAGGCTTGAACGAGCTGTCGGCAGAAATGTGGTGGGGGTATCTGACTACATATGTACTTTAACTAAATAATCCATACGAGGCCGATGTAAGAAAGAACCACAGTCATGGCTCTGTCTGAGTCGTGAGGCCAACTGGCTATAGAAGAAAATCAATGAAATTCTTTGTGTGTTCTCTGCAGCTACATTAGCAAAGCCAGTTGCAGTTCTGAGGGGAGAACACCATTTTTCGTCAGTAGTATATGCATTAATTTTATACTATTTCCTCCCTTGGTTCAAAATATGTATATAGCCTCTTAACCATTTTTCGTTGGGTTCAAAATTGATAACATTTTGCAATTTTTAATGCATAAATAATTGACTCTTGTTTTTTTTATCTCTATTTAATAACTCAAGTCAAGTTTAGTCTATACATAATAATTCTCTATGGGTATACGTACTAAAATTTGTATGAATGGGAGGACATATTTCAAACTAGCGCTGTAGTTAGGATGATATATTGAATCCTTGTGCAGAGGAAGGGTGAAATTAATGGTGAGCCCTAAATGCACAATTCCGACGTTGGTTAATTTGAGGCTCAACATTTATGCCAAGAATACAGACTTAGGTATCCCATTAAGGCATTGGCCAATCCAAATTTACTACAACTAGATTAGAAGTTAATGTAGTATTTCTTGATTGGCTAACGAGCCACTCCCTAAATGACTTGTCATTTTGTGTCTGTCTTTTTTCCCTCTGATGTTGTACGTACATCATCAATTATCGATTCTCATTTATAATGAATGCTCCCTCGTGAGTCTGAGCAGTGGTCCAATTCTTTCAGTTCTCAAATCTTCCGCTGTCCTTTGTGCAGCTACGACATTTGCATTTCCACCTCCATGGTGTTAGTCAGTCCTGCATTTTCGGTAAAAGGCTTGAATCCGACATAAACTAATAACTTATTTATGATCAAAATATTCTCTTTAAGTTGGGCAATACCTCAGCTCTGCCCCTTTGTAAATTGGGTCTCAATGCTTTAGGCACAAACTTGACCCGAACCCGATCGTTATTTATCTTAAAGAAGTATTCAGGGCAATCCGGATGAGCTTAGGCTGACTCAGCAAATGGATTGGGTTTGAGATATAGAAGACCCAATAAAAGTATGTTCAATTTTGTTACTTGTAAGAATCTAATTGCCCAAAAGCCTGACAGGGCCAAATAAAAAGATGTCTGCTCATGTTTGGACAAATCCAACTGGAAACATATTACTGGGCCAAGATTTCAGTTTTGTTGGGCTTTAGAAAGAGCATCATTACTATGTAAAAAGGATCACACAAAGGGTCCTTTTTAAATTTTTTTTTTTTTAGGTTTAACTACAAATTCTATTTTATTTTATGCAAAAGTAATCTCTGACTTAATTTATGTGAGATATTATTGTATGTAGTGTGTAAAGATGGAATGATTTCTTTAATTTCAAGCAAGATGTCTTCATGCAATATTTTCGTAACCAGATCAAATATCAAATCAGAAAATTAATTAATTACAGTTTATTGATTGAAAAGCAATTAAAGCATAATAAAATGGATATTTTATAATTATAAAATTATCATTAAAAAATTCATAAAATAATTAAGGGCAATTAATGTTCATAAAGTGATAAATTTTTTCAAGTTAAAAAATAAAATCCTATAAGATGAAGTAGAAAACTAGTGTATGTAAAGTTAATACCACCAATAGAAAAGAAATAAGGAAAAGTTTAAAAAAAAAAATAGAATTTTTTATTTTTTAAAAATAACAAATTGACAAAGAAAAATCGTTGTTTTGCATTGTAACTACAGTTTTGATAATTTTGAAATATATTTCAAATTTTATCCAATTCAAACATTTTTAAAAAATAAAATAGTTATGGGCTGACGGCTGGTCATTTTAACTGAGTTAAACATTGTACGAAAGCTTTCATGAAATTTAAATGAAACTTTACACTTAAAATTAAATGAAACCTTTTAAGTCAGGTAATCCTTTCATCTAGGGTGGCAAGATGGATGAAAAATTAATAAACATCCAAAATCATCCATAATTAAATGAATTTGATTAACACATGTAAGTTAAATAGTTTTAAATGGACATTTATTTAAATCCATTTATCTTAATGGATTTAAATGGATATTTATCAAATCCAATAAATATCCATTTAAAAAGTCAACACTTGGTCAATCTCACTAATCACACTTTCTAACAAAAAAATAAATTTATAATTTATTATTAATTGTAATTTCAGATTTTTTATGATAGCATATTTTTTTTTACATTTTCTAATTAAATTTATGTTGTAACATATATTAATTTTCTATACTCAAAAAAAATAATTATTTGAAAGTGTTAACCTTTCTAGGATCATCATAGTTAGTAGTCACTTCAAAGATAAAATGATTTAACTTGACTTTTTATTCAATTTTAAAGATTTTGAAAATCTATAAATCGATTTACTATATATTTAAGGGCTAAAAATTAATTTTATTTTATTTTTTATTTTTATCAAATACTTAGCGAGGAAATCAAATATTTAGAAAAAAAAGTAATAAGAAGTCCTATTTCTCAATTTATTTTATTGTCATTTATTTTTTTCATTTTAAACTTTGTTTTCAATATATATATATATATATATATATATATATATGTGTGTGTGTGTGTATTATATACAAATTGAAATTATATTTTTCATAAATTGTACAATTTATTTTCCAAATCTCAGTAATTTCTTTTAAATATATGTATAAATAATATAAATGATAGTGTGACAATTAATTGAATACAATTGCAAATTATATGGATAAATAAGTGTTTATGAATATTCGTAAAATATTCAAATCCAAACCATTTAACACAATTTATAAATGGATTATAAATAAGTTTGACTTAAATGAATTGATGTCCATTGAAATTTACAAAGTTATTTTAAAGTAAAAATTATCAAAATATATACTTCATATATAAATTGTTTACTAATTTTGATTATTTTTTAAAATATTTTTACAATTTCTTATTTACTTTAATTTTATAATTTGGCAAAATAAGGACTTTACCAGTAAATTTTACATTAAATAAGATTATTTTTACTAATTTTGATAAATTTTTTATTTTAAAAATTTCTTTACAAATGATTTTTACTTTAATTTCTAAGTAGTTTAGATAATTAGAGCAAATAAAAACTTTACTAGTAAAATAATTATTCCATGTACTTTGTTCTAAAATAAATTAAGAAAATTAATTGTGATTATTTGTTTACTCCTATTTATATATATATATATATATATATATATATATATATATCAAGTCAAGTGAAATTGTTCATATTTCCAAATTCTTATGGAAATGGTTATTACTGTAAGAGAAGTGCTTACAATTATGGTAATTGTTACATATAAGGTTATATAGGAGAAAAATATAATTTTTATGTAAAGAAAGGTAAAAAAAAGTAAGGAAAGTAAAAAAAAAAAGATATATCACATAATTTTGACTTTTCCAATTCAAATTGAATATTTGCATATTTATTTTATGATTTTTAGAATTAAATGTTCAATATTAAAATATATATAATTTTTATTTGAAGTTATTTTAGTACTAAGATTAAAAAAAATTGATTGAATATAAATGTAAATAATAAAAATTACACCAATAAACTTAATGAATAGAATTACAAATAATTACAATTATATGGATAGATGGATGTCCATAGATATCCATAAACCATTTAGATTCAAACCATTAAAACTATTTATAAGTGAATCATAAATGGATTGAACTTAAATGAATTAATATCCATTTAAATTTATCCAAATGGATTTGGACATCCACATTTCATCCCAAGAAGACATGTTTAATATTATTTAAATTGTAAAGTTTTTCAACACTTTTCATATTTGTCCTTATACTATAATTAACTTAACAATTACTTTTCATTGAAATACTAATTACATTTATTAAAATTTTTTTGTGACCTACCATAAACACATGAATTTTTTTTATATGAGATGCTTAATTATATTGACTATCAAAAGAATTAATTGTCCTTTAATTATGTTTAGAGTTATAAAACTATTATTGAAAATGAATAATTGAAGTCAATATGTTAAATAAGAACAAATTTGTTCATTGAAAAAATAATTATATTTAAAATAAAGAAATTAAATTATAATTTGACACAAATAAAAATAGAAAGTAGCACAATTTTAATGTGATAGAGGAAGTATTTAGATCCTGTCAATTGCAGCCTGATCTAGTTATGATAATGTTACCCAGACAAATTTTAAAATATGCAGCGAGTTCTTTAATTAATGAAAAGAAATCCCACAAACAGTTGCCAACATTACGAAGTGAGCCCTCTAATAAATATGTTGTCATTTCAAAAATGAATTCCACATGGTTTTGTCTTTCTTTTAATTCCATCTTCTTTAGGTAGCTTACATTAGGGAATATACGCAGCCAAAAAAAAAAAAAGGAAAAGGGAAAGGGAAAGGGAAAAAATTATAGTTTTTCAGTTTAGAATTAAATATTTATATTTGACTTAATACAAAAATTAAAATTATTTTTTTTATCTTACACAAGATATTAGTTATTCTTATTATTAATGTAGTCAGTACTTCAATCTCATGATTTTGTTTAATGTAAATATCTTAAATTAAAGAAGTTAGATAATGAAAATTTAGATTATAAATATATTTATTTTAAAAAAATAGGTATTTAATTTAAGATATCTTAAAATATGTATATTTAATTTGGGAACAGGGAATATGACACAACCGAAAGGAAGCAAAAGAATAACCAAAACAACTCTTACTAGGCATTAGAAGGACAAAATGATGCCAAAAGAATCAATGAACCTTCATGGTTAATTTCTATTTTTGTAAGCTTTGTTGGCGAGGTTGATGGAGGAGTAACGGGGTGGTTTCAACTAAATTGTTAATATATTCATTTCCATTTTTTTTTCTTTAATTATGCCCCTCTGATTTTAATAGATTCCATTCATTTTTTTCTTTTGTCTTCGGGCCTCTGCTTCTACATTTTTGTCACGCTACATAATCTAGTGTCATATGATATCATTTTGGTGAGACAAATTTGTCATTGATGTTCTTTAAGCTTTTTGTAGTTTGCAAATTTGGAGCAATAGAAATCATTCCATTCTGTTATCAAATTCTATATACCATGTAAGATCCAACGGCAAATTGAAATATTCTTTCATATCTAAGAAATACAAGTTAATCCACATGACATTCTTACTATTTATAAATTTTAATTAAGAATTTAGAATTACAAAAATATAATATGATTCACATTATTCAAGTGATTCTTCTGACTATCATGAGTCTATCCGACTAAAAATGCAAATTTCTTGATACTCATTTAATCTATAGCATTTCTGCTAATGCTTTGCGTGATTAAGATGGTGTCATGCTTATGCAATTAACAATAGTTTTTGTAATAGTTTTCCCAAACTAAACTGCTGAAGTAACCAACACATCAACATCTGCACAACTTGTCAAAGAAAAAAGAGAGCAGCCAACCCTCAACAAACATATAACTACGCCAACTCCTAGATTTCTCACTTTCTTACCAATTCTCCCTGATTTTTCAAAGACTACACATTTCACGTCAACCAGATACCTTTACTTTTTTTCTTTCTACCTTTTTTCAATGTACTTTCAGTTTACTATTTTAAGCCAAAGTCCAACTACATCTCCATGGGCGGCCATAGTATTCTCATCCCTCATTTTATTTACAACTAGGAAGTTAAGAGGGCCTGCAATTATTGGTTAAGGAGAATATTGATTATTTTGCTTCATCACCATGACTTATGGTGAAATTACTATTGTTTATGATGTTATTTTAGTTCTACTTTGTATCTCTATTGTCATTCTTTCAATTCTCCTCTTCCGTTCTTGTAAGAAGAAGCCAGTCAAAGCCGAAGAAACTCTCCCGGCCAAGCTCTCTGCTTCTTCACATTCATTGATGGATATTGATGCTGCAACAGATGGATTCAAGAATAGCAGAATTATTGGCAAAGGTTGCCTTGGAACTGTCTATGCGGCCGTGATGCCGAGGGGAGAATTAGTAGCAGTCAAGAGGATTCATCCGCATCTGGTTTTGAGCAATGCTGGTTTTGGATTTTCATCAATACTCAAATGGATCTCCCTAGCTGATCATCCTCATTTAGTACCAATCTTGGGCTATTCCGAGGCACCAGGGGAGCGGATTATGGTGATGGAATTTGAAGGCATGCTTAGCTTGGATTTTTATCTGTATCAGAATCCAGATGGTGTAGCCCTCTTGGATTGGGGCCGCCGGGTCAAGATTGCAGCGGGTGTAGCTAGGGGAATTGAATACTTGCATGAAGTGATGGCACCCCATTTAGTTCATGGTCGTATTAAGCCATCAAACATATTGATCGATGTGAAATTTTGTGCCAAATTATGTGATTACGGCCTTCAATTTTTGGCACCAGGGGATAGGCAGGGCCTCGTGGGATATGTTGACAATGAGTATTGGATGGAAAAAAGGGGTGCTTCTAAGGAAAATGATGTGTACGGATTTGGGGTTGTTCTGTTAGAGTTGTTGAGTGGTGGGAGAAATGAAAAAGGGTCGATTGTTGAGTGGGCCTTGCCTTTGATTAAAAACATGAAATTTAGTGAACTTTTAGATCCAAGACTGGCAATTCCCTCCGATTTTGAACATCTTGTAAGATTGGGCAGAGTTGCTCTTGCTTGTGTTGGCAATTCAAGAAAGAATCGACCCTCTATAGTTCAAGTGGTGGCCATTTTGAACGATTTGGAAAAGCAGATTTGTACTTCTTGACTACCACTACGCATTATTCTACCAAGAAATTCGTCACGGAATTAGAAAATCCAATTCAAGAAATGGGAACTGGAATGATGTCTGTATAGGATCTTTGCCGTGACATGTGGAAATTATATTACAATACCGGAACGAATCATTTCCAGAGAGAATCCAGAAACGGGGAGGTTTGACCGGCGGCGGTGGTTCGGATTAAAGTTTTTGGCTTGCGTATGGGATTGGAAATTTCTTTGGTGTAGGGACCCCTCGCTGGGAATTCTTTTTTTTCATTTTTGTATATACTAATAATTTTTTTCTTCTTTCGAAATACTTGTTTGTGTATTATAGAAAATAACTCAAATTATTAAATTGTAGTGATAGAGATTCCTTTGGCTTCTATACTGTGTCTCGTAGTTGCACACGAAACATTTTGTTACCCATAATATGGAAATCATGTCCCTTTCTTTTCCGCATAATGGCTTAAACTACAATTTTCATTTTAAAAAGAGTTCAAATATTCTTCGCTGGGAAAGCGTTCCCCATTCTTTTTATTTTTTTAATGTGTTCTTATTTTTATTTTTTTTTAAAAAAGAATCTTTCACGCTTTCTTCACGCTTTCTTCAATCTACCAAATGAAAACTTATAAGCCATGCATTATTTACAATACTTGTACAAATCAATTGATCAAGCTAAAAGAAATGCTTTTCGATAACTAGTGTGGCAACATTTTGGAAATCTCCTCATGATTGAAATTAGTTTTTTCTTTTTCCACTTTTAGTCATGATAATAATGTGATTTGGCTGGTGTGGAAAACGCGGTGTAAATTTAGTGACAGTTAATGAATCACTTACAAATTTTGATCAATCTAAATATATTTTATGATTTATATGGTATCAGCACTAAAGGATTGTAATAATTATCTCCAAAGTATAGTGAGACTCAAACTTTAAAGTCGAGTTATAATTTTTTTTTATAAAGCGTCATTAACCAAGAACCTAAGTTATTATTCAAAGTATTGTCAAATGCAAGCTTAGAAGATGGGGTTATCAAAATAATAATAATATGATTTGTAAGAGAATTGACTTGATCACTCACGAACACTAGTTAATCTAGATATATGTCAGCAATTTACATGATAACATATATATAATTAAGGCAATGGCAAACTTGAGAGTTGAATTATAAAGAAAAAATAAATAATGTGATTCGTAAGAGAATAGACTGAGGGCCCATGTTGACACTTAATATAAAGCCCACTGTATGTGGGTAGTTTTGATTGGATTCTCTATAACACAAAACGAAAAAGGGTTAGAGCGACCAACACTCCTGCTTTTATCTGGGCCGTACATCTTTTAATATGGGCTTTTGAGTATTACTGATCTTTTTTCCTTTTGCTTTTTGGTGTAAAGTGTGAACAAATGACTCATTGGGCTGACGTCAGATTATAGTCCTCCTCTACAAATATTTAAGAATCAAGATAAATTAAATATAAGTTTTTAGTTAAATATGAATTATTAAACTGAATAAGTTAATTGTGAAATTCTAGATATAGAATTTATTTATTTTATAATATTTTGGAATAAAATTGTGGAGTGAACTTTAGGTGGAACATGCAAAAAGGAAAAAGAAAAAGGTAGATGTTAAGTTGGGTAGAAAATTAATGCAGTTGTACTTAATTATAATCTTTGACCTGCATTTTTTTTTTTGCTTAATTTTCTAATAAACCTTTTTTTTAATGGAGATTGATGCCCTTTAAAATCTATTCTTCCTTCTTTCTAAGAATAAATTTCCATTGTTGACTTAATATACAAATTTAAAAAGATAAATTGTTTAATCATATATAAATTTCTAAATTATGAGTATTTAAATCACTGATGAGACTATACATGTGAATGATAGATTAAATTAATGAGACTAGTAAGGTGATTTTAAATAACAATATGTTTATTTTAATAAAGTTGATATTTAATTTTGAACCGTTTAAAATAAAAAATTATAAAAATTTAATTTTAGACAAAAAGAGAGTAATAATGAAAGTAGAATGCTTAATCCCGATCCTAATTTCGCTTAGAAAACTGAAGCAATCAATCAACAAAAGATTAGGCCTAAGCTTGACTGAGTAAAACTTTGGTGGATTGCAGCAAGAGACAAGATTTCGGTTACAGAAAGAATTTTGTAGGCATAATGTGTGGAGCTGAGGAAAAATAAAAAAGAAAAGAAAATCCAAGGAAGGCGCAGTAGCAGTAGTAGTATGAGCAACCACGGCATAATTTTCCAAATACGGCAGAACACGGTTTGACATTATCCCCCTAAAACCCTCATCCATACGTTAAAGTAAACCCTAATCAAAGCTTCCTCGTTAAGCCTTCTTCCTCTTGCGTGGCTTCTCCGAGAAGCTCCTTTATTTTTTCACCAGATACTGACAGCCAATCAATATCCACTTCATTAATGTCGGCTTTTCCCCTGTATTTTTATGTCCAAGGAATCATTCCTCTGTGCTGCATTTCCACCTCAGTACCCTGCAACTGCCGCCCCGTCCCCTCCAATGTGCATGGAGTACTACTGCTTCCATTTTAATTTATACAATCTTGATTGAATCCATGCCCAACATTTACATGGTGCGTGCTTTTCCAATTAATATATATATATATATATATATATATATATATATATAGGACTTGTAATTACCTTAAATTTTTATCTTTGGCAGTTTAAATCATCAATAGTCAAACAGTACCTGCGTTGCATATGGTAAAATGTTTTTATTGTACTTTTTTATTTGATTAAGAAACCCAATCCAAAATGATACATAGTTATGATTTACTAGCTAAGGAATTTTATAACTTCATAAAGTTAAAACACTATTCTTAATTTTTAGATTAAATTAAAGTGAACATTGAATTCCATAGGAAAAAGTAATACAGCATTAAAATTCTCTCCCATAAAAAAAAATATTACATAACAAAGTCTTCTCATTTTCAAAATAAAACAAAAAATACATTTGGAAAGTTAATCCAAAATGCATTCGAGAAAATGTTGGAAGACTAGGGTTGCTTGTTTGGAATGGGAAGTCTACGCGAAGTAATATATAGTAATAGTAGAAAAATACAGGTGGGTAGTAGCAGCAGACAGCAGCTGTAGAAGGAATTCATTCACCGTTTGTTACTTTCATATTTGTTGGTACGTATGTATACTAACCATTTTTTCACACAGAGATGATATAGCTTTAGGGGCACTCCAGGTTGACACTGGATCTAAAGTCCTCTCTTTTCTTGCTTTCTTTCTATAGCTAAACGGGTGAAACGTCCTCCACAGAAGAATCGCATGTTTCCCCATCTCCACTCTACTCCCCCACCTCTCTTCTTCCCCCATATTCCTTTCTCTTTTTACTATATATATACATTTTTACTATATATATATACAGGGGCGGACCTTGAAAATTTTCAGAGTGATGTCCCCTTATAAAGAAATTGTTCTATATTAAAAAGAGTAAGCTATACTTTTTATAAAAAAGAGCAAAAAAAAAATTTCATAAAAAATATCTTAGATTTTAAAAAAATTTTAAAAGAGTGGGATCCTTCTCTCGTATACATGTCCATCCGCCACTGTATATATATAAATTCCCTTGCGTTAAACTTTTATAACTTACATAATTAAAAGATACCTTGTTCTAATATTAAATTTTGTATATTTTTTTCATCTAAAATTTTATTAACAATTCTTTTAATTTAAAGGACACACTTCACAATTAATTACTTAATAATAAGAATATCGTGGTACCTTACTCATAGTAAAAAATCATCTTTAATTTTTATGCAAAGTTAAAGATAGATTGGGAGGGGTAAGAAAGAATGACATTAATGTTTTTCTCAGTGGTAAAATTAATTAAGGGAATCTAAAAATATTGCATCTGTTCTGGTTACATGTACATATACATGTAAACAAAACCAAACTTGACGTCCAAGCAACCGATATTATTTTTCTACAAAAAACTCATTCTCTTGTCCTTTAACAGAATATAAGCAAGAAAATTCTGGTCAGCTTTTCTCCCTCCCCCCCCCTCTCTCTCTCTCTCTCTCTCTCTCTCTCCCTCTCTCTCCCCTTCAGTTTCTTTTTTATTTCTTTCTCTCTTTGAGGGTTTAGGCTGCTGCTTGAACAGTTCAATCATTGGAGAAGAGAAGTACTAAGCACACAACCTACAAAAAAAGGTAGAGAATTCAATTCCTTCCCAACATCAAGATCAGCAAAGGAATTTGCTTATCATAAAAACGTGCTACAAAGAGATAACTTGCTTTCCTTTTTCCTCTCTTCGCTTTCCCTTGCCTCCTCTTTTCTTTCTCGAGTCTTTGATTATGCATATTTATTTCAGGATTTTTGGATTTTGGCCTAGTTTGGAGAAGTGGAGGAGGCTGGAAAAGAAAACCCAAGTTGGGATGGGAATAAGGGTAAAGGAAAAGAGATGACATGGTACAATGACTCCACAAGGGAAACCCCCCTTCAAATAGTCCCAGGAGCTGCTCGAGAAATTACTGTTACCAACGACTCGAAAGTTGATGAGGTCCGGAGTATAACATGCCCTTCTTGTGGTCACAGCATACAGCTCCAAGATCAGGTAAGCCCACTTCATTTTCATGTTTTTTATTTGATCCCACTTATTTATGTTTATTCTGCATTTTAGTTCATGATCGGACCTAGAAATTTAGTTTTATTGTTTTGTTGGTTGTTTAAGTATCTGTTATCTATAATATGGAAATTAAACCTTGGAACTAGACCGCAATACTTCAAGATTTACCGGGATTGCCAGCCGGAGTGAAGTTTGACCCGTCTGACCAAGAAATTCTTGAACATTTGGAAGCAAAGGCATTGTCTGACAGAAGGAAGCTGCATCCTCTAATTGATGAATTTATTCCGACAATTGATGGAGAGAATGGAATTTGCTACACTCATCCAGAGAAGCTACCAGGTGATTCTTCTAACAGTCCCAGAATATATCTGCTGAATATGATTGCTCCCTAAAGCATCACTATACTCTAGTTAGAAATTTTGGTGTCCCAAATTTGTGAATTGTTAGAGTAAACGTTAGAATTACAGGTGATGTTGCGTGGATCACTCTCATGGTGAAATATAAAGTCCCTTTTTTGCCTTTCTGTTGGCTATTGCTACAAGTTATTAAATGGGGGTTTCTTGAATCCTTAATTTCGTGAAGATTCAAATTTGTTTAACTAGGAACTTTTTTTTTTTTTTTTTCGTAGAGAGTATAATTTCTCATTTTGTACTAACACTGTTCATAAGTGAGTGGATTTTCTTTGCTGATGCTTATTGCTTTCACAATTGTGGATTCCATCTTTTTACTTGTGGTGTAAGATGCATTAAGTGTTTTTATCTGCATTGTATTTGTAAGGGATGGATTCATTTGGCAAGGTCCTTCATATTGATATGTTGGAAATTTTCTCTTAGGAAATTATACATAGAAACTGCCCACCATTGCCGCAAAATATTGTGAATAAATTTAAGCTATCTAAACCCATTCCTTTTTAAAAAAAATTATTTGAGGTTGTATATATATTTAGTGTTCAAAATATGGGGTTGTATATATATATATATATATATATTTAGTGTTCAGTATTTTTCTTCGATCTATTTTCTGACCACTCATTAATAAGATATAAATCGCGAGAGTTGAAATTGTAAATCAAATTGCATGGACAAATTATACTTTTCATATTCAAGTATGATTGCTAGTGCTAAATTGTTATGTGGTCACTTTAATGGTGCGTTAGGTGAGTTTATTCATGTGTAGCAGGAAATATTTCTTATGCTCCATTAATATTATCTTTGTATAATATTGCACACACGATATATATGATCTTAATTTTTGAACCTAAATGAAAATGATCGGTTACTGCTTTAGCTTTTTATTGACAATATCCAAATTGAAATGGTGAAGACCATATTGTGACAATTGCAAGACTAACTTGTTATTTGGTCTTCAATCTCTATCGCTTTGTCCAATCCTTGCCAACTTGTTACCCTTTTATGGAACAATTAATTAAATTATTATCATTAGTGGATATATATATATATATATATAGTGTCCTTGAAATGCTTAATTGGATCTTAGTAATATTTTATAGGAACATCTTTAGACAAGGGTTATTATGAAACAGTTGAGCAAGTTCTATTGAAATTTCCTATTGAATTCCAGTCAATGAATATGTAGAGTGGAGCTCTTAAAGTTGCTTAAACTATTCTGGAAAGTTGCTCAAATGGTTTCTCTCTGCAGTCACCTGTGATTGAGTTGTTGAATATAGTCCAAAATTTTTTAGCTATGCAGTGTAATGCAAATTTCTCACATCCCTTAAGACAGCATTAATTTCACTTGTGTAGATTCGATTTTGTTTTCTTGCCTATAGATATCATTAATTGCCCCATTTTACGGCTGCAAATTAATTCTGCAAAATAATGGTATCATGATCATGTAGGGGTGAGTAAAGATGGCCAACTCCGTCACTTCTTTCATAGGCCATCGAAGGCATACACTACGGGAACCAGAAAAAGACGAAAAGTGCACACAGATGCCGATGGAGGCGAAACAAGATGGCATAAAACAGGCAAGACTAGGCCCATTCTCATAGGTGGGATCGTGAAGGGATACAAGAAAATACTAGTCCTCTATACAAACTACGGAAGGCAAAGGAAGCCAGAAAAGACCAATTGGGTCATGCACCAGTATCACTTAGGTGTGGATGAAGAGGAGAAAGATGGAGAATTGGTTGTCTCCAAGGTTTTTTACCAAACTCACCCTAGACAATGCAATACAAACGTCAAAGAAGTCGAGAAAAGATCAAGATCTTTAACCTTACCTCGACATGATAACGTTAATATGATCAAGAACAATCCAAGTAATTTTATGGAGTTTTATGGTAGTCCCCAGTACATAACTTATAATGTTGGCGGCCATAGTAGAGATAGCCCACCTCAGCTAATTCCAAATATGGTTGTCCATGGTGATGGGTCGTCCTTTATCCATCTTCCTTCGGATGTAAGCAAAGGCAAATGAGGAAATCGACATGGAGAATATGCTATAAAAGATGACACTGAAAAAGACACTTTTAGTGGCGGTTTGTGGTTTCATTGCCTTCTTGTATACAATTACTGTAGTTGTCAGGGTAAGTTAATGCTTTATTTTCTCATAATGTAATACATAACAAACTTTAGTCCTAGCTAGCTCTTTTATCTGATGAGTTATTAATACTATATGTTTGTTTGGTTCATGATTGTTAGTTTGTTGATGATCAATACCCACTCCAGCAAATAAAAAGAAAAAAAAAATTGACCTAGCCTGATTTTTTAGCATATTAAAGAATTGTAAAATTTAATTATGACAAAATATTATATATAAATTACTTCATCCATCCTTTTTTTTAAGTCAATAAAAGAGATTTTACACAAATTGACAAAATATTTTAAATTCGATATTATCCTTATTTATTTTGTGTTAAGATTAAGAAAGTAAGAAGAAAGTTTTTACTTTGAGAATAAAAAAAGAAAATAAAGAGAGAATAATTTTTGTCTTGAGAATAAGAAAGAGATGAAGAGAAAATTAAATCTATTCTTGGAAATGAAAAACATGAAAATACAAATAATAATAAATAATAAATAAAGGGTAATATTTGAAAGAAATGATAAAATATCTTTAAAAGATCATAATCTAACTTATAATATAAAGCTTTTAAATCTTATAAAGATAGACAATGACTAGTATTTGTATTTAATTAAAAAGTGTGTAATTAATAAATTTAATATGGGTAATGATAATATTGAACACTAGCTCTACTCCTTATGTCCCTTATTATAATATGTTTGAAGAAATTGCATGAAAATTAAGTTCGCCTAAAACTAAGGATTACATTTCTTCTCATTCTATTATTCTCTCTATCATTTTTTTATTAAATGTATTAAATAAAATTTTTTATTCATAATTATAAGATATTTTGTTACTTTTTAGGATTATTGTGTATATTATTTTCAAATTCACTTTTATTTTATTGAGAAAGAGAAAGAGATAACAAATATTTCTTTTTTCAAGAAAGACTAAAATATATAAGGTATAGTGAGAATTTTTCTTGTGAAATTACCTAAAATGTATTATAAAAATGGACAAAGGGAGTACTAATTTAGTTGTGTGATTATGTGAGAAACAAATGAGATGTCATCAATAAATCTTAAATTTTCTTCCCAAGTTAAAGTAAAAAATTGAGAGTATCTTATCTTTTTAAATACTTCATATCTTCGGAATTGAATGCTATTTTTTATTTTTAAAAAAATTAAAAAAGTTTTTGACTTTAATTAACTTACTAAATTATTCATAATATTAATATAATATATTGCGTGACTCATGATTTAGTGGTATATTAATATTTTAAATTAAAGTGTTGAGTGATTGAAACAATGAATTAGTGAAATATAAATTCTTTAAATAAATAAAGTTATTAATGTAATTTTGAATAAAAAAATATTTGTTTAAGTAAATTTCAATTCATGACAAATTAGAACATTTAATTTAGTAGTGAGCGAGTAATATTAACTTTTATCCAATTTAAGTACTAATAAATTATAACCGCAACAGGAAGAACTAGGAGTAAAAGATAATTCTATGTGGGTGAGCGTGTTAAAAATTTGTAAAAAAGTAAATATATTTTTGGGAAATTTTTTTTTTATGCAAGCACCCAATTCGTGCATAATTGCTAAATGCAGCACCCTATTACTTCAATGCAGCACCCCATTTGACAATTATACCCTTCTCACCTCTATCCCTCAACCAATTCTCTCCCAAATCAAATAAAAAAACAGTCAAATTAAAGCCGTTTTTAACGAAACGAAGGTCAAAACAGGTTAGTTTTGTACTATCTGTGAATGTTTAATAAGTTTTTTGGTTAGATTTGGTATTATTTTGATGCAAAATTGAAGAAAGAAGGCTAGAATTTCGGTTGAATTTGAATGATGAATTGGATGCTTTAAAAACATGTTTTGGTGATTGTTATATGTTGGGATTTGATTGATATACATTTAATTGGCTTTATATGGGATTAAAAAGTTGAAATTGTGTGGGAAAAATAAGAAATCGAATCTGGAAAAATTTGGTCTGAAAATGTCGCCCGGCCGGCTCGACCGGTCGACGGCATCAATGCCCGCAGACTGGAACGGTCGAGACCGTCCAGCCCGCACCGGTTCGCATTGCTCCGCCCGCGCCGGGTGATCCTTGCTCCGCCCGCACCGGTTATCATTGCTCCGCCCGCACCGGCTCCTGGGTGATTCGCCCGCATCGGGTGATGGTTCCCTGGACCGGCTTGGCTGGACGGGCAGGGTAGATATGGCCCGGTCCGGTGCTAGCTGCGTTCGCCCGTTCGGTTCGAGCGGGCGGGCTGTGCTGGCCCTGTTCGGTCAAACGGGCGGGTCGGGTCGGGTCGGTCCAGTTTGGTCCAATTTTTTTTAAAAAAAAAAATCATGAAAAAAATTTATATAATTTGAATGGAATGAAATTAATGTAATTTTATAATTTTAGTGGAATCAAAATCCTTATATAATTATATATTTTAATTTAATTTAAAATAAATTTGTTATTGATATAATTTAGTGAAATGTTTGAATTTCATCAATTTTATTATTAGTATATAATTTTATTGTTAATTATGTACATAAACTAATAATTAATTGACATGTTTAGATTTTAATTGATTTTGTTTATAATAATTAAGTTAATCTAATATATTAGTTTTAATTTTAATTTTAATTTGCGTAGATGTCACATTATAGTTTTAAAGTTAATTGGTTTAGGTTAATATTTAACTTTATCTAATATTAGTTTTTATTGAATTTAATATGATGAATAAATGTAGTTGATATTTATTGATTTATTAGTTAATTGATAGGCTCATCCGGAAACTCTTCAAGTACAATTTCCTCCTACAGATTTAAAAAAAAAGATTATAAATAACATACAAAAAAATTTTTAAAAAAATCATAAAATATTTGACCGGTTGCGTCGATAGGGTCATCACCTGTTCGCCCTACTATCGCGGACGGTCGAAAGCATTTCGACTTTCCGGGAAAAGCTATTCGCCCTACTTTCGTGAACGGTCGAAAGCATTTCGACCTTCCGGACAAAACTGTTCGCCCTACTTTCGCGACGGTCGAAAGCATTTCGACCTTCCGGGATCGCACCATGTTCGCCCTACTTTCGCGAACGGTCCAAAGCATTTGGACCTTCCGGGATCGCACCCCTTCCACCTTCAATCTCAGACGTCAACTACCCTTCGACCTATCGTCGACGTAGGACCTCCCGTTCTTCAATTTTTTATACTATTAATGTAAATTCATGTATAAAAAGCATTAAATGTACCTCTATTTCGTCGTCACATGAGTTAAATCATCTTCGGTTGACATTTTGTTAAAATTTCTTCAAACTCTTTATTAGATCATTTGAGAGAATTTTTTTTCTTCTGAAACTTAGAGAGAGAAAGGCAATGGACGTAATTGTCAAATGGGGTGCTGCATTTAAGTAATAGGGGTGCTGCATTTAGTAAATCCCAATTCGTGGGTGGGAGCATCACGGTCCCGGCCTTACTGGGTAGATATATATAGTTCCTTGCTTGGACAACAAGTCCTAGGTCATAATAGTAATAGCAACTCCTTCCCACAGCGGTTAAGGTCGCCGGAGATCTAGATCGGAAGTGTGACACAGCATTGAGCAGTGAACGAGTAATCAAGTTGTTGATGCAAAATGGAGAAGAGCTAACAAATCAGATGGCAAATAGTAGAAAAAGGAGTAGCAGCAATGGTGGAAAATCAACCAGGAGGAGAAGAAGATGAGAATCCATTCAATCGCCTTCCAGATGAACTAATAGCAACTTGTATTTTTGACAGACTTTCAGATGTCAGGTACCTCTTTATGTGTTCTTTAGTTTCAAGGCGTTTTTGCCTCTCTGATTCTTCAGACCGAGAACAATTCTCTCACAATCCGTTGCATCAATCAATCTGAACCTCTCTCTTTCCGCCAATTAATTTTTAAACCATTTAGCTTCCTCAAACAACTCCTTCTACCCTCCAATCAGATGAACAAGCCTTCTTATGATTTGGATACTAAATTTCTAGTCTCAATGTTTTTTGGTTTCCTTGGAAACTTGAGTTCTATTCGCAATCTAAAAGCGGAAGTTTCTTGCCATGCTCCAGAAATTAAGGAATTTTCTATCAGGTGGTTGTTTGAAATCGAGTCGGCAAATTCTGGGAGATTCATCGTTCTGCATTTTAAGAGTCTTACACCGGAGGTTGCCTCTGATACTACCGAAGCAGATAATAATATTAGCAGAACTGCAACTGGATATTATTCTGAGAAGAGAATAAATGATGCTTTTTCATTCATGACTAAAGAAGGCCTTTTTCCCCAGCCTTAAAAGTGCTGTAATCTCGGACTCCAACAAGCAGGGAAGGCTAGTAGTGAGGACAGAAAATATTGTTTGGATGAGGGCCGGGGATGAGGCTTTGAAGGACATTGACGCAAACTTGAAGATATGGGATGAAGCTGTGCTAAAACTGCCGGTTTCAGGCTTTGTGATGAAGAATGTAAGATTGGGCGTCGTGCAGTGTAAACGTGAGGGTGAGGTCAGCCATAATGAATTGATGGAAGATGAAAAAGAGATGGGAACTTTTGGTGAAGCTGTGAGGGAAATGATGAAGGAGGATGCAGTTTTTGAAGAAAACCACTCTCTCGAAAATCCTTTTTATTTGTGAGATTGTGCCAAAAAACCTATCAAGATTACAATTCATATCTACTGAGAAATTAGTATAGAATGTTCTTAATTGGTCTGTTCAGCTTTTATAAATCTTAACCAATGTTCTTTGAATTTACATTTCAAGTTTCTCTGTGCTTACAATTCCTTCATCTAAGCCCATTCTCTCTATTTGTGGACTGCTTTTTTTTTTCTTTTTCTCCGCTACTGACTAGGGAAAGACAGAATTGTTTGGAAAAAAGCACGTGAGGCCAAAATATGCGTCCCCTTACATTTCATAGCCCACAGAGAAGCCCATCCATCAAAGACAATTTTTTGTTGGCCCTAAATCGGGTCCCAACTAAAATTTTACGTGTGGCATATCCTCCCGCCTGACGCCCCTGTAGAAACGAAAAGCGGCCTGGGCAGAAATGAAGAGATCAATTTCCTATCCGGACTCAAGAGAGAAACTGCTTTTGAAGGAGAGGTTAGTTGATCAAACAGCAGGAGCAAAATAAGTAAAAATCTGCAATCGGTTGGAGTCGGAGAGAGTGATCGTAATCCTCCAAACAACTGCCGGACGACCTCATTGTCCGCCTCATATTCGACAAAATTTCTGAATCGATGTGTCTCTGCAGATGTGCTTTAGTTTCAAAACATTTTTCTCTCCTTGTTTTTCAGTCCCTAACTGTTGGGACTGTTTCTTTCAAGATCCCTGTTCCCATCCCTTATCAAGAATACCCCAAAAGCCGGCCTCTATCATTGACCATACAACTTCCCCGTGTCATCAGTTCAGCCCTCGTGCCCGTTCACGAGATCCTAAAAACACTAGTTAGGTGCAAGGGTGACTCAAGATCTGGGTCCTTCACATTGCTGATGGCAAAAAGCCTGGATTCTACTACGGAAGATAGCGATGATGATCGTGTTGCTGACGAAGCTGATTACAGTTATATAGATCCTCTTGAGGTCGGTGTAGAATATTGTTTGACCGATCCTTTGATTAGAAGCTCATTCTTGCAGATGCCAATTCCTTTATTATCAAAAGGACTTAGAAAATGTTGAAGTCATAGATGTAAAGAAGCAAGGAACACTTGTCCTGGGAGAAGATGAGCTAATTCAGTATAGGAACTCGATAACTCTCCACACTACAAAAATAAGGGCAAAGGCTTGGTCTGCACCAATGCTTAAACTGGCACTGCCAGGTTGCTTTATGAAGAACGCCGCGCTTTTTATGTTCAAGGGTAGGGAAGATGTTCATGATTACTCCACAGCAGAAGAAGCTTTCGTGGTCACAATGTTTATGGATAAGCTGCAATGGATTTGCTGAAGAATCGAGTGCATTACGATAGAGAGTTTGAATCAAAAGAAATTTGATTCTGGTTTTTGATATTTGTTTCTATATCCTTGATACTCTATGCTGCCTATGCTGCCTTTTGTTTCTATATTTGTTTCTGGTTTTTGGCTCCCAGAAAATCATGTTCTCTTTTTGCTTCCTAATATTGTGCAGAGCACATTCAGAACTCGATGTTATGAAATAAATCATCAACGATAAACAATTCCTTTGGCTCCCTGTTCCTACGTATCCCAGCACCTTTTTATGTCTCTCCTCCTTTGTTGCGGATACAAGTGGAAACTAACTCGACAAACAACTCGTATGACATTTTTCTATGATCACGAGTAATTAAAAAATAGGAATAATTAAAAAAAGAAGTAAAGATTGCTAAATCTCTTGATCAGGTCATTCCGGTGGAGTTTTTATATTTAGATAGGAGGCATGCACACTCCCTTTACCGTAACCTAAACTGAGATCGACATTCTTTAATTGGGAACGAGAAAATAGATAAGGGAAACCAACTCCAAGAACACTTCAATTCCATATTAGCAAAGCAAGAGTTGAGGTATAACGTCTTACAATTACCATATTAGCAGACTAGACACAACCTACCAAACTTCGTATCAAGAAAAACTACACCACGCTCAAGAAACCCACCATAAGCTAAAATGCCATTTAGATATAAATACAAGCCTAGCGCTAATACAAAGAAACCAAAAATTTACCCTACGTCCGTCTTCACACATCCATCGCCAAAAAAATAAAAAAATAAAGAGGTAGCACACCAAAAAGGGTTTTGGGGCTAATAGGAGGAACTGGAGGAGAATTCTTTCACTCCATCCAGTCATCTACTGTAACTGAAATTCGTGAAGGCAGGCTATTTATCCCCATTACACTAACATGAAATATTACGACTTTTGAAGAACGCACTTCTCATAAAGAGCAAGGATATCCTTCTTATTCGGATTCTTCAATTGCAGCAGCTCAGCTCCAAAATTATGCTTAGTCAATTCTTGTTTCAGTTTCTGTACGGTGAACTTAGTATGGTCTTCTGAGTGGGTCTGCTGGCTCATGGTGTCTTCATCACCCTTGTATATGGAACCACCATCTTCCGCAGTGCTCAACTTAAGGGGGCTATTGGTACTCTTGGACCTCTTGTTTCTGTTTGGCCTGTCATTAGTGCCCATGTCATGAATGGACTCAACGCCCATTTCATAGTCATCTATTCTCAGACGTTTCCCATGTGAGGCCGCCTTCAGTTTTCCATCTAAAGCAGATTCATTTAGTCGAATTGTGGTTAATTGTTGCTGCAGCATGTCAAGCTTTCCTTGTGTGGCTTGGAGCTGAACAGAGAGTGCTTCAGCTCGGTTAGTTGCTTCTGCACGTGCTGCACGTTCAGTTTCTAACAATGTCTCCAAGACTTGAACAGTGCTAGCCCTCTGCTCATTGTTTGACTTTAACAATGATTCAATCTCTTTCTCCCTTTCCTCCACCCGTGCCTCCAGGGTTCTCACCCTCGACAGGGCATCCATCTCTGCTGCACGATACTTCTCCACTTCATGACTGAGATCTGTTTTCTGCCTCTCCAGGCTTTCCATGTGTCTCTCTGCTCGCTCTATTTGAGCTAATCTCTCCATTGAGACTCTCTGCATTTCAGTTCTCTCTTTTTGAGCCACAGCTGCTTCAGCTCTAGCTTGGTCAGCCAGCTCAGTTGCTCTCTTAGCTTCTCTTTCCGCCGATTTACATCTGTCTTGAACTTCTTCAAATCTATTAAATTCAGACTGGTATTTCTGCTGCAAATGGTCAATTTCCTGCTGCAGGATTCTTCTTTCTCTTTCAAATGATTGTCCAGTAGTATTGCTACTTTCTAATCTCTCACCTAATTCTTTTATTTCATGTTTTAAGGCAGATAGTTCAAGTTCATAGTTCTTGATCTTTGAATCAGCAGCCTGCAAGCAGCAGAATAGCATATTAGAGGTATATGACCATAAACTATTCGTCCTTTGGCAAGGACATAGCACCATGACATGATAATCTCACCTTCAACTCTAGATTCAAAGTTGTCAAACGCTTCTCTGCCTGCTCAAATTTGGATGCCTTGTTCTTAATTTCTTCTTCCTTCAGTCACATAAGAATACAGAATAATAAACCAAAAACAAAAATCAGTAAAACCTTGTCATTGAGAAATAAAGACATCCAGAGAGCAGGAAACATATAGATGCATAGACACAGGAAAAGAGCACATTTACACCTTTTCAGACAACAAAGTTGCAAATTCTGCCCTCAGAGTATCCTCCCTTAGTTGTGTTTGTGTGTTGGCACGATCTTGTACGACTGCAGCCTTCTCAAGGGCATTTTTTGCTTCTCTAACAGCAATATCAAATTTGCGCCTCCACTCCTCAGCCTCTTCTTGGGCAGATTTAGCCTGCTCCTGTGCAGCTGCCAACCTTGCTTCAGCAGCAGCAGTTCTGGATTTATGAAGATTAATATCTGAATTAGCTTGCTCATCCTCAGCCTTTTGCTTCGCCAAAAGTTGTTCATACTTCCTTTTCCATTCAATTGACTCCTGCCTGGTTGTATCCAATGTTTTGGACATACTAGAACATCTTTCCTCCAATGAACTGCATTTACTTAGCAAATTTGTTATACGACTCATATAGTCATCTGCAGCCTTCTTCTTGTCACTCATAGCATCTTCATAACGCTTCAAATATTCAGACTTCTGTTGCATAGCATCTTCCAGTTGCTTGTTTCGCAAATTTAGTTCATTCTCAAATTTAAGGCACCTCAAAGAAAGGGAACTCTTCTCTGATCGTGCTTGATCTATTTGCTTTGTAATGAGGTCCTGAAACGGACCTTCCAAACTGAAGAAAGGAATACGATTACCCATAAGCTGAAGTATTAATCCATACTTACAGGAAAACAGTAAATACAAACCTTTGCTGCAAGAAAACAGCCAGCTTCTTCCACTTTTCTGGACCATGGCAATTAGAATCATATTTGGCTACAAGACCATCAAGAACCTGTTATAGCAATAGTAAACAAGATAATCCAATCTTGAGTCTTTCGTATAGATCATTTACACACTCCCTCCGTTCCAAAATAATAGTCACGTATTGAATTTTACTTCTGAAATATTTGTTCAGTTAGGAAAACAAGAGTACATAAATTACATTTTTCCCAAAATTTACCCTTCTCTTGTTTTAATCTATTAACTATGCATTAATTATATTATCAATTTCCAATGCACAGAATTAATCCTTTAGCATTTAACATAAGAATTAATTCAAAGTGGTTAGAGAATATTCTCGTCTGCCCAACAAAAGAGTAACCGCAGAGTAATCCAATAAAAGGTTATATAAGTACTTTTCACTACTAATCAAGACAACCTAATCATTTACTTGATCCTTATGCAAGTTTTAAATTGGACTATTATTTTGGAATGGAGGGAGTACTCAAAATAACAGTACAGAAATATCTTAGCAGGGGAGGGGGGGAATTCTTCTTATGAAACAAAAAGATTGGTCAGCAAAGCCTCACTTTAAGAACATTCTCTATTTTTGCATCAGGAGTATGGCAAGCTTTTCTCAGTTCACTCTCCATGCTCTGTATGGCATTTGCACATTGAAGATAAGCTTCCCTAAAAGCATCCCTTTTAATTTCCTGCATCAGCATCCAGTTTAAATTACAAGAACAGAATCTGAAGCATCATCTAAATTCTAAGGAGCCATGATATATTATCAGGTTCCAGAAGATGAATTAAACTAATCAACTGAATATTAAGAGAGAACAAGAATGATATTACAATGGAATGTAACAATTTTAAAAGTTAAAATACATATTTCCCTTCCCTGATCTACAAAATCAATACTGGAACATCATAAAGAATTTACTACACGCAGGAAAAAGCATGCAAAATATTCCAGATATTGCTGCAACTTTTTTATTTTATTTTTTATTTTTGAGTGGATGTTTGATGGGGAATTTGCACAACCAACAAGCAGAGGGATGCAATTCAGTAATGCATGGCAGGCTGTGATTTTGTCAATGGACATCATGCAATGTTAATGGTTGTGATTTTTAAGGACGTACACTCCATAGCTCCAAATCAAATCAAGCCCCAATTCTATCTCTTATTACAAAAAATTTAATTTAACATTACTCTTAAAATACACATAATATTGCCATGGTAATTTAGCCCTCAAGCATGTCGAAAGTCATAGCTTCATTAACAAACAGCAGCAATCAAAGCAAACAAGCAACAAAAGCCCATACCTCAAATGCCTTTTTCAGAAAGGTATGAAGACGCTTTTCATACTTTTGTCGTGTTGCACCAACCCCTATAGCATTATCATTAAATGCAGCTAGTGATTTTTGAGTTGCATCTTCATGTGCTTCTCTTAGTGCACCCTACAACAACCATAATGGAGATTATTAACTAATAGCAGTCGCTAGTGCGGTTTAGAATATGTGGTTTAAAAGTGATAATTACTTCATCAGGAGGCTTTGAACGGTCAAGAGAAGACATATAAACTTCAGTGGCTGTATCATATGCTCTTTGGCCCTCAGACTCTTCTACACTCTGCACAAAAGAAGCAAAGGAATCAGAGAAACAAATAATGCAATAGCATAAACATGACGTGACTTCCTGTGCAAATGCATATATTTAAAGATGAAACCACTTGCACCTTTTGTTGGTGAGCATTAGTCAGCAAATATGCATAAGATGATCAATGCACCTAACTTCTACAAAATTACTTGCTTCTCATATGTGTTTGTACATCAAAAATCTCTCCCTTTATAGAGTCATTATTCCACTAAAGTAAGAGAAATACTTATAGCAATCAAAACCAGCACCAACCTGCCATGAGGAGGTTATTGTTGGCACTGCACCTTTGTTAAGAGCATCAAGGAAGGACTGTGTGATACGAGCAAGAATGGGCCCTGTCATTACTGTGGCTCCCATTTGCTTAGGTCTTGTCCTTTCAAAAACAAACCTCGTCAAAGCATCAAGACCAGATCTAAACTCTGGTCTTAATTTGTCCAGCTGCATTTATAAATTAAGAAAAAAAATCAATACTACTAAAGAAGATAGTGACAGGTGAAGAGAAGAGAGAGAAGCAGAAAATTAGCATGAAAGGGAAAATCACTAACAGGAATTTGATCAAGTCGCTGAAGCTCATTTTCGTTGCTCAAAGGCCGCACAAGAGTGAAGCATTCTCTGTCTGGAAAAAGAGCTCGAATAGACTCCCGAATCTAGCAATCAACATATGATTTGTTAAGAATATCCTCTAAACATGGATAACAAAAATAACAATAGAAGGAACAGTAGTAATGGCTGAGGTAGTCTAGGGGTAAATTCTAACATCACACAGATAAAATTGCTACGAAAAAGAAAAATTACAAGAGAAAACCCGTAGTTTGTTGTACACATGCTCAACTAAGATTTTTAGATGCAACTATGGAAAACAAATGATAATAAGTATAGAATCAAAATGGACAATCAATAACTACAGTGCAATATAAGAAAAGCATGGAGATGAATGTATATACCTCATTTTTGGCAGCCACATCTTTCACACCACCTTGAACCGATCTCAAAGCAAGCTCTAAGTAGTCACGAGGTGTTATTTTCCTGTTATCCTCCACCAAATCCAAGTAGAAGTCCTGCAAGTATGAACAGAAAATTTTGCATATCCTCCAGAGTAGATGGTCAGATAATAAAAGCAAAAGGTTGGGTTTATGGGGAAGGGAAGAGGACATGCCATCTTAGGGCCATGAGAATGACTCAAAGCTATTGCTACCCTTGAAGTGTTAAGGAATATCACTATGTTCCAAGACCAGTAAACGAAATTTAAATAGAGAGAAGGATACCAGAAATCAAGGGCTGGCTTATTTCATGCATATAGGGCTCCTAAATATTTGGTGACGAGGGGGAGGACCAAATGGCCATATATTGGACTACTGGTCCTACTTGTTGCTAATGGGAAAAGACATAGAGATAAATACATCTTCCCATGGAAAATCATCAATTTAAGGAGTTATATTACATGGTGTCAAATTACAAAGCATACAAAATTGATGGAGTTGGCAGATATTCCTTAAGGTTTTACCAAATACCCAGGACATAAAAATACAATGTAAGAGATATTTATGTTCTATATTACCCTGAGAAGCCAGACAAATATTGGGGAAAACTGCCCAAGCTCCGAAGCTGAACTCTTTCCACCTGAAGCCCTAACACGAATATGCTTTGTCATTTCAGTAACAAGGGAGAGACGATCTAGAGCAGCTTCATCAATGCCACCCATCTGAATCAGAGCAAAAATTTAAGATGTCAACCAAACTTAATCAAGTAAACAGAATATAAAAGGAGAGCAACAAGAATGAAGGTAATGTGAAGAAGTTTTGAAAGAAAATATTTTTCCAGTAACTACAAACATGTAAGATCTTGAAGCTGCATAAGGTTAGTCTCTTGCTGTGAAGTCGCTTGAATTACATGTCTAATTCACAAATGCACCAACCTGGTTGTATATGAACATGCTGGATAAGAGCACAGCCAAGGAGAATATCTGTGTACTATATGTCCCCTGATAATGAGAAGAAAAAAGTCAAGTTGCAACACAACTAAATTTCACAACCCAAACTTGCTAACTATAGGAAAGATTGAAGCCACTACTTCATAGGGTTGAGGGAACAACAATGAGATAAAACAGGAAAATGTAGCTAAGCAATTAATTTCTAAGCATCCATTAAAAACTGCAGGCATATGAGAATAAGTTTAATGATTCTAAAGCCAGCAAAAAAATTACAGAAAAAGAGAGCATTCAAATAGCTTTGAATAGCTACGACCTAAAAGAAAAGAATCTAACCGTTTGATCATAAGCATCAATTCCTTCTGTGTCCAATAGTAAAAGATTGTACTCGGTTCCATCAAGAGCAATCCTCTTCAGAGGTGCGCTCCAGAGCCAGATACCTTTAGTACAGGGCCGATGAGTTGGTGCAACTTGAAACCCACTACTCCTCCCAAGAAGCTAAAGCACATAAAGGTAAAGAATATCTCAGAATAAAAAAATGAATTTATCAGCTACAAATTAGAATATTATTTTAAAGTTTTGAACTCTTGCGATATAGTTTATATATTAATTTCCAGCCAATTAATCAACTTTGTTAAGTTTTCAACATGATACAAGGACAACAATAACCATAATAACAGTAAGGGTATTAGTAAGACTCACCAAAATACTGTATAAGATCAGTTTGTTAGCATATTAGCAAGATCAGTATGAACTTTGTGCAAATCAAACATGGGAAGGAAAAAGAAAAAAAGAACCAAAGGAGAGCCATTAGTTTTACCTAGAATTCCTACCCTCAATGAAACGAACTTAAACTTCAGTGCCCTCAAAAACATAGACAACTTAAAAGGAAGAGAGATTCAGTGGTTTCCAATACCAAATCTTATTAACCAATGCAACCAGAAAAAAAAAATGTACCATGACAATTGAAGCTTTCTACTTTACAACAATCACAATTAGGATGCACTAAAGAGACCAAACTCTTCGCTCATAGTATTTTGCTACAATTTATTGCCATCATTGTTTGACATCTTTTATGTCATCTTTTAATCATCCTTGTGGTAAGAAACACCAAATTGGTTCTTTTTTTCTTTCTTTCTTTCCTTTTTGTACAGCTGTTTCAAAACAAGATGACTTCATTAGAAGGTTGCTCAAGTCAGTAACACATTTGAATAATAGCAACCTATAACCACAATTATGTCAACCATTAACATTTCTGAAGCTAATCTGTTAGTATATACTACACAAGGTGCTCTAAAGACCTTACGAATATCATGTAACCGTGTCAAGTCTGACTGTGTCACTGGCTCAACGATCTAGTTCACTTTATTAACTTCCATCCCACATAATAATGCTGCCCACAAACCAAGGTTAAGTTTAAATTTGAACTCCAATTAATATGCTCAGAACTTGAAAAAATAACCACAGTTTTACCATTAATCATGAACCTCGAAGAATCCATTAACAAGATAAAATCATTATATACTAACGAGTATAGGAAATATAGCTACAATTTCTACAACATTACAAACCCTAGACTGACTAAAAAAGGAAAACTAGAAAGCAATTCTTAATTTTGTAGAATATACCTGATTTAATATAAAGCTCTTGCCTTGGCGAGCGCGACCACATACGGAGACAACGCCGACAGGCTCTTTAACTAGTTGAAGCACCGCGATAGACTCGGGATCGATCTGGAACTTTCCATTCTCATCGCAGTACACGAAACGGATCGGTCTAGCAGGACCTACGTGCAAATTAGATGGCACATGCGTCCGAAGAGGAGGTGGTGGTTCCGGCGACGGGGATTCCTGCTGTGGCGAGTCACCGCTTGAACCCCTATTGAAAAATCTCCTCATACTGCTTTCGCGAATTCCACAATTGTCTTAGAGAGAGAAAGTAGTGTGTTGTAAAGAGAGGTGCGCTTTGTAGAAAGCCACACAGTTTTTAAAAGAGGGGAGGGAAAATAAGCCCAAACGCCAAACAGAAGATTTAGGGGATTTTGTTTTTATTTTTACATTATACAGATTATTGAAAGGGCTGGGGAGGACATATATTTACCATTTTATACACGTTTACTGGTGGAAGATTAAGGGTATTCTGGGTATTAGAGTGCCTTACTCTGAGGCCGCCGGATCTGTTCTGTTCAGTGGGATGAACGAACAGCGTGCTCACGAAGCAACGATGAACTTTGCAGGAAGAACTTAAAATTTATTGCTTAATAAGAATTTTTTAACAAATTGAATTACCAGTTTTTTAAAATAAATTTAACCTAAATTTGGTTAATGCTTCTTTTCTAAAGGATGCATATGTAACAAGCATAAATATCTTCCCAAAAAGTGAAAAGGAAATAAAGCAACATGGTCAACCAAATTAAATACAGCACAACTTAAAGGGAGGAAAAAAATGTTGGCCAGGGGACCAATTTTGAGGAAAAAAAATTCATGAAATCTTAAATTGACCAACTTCGAAAAATAAAAATAAAAACACGAATTCTTGTCTCTTTATAAGATTGCCCATAGTTGATTGAAATTTGTATTTTTGCAACACTATGCACAAGAGCGAATAAATATTAATCAGAATTACATATTTTTATTTGAATTATTACATTAGATTAATTTTTGAAATGCAATCAGAAAGTAATGCACGAATGTTAATGTAAAAAATATACATAACGTGATAATTGATAATTAAAGTGTGAATTCATATAAAATAAATAAAAAATTAAATTGACATTCAATTTTAAAAATTATTTTAAATGTATAAGTTTAACAATCAATTACATTGTTCATAATCAATTACATTATTTAAAAAAGGATGTTACGTACTTCTTACCATTAAGAATACATTACTCATAACATTTATATTAAAAAGTAAAATTTGACAAACACTTTTGATTTTTGATAATATTGCCTTAGTTTTTTAACAATTGACAGTGGATATATTTCTATTATCAGTTACTATCATTAAGCTTTAAGCGGAGATATTTCTCTAAAATGGAGAAGTAATCATGAACGAAGAAAAGAGGAACAATTGCATCGTTATCACTTCAAACTTTAAAGGCAATCATGAATATATCATTTTTCGCCTTTTCTTCAGTGTACTGTGTACTGACAGTATTGTAATATGTTGTAAAAATAAAATGCATATTTTAAATTAACTCTCTCTCTCTCTCTCTCTCTCTCTCTCTCTCTCTCTTTTTTCCTCAACAAACTAACGAAAAGACAAACATATTTATATTAGTTAGATTTATAAATTGAATATAAAAAATACAAAACTTTAGAAATTTTTTTGGTGTGTTAATTGACCAACAAAATTATTACTTTCTAAATTCATTAATCATTTATAGAATCAAAATAAAATAATTTGAAAACATGAAGTTGAAAAGGAGAGAGAGATGAAAATAAACATTGTACGTATAGAATTTTTTTTAATTTTTTTTCTTTAAAATAGAGTATCTATTAACATCATTGAAATCCCAAAGGAAATTCACTCTAATTGTCTTATTTTTCAAAATTACACGATCGAGCCAATAGTTTATTTTTCTTTGGGGGGGGGGGTTCTCTTAAATTAGTATAATAAGATAGACATGAATTTAACCGAAGTTCATCGCTCGATAATGATAATAAGGATTTTTACTGCCTAAACTCTACTATTATTATATTTAATTAAATAAATTTCAATTATAAAAAAAAAATAATAATTAATTCATGTCATCACATATTTAAAGAGTAAATTATATTCACTTCATTTAAAATATAAGTGTATATTTTTTATTTGATCAAAAAAATAAGGAGATTTACAATTATAGAAAATTATAAAATAATGTAGTTAACAGTGCTGGAATCGGGTGCAATAAGTAATTATAAATATTCTTAAAAAACAGTTAAAATAAAAATATTTTTATTTTAAAAATACTTATTGTTGGATATATTAAAAATTTAAAATATGAATATATTATTATTTTTATATAAATAAAAATATGGATATATTCAAAGAACATTGATTTTTTTCCAAAAAGGAGAAAGATTGTTCCATTGATTGGTGACCGGTTTTGGAGTCGTGACTCGAAATCTGAAATCAATAGGGTACAGAACCAAACCACTTTGATATTGTAGGACTAGTCTGACAGAGTAGCCTCATGATATTTGGGCTTCGGCCCTCTAACCAATTGAGCTTCAACCCATATACTTTTTAATAAATCACCGGATCCAATAAGCAGTCCACGAAAATTAGAATTATGTAAATATTTTTATTTACATTACTCGTTAAGCCTAGTCCTTCTTTATTAAATCATTCTCTGGTAGCATCTTTATTATTCAAGAAGAATTAAGGCCTTTTTTTTAATCTTTCTGTCATTTCTTCTTTGGTTATACTTATTGCCTCTGTCTGTTTTATCAGATCGAAATCATCAAAGGTGTCGGTCATGGGAATGATCTCAGAAAACTATTAAATCCTCTGATGGGAGGGTATGAAAACACCAAGGATTTGCTCTCTGGCCCCAAAAGATCCCAGGAATCCCAGGATTCCTTGACAATTCAGCTCTCGGAGTTCTGGAAATGTGTCGTAGCGAAATTGATATAGGGAGATGTTTAGGTTATATTAAATCCGCTAATAATTTCAAATGCTACATATAGTAGATGAATTCAAATTTCTTGGATATTTCTTTTGCATGTTGAGAAAGAGAACTTTCTACATGAGATAGTGTTTTTCTTTTTTTTTGGGGGGGGGGGGGGCATATAGTTACAAACCAATTAATTTAATTCAAAAATATGAAACTTGACTAATTTTCAACCCAGAAAGAAGAATTACTAAAAAGTTGACTACTTCATCATCACAAGCTGACAAGATTAAATTGATCATCAGATAAATTACAATATCTTTGAAGAGTTCTGGTAATGCTTAACTATATATATATAGACAGTATATATGCGTATCCTGATCCCCGTCCATTATAACCAGCCAATGCAGGGGTACAATTAAGAACATTTTTTTTTTTTACAAAGCTATTGAACAAAAGCAAATGACCAAATCCGCTTGTCATTTGGAGAAAAAGCAAATCCTTTTAAAAATTTTAAAAACACGTGGGCTAGCTAGGTAAAAGAGGTTTGGAATATCCAGGAGTTGTCCAAGTAATCGCTTGACGGATTGAGAGCACTACGCAGTCTCTTGTTGTTTGGCTGTGTTGGTACTTGTTCGTCTAAAGCTCCAAGAGAGAGAACTCTTTTGATGGTTTCCAGCGCATCGTTCATGGAAGGATTCATGTTAATCTGAGAATCGAAACATCCACGTGAAATGGAATGGTCTGATGTCTCCCCTTCAGTGTCAACATGCCCATTATCTGCATTATTTGCTTCTTCACTGTTTGAATATTCTTGTTGATGCCATAGATTTTCCATGTAATAGTTGAACTTTTGGACTATTTCTTCTTCGCCAAAGGGGTCAAACTCCTGGCCACGCGACCTCTTGGCATTGGTTAAATTGGTGTTTTGTCTCCTAGATTCCATGTTACCAGTCCTCTGCCGAACACGGCATAAAACCCAGTCATCCAGCTGCAGAGAATAGGACATGTCAACCAACAAGTCAGCATATACAGTCAAATAACTATTAATTTTGTTTAGACAAGTTTATTAACTACTTCATTCATTTAAAATTTAATCTTCATACTTATGTTTTAATACTTAAATAAGTAAATATATTTTTTATTTTATATCCTATTAATTTATCGTGATCATCTACAATAAAAGACTCTTCTTATTTATGTAAGAATTTAAATATGAATATTCAATTTAAGAAGAAGATAATATTGGATCATTAAATATTTTTCTTTTATGGTGCTTATCAAAACAAGTAATAGGGAAGTGAACTTACCCTCATTGAATCTTTCTGCATCAAAGAATAATGACCGCCATTGAGAAGCCTATACTCATGCATCATCCAATTAGTCTTGGTACCGTTGGGAGCACGTCCTTCGTAAAACACAAGAGATTTTTTCACCCCAACACACTGCGATGAATAAGAAAGAATAGGTTTGTCAGTGCCAGTGGCTTTCCAATATCCTGATGCAGCGGATCGATTCGGACGAGCTCCATTGGGATACTTTCTATCTCGAGGGCTAAAGAAAAACCATTCGTTCTCACCAAAGAAGGCCTTGCCTGCAGAATTAATAGCGCGCACTTGAATATAATAATCCGTGCATGAATGGTAATTAGATACATGGAACAGTTAAGTTGTATATTCATAAAAATTAAAATAAACCTGGAAGTTCCCATGGATTGAACTTGTAGAGATCAATTTCAGCTATTATAGAAACCAAAGAATCTGTAGAAGAAGAGAATTTTTTCTTGAGATAATAATTGATGAGTTCCTCATCTGTGGGGTGAAACCTGAAACCTGTGGGAAGATCGTTCATGTCTTCAATGATGATGATGACTGATGAGAATGATGACGAGATTTTGGATCTAATTCCATTATAGTAGTTGGAAGACTATATATATAGAGTGACTCGAATCTGGGGAAGAAGATCTTGGGAAGATCATCATTCATTATATTATACTAGCTTTTTTGTCTTGTAATTTTTGGATATATTTGTTCTTGTATATAGTTTTGTTGTCCTCGGTTTACGTTTTGCTTTTGCTAACATGAGGCACCACATGAATATTCGAATATGAATTTTTCTTCTCAACACACCAAAAAAGAAAAAAATATAACAGTATTTTGCATGGGAAATTGTTAGATTGACTTGGTCTTTTGTCAAAGGACGTGGTTAAAAGTTTAGTACAATATATATAATATATGGAATAAATTTTTAATTTCAATGAAAGTTAATTATATATATATATATATATATTCAGAAAGGAACTTTTTTGTTTTTTAGAAAAGAGTACTATCTCTCCTGAAAAAAAGAAGAAGAAAAGAGTATTATCATTTTTTAAAATATAATCAAATACCATATCTAATTGGATAACACGCCAGAACGAGAAATGACGGCTTACGGGTTGAAAAGAACATTTCCTATTTGAAAGAATACTATTTGAGATGCTCTAATTGGGCAATACCAAACATTTTTCCTAATAATTGACCGCACGATTTGATACGATACAATAATGTAAAATGGAAGATTCTCCTACGCGTTATCCGTAAGATCTCATTTGTAACAAAATCTTTGAGAGATCTACCGAATGGGTCCTAATTAAACCCTATATCGGTCTCATTATATATGATCAAAAAATTCCAGGACAATTGTCTGGAAGGCGCGCGGAAAAATTTCTGGGTTCACTTCTTAACTTCATGGATGATCCTTGAAGCCTATTGATACCGTACCTGATCTTTACAAGTCCTTCAAAGAGAACACATTTTTTACGAGAACGCATTTTCAAAATGTATTCATCCCTCTTCATGATCAAGAGTAGACGACGAACTGCTTTCACGGTTAGTAAAATACCCCTGATATATATACACAGCAGGACCACAGTTAATTAATTATGCAACCTTTTTATCAGAAATCTTCCAAGCACGGCTTCTTCACAATAACTGTTTGAAAATGAACTAGTCAGTCATAAGTATCAGCCAATTACAGGCCTTAGAAAAAAAAAGAAGAAGCCAATTTCATATCCTCGGCACAGACAGGACTTGATCACTTGACTGGAGCATATTCGGAACTCATAAGGTCACAAGAAAAGAAAACCCAGCATTGGGTTTACCAAACATATGCAGGAAGAATCAATAAACAGAAAATTTGTCTAAGAAACAGACAAAATTAATTATCCTTAAGTCCCAATTATTGGCACTTGGAAAAATATCCGCTAGATGTCCAGAAGTGCTAGAAAAGCTTAATTAATTATTACAATCGCGTTGATGGGTAATAATTACTATTTAATGTACTTTTTCCTTTTGTGAGAAATTATGTGGTATTTGATTTGAGAGTTTTTACTCCAAGTACATGAGATTGTTTTCCTTTTCTAGTTATGTGAAAAACATCAAATTATGCTCCGGCCTAGATTGAAAATTCAGAAAGTACAATCCATGTTTTGTGGTTGGATGGTGAAAGGAATGGCCCTTTCCTGCCCTTTTCCAAAGAACACTCTAGCTCTGAGGACCTGCTATCATATGTAGCTTTAATTTTCTTCTCACATTTCAGTATTGAAAATTTCGGGAGCCTATTTCTATTGCATGAGAACACTGTAACCCTATGATGAGTCGTGAGCATCATCACCAGTTCGATAGTTGAAAATGGATCCAAATATTCCCCGAAAATGAAAGACAGGATGAAATTAATGTAATTTATTGTTACAAACCGTACTGAAAGCGACCCCATTAATTATGAATATATCCTCGAGCTTGCTGTGATAAATTGCTATTAAATATTGCACAAGGTTACGATTCTAAGTGTAAGCATATTAAGCAATAATATCCAAGAAAAAGAAACTGCCAAAATAGATATAAAAAAAATATAATTTATTGATTATTAAGCTCCAGAAAGGATAGCAAAGGCTTTCATTGATCAAGCCTTGGTGGCTACGAAGTCAAGCCTATTAAATTCCAACATTTGATCTGGGTAAGATACGAATCCAATTAGTTGGTTTGTTTGGTGTGAAGATGCAGAAAGAATCGATAAATGCTGATGCCTAAAAGCCAAAAAAAAAAAAAAAAGAATTAAATTACTATGATAAAGCGCAATTAATTAATCAGAAAGTCTTCTTCGTTTCTCAAATGTTTCATGAGCTGGTAATCATTTTCAGCAGGATGGTGCTCGAGATAAAAAAAGATAGCAGAAAACATATTTATATGCATCGTCTAGACCCTAAATTAAGCATATTTTGTTATATTTCCTATTTTCTCTATTTGGTTGTGAATATCGATATTAAATGGCATGTCACGACTAACTGATCTATTAAAACTGAAAGACAGAAAACTAAGAAGAGTAGGGCATGTTTGATGTTGAGTTGAAATTCTTCAGTAGTTGTAATAACAACAAATTCCAGCTATGCCTGTTGGCTTAATTTTATGACACCCCAAATTTGGATGGTCTTCGTACAATCCTACTATATCTTACTTTTTTATTCTTACAAATAATGCTGAGTCGTTGTCTAGGGAATGAACATGAATACATTAAATCCTTCAACATTCATGAACTTTCCCATAAAACTTGCTATCTACGAAGGGATATATATATATATATCAACATGCAAACATCAAATCTCAAAGAACTGGCCCTAATGTCATGTTTCATGAGCAGCTGATTTGTACCCTACAAGTATAAGATTCATGAAAGTTACGTCCATTTATAGATACCTAAATTAAATCAGGGTGCCTGAAGTGGGGAACTATGTATCCCCTCCTAACAACACGCGCAGTGATCCAAAGTGAGGTAAGATCCCTTTGAAAATAGTGTTTGAAGTCTACACTATTAATTGACTGTCTTATCTGCTCTAATATTTGTGGTTATGGTGCCATTGTTAATTGATTAAGAATTTTCAAGTTTGTGATTCCTTTGAATTCTGAAGGGACGTATTTAGAGTGTATAATTCTCTTTCAATTCAAAATAAAGTTAAATTTCTATATCTTTATTTTTAAAAACCAAATATATTTTTTATTTAAAATTGCACTAACAATTTATTTAATTTATGATATTTATACATCAGGGTATCACTATTAAATAAAATTTCTTATATTTTTATATTAAATAAAATATAAGCATTCAATTCAAAATGAAAATAAAAGTTATCGAAAGAGAAAGATCTCTTTTCTTTATTTGAGGTGAATTTCGAGGGATGGATGATAAAAGAGGTTACATCAATCTCTTTTCAACAAAAAAGAAAAAGAAGAAAAAAGGTTACATCAATCTGATGATGCTGTGATTAGTTCGAGTGTGTCAATGCATAATGCACCAATCGCTTCCGTGAGTTGCTCCTGATACTTCTTATCCCAATTCCCAGGGGGATTTTGGGCTTTGAAAGAAAATGATGTTCCATTACCACTGTAAGGAGTGCTCACTCAATCTCAGCTCACAGTTGTAGGGTTAACTCCCTTTTCTCAAAATTTATGAAATTAAGTTATTCCTTATTTCTCAATCCTATTTAAAGACTTGGTCAACAACAATTTACTAAATTATTGGGTGCTGATCCTCATATGGGCATTACTTAGCGTCAAAATTTCCAAAGTTTCCTGAAAAATTTCTCAGAGTATCACAACATTTACGTCCTTGTGTTTCCATTTCCAATCAGCAAGTAGTTGCCAAGTTCCATCTTCAAATTTTATACCACGTGCCATCATGGAACCACAAATTTGAAAAATTTCAGGTCAAACTGAATGAAATATCATTCTGCTTGAAAAGAAACTTATTAGTTGTCTAAAATCACAAGCCCTGTGCAAAAGTATCCTAATCTATCTGGATTTTTACTGTAGAATGATTTGATAAGCTCTATAACTAATCGAAATTGTTTTTTTTTTCCTAACCTTGATTATATTGGTAATTAGTCTTTTCTAACTGGAATAAGCTTTTAATACATAGCAGATTTAATTAGCAACATTGATAATTAAGTAACCACTTGCCAAGATTTTCAATCAGAAAATGGATTGTCTGGAGTAGGCCACAGCCCATGTGATGGATAGGGCAAACGGACGCATGACAATGATATGCTGCCCCCCCAAAACTTGTTTCCCGAAGTTCCCAATTTCTTCAAATACTGAAACAAACTCCAAACTGCTTAATTTGTGGTGTTTGAAAACTTGATTGAATAATTGGTATAGCTACCAATGGACTTCTTTCAGTCCCGTGTTCGGAAACATGAATTCAATTACCACAAAAAAAGGCTAACCCAAGACCAAATTAGGCTCTTAGAAACTAGCTTTAGTGTAAACAACAAACTTGATCCAGATCGCAAGTCTCAGCTTGCACAAGAACTCGGTCTACCCCCTCGAAAAGTTGCCATTTGGTACCAAAACAAGCGAGCCCGCTGGAAGAATCAGAGTCTGGAGGTTGATTATAAAGCTTTGCAGGCTAGATTAGAAGCTCTGATAACTGATAATGAGAGGCTGCAAAGTGAAGTTGAAAGGCTCAAACAAGAGTTGCAAAAGACCCAAGAAATGCTACTATCAAACATGAATACTCCTTATTCTTCTCTTTCTTCACTTTCAAGCTCCTGTGATGAAGTTGGAAGCTCAACTTTGCTTCATGGATCCAAGAATGATCGCCTTGATAAGGACCTCTTTGCATGCTTGATTGGTGGGACAAATAACGGCCAAGATTTCTTTCTCCCATCTATATCTTGACTCTTCTTCAGTTTACTGATCATCTCTTGGGGATAAATCCCGAATTTAGATGAGTCTGTTTGGCTTCTCATACGTAGTTTAATTCGTTTTCTTGAGGTCATACTCAGGTACTGAAAGCTTTTGAAATTGCATGATTGTAAATAGAGTGAGAATCACAAGACAAAATTAAGTAATGCTTTCTAATGTATGCACTAATTAAAGTGAAATTGCAGCATGGTTGTATATCAGTTGCATGATCTCAATTGTTTATGCTCTTTTTCTTTCTTTCTTTCTTTTGTAGTAGTATGATGAATAAACTATTTTCAGAGGTACCTCCGGAGTTACTATTCTTTAAAGTACCTTTGATTTCTCAAAAAGATTTTTCAGCATTTTTTTCCCAGTTTAATTCCCTTTCTATCATCAGAATTAATTTTCTTCTTTTGTTGGGGGAAAAAAATGTTCAGACCTCAGGGTCGATAGATGAACGCGGTAAAACTATTACTCCCTCCGTTTTTTTTTTTCACTTGTAGATTTTTATTTTTTATTTTACTTGTCATGATGTAAATTTAAGGTAGCATTTTTTTTTGGGGGGGGGGGGGAATAAATAAGGTAATATTTATTACTTCTTCTTTTCTTTCCATTATGCCCTCTATAATAAAGCTCATTTAAGAGTATAATTAAAGTTTCCAACTCTTACTTTATTTAATTTAATGGATATTTTAGTCTTTTTAATTAAAAGTCACATAAATTAGTATAATTGATTGAAAAGCGTATTTTGTGATAAGGATATAAAAATATAAAAAAATTGGGCGAACTACGTTGCGCTTTATTGGACTTGTCAATACTACACTGTTGAAATAATTTGACACCGTCGGACCACAATTGTAAAGACAGAGTCAAGTTCATATACCCACACTCCTATTAGTTCAAACCCTCGGTTCGCTGTCTATTTTCTTAATATGACAATTATTATACTAATAAATGGATATTTATCAAGTTATTATTATAAAGAAGGTAAAAAATAGCACAAAGAATCTCATAATATATATCTCAATAATTAAATTTGGATATATTTTAAATAAAGAATGATCATGTAGCCTGATTTTTAAATTGAATTAAACTTTAAAATTTTTAAGTTGAAAAACTTTGAATTGAATTAGATCGACTTTTATGGAGTCATAAACTATTTATTTTAATTAAAATGACGTAATTTTTATCAGTACCGTGAATGATTGAAGCTGAAGTTCAATAATATTCGCTTAAAAAAATGTGATCAATTTTGAAATAATTATTATTAATGAACATTTTTCGCATCTTTTAATATAAAATTTCAAGATGGCAAAGTTAAAACCAATCCACATTCAATGTGGATGTCAAGGGACTCTAATTTGTTTGAAATGAAAGAATCTTTCAGACAAAAAAGAGAAGAAAAAAATTTAAGGAACTCTTAATTATACTTTGCATCTAGAACTCTTCCTTTCGAAGTAGTTTATTTATTTCCACTAATCTGTGCTTTTTTTATTACTATTATTAACAAGTCTGACTCTAGAATTACAAAAGCTTGTGACCAGTCGCATGAGATGCAAGTCCATCAGTCTATGCCATATTCAACCATTAATCAAGACCCGACTGGGGAAAATCATAATTAGTGCAGTTACCATCTCGATAAATTAAACATGTGAGTTATCTAAAATGAGATAATAATATTGAACTCAGTTTGTAACTGCAAGAATTATTGCTCTTTACAAAAAGGAAAAATGTTACAGAATAATAAAATATCTGAAACTTTTTCTCCTTAATAATATTCCCTCCATCTGAAATTATATCATTCCCTTTTCGCATCAAGATAAAAAGGAAGAAGAAAAAATGAAAACACCATAAAATAAATATATGAAATAAAAAAAATTGTAAATTATAATAGCATATTTCCAGTAAATTCTGTATCCGTGAAAAAATGGGATGCTGCCTGTACAAACTGCACTATAGCCTAATACTCTGCTTACATCAAACAACCTTCTTTAGTTATTGCACTTTGTCCGAGTTGAAACCTTCAAAAGATCCCAGTTTTTGAGGTTGCTCAATTTTCTCTCCAGTGTCACTGTCTTCATCTGTTGTTACTTCAACTGATGTATACCAATCATCTGTGGTAGTGTTAGTATATCCTGGTTCTACAGACAATGATGCATCCAGTGTACTGAAGGATGGTGAAGGTGAAGTGTCTAATGAAGCATCAAGAGAAGCGCCTAATGGAGGTACCCAGTAATTGTTCTTACGTGCCAATCTTTTCTTAGCTCTGGCTCGCCATCTATTGAGACCACCTACTACTCCCTCAGGGAATACAGTTTTTTTCATGGATGTGCCCATCTGTTGGAAATCAAACTCAACTATGAATATTTTACATTGTAAAGATAGTGCATTAATAAATCAATATGTAGCATATTTGCTTGTTTACCTGAGTTACTAAAGCATATAGAGGCAGGGTAACATAGCCGCAAAGAATGTGAACAATCACTCCCATGACAAGTTTGATCACAATGTCTACAGTTTTCCGGTGGAAGCAAGATCTTAGTCCATATTTATACTGTACAGGAGGGAATTGATAATTAGCACGCTGCTTCTGGTTAACGATCTAATTATGACTTGAGTGAAAATATCTCTAATTCAGGAAGCTTACCCAACTCCATGTAAAGAAGGCCAGTTGAAATGAATTCTGAAGTGATCAACGTAGACAACAGTTCAGTCAAACCATCAAAGGAAGTAGAAGACTAAGAGAAAAAACATAAAAACAGCAGGAAAAAAAAAATTCCCTAGAAAAGTTCCAAACATCTGATACATGAAGAGCCTTGAAATAGGAGGTTCTTAAAAAAATATTTACTTCAATTGGTATATAGATGAGAAAGACTTTTATTTTTACCAAGTCAATTTCCGTTTACAACAAAAAAAAATTCCCCTTTTGTTCTAGAAGTACTTTTCTTGAATCAATGAATGCTCAGCGAAGCTAAGACAGACAGGTGACTGCATGAAGAATCTTGAGAGGTTACCTGAAACAAGATGAAATGCATGATGTGGAGAAGCAATTTTGGTCGGCCGAACCAAAAGAAATGGTCACTGGGCCTGACAACTAGTGTTCCCAGAACTACATTGGATTTATAGTTGCTGTCTAAGCACATTTTTGTAATAATTGCTTGTAGCTTCGTTCCCACAATGAGCAGCATCTGTATCCCATCAAAACGGTCAGCACTTAATTTTCAATAGCATTACAAACTTGAAACAAGTTGCTATATTTACATAATGTATAAATATATATAATGCCCTCCGTCTCATTCGTCAAAATATAAATATTTTAATAGTTACTTGTACAATTTTATTTTTATTTACAATTTTTAAATAAGTTGTTCACTTTTATTAAAAATACATTTTTTTAGCAAAACACTAAGAATTAATAAAGGTTATTTAGGAAGTTTTAGTTGCATTTTATCAATGTCAATAATTTTTTTAATTCTAGTACAAGTAAAAGTGTACAATTCAAATAAAAAAGGAGTATAATATTCATATCTTTAGGTAGTTCAGTTCTCACCAATAATGGGATGAAGGGAAGCCAATAGTAGTTGTGGAATACTGCAAGAATAACAGTTACAGTTTGGTTAGAATCACACTGTTTAATTTGTGAAGAAGTTTTAGTCAGATATTAAATATTGTAGCAAAGGAAGTTCTAGAACTAGAAGAAGTCAAATATTTCACCATATGCATTGAAGAATATGAAGAGTACAGAGAAAATCCAAATCCAGAGGCTGCAAATGAAAAGAAATAATAATTGTCAGATATTTTATTGAAAAACTTGTAGATATATATTTACATTTTTAATGTTTCCATGTCATTTCATTTGTTGGTTGTCTTACTTCATCCCAACAACCACTCCAAAATCTTTCTCCATAGCCCTCTTCAAATACTTTTGAAAGTTGAAGTCGCTTTCTTCTGTAAAATGTTTCTATGATAAGATATGAAACCAAGTATTAGAAACTCCCAAGCCAAACAAACAGACAAACATTTGGTAATCTACCAGGAAAAGGCAAGTACCATGATAAATCCATGCCGAAGAGTAAAATAGTCAGCCCTTGAAACAGACTCATAAAATTGGCGAAGAAAAACAGCCTGCATAATTGTACAATGAGAACATGAGATCTTATATAAATGTGTAAATTTCAGCAACGAGATAAAATTTCTGGTCAGGAACTTACGGGTAAACGAAGAATACGGTGCTCGCTCCAGAACTTAAGATGCCTCCTTCCAAATGTTGTTTGATGAGTCAGCTGGATTCTCCGCGGATCTATATGAAGATTATTTGAAACCAATAAATCGATCAAATGAATAAACAGCCACTTATTTAATTAAACCTAGGATAATGGACGCGCAGGACCAACCAGAAGAATTAGAGCATACCAATTGAGAACTGATATTCCATGGTTCTGGTTTGTGCCTCCCACGTTTGCCATCTTTTCATCTGGAGATTCACCACAGAAGCAAAAAGGTTGGTCAAGACATGTCTAAAAGTTCCCCCTCTTGGACAAGCTGGCGGAAAACCCCAGAAGTTCCATGAATTTTCTTTCCTTTTAAACCAATGAAAAAAGGCTCAAACGTTCCTGGGAACCATTGTGAAGCTCACCTTGGCCATTCCAAGAGTGAATGTGAGGACGCAAGACAAAACATGGAAGAAAGCAAGCACAAAAATTAAAATCTGGAGCTCTGTTGCACCTTTTGTGGACATCAAAGACATCTTCTCCTGCCATCACAATTTCAAAACCAGATAGTTAACCAACTCTTCTCTCGTGGAACCAACAAAATCAAGGAACCCCAGAAGCCCATCATTTCGTGTTAGTATTTCAAAGCGAAAACTAAACATTTGGTTAATAGGAAGAAGACCACTTCTGAAATCCAAATGTTAAATTTTTACTCGAAAAATTATGTAATTCAAGGCCGGGAACCGAAGATATAATCTCTGGGGCAGAAGCAGAACATTTTCGAACCGATATACATTGTGGCATTTGAAGACTTTTTGTGAAGGATGAAACTATTTATGTTGAATCTATTTGAATATGTTGCTTACCTGTTCTTGACATGTGGTTTCTTCCTCGGTATCACTTGTCAGGCTTTGACAGGGGAGGAAGGATTCACCAACACCTTTTGGGATGCAAATGTTTGAAATTGGCTTCTGACCCACAGTCAGAAACAAAGAAATGAATCCCAGAAGTAGCAAATCTGCACGACCGTTTGTAAATGTTACACAATTGCAGAACGATAAAGATATTAAAAAAATAAAAACTCTTTGTAATTGAAACATAGTGATACGGTGGTGTTTAGTATTACCAGATTTGATTTTGTTAAGAGCGTGAAGGAGGGACCTTTTTCTTTTCTTCTGCAAGTACTGAAGAAGCAAAAAGCAGCAATTAACAACTGATGAATTAAATAAGAATATGATTGCGAAGGTATTCCATGTGATGTCTTATCTATGCACTAGGTAGAACAGCAGAGAAGAAGGGCATACCTTCGCTAAGAGATGAAGCCCGTGTTCAATAAGTATAGAGACAGATACCAGAACGAAACAAACAACTGCCACAGCCCATGTTGGTGTAGTTACAAGAGTAGCTGATTCTCCACTTTCAGTTTCTGCCATCTCTGCACTCTGTTCTCCTTCACCAGATAGCGCACTAGAAACCTGAATCCCTCAAGCAACTTTCTGTAGCTCTATTGAAAAAAAAATTTCAAAGAAAACGACAAGAAATAATAGGATTTGTTGGTGAATCATCAAGCAATAAAACGAAGGATGAAAAAAGATATTTTAAACTGCAAGAAAAGGAAGAACAAATGGATGCTGTTACTTAGGGACACGGGGGATCCAAAGGAAGTCTCCATCACTGCAGCTCGAAGCTCAATTTGAAATCTCCATCTCAGGTTGGTCAAAAAGCAGCGGCGTCGGTTGATTCGTGGTTCGCCATGGCTGACTATGACATGATTGCCCGTGTAAACGGAGGCCATTACGTATGAATCAGTGAAAAGAAGACAAAGGGTCTATTTCCAAGTCCACATTAAAACCCCTACCGCGGGTAGTAATAATATAAGAGCTGCCACCACAACGGTGACAAAAGCTGATGGACAGGTGGTTCATACTTCCGGCCTCTGGGTCCAGACTCAGAGGATGAGGCAGGAGTTGGCACTGTCAACGCGGAAAAGACATACTATATGGTTCTGCGGTGCACCGGCCTTAAAATTCATTCCCATTCACCTGGGAAGGTTCACAATTCAATGTCAGGGTTAGGGGTCCCTTTCTGATTAAAATTTCGTGTTTAATTTGGTATTGATAACTTTTTAATCAAATAAAATCAAACTAAATTTTAATTTAATCGAATCAAATCCTATAGATATTTACATTGATTTCTTTTCTTAATTTGTGAATATATTTTGGAAGGGATGTATCAATTTCCTACTAACATGGTACGTGCGTCATTTTCCATTGAAACGGAACTATCGCGGAACATACATGAAGCGTTAATGCGGGTTTATTGGACGGAGAAGTCGGTGGCTGACTTGTTTTTTATTTTCTTTGCAAAGCTTACATGATCACCAAAATCTACTCTTAATCATATAATAAAATTAAATAATTTCTTAATTTATGTGAAAATTTTTATTATAATATTCAGATATTCTGTTCATTTTCCAAAGAAAATTTGCCTTCAGACTAAGAATGAAAATGATCACCTGCGGATCAACTTGATTGACTCTTTTTGACCAATTGATTAAAGAGAGAAAATCTTGTTTATACTTTCAACCTTTCGCAGTCTGCCGTGTCTCATCCCATTATAGAGACTGCAGCCTGAGTCAATTTTGCTTGCCTTTTTTTCTCTCGTCTCTTTCCACCTGGATTTCACTAGGTTGATGCCTCGAAACTGCAATTAATTACACTCCAATTGAATTCAAATAAAAATACATTTGCAGTGCGCATCCCTATTTATGCTGCATCATTGCTATCCTCCATGAATTTCTCCCAAAACCTTAATATCACAACAATAAACACAAAATTCAACCGATCTTATTCATCAACTTGTTCCCCACCCTGGTGTTTTCCACCCTATTGTTTTTTTCCTTTTTCATCAAATACGTTGGAATAACAAGGGCTATTGGAGCCTTTCAGGCTCTTCACAATCTAAATCCATGGGCAAAAGGGAAGTAGATATGAATCAATGCAATTGCCCATTCCAAGAAAGCTCACCTAATCCTATTGGACTGTGATGGAAAATTCAAATTCTTCCTAAACGAATTTCTAGTCCACTAGTTTGGCGTACGAAGACTGCAAATTGAAAACGGATACCAAGAAAGTTATGAATGACCGGATCTGGGGAAAGCACTAATTCCGAAAATTTGTGGAGTAACACACAAATCCATCTTGAAGAAAGAGGATGGGTCTTACAGATACAGAAAACACGATAAAAAGAGGAAGAAATGAACATAAAATAAATTTCATTCGTGCAACAAAACCAATTAACATACAATCACATGGATTACAACATGTTCTCAAAATGAAACCACCTACAATTATCTTCTTTCCTTTTCACGTTCCCCGTAAAAATACCAGTGGGAAATTAAACATAGCAGGAAGAAGTTATACAATTTAGGCTACTTACAAAGTCAAAAGTCAAATTACGGCCAATGAAACCGGGTATCGGTAAGCATTTCAGGCAACCGGGAATCGCAAAATTTTGAATTCTCAGATGTTTTTCAGTAAATTTACTAACTAGGAGTAATAAGATTGACCTCCTAGAAAATAAGCTTCCCTTCCCTGCAGAAAATATGTAATAAACAATCTGAACTCCAGACAGCAGCAGCAAAAAAAGATGTACAATTAGGAGATGGGGTACCTACTGCAATCTGTCATATGCCAACATATCCAAATCATTTCCTTTTCCTTCTCTCTCTATGCAGAGAATTCCCTATCCTTTTTAACTTCTTGCAATTGCCTCGTGTCATTATCTTAATGCTCCAAATGAGAAACAAAACAAAGATCAACTAATAACTTTATCACCACTCCAGGCATTACGCTGCCACATGATTACGATGAAATCCCTGTTATAAGGCAATATCAAGAAGCATATCCCTTACACTGTAAAGGTCGCTTACTTTAGAATAGCTACTTCCAGCTACCTTATTCACCAACGGAGATTTTGGATACAACTGCCCCACATCCCCAGGTACAAGAACATTAGGAGTAGTTGTTGCATGAGTTGTGTGGATCTCTTCACTTGAAGCATTTTCTCCTTCAGTAAGCGGAAAACCAAAGATCCTGCAATCACTTTTGCACATGGAGGCTAAACTTCGACCACTTCGACATGTGGATTGATTTGAAAAACCAAAACCCGTCCTATTTTGCTCCTTGAAGAAACCAGAACCGAGTCCCTGAGGGACTTCCCTACCAAAGCTACCCTCATAAGAAGAGCAAGAACTGAACTGTCTAACGTATCTTCCAGAAATATCAAGTGATGCCTGGCTGATGGCCTCCACCTTATCCAGGTTATTGCCAGCTGTTGCATCAAGCTTAGATACGGGCGTATTTGCTTGTTGAAACATCATAACAGATGCTGGTGACAATACATGCCCGAGGGATGAGTCCATATGAGCATTATAACCCCGACTATGGGGCCAAAAATTGCCATTTCCTGGTACTTGAAATCCCCCAATTATAGAATTCCCACAACTTTCTAGCACCTGATTAGCAGCAGGACCTTTGCCATATGATGGTCTCAGAGCAGTTTCTTGACCTTGCAAGACCTTATTGAATCGCAAAGATTCACTAAAGCTCCCTGCATATGAAGTATTACATCCTCCTCGCACCACTTTAAAATGGTTCTCTGCAGCAGTAGAAGATCTGGAACCATTATTACCAGGATAACATTTATTTCCTGATGGGGGATGACCCTGGGCATCAATACCTTGATACAGAGTATTAAAACCCACAATTTCTTGACCTTGCAAGACCTTTTGCAGCCGCAAAGATTCCCCAAAACTGGATATTCCAGTCCCATCTGTAATAAACACGGATTATGGCAAACTTTAGCACAAATTAGTAAAAAACAAACAAAGAGAAAAAGGAGCGTAACACAGACCTCCGGGAACTGGATAGTCTGGTTTTGACATTGGAAAACCAGTCCTGGTTCGCTTTGTTCCAGTTACCAGTAAGCTGCTGGGTCCAGAAACTGAACCAGATGGCTCAATCTCCCATGGAGAAACCCTATTCAGTCGAGAATCCTCCAAATCATCCCACCGAACCTAGGAAATCCACCAACAAGGTAACATCATTTCAATGAACTAAAACAACCACAATTGGTGAGGGGGAAGTCCGCCTAGGTCACAAACAATTAGCAAATAGAAATCTTTTTCCTTTAATGACAACCGCCTCAAAGATATATGCTTTAACTTTAGATAAACAATGGAGTAATGCCTCAAAAAAAAAATGGAGTACAAAATTACTAACACTCAAACATTATGTAGAGGGAAGTTACCAGGCTTTCAAACAAGAAAGTAAATGAGGAATAAACAATATGTACCACTAGGCACCTCCATTTTGATCCATGCCACCTAACAGGATCCGCATCACTAATGCCCACAATGAGCCCAGTGTACCTGCCACTATCAGTAAGTATTAGCAGGGCATGCTTACTACCATGCATGCAGTAGCCACAATATTAGAACCAACCAACCTTCTTTCTGCTGCATCATCTGTTTCATAGCGCATTTTAAACCTCATTCCAGCTGAGAGAGGATTTGCTACACTTTTAGAGAATTTAGAATAGGGCACAATAAACTCAGATGAGCCAGCCCTACAAAATAAACAGAGCAAACAAATTTCAGAGAAATAAACATAAGAATAAAGAAGTGCATTCTTAAGAGTAAAGGTATATAATTCAGCGCCACAACAGATCTACCTTAGCAGTGTCTTTATTCAAGAAGTATCCTAACTTGCTATTGGACAATTAACAAACTCAATGGAAACACGAGGAATTGAACAAAAAAAGCAATCACTACTTCCACAATTACTACTCCTGAATTCTTATGTTAATGGACTATCACCTTAATATAGTTTTAGCTCTTAGATTATCAGGTTCTAATGGAAGAAAAACTTTTCTGCCTTTCATAATTCAGTGCTCCTGAGTAATTTCTTAACTTTCCTGCTCTCAAGGATGCTGAAAAAATTCAAGCGGATTTTTAAGAACATTTTTCAATCATTCCGTAAAATGTGATCCAATATAAACACAGGAAAGGAGAACTGCGTACATAATCACTACATTTTCGTGAAAAAAACATAAAGCACAGGACAATATTTCCACTTAATATAGACCATTTTTCATTTAACATTCTATATTAAACTTTCCTATAATAAGCAAAACGAAAAGAGTGGATAAGCAAAGACATCAAACTTGTAGCAGTCATGCGATGTGTGGCAGCCACAACTGAAGAAAATTTTCCCGATGTTCATTTTAACTATTTGCAAGACTATAGGATCGACAAGGATAAAATATATTGAACTTATTTACCGTGGATTGTAGCAAATGTTAAAGACACTCCTCGAAGATATGGCATTAGCAATAGCAGATATGCCGCTTGCATTGAACAGCTGGCTAGAAGCTGGAAATGTAGGACAAGTTTTTACTTGAGCTGCTCTCCTGATGCCAAGCCTGAGTTCGCCATCCCCCCCCCTACAAATTATTTTTTAATTTTGGGTAAGAAGAAACTCAAAAAATACAAAATGCGAAGTACGATGAAAGCCCAAACTTTGCTCGGTTAAGACTTTCAGACCTCAGAAAAAGGACAGCATCTCCAGAGACAAGCTTCTTTTTATTGACAAATGCACTCCAACCAGTGGTAAGCAAATGCCTTCTGGGCTGTCCTGCTCAACAAATTTTAATAAAGCATTAAGCAAGGCCATCTAAGTAATTGTCTTCGAGAATGAAATAATTTCATGCATTATGATCTTAAGCCAACAAAGGAGACATCATATTTGTTTTTGTTCTCTACCTCGGTAGATGTGGCGAAATTTCCACTCCATCCCATGTAGGTCCTTAGCTACAAGCTCCTGAGAAGGCCTCTGTTGCTTGTAATCCTGCAAAGGAAGCAAATGAAAGAGTGAAAGACGGTGAGAAAGTGGCATTCGGTAAAAAAAAGCAGATAAAAAATCCGAGGATTTAAATCTGAGCTTCATAAGCGAATTAGATTTAGTTACCAATGGGGGAAAGCAATCCTCAGCAGCTCGACGGGGGACAGAGAAACCGCCGTGAGTGCTAGTGTCGGAAGCAGTAAGTGTCTTGCAGAACATATGGGGTGTCATGCATTTTCCAGGACATTCAGCATAATCTTCGTCACTATCAACTTCAACATCTCCTTCCTTCCATTTCTGTTCCACCTGCCCAAGAAGCAAAAAGACAGAAGAGGAAAGGCCTCAGACTGAAAGCTGAAAAACTACAAATAGCAGCTAGATTGAAGGCAAAAGGAAATAATAATTTATAGCTTGTATCAATGCAAGCCGATCAGCTATGGAGCTTTTACTCTCTTTTTCCAAAAAATGTTGAAAAGGAAGAAAGGAAAGCTGAAAGTTATTTTATTTTATTTTATTTTTCTCTGGAAAGTAATCTGTAATTATTTGAATTAGACAAGGATACATCATCTCATGCTGAGCAGTATTTTGTCAAATTCAACTTCCTTCAAGAACTTGGGAAAGAAGAGCGTTTGATGAGTTTTTCAGAAACTTTCTAAATTGAGCAGAATAGTATAGTGAGAGGAAGTGCAAGCAGTTATTACGCACAGAGGCACTCTTAGCACCCAAAACCAGAGAGAGAATATCAAAACACTCGTTAAGCACACACGTGAATCTGCATAAAAACCACACCTGAGAATCTGGGAGCAGCGATACTTGCGCATACACTTCGTCGGTAGCTGCCACCGCCTATCTCAAAGAAATAAACAAACATCTAAATTACAAAACTTCATATACCGAGAAATTTAAAATGAACACCGAAAATTAGCAATCAACCCCAAAATCTAGGACGCGGCAGAAAACTTACATGGAGTTTGACATCAAGGACACGGCAGAAAAGTTGGGCAGGGAGATCATAAGGTACAGCTGGAAGCTCGGAGAGCTGCTCCAAGTGGCCTTGCGGTATGTAAACAACCGTACTCCCTTTCTTCGGCAGAGAAATCAACGGCCCAGCACAAGCGTGCCAGAGCTCCATACACACGGACTCCGGAGCTACAGAAGCCTTGGGAGACGACGTCGTAGTGGTTGTCAACTCCGAACCGGACGCGGCGGTTTCATTTTCACTACCTTCATCGTCGTTGTTCACCGTGTTCAAGTCAATTAATCCGGACATCTTTTCCAAAATTCCAAACCCTAGAAAAATCAAACACGAAGAAATGCAAAACTTCCTTAAAGCTATCTATATAGATATGAGACAGTTAACTTTCTCTTTTAAAAAAAAAAAAAGTTATGTTTGATTGTTTTTGCACCTCCGTGTTAGTTGCTAGATAGTAGTAAGTACAAGTTAGCCCGCGCACTCAACGCATTGTCAAAGAACATGACTCTCTCTCTCTCTCTCTCTCTCTCTGAAAAAATAGGCTGCTTTTTTTTTCTTCCCTACTTATCAAATCACACTTTATGTGAGTATTTGAAGAAGCTCATATATTTTACTCCAAACAGTAGGAAAGAACCATGGATACATTTATTCGTACAGAACAGGAACTTGAATATTGTATGATTTATTTCTTTTTAAAAACCAAAATAAAAATAAAAATTATATATAAGTGACCTGCAAAGTTGCAGTTGGAGCAGCAGCTGCAACGAGCAGCGCTGCCACTGCTAATCAGTGTGTGTGTGTCTGCGTGAGAGAGAGAGAGAGAGAGTGAGTGTGTTTTGAAGCTGAGTGTGTAGATACAGATCTACGTGTATGTATATATTCGAGGGATGGGAGAACCAGGTGGAGGAGGGTTTTTTTTTTTTTTTTTTTAAACGATAGGGGTGGGGGGGGGAGTATTGTGCGAGGCAGTTGAGGGGGGGAAAAAAGAATAAAAAAGGAGGAGGATGCGGAAGAAAAGGATGGGGGATTTGAGATATTAAGATGGGCGGAGAGAGAAGGAAAGAGGCGGATTGTGTACTGACGCCCTGTATTTTCGGGCGGATGTCTATTCTGTCCCCTTCTCATTCAACAAATTTCTCTCCTGTCCTTTTTAATTAATTATATCTATTGTTGTTCCTTTTAATTTATCCCCTTTTTTTTTTCATTCTGCGGTATGAATCAATTGAATTATAACTTTTTTGTAATTAAGATAGTATTCATTGGATAAAAGCATAATTACATAAATGCATTTAAAAACTCAGGATGTATCTAAGATAGATAAACTGTACAAAATAAAACAATTAATGTAATCTTTTGTTTACTCTATTTAAAATTAAATATTTATATTATTTTTATATGTCTAAATTGAATATTTACTTTGTAGTATATATTTTTCATTTATAATTTTTTTTACTTAAAATATTCACATTTTATTACTAATCACATTAATAATAATACTGACACGATTACTTTAGTATATTCTATTGAGGTTTTGGAGTTTATCATTCTAATCACATTCTATTCAGGTCTTGGAGTATATTATTCTTTTATTGCAAAATCTTGAATGCTGTTGGCACCAAATGCTTTCCCTTCGTCTAAATCTATGAATAACACTTTTTAAAAACCGTTTTTCGATAAATAAAAAAACAAGTTTAATATGTTTTCCACTGGTTTCAAGATCATATGTTTTTCTTGGGATTAACTAGAATTTGTGTACATAATAATACTTCTTTTTTTGGGGGGTGGGAGGGGTAAAGACCAATATTTTATGCAAAATGCCTGGATCATTTGGTACTACCAAACTACCAATCCAGCAAAAGTACTGTGACAATTAATAAAAGCCTAACTTTACTTGTAGTCCAATTTAGACTGTTGTTCTCTTGAGTATTGTTTGTATACCACTTGTTTTGCCTCCCATCCTCCTTTCCCCACCCCCCCCCCCCACCCCCCAAACCCAAGAAAAATAAAACGTTCCATCAATGTAGTAATATTCATCTGGTGCTTTTAAAATGTAAATATCTAATAGTTAAGTCGCACCAATTGCGACTGAATATTGAAATCTAGGACCCCATAATTTCCTATTGTTGGTTGGGAGTTGGGGACATGAAATCCTTTTTCTTATTTTGGACGGATTATTGAGATAGCTAGTAAAATTTACTTCGAATTTTAATATTGAATCTTGAAGTTTTTTTTAATTACTTCATTCATCTTATTCTAATTGTATATTTTTTAAACAAAATTTTTTTAATTTTTATTTTTAATATATATTTTTACAATTATATTTTTTTTATTAATCAAAAAATTGAATGAGTTATTAATTATTTATTAAAAAAATATTTTTATAAAAATTAATAATTATAACACTAACTTATTAAATAATGATAACTTTAAAAAATTCTTTACATACTTATCATTTTACATAATTTATATTGATTTATGTGTAAGTTCACAAAATAAACAATAATGAGAAGGATAAAGTAGTATTTATTGTCATTAAAATAAAAGAATTTAAAATAGTTCTCCTTCCAATCTGCTTTCCATGAAACTTTTCTAAAGGATAATATAGCATCTTCATAGGTGACCTTTTCGAGTATTATATATTAATTTTTTTTTTTATATGATAAAACCGTTGTTAAGTGACCAGTTGAGACTTGACATATATACGATTCATATTCTAAGCTTGCTACATATTTTAATTTTTTTCTTAATATAAAATTTTAGATAAATTTTTGTTTATTTAGAGGAATATGAATATTTATTTTTTAAGCCTAAAATAGATATATATATATATATATATATGTATTATATCAATTTTAGATGAACCTTGTATTAAGGAGAAGGTTTATCAATGATATGAATTGAATTCAACCTCAATAAACATTGAGAATTCTGATTTTTTTCTACCTCATACCAATATTGGTAGTAAATAAACGCTTTTATTAATGGCACAATTCTGAACTCGGACTTTTTAAGAGCTCTAAATAGAGACTAAAGACAGCAATGTATGCTAATGATAAACATTTTTACCACTATAATCTCATAGCCCTGAAAATGGAAAAGAAAGACCACTTTAATTGCCTCAATATAGTATTAAAATACACTTTTAGTTGTCTTCCTCGCAGTAGTTTGGATACTCATTTTATATTTGTTCTTCTTCTTTTTTAATTGTATCTCTACTTTTATCCTTAAACTTCGGTAGTTTATCTTTTTGAGTCTTTTGTTAAAACTTCGTTTACTGACAAATTCAACAAACTTCATAAATTGACTTTTTTTTATTCCACATAGTTACTTATCTACCTTACTTTATGTCGACTACTCAACTCCTTGTGTTAAACAAGTTCTAAGATTGTGTATACATCCAAGTTGTTTTAGAACCTTATGATAGTCATGTTAAAAATTGGTAATGCTGTTTATTTTGTGGATTTCTATCAATAAATTGCTCATATATATATATATACATATATATAAGCCTACCTAGAAATTTAGATGCCTTTGGAGAAATTTTTTATGAGGCATATAGTGATCACTATGTTGCTAATATAGTGATCTTATTTCATTAAAAAAGAGAGGATTAATAAGAGTTGAACAATTGAAATTCATAAATTCTTTTTAACTAAATATCTTTGAATTCGAACTATAATAATTAAAAAAATTATGTCAAGAGTTTTGTTTTTTATAAAAAATGTTACTGAAAAATTGATCGAATTAGTCGATAGCTGTATAAGGATTGAATATCTTACCTAGATTTAAAAAAAAATGAGGGAAAAAAGGCTTTATGAGAAGGTAACCATGGCTCTAAATATATTGTCATGGATTCTTAATTGTTTTATGTAACGAGACCCTCTTTGGTTAATGAAATATTTCTAAATAACACAAGGAAAATGAGAACAGAAGGAGAGAGAGAGAGAGAGAGAGAGAGAGAGAGATACACATCTTGTGCAAAACAACAAGGCATTGGCTTTTAGCCCTTTATAGGTAAGGTGGGGGAGACAGACAGGACGTGGAGGGCCACACAGGGCATTAAACAATTAATTATGATGATGATTCTGTTTTCGGACCAAAAAACGAGTTAAAATCATATGGTTTGTTCAATTGGCTTAATGCTTAGAATTAGTAGTTGTTAAGTAAATGGAGTTTTTTCTTTTTCTTTTTCTTTTTCTTTTGCAAGAAAAAGAAGGCAGCTCCCTGTCAACTCCATCCGAGTGAGTACAAAAGTTGTCACAGTGATGAAAAGAGGTAAGTCTTTATTAAAAGCCATTCAACTCATTCAATTTCACAGTGGCCTATGCTGAGGTGTACTGTGTAGCCCTCTAGCTGGCTACGCCTAAGTATTCTAACCCGGACTAAACGGGTTAACTCCTCTTGGCTTTCCACTCATGACTCAGCTTGCTTCTGTCTGTCTCTGTGTCTCTCTTGTCTGCTTTCATCCTATTCTGCTTTCTCTTTCACGCTCCTTTCCTCGCCGTTTCACCCACGTCCATTCCTTTTCTACGTATTAACCATTTTTCCCCATATTCATACATCTTTTCACCCTCATTTCAATTATTTATTATTTTAAAAAAATATTTTATCTTAATTATTCATTTTTTAATTTTAATACGTATTTTTATATTTTTACCTTTATTATTAATTAATATTTTGGATGAGTAGTTTATAATTTATTAAAAAGTGAATTTTTTAAAAAAATTAATACTTATGTATTAACTATTAAATAAGTATAATTAATTATCATTTCTAAGACTTGTATAAATCATTTACAAATTCAAAATGAACAATTGAAATGAGTCGAAAAGAGTATATAAAAACAAAATTTTTTATTTATTTATTTAAAATTAAATACACATTTCTAAATTTTAATAGTAAATTCTACAATAATTTTCTTTATGTGCCCGGTCACCAATTATATTAATAAAATTTGATGCAATAACTCAATTGTCTTAAAAATATCTTTAATTATAATATTAATTCATTTTAAAAAAAATAAACGTATTAACGTTAATTTTAAGAAGAACAGGGTTTTAAAAGATTAAAATAGTGAGAAAAAAAATTGTTTTATACGTTCTTTAGATGACATGTGAACAGTGATTGGGGGGTTTTGACGTAATGGCTTTAGTTTTTCCATATTTGCTTTCCCATTTGATTCATAGATCCACTCAAATGGACCGCAAGGTGTTTGTAAATTTGACCGAGAGAGAGTGTGTAATTTAGGCAAAGTCAAATGTGTTTCAAGAATCCCCTCATGTCTTCCAGTGAACTTGTATTTCAAACTGGACAAACATGCATACCTTCATACACTTGTACGATAAATGACGGATATAAATCTTCGTCTTTCTTAATTTAGAGGACCCATAAAAACATATAAAGGCTACTCTATTAGTGACCCTGTTATTTGCTAATTTTAATCTTTCAGAGAAATAGAGGTCCATCTACAACCGTGAGAAAAGCCACGTGAGTCGAATCTCTTTGCAAATTTTGGCAGCTTATCCTATTTTTGGAGTCAAGTAGTATGTTAGCAAGTTTCTTTAACGGGAAACCTTATGCAATTTTTACCTCTTTTTATCTATTTACATAAGCCACTGCTGCTTCATGTTCTATTGCTTTATTTGGTGGTTGTATGTTTTTAACCGGGACACTTATTAATTTACTAGACCCATAATGAAAAAAAAAAGAAATTAAAGAAGTTAGATATAGAAAATCCAGAAATTTCACCCTTCTTAGTTACAACGAATTGTTGAATGGTACAAAGGGAATTCCGGGCAAGAGAACTTTCATTGGTTTGTAAGTAATTTTTTTAAAATTGTTTTTTCTCTACTATATTGATGGAGCAAGATTTATAAATCTAATCCATTTATCACCTAATGAGAAATATTTTTTAGAAAAAACATTTTTTTAAAAAACAAATCTTAGAAATTTGGATCCCAGTGATCCAACATGTGTAGATAACTAGAGTCTACTAAATTACTCTCTCTCTCTCTAAAATGATAAAGGTTAGTTTTTCACTTTAACAAAATTAAGTACATTATCCTATTATATGTGTAATTAATGATAAAACAACACTAGTTAATAAAATATAAATTTATAAAATTAAGAAATTTATTAGTAAAGAACATACAGTTTTTAAAAGAATATGTAAAAATATTTATTGGACAAAGAATATGATCTCTACGAATTAGTGATATATAAATTTCTTAAATTAGATGGTGAAAGATGGATAAAATAAGTTAGCGAGATATAAATTTATTATTAATGAAATTTTTTAATAAAATAAACATAAAAAATGTAAAAAAATGAATTCATAACTGATAAAATAATATTTAATTTATATCCCACAAAGAGGGAGTAATAAATTTAGTCGATGGGACGTGAGTGACCTATATAAATATAAATATAGATGGTCCTAAAATTTAATTATAAGACGTGAAAGTAAAATTCCTTTTTAGCAATGACTAATGATGAAATAGAATCCAAGTGCAGTCTCACGTGCACTACGATACAAAAGAAATGCCTGAAACTGATAATGCTTATAGCATCATATTGTTTTGCTCATCATAATTTAGCCGAAATCTTATCCTGAACAACCTTATAATGATGCCTTTGACCAAGCTTTGTAAGTTAGTTGCATCTGTCGCTTGTGCTAATGCTGGGTATAATTAGTTTATGGCACTAATATAACTTGGGAATCATTGCTCATCAACAATATCCAGCTAATCTTGTATCCAAATATAGTAAGAAAAGAAACCTTAAAAAGCCATTCTTAATTTCACAAAAAAGTGTACTTTACTTTGTTGAATTTTGCTGGAAAATCAAAGATTAATGGGCCCCATAAATAAAGATAAAGAAATATTTTGTAATTAATAGAGATCTTGTACTTTCATGTATGTCAATTAATCATTCCTTATACAATAAATATGTGGCAATGAGATAACTCTATTTACTTGTATCTAAGTTTTCCTTAAAAAACAAACAAACAAAGTGATGCTTCTCCATATTTATTATTTTCCAAAATAAATAGCAACTTTGTTTTGCTTTGTCTTGGATCTAAATTTAAATTGGCCAAAATAATTCTATTTGTTTAATTATATGCCGTCTTAATGGGATTTTAAACATTTTTCAATTATCTGCTACTTTGCACATACAATGATCTATTAAACCTGAAAATGTATTGATCTGGTATGAAACTGTTCCCTTCGTTTTCACCTTCTCCTCCCCCCCCCCCCAAGCCCTCTTTTCTTTTACCTTAAAGCTAAAGGTATGTTTTTGGCTTTCTCCAGAAGTAAATTTGTCAAAGTGAAAAATCATCATCGACCAAACAAAACGGCATTAGACATCAATTATAATTGCTAAACTGCTTTCTTTGGAACCTCGTTGCAGGACGAGACAAGCACATATATATATATATATGTATGAAAAGAATTTCATTAATTTCCTTTTTTTTTATTGAGCTTCTTATTTTTTTTCCTTCATGTATGAAAAAAAAAATCAATTTCTCACGATCGGCCATTTGCAATTCTCAAATATCTATTTTGAGAAATTGATTAAATAGTATCTTAGATTAATTAGTTAAAACAGAAGAAGAGTTTTTACGGAGCATACATTATCAATTTGTAAAGAGCATCATAATAAAACAACCTAGCTAGTTCTTGATGGGGAAAAAGAGAGAGAGAAAAATAAATCTTATCTAGAAACAAAATAAATTATAATATTTTATTTAAAAAACATTGGATGCCAACTCATTGTAATTATGATTGAACATCAAACTTAAGCACCCATCATCATTCAATTGGTTGAATTCACATATTAATATTATTTTCTTTTTTTTAGGCAATTAATATTATTTTATTTTCCTTTTTAAGATATTAATACTCTTATTTTTTTTATTACATACGAGACAAGTAAGAGAAATCCAGGATATAACATGATGGATGAATGTGTGTTCATTAATGAATTACATTGCTTTTGGCCTTAATATTCTCATCTCGAGAAGAAAAAATGCACGAGAAACTTTATTTTAAATCATCACCACTGTCATGCGAATCACAAAGAGAGGATTCAAAATTTCAAACTGGATAGATGACTTGAAATATCCTGGACTCTTTTTTTTTCTTTATATATTATTGTCCTATTACAAGTTTGTTTATAATAAATAAATTTGGATACATTATTTAAAGAAATAAAAATAGAAAGAATCTTAAATAAAAATGTCTTAGAGAGAAAAAGTGTAAAAATCCATATTTATATCTAAAGTATGTTTTTAGAACAAATTTTTTTAGGACAATAAATATATATATATATTGATATTATATATTCCACGCATATTTATATTTTTTTAAGACAATAAAAAAAAGTGTCACGACATTGCAAATAAAAACATGATTAATATCGAATTTCAATTCTTGTAGTTTGTGTGAAGGAAAAGAAATTATTCAAATAATTGGTTATCATTTCTTGAATAAATTGAAGATTTTATCCATTTTTGTGCAATTTGTTGATGGGTATGTATGGATTTAGTATTAAAGAAAAAAAAAAAAAGGAAAGAGAAAGAAGGGCGTAAGGAAAGAGCGCGTGGGAAGAGCAATACGCAAAAAGGGGAAAAAGGACGAAATTGAAAGGTGGTCCTGGCTGCTGCGGTGGAGGAGAGGTGAGAAGATATGGGAGAAGGAAGGGTGATAATGAAAGCATAGCAAAGTCAGATATGAAAAAAGGCAAGGAAGCTTTTTGCCTTTTACAGAGACCCTCGACTTTTTCGCGGGCCTTTGCAGACTCAACTCTCTCTCTCTCCCCCTCCCTTTCCTCTCTCTATCTATCTTTGTCTCTGACCTCTGTTTTGCCTGTGCCACTGTTCTGTGCCGCCCTCTCTCTCTCAGCCTTTCATCGTACTTTAGTCACGTCAGTTACACGCTCTCCCATGCCACTGTCATTAGTTTTACCTCCTCCCCTCCTCCCCTCCTCCATAGTAGTAGTCTTCTAAACAAGAACAACACACATACTAAAGGGTGTGGAGTGTGTCTTTTGGGGGAGAAGGGGGGGGGGGGAGGGTCCTTTCCTTGCTCCTGTCTAATTCACCTCACCACCGTCCAAAGAGCCCACATGTGAATCTCTCTGCCCCCAACGCCTTTCACAGTTTCACTCACTATTTCATTCCAAATTTGTTATGCTATCATATACCATACGAGTCTAGCTTCTTCCTCGAAAGACCATTCGATGATGACAATATTAAATTTTTATAATTTCATTTAAAATTAAATATTTTTTTTATTCTATCCATAATTGAACTATATAAATGGGATATTTAATTTTCATATGAAGAAATATCTTTTAGCTAAAACTTAATTGGAAAAGGAGTATTTGATTGACAAATTTGAAAAACAGTATTATCTTCAACTCGCTAGAGTTAGAGTTCGCTTTCACGTTGCTTCAAGCTACTTATTGTAGTATTTTTTTTAACAATTCATCAAAATAAAAAATGTTATAAATTTAAATCGATCATAAGTATATAAAAATTATATAATGCATATCTATTCCTATAGTCTATATCTAATACTCGTCCGTTTGTAATTAGTTTTTCATTATTTAATACAAAAATGAAATAGGACCAGAGAATTAAAGATGAATTTATTTTTACTTTTAAAATTATTACATAATTTTTGTTATTAATATAATTAGTAACGAGACGATAAAATATGAATATCTTAAATTAATAAGATTTTTAGTAAAAAATTAAATAAATTTTACATTGATTGAAAATATAAATATTTAATTTCAAATATATAGTTTTAAGTTATTTGATTTTTTTGTTAATTTAGAATATTTCTATGAATACCCATTGTTTTGTATTTCAAATTTTTTTTCTTCTGAGGAGCATTTCACTTGTAATATATAAAATCAAAATCATATGATAATAGAATCATAATTATTTTAAAAATTTATATTAAAGCAAATGAAAATTCAATTGTAAGGAAGATAATAAAATAAATTAAAGTGCGACAGATTATGTGGTGGAACTGGAGGACAGACTTGGTCTGTGACTGTGAGAGGTTTTTGTTTTATTTTTTAAAAGCTTGAATAGTCTGTGAGAGTTGTGAATGGATATGTGGACCTATAAAGGACTTACCAAAAGGAACTAGACGGGTCTTTGTCTGAGCAGAGTGTGTCGGCTACCGATAGGGCTACATCGCTGGTCTCATCTTCTCCGAGAGATGAACCATCGTACGGCCAATAAACCTCCACCAAAGCTTTCTTTTGCCTTAAAACATCAAAGGCAGGCCGGAGCTCTGCAACTCCTTGGACTCACTGACTCACCCTGCAGCCCCACCGCTCTTCCGCTTCCTTATTTTCTTCTGATATTGTTGCAGTCCATTCTCTTTATTTAACCATCTTGGGATACAACACACTCTCCAACTGTCATAATGCTTCTGTGGGTATCTTGTCAATCATTTAATCAAATCTCTGCATCTAATTTATTTACACTTATTCAGTTTTACTATGACACCCTACAAGAAATGCACCACTCCACCCTATGAAGGGCACTTAGGGCAGATACAAAGTAGGATTTTCTTTTTCTTTTTTCTCTCTAATGTAAATTTAGCCAAAAAAAATAGAATATTTGACCATATTGAGGGTTATGTAATAATCTGTGCTCGGTACTGTCAGCCAAAGGATTAATGATGGATGGGCCTTATGGCTAACAGGGAACACCAATATAATAAAGAAAAATCTGAAATGGTTTCTCCTACGTTAACACTCTTCTTTTTATAACATCTTCCCAAGTATAAGTTGATAAAAAAGAGGTACAGATTGAAGCAGGACACTATGCTTAAATGGGTAAAATCTTGAACTAAAACCCATGTTTTTAACCAATGCGTAAGTCCTTGAAAGATGCAGGGCATCTACCACCAGAAGAAGGGAAAAGAACCAGAGAGATGTTACTTGGTGTAAACTGTAAAGTGGTATGGTACTCTTTCAGTGTGTGGGCTGCCCTACTCTGCCACAAATATAAATCTAGCCTTGACCTATTTTCTTGACTGTGTATGTGTGTGCATATTTGATATGGTTCAATAGTCTAGTGCTGCTACCTAGTACTTTTTGCATGCTGAGCCAATGAAAACCCACAGAAGAATCTGTACCTGTAATTTTAGGTTGGTTTAAAGGTGATGAGACAAGTTATTTATTTATTTATTATTAAACTCCAATCCAAGACAGATTTTCATTACAATTTGTGATCGTACACTTGTACCTTGTCCTTGCAAAACTTGCACAAATATTTTTGCAATGGTTAAATATGACTAAGGCTTGTACCCAGTACTCCCATTCAGTAATTAGAATACCTTCATTAGCATAGTTTCTTCAGTCTTCTGAAAGATCTATGATTAATAAAACGACTTTGGCATGCATTTTTCGTTTAGTTTTGTTTACTTCAAAATTTTGTCTCCCTTTTTTTTGGATAAATATATTAATAGAAATATGTACTCTTGCAGTTCTTTTCTTGCTGGGTTTTGGAGATTGTTTTCAGATTCATTTTCTTTATCTAAAAGAAAAAGAAAGAAATGTTTTCAGATTCTCGATATGACAACTTTGAGTAGTAATTCATAGAAAATACAACAAGAAGATTTAAAGTACAAGCAGAGAGATATCTTTTAGAAAGAAAAGAAAAAGAAAAAACAAGTGGAAAATCGACATGTATTGGGGTGAATATAGAGAGAAAATTGACCAACTGACTAGATAATAAACTTGGGCCCATATCCAAGAAAGGCCTTTCTCTTTAATTTCTGGTCGCGAAGCTTGATATGTCCGAACTCATTATGGGCCAAGGGTTAAGAAAAATAAAAAGAAAAGATACTTTGAGGATTTTTCATTTTTCTCCTAAAAGGAGAAACATAGAGGATTTTGTTATATCTTTTGTTGTACCATCAAAGTGAGTGTTCCGGAATCAGCTTCCCCGTACACCACGAGATTAATCTTTTGACCGATGATAAGGGCGCAATCTACGCAATCAACATAATAGATTCCCCCAAAATACTTATCCTACAATTTAATTCCGAATCAGGGACGCTTAATAACTAGGCAAACTCTTTTTTTTTTTTTTTTTGGGGTGGGGGGGGGGGGGTACGTCTTATATACTTCAAAGTCAGCAAAATGAAGTTGATTTCATTAAGTTGCTTCTAAGGGAAGGTCAAGCAAAGTTGCACATGACGCAATCCAATCAGATCCCAATTGTCAACAATTAATGAGCAAGAAACGGAAGATAACTGAAAATCCGATTCCTTTTTCTCATTCCTGTTACATGTTCTTTTTTCCTTTTATGCCAAACTGTCGTTGGAGATCGAGTTTAAAAGAAAATCTTACATTTATAATTATCTCTTTGGAAAATAGTTTGCATATAATGTAGGTGTTTCTATAGAAGAATCAGTGATTGAAGCTTTAGCCAAAATACTCAACAGGAGTGGACATTCTTGTCATGGGTTCCTCCACTCCTCCGAATGGTTTCCTATGCAGAGGCCGATGCTGGTGCATTGGGGTTGTGTTGGTATCCAAGTGATGCAGGAGAATGACCATACTGATTGAGGTAGCAAACATTGGTATGGGACCAAAAAACCACAGCAGCAGGGTAATGGCAAAGTATAGCGCCCTGAGCCCGAGTGACCAAAAATCACCCCCTCTGATGACTGCTAACTCGACATATTTTATTGGAATATCAGAGTACGGTGTGCTAATGAGGTAATTGGCATGAATGAAACACCTCGATGACTGAACAAAGCATGAAAATGCCAGGAGAAAACATACTAGGAGACTTACGTACTTGATAGACATTGTAACTTCTCTTGTGTCGCCATAAATTAATTGGCTTTGGAATATGTTTGAATTGTTTGCCATCCAGGCTCCGATTAGAGAGCTAAGAGTCAGAGAAACTGATGCCAAGAACGTGGCTGCTGATACGTTGGATGAGAGGACATCAAGGGCTATAGCAACATTTTTGCTTTCAGACTGCAATGGCACCATTGAATTGAGCAGATTTTAACAACAAAAATTAGCCATTTATAAAGAACAGGAGAAGATAGAAACGCGAGGAGAGGTGAAATGCTTACTTGCATAATTTTCTCAACCCATGCTTTTTTGTCATTGTTCTCAAAGCCAATGACTGTTGTGTGTGGCAGCTTGAGGCATCTGTATAGCAGGAATAGATGGTAAGCAAACATGATGAACAACCCGGATGGCACCAACACCAAGTCAAGATAATCCTTTTGGAATATCATTTGTGGCTTCTCTTTCTTCGGAGCCAAAAGATTTACAGCAGCACCACTGGAAGACTATTAGGATTTGAAAGCATGCAGTACTTAAGCTTTGTATTCACAATCTGATCCGAGAGGAATTAATGGCATTCCCTGGCATTGCGTAAATGAGTTGCAAAGACAACTTGCAAAAACTAAATTCTGCCCATTCTTATTGATCAAGTCGACTTTCCCAAAAAGGGCAAAGGAGGCAAAATTCTATGTTGTATATATCATGACATATTATTAATTGTTATTATCAACTAACTGCTTTAGCATTAACATTGGAGTGCACTCTATTAATCTGAGTTGGCTTTGCCTTCAAACAAGAGTGATTATTTGAAGAATTTGCAAATCAAGTCGTAAAATGCAAGCTTAAGTGTGGTTGTTTATTCCTTTCAAGGAAATAATTATTTCTTTTCAACAGTCAATGTCAACTTGTAACGTGGTGGTAACACTACATGAAGTATCTGATTAATGAAGGAAACACTTGCAATGCTGGCCTAAGATTGTTCATAAGAAAAAGAAATCTCATTTAAGCTAACTACAATCATAAACCTCTAGCGCGGAACTTCGGAGACATCTCAAAGCAATGCCACCAACTTTTGTATGAGTTGCATATGCCTCCTGAACTTTAAATCATCAGCTCATCAAAGACCAACTCTCAAGAAATGTCCAAACTTTCAAACGCTCCATTAGTTTCTTCTCAATGAAAATTTAATCCCTCTGGGATTTCAGGCGTTTACCTCCATGTTCTCTCTTTATAGTTATTGGGTTTATTTCATCCCATGATAATCTCATAATATTCGGAAGAAATAATTTTGTTCGACAGAGATGATTTCACAGATGCATGTTCAAATGAAAATGTAGCTGACAGATGAATATGGCCAGTTGATTCTAACAAACAGAAAGGTATTTCGAATATTTTGACAACGTCTAATCTTGGCCTGTATTCCATGGAAAATAACAGTTCTAAAATACAAAAATAAATTTTCAACTGAAAAAACAATTATCTTTCGCGAATCTTGTATTTACAATTCACAACCAAATTCCACATGAACCAAAAGCAAACCTAGCTACTACGATGACCTGAACGAGGAAACTAGAAGTAGGATTTTCAATTCCATAAATTTGGAATAAGCACATCTTGGCTGCTGGATTAGAAGGAAACAGCTTGTGCGCCTGCTACCATCGTCATTTAAAAGATACATTACGCCCCGTGGAATTAGCCCTTTTCAGGGCAGGCCTGGCGTTCTGGAATCCGGACGTAGAGGAATCAGGACTGATGTTAATTGGATTCGAAACCTCAACGTGAAGATGGGAGCTTCAAGATTCCTTTCAGAGGTTGTTTGATAACAGAGACCTCCTCCTTGTTGTCATAATTAGTCGAACTGCCGGTGAGAATATTGAAAGCATCACCTGAAGTCTTGCACTTATCCTTGGAAAGGTCAATATCATCCACAGAAGAATCATCTTTGGCAAGGAAAAAATCATTTGCAAAAGGATAATTGCCCTCCTCTTCAGGATGAATATCAAATTTGGGCCTTCTTTGCATCCGAGTCTTGTCAAATTCCCTTTCACTTTTGCGGAAATTTAAGCTTCCTTCTGTAAACAAAGGCAGAGAATGGAGATTCTTCAGAGATGATCACTTATTGGGAGCATTCTTTAACCTTTTCTTTTCATTTGCATTCAGCAACACCATGCCGATTGTACTGGTTATGAAAAGCAGGCAAATCGAACACTTAAATCTGCGCATGCCTCTCAAAAGATGAAGCATCCGTGAGACCAACAATAATCTTGACCCTGAGAACTTTACGCTCTAGCTCTGCCAATTCACACCTATTATATTTGGAGTCTTTGATATTCTTGGCAGCCATTGTCAACTTTATTTTTGGTCAAGCCCAGTCCCTCAAACCGGAAAATATCTTTCTCAGGAATTCCAAAGGCAACAAAACGAATTCTTTCATCACTAAGAAATTGGCAAATTGCTTCAGACAACATTTCCTGAATGAAATCTGAGGATCATGCAACCAGCGCCAAAACAAAATAATATCAGTACCATAGAGGGATCGCAAGGGTGGCACATTACATTAATCCCAACAATAGGTGGAGCCCAAGTATTTCTCCCAAGGAAGAGAATCCATGGAGCATAAATATTCAAAATCTTTATTAGGCCTTTCTTGTTCTAAATGGAACCATTTAGAACAGCATATCTCAAATGTATGAAACCCAATGAATAAAATAGCGAACAAGCAATTTCAAACCTTTCATTAAACCATAACCAAACTACAACTGCCTACTTGAAATTCAAATCATGATTCTAAAGATTAAAAAAAAAAAACAAAAGAAATCCTACCATTAGATCTCTTATATACCATATTACAGAGAGTACTGCAACAAAACCACTAACACTATCACAATCGGCAGTTCCTTTTCTGGAAATTATGCCCTCTCACCCCGAATTCTCCTAGCAAGCTGGATGTCCTTGGGCATGATAGTCACCCTCTTGGCATGAATAGCGCAGAGGTTGGTGTCCTCAAACAACCCTACCAAATAGGCCTCAGCAGCCTCCTGCAGCGCAGCCACAGCCGAACTCTGGAACCTCAGATCCGTCTTGAAATCCTGGGCAATCTCACGAACCAACCTCTGAAAGGGCAACTTGCGGATGAGTAACTCAGTCGACTTCTGATACTTCCTGATTTCACGAAGAGCAACGGTTCCAGGGCGGAAACGGTGAGGCTTCTTCACTCCTCCAGTAGCCGGAGCAGACTTCCTAGCAGCCTTGGTGGCCAACTGCTTCCTTGGGGCCTTGCCACCAGTTGACTTGCGAGCTGTTTGCTTGGTACGGGCCATTGCAAGATCGAAGAATTTGGGGTTTATGTGTATGCACTGCTCAGAGAGAATACTTCTACCTCTGGATGACTCGGAAGGGGCAAAGGAGGAGGATATTTATAGAGTGCTTTTTGAAAAGCAAAGCGGGAGAAGGAGCGATTGAAGGGCACGGCGAGGATCGATGACGTGGAGGAAATTTGTAAATTTGAGACCGTAGGATTTCAGAAAGGACGAGAAATTAATCGACGGCTGTGCTTGGGTACTTGAAAAGTTGGACGTGTTTGTTGGAAGTAGTGAGGAGGCGTGAGAATAAGCGTAGGATGCATTTTAATCGACGGATATGGTTGATTTGGAAAGAAAGCACAGATCGATGACGTGGTCCCGCGAACTGCTCGGTTTGAAAATTCAACCGAAATTAATTGCCTCCGAGAGAACAATTTTAGCCGAAATTATCATTTTTTACCGCTCGCGGCTAGGCTTTGAGTTTTTTGTTTATATTGAGAGCAAAAACAATATATTTTGATAAGTATTAATGTTTTATCGTTATGAACATTGTACATATTATAATTTTTACTACTATTAAATATAAAAATAATATTTAAAATTTCCAATATCTATTAAATATTTTTAATTTATTTTTATAAGCTTACTATTTGATATGTACTATTTAAAAGATACATTTGATGTGTCCATTGGGAAAAAAAATTGTAACTCAATCTTTGATCATATTATAATTTTTATTATTAAATATAGTTAGTAAAATACTATTTTATCTGGAATTAAATATTCATATTTGATATAATCTAAAAAATTATAAAAACAAATTATTTTAAAATATTTACCATATTATTCTTGTTATTAATTTATTTAGCAGCTAAATCATTAATTAGTAGGATATAAATATTTTAAATTAAATAAGATGTGTAGTTAAATTTTAAATGAAAATATATTTATTTTAAAAAAGTTAATATTTAATTTCAGATATATCAAAATAAAAATATGAATATTTAATTACGAATGAAAAGGATAGTCAAATTATAATTTTTAAAATATATATATATACATTTGATGTGTACTATATGGGATCCCTTCTTCCTTTTTTTTTTTTTGGTTAACTAAAACTTTGATCATAAACTTGTTTAAAAAAGCTTGATCATGATTGTGAACCAGCTTGGGGGTTGGTCTAAACTTCCATGGCATATAAATCACGATGAATTTTGGGACGGGAGCTCTGTTAAGGCTTCAATCGATCTAGAAAGTCAATTTAGGGATAGATTAGATAGGTTAGCCATGAGGTTTGGTATTATCATATTTTGGAATGATGTCGAAAAAATCAAAATTAAGTGAATTACATTTCATTGGTTGGAGCATTCTATAGTAAATTTTTATTTTGTTCTCTATTTTAAAAAAAAAAAAAATTTACTTGTTTATATATATAGGAAGAGGAATAAAGATGACAAATTATTTCGAAATAGTAACGATTTAGGATTGTTGAAATGGAAATTAAATTGGAATGAGAAAATAATGGTATCTTTCTTTACTTGTGGAAAGCAAAGCATAAGTGATTTATATATAATTTTTATTTAAAAATAAGTGATTTAGAAGCTAAATTGCTAGATGCTGCGATTCTTAATATTGTTAATGCCATTGACTTAGCTACTAGACTAGGAGAAGAAGGGATGGCTAAATAAGTACTTCATCAAGGTGCATATCTGTCTTTTTCATCTCAAATGTTGTTCTATCTTCTTTGTTTAAAAAAAAGTATATTCTAAATTGTTCTTAGTCAACTTTGAGCAAGACGGAGAGCAAAGAGCTCGCTTTCTCAAAATACAGTCGAAATGTAAATTTCAGTTTTCTTTGGATCATTGGACTTTACTTCGCCGAAATCCTAAAGCTATTAACAATGGCGAGATCATTCAATCAAAGAGACATAGAAGGAGTGAGATAGAGGAGGAGGAAAAAGCTAACTTAAAAGTTCTTTTCGCTCGCTAACTAACTAACTTTTATCTTTAATTTGTTTTAAATAAAAGTTTTAATACGGTTCAATACAACATAATAATATCATTTCAATTGACACATAATATCTATTAAAATTATAGTTAAAATAAATAAATAAAAATTAAATTTTATTTAACTTTATTAATATAATAAATAGATAAATTTAATATCAAAATTAAGTGGAAAATAGTGAAATTTATATAAAAATACATGGATTAGTTAGTAACATTTACACTCTTGGATCCAATTGAATAGTTTTCCACCAAGAGAGACTAAAGTGAAAAATCCATATAAATTTAATTATTATTTTGGTAAAGTGCATATTTAGGTATCTACTTACAAAAAGAAAAAAAAAAAAAGATATCCCTAGATTTTTTATTTTTTTAAAAAAAAGTACATATCCAATACCATTTACCAATCAAAATATATATACTCCTTGTATCCCTATAATTTGTTTGATACCTTTAAATATTTAATTAACATGTGAGGACATTATTGTGCGTAATTTTTTTTACACCTGTTTTACAATATCACAAAATTTGTCTACCCATCGTATAAAGTTATTAAAGTTTATTAAGTCACAAAATATTAAAGAAGTTATGATTTTATCCTTCTTAACGTGTGTTTAGTGGTGAAACCAAATGATTACTCTACGTACTTTCTTTTCTGTCTAGATTTCGCCTTTATTTTCAAAAAAATAAAATAAAATTAGGACAGACTACAGAGGGCAGAGTATCCACTCTAAACCTAAAGTGAATGGGTAGGCTCTTGCACACTGTAAGGGTAGGCAATCAACATTTGATTGTAGGACTGGATAATGGACCGTTTTGGGTCTTTGATCCAGTTCCACTATGGGCCATAGGCTACGTTGGCCCAATTCCCAACCCAAAGTCCGAATGTTTAGACGCTCCGCAGCGTGTTGTCCCGGAGAGTCTCCCGTCGAGTGGGAACTGGGAACGCCACGGACTGCCCAAACTTGGATCATCGCCATCCACTTGAGGAAGTCAACCAGTCCCACAAGAGTTTCAGATCATTACCAAGAAACTACATATACCTTTTATACCTTTAATTACTTAAAAAACAATGTGAAAAGCAATCTTTAAATAATCACCATCTAAAGACCAATTTCTTCTAGTTCTTCTTTTAATCCACGCATTTGCCTTATTCTTCAAGAAATCAGGCAATATATCTTTGGCCTATTCCGCTGTTAACTTCCTATATAGCGCTCTTCCTTTCCATTTTTTGGGGGAGTCAGTTTGTGATTTTGTTAAAAGTTCAAGAATTGAAAGTTTGATTTCAAGATTACGTTGTGAATCTCGCTTCTGCGAAAAGAAGTGGAGAAGGGGAGTAATGGTGCTGCCATTACTGAAGCTAGGGACGCTTGCTTTGAAGACCCTGAGTAAACCCATAGCCAGTAGGCTCAAGGCAGAGGCCGGAAGGCATCCCAAGTTCCGCAATTACATTATCAGTATGGCCCAGGTAATGTTTTGGGAATAAATTTCATTTCATCAACTGGTTTCTCTGAAAATTATTTTACGCTACTGGGTTCTTGATCATTCAATTGTTCTTATCATTTTTGCCGAGTATAGTATTCTTTAGTTGTTTTCCTAAGATTGCGACTTTGATTCCCCAAGATGAACCTCGCTGTCCAAGTTGTAATTGCTTCCCGCTGTTGGATACCACATTTTAACGGGAAATGTTGGGGGAAAATGGCGGAAATCTCATTGTTCTCCTTCCAAATCCCAGATTCTTGGTTAATAAATTGTGAAATTTTCCTATACCGAAGCGTTGGGGAGTAAAACTGAAATTCAACTGTCTTCAATCGGTAGTAGTTTATTTCAATGTTATTCAGTTCTCGATCTCCCGCATCTTTGAACAATTGCTTGAATCGATACTTCGTGCGAACAAGCTCATGTAATGCTGCAACTTTGATTGGTGACTTACACTATTTGAGGTTTCACTGTAAGTGTTATAGTGATTACTTCCATTTTCCAAAATGGAGAGCATTTTGTGCCTTCTAAATAGAAGAGCTTGTCTGGAAGTTAAGAACCCTCAGTTCTCACATTTTCAATTAATGAATAATGACTGAGAGGGAAATGTCAACTTCTTTTAAGGAATCAACTAATGGAGACAGAGACTTGATTTTAAGGTTTTTTACCATTTATTCATTTCTTTAATGTTGAAACTTTAATGATAGGTGTAGGGAATAGCCTTGAGGCCTAAGCTTCAGATTGATTCTGCCCGATGAATGAGTGGATATGCATATGTAGGAACAGAAGGATTGAAGAACTACATGGATTTAGTGTGGGAAGGGCTCAATTGGTGATTTTTTGAAAGTGCTGCTAGAAAAGAACCATATGCTAGAACTTAGGCTAAGTGTTCAATGTTAAAAAACAAGTATTGTTAGAGGTGTCAATATCAGAGACCATAAGAAGCAAACAAAATAAAAGCTTTAGTTGACATAAACATATCTAAAATAATTTGCTGATAATTACCACTAGAAAAAGTAGTAATTACAAAAGAACAATTGTAGTATTGGCTAGTTTTTCTACTCCAAGTAATTTTGAGAAAGTAATAGGAGTTGTCACAGATTTTGGCAAATGCCATTTTTTTTGCAAAAATGATAATTTTCTGTTGTCCTTCATTCATCCAGTTTTCATTTTTATCCTATTTATGATAACTGAATTGAGTCAATCCTCCTGGATTTATCATCACTATGATGTCTCCTGCATTGTGTTTCCTATTCGTTTAAAGAAATTGTTTAGATGTATATGCTTGTGGGTTCTGCCTTCATTTGGCATGTCATTTTGTGAAGGAATAATTTCATGTTGCTTTTATCCTCCTTTTGAAACCAGGCAAACCATCGCATCACAACCCAAATGCAAAGACGCATATATGGTCATGCAACTGATGTTGAAATTCGACCGTTGAACGAGGAGAAAGCTGTACAAGCAGCTGTGGACCTTCTAGGTGAATTATTCGTCTTTTCGGTAGGTTACCTTTTCATCTCCACATTTCTTTTTCTTGTAGTAAATCCAAGCTTAATTGCTTTATGAAAGGAAATCTTTTAATTCTACACCTTAAGGCATAGAAGAGCCTGCCAGAAGTTGTGTCTAGATTCCAAATAATGGAGGTGCTCTAATAGACATGTATATCACCAGAACTTCAGAAAGCTTTACTCTATTTCTATTGAAATTGTAGTTCTTGTGTGGGCAATTGAAATGACTGCTATAGATAAGTTTTCACGGAAGATTCATACATCCTAAAAATAAATCCTTGAGAATTAAGTATCATAGGCCTGATTAAACTAGTAGTAAAGGACTAAGTGTTTGTTCTCGATTGTTGGAGTTCAAAACATTTGTTTACATTCTCTATAAAAACATCTCTTAAAACATTTTTTTTTACCCTACACATGGATCTCACTTCAATCACATAAACAATATTTTTTATTACTTTTTAATTAAAATTACAATCTCAAATAATTTATTAATATATTTTATAATATTATGAATTATGTGGGATCCAAAATATATCAATCAAATTTCAATTCTCCATAAAAAAATAATATCTTTTTAAAAAAAAACAAAAAATACTTTCAAACCCAATTCAAATATATCATTTTGGCAATATGAGTTGTAATAAACATCAATCCAAGTGTTTTTGAAAAATGTTGTTTCAATTTTTTTTTTAGCAGCATCAATAAACAAAAATTGTTTTGAAGAGCATCCTTAGAGTAGCTTCTTTTCGATTTTTTTTTATTTTTTATTTTTAAAGCTGAATGTAGTAGAAAAAAGTAATGAAGAATAGTTTAAACAAATTTTAACAAAAACAATCTAAAATCTGCTTATTTTAAGCTATAACTGCAATTCAAATTTTTGTTACTGAGACACAATCTTCCTGGAATATTTCTCTAATTTTCCCTATTTTTTAAATTTTATCCTTTTAGCTCTGTGTGAGTACATATTCTTGATGATTTTAATCTTGGAATTGTGAGATTACTTTCTTTGCTTAGAAAGGATGACACTAATTGGAAGTTCTTAAATCTTCCATATCCTCCTCAATTTATTTTATCTTCATTGGAGATTCAGACGTGACCCATCTTCTTTCTGCTGTTTTTTCCAGAACGATATGGTTCCGTATAATCTGGAGTTTTAGAGTCTCACCACCTTCCAGAATTGAGTTTTTTATTTGTCTTTGGCAAAGTGCTGGAATCAACAAACAGTAACAGTTACCACAATATCAGAAACCGTTTCCTTTTCCTGGATAGTATCACTGTGAGTGGGGACCTTGGATTTGTAATGTTTGCAAGTTGCATACTGATGCAGTAAAAACTTGAGGAGGTTAGAAAATCATAAGAAAATAGAATACAGACTTATGATCAGAAACATAACTAGTTGAGTAACATGTAAATGACCAAAAGTGAATTCAAAGGTTGAAGATTTCCAAAAGGGCTTGATAGTCTTTAACCTAAGAATGTAGATTGTCTTTCAAAGCCCAAAACTTGAGTAATGCTTTTTGGAAGACTAGTGTTGCCCTAATTAGGTAAAATGAAAGAATTGCCTGTCTCATGACTGGTTATTAGGAATGAAAGGAAGAAAAGGCAGAAAATTAACATTAAGGGAGAAAATTATGTAAAACCGGTAATCACATAAATAGGATGGGACTTTCAAAATTACAATGGTATGTGATCTGAAATGTAAGTTTAGAAACTAAGTTATGGTTTGTCTCCTTATTTTAATTTTATTATCTGATATATGATTAGGTTGCTGTAGCTGCCCTAGCCTTTGAGGTGCAAAGAAGTGCTCGCTCAGAAGCTAAGAAGGAGGAACTCCGCAGGCAAGAAATGGAGGTAATATACAAACTCAACTTATTTCCCCCAATTCTCACGAATATGATATGAACATACTGGATGTCCCATCAATACTGCTGAGTATGCCCAATTCCAATTGTCAAGTTAGTATGCTAGAACTATAATTTATCTTTTCTTTTTTCTACCTTCTTTGTGGCTCCACAATGGGTAGATCTCCTACGGGTTTCTTTCTGATTCTTTCTTATCTGAGGTACCTTGTGTCCTTTCATTCAAAATTAAATGTTTATATTTATATTATGGGTTTTCAAGGGAAAAAAAAAATTGGGATGTCTGAAATTATAATATTTTTCATTTTATTTCCAATGCCCTTCTTCATTTAAAAGATTTACATCCACTATCATATGTGGTCCTATCACCGATCATAAAAATAAGAATAATCTGATAACTTACTCTTGGCCAAAGGTTTTCCTTAATTTTTTTATACCAAGTCAAAAGTAGCTGGATTCCGTTTATAATCAATATTGTATTCAGTATCTGAAGTGCACTGGAGTCCTCAGAGATGTGATTGAAATATAGTTATCACATCCAGCACTATATTTACGTGCAATTTTACTGGATCAATTCAATAGCCATTTGAGATTGTAGAAAGAATTCTTGCCCTTAAGCATGCATTCTCACTGTTCTCCTTTGGTACTCTATGAGAATTTTTTTTTTTTTTGGAACTCGGATAACACAAATCTTCTGCTGGCAAGTATAATTGCTTCATGCATTCAGTGTGGTTTCAGTGAAATCCAGATTTGGCAAAGAGGAAATATATTTCCCCTGATGTAAATAAGCAGAGAAGATTTAACCTGTACTTTAGGTTTCTTTGTTTACCTGTCTTCTGTGATAAGTTTTCATTATTAAAACTGCATCAAACACATAGGAATCAGGAAATTTTGGTCGATCATTCCTTAATCCAAAATGTCTCTGTTTTCAGGCAATGAGGCAGCGGGATGAAGATTTAGCTAGAGAAGTAGAGCTTCTTAAAAGCAAGCTTCAAGAGATTGAGCAGCTTGCCCAGAAACGGGGACTTGCTGGTGTTTTCAACTTCAGACATGCTCATTCTGAAGAAAGCAAGTTGGGCGTATCATAGCATATAGTTCAACCCCATACTTTTAATGGTACAAGGATAAGGCTTTTCCAACCCCATTCTTTTGATTTTGATTGGCTCTCTTGCCAATTTTTGGCGTTGGTTTCATTTGTCGATAAACTTAGTCCAAATTGAAACTTGTGAGAATTAACTGAAAATAAATCAAAATAGTTCTGTAACATTGCTGTGGAAGATTTTCTTAAGCCAGAAAGGAGGGAGAATCCTCCATGCCAATTTCTGAATTCTTGGCTCTGGATTTATCTGAATTGGGGCTGATATTATTTTTTGTCTATTCATATCCACTTTTGGTCTGATCATGTTATTATCCCAGCTGGTGGAAACAGTTTCTTGCTCTCGTCTTCTCCCCACCCCATTATGTCAGTGTTATCTAGTATTCTAGTTGTTTATTTTCCTAAAACACACATTAATCACCTTTTTTGACTTCTTCCTCTTTCTTTCTGAATCATAAATCTAGGCATTTATTTACATTTGGTAGATTAACCTATGAACTGGAAAAAAATACGTCCAGTTGCTCCTTATCTAAAAGGTTATCACATAACGTGTATAATTGTTCCTCTACGGCTATTCTATGTGAAAGGAAGCATCAAGAATTGCCAAAAAGGAATCTTGTCGATGATAGTGGGCTGTGCCCTTTATGCTTTTCTTTCCATGGTTATCTTCCGAAAGGGCTTTTTGGTGATGGATCTGGCTTCTTCCATGCCTATAGTCCCGGTCATCCACCAACCAGGTTTTGCCATGTCAACTTCAAAGTTTTCCCCAATTACTTTTTGCCTGTGGAAATCTGCATGCAGAATCGTTTTCTCCGGTTAAAGATTACCATTGCTTAATGGGAAGTTTCCTCAGCATTGACTTGCTGGAAAAGTTGTATACTCCTATCTTGCAAACTTTTTTAATATAAATCCCATAGTGTAATATAGTATGGTACGTATTTGGAAATTGATGCTTCTCCCTCTCCCCTCCCCTTCCCCCCACCCACCGCCCCCCAAAAAAAAAAAAAAAAGAAGTAAAAATGCGATCTTAATTATTGAAATATTTTACCTAAATCAAATCTCCACCTATTAAGCGAGTTGCAGTGGGGTAAATGCCTTCGGCTTGCATCTCTTTAACACAATTGATCATGGACCTACTTTTTCATAGATCAATTATTCCCATTCAATTGATTAAGCCTTTCGCTTAATTCCATAAAGGAATAATAAAGCTAAAAAACACTATTATAATTAATTTCTTTTGGCATCAAATTATATATACACTCAGGCTAGGCATACAAAAAAACTACATAAGTCTACGTTTCGCTTTTGAAAGGCATATTTGATTTTCTATTATTTTCCCAAAAAATAAAAATAAAAAATGTGTGGTAACGACATGAGAGATCAATTTAAAATGAGAATGATTCTCATTGTCCTTGGTAGTGTGAATTTTCTTTTTCTTTTTGATCCTCAATTAACATAATTGATTAAAAAAAAGACAATTCTATTTACAGCATTTATCTTTTGCTTCGACTTTTTGCTAGGGCAATCATTTTTCAGGTTTTAAGATTCAGCCCATTTTAGTTTTGTGGTTTTGGTAATCTTAAAGGTTTATATATATATATATATATATATATATATATATATATTAATTTTATTCTCAATTATTTAAGACAAGCATTTCTAAAATAAAATTATTTTAAGTTGTTCTCGATTATTTTTTACTTTTTATTTTAGATAAAATTTATTTTCTTTTCATAAAAAAATATTTTCTTTCTTAAAAAAAAGTTTTTAGAGATGTCTTTAAAAATATTTTTGCCTATTCAGGTCGTTAAAAATGAAAATAATTTATTTCTCAAAACACTTCAGTAAAGCAGTTTTGAAAATTTTCAATAAGTGAAAACAAACAATGTTAAATATCAAGCCAATTGAAAAACTCAAATAAAATCATTCACTTGTATATTTTAAATCATTATATCAACAATTGTAATTTTTAAAATTACACTTTAGACTTTGATAAAAAAAATTAAGTAAAATATCTAACTTTAATTAATTTATCATTCATAATAATATAATAGATGATGTGATCCTTAAATTAGTGAGATATAAATTTTTTAAATTAAGACGGTGAGTTAATACTATATAAATCTCTTAAGTGAATGATTTTATTAATAAAAATTTATATAAAAAATATATTTATTTAAGGAAAATGAACATCTAATTTTTGATAATTTAAATCATTTAATTTCGAACATAAAAATTAACTAATGTTCATAACAAACCTAGGAAAAATAAAAGACGAACACTAAATTGACATTGTAACCATATATATATATATATATATATATTGTCGGTGTACTACATATGATTCTTTCTTGATATACCTCAAAATTAAATATTTTTAGATTCAACATTAAATGGTTTATTTCTAAAAATAGTATTTTTTATATAAAGATTTCATTAATAATTGGCTTAATTTAAATCATATACATTCCCACTAACGTCACAATCAACTCTAGTAGGTTAAAATTAAACATTACTCCATATTCTATACACAAGTATGTTTATTTCAAAACACATGCCATTTTAGACTTCACACAAATTAAAGATTAAAAAAAAATTATATTTCCATTTAAAACTGAAAAATTATATTAATATATAAATTTATAAAATAAATTTATTTTTTATTTAAAATTTGACTAATTTTAAATTAATATAAATTTAGATATAACTAACTTATGTAGTCCAATAATAAATGACTAATTAAATATAATTAAGTGTTCCTATGATATTATCACCGTGATCCGTTATATCAATTAAACTACACTTATTTGTTTTATAACTAATTATACTAATAATAACAATAATGTATTATCATCTCTATAGTCAAAGATTATTCTTATTTTTCTTTTTTGAAAATTACTAAAAAGTAAATATTTAATTTTGAAGAAACAAAGTATATTTTTTTTAGCCAAACTATTTTGAAGCTTTAATCAAAATACTTAAGAAATTAAAATAAACTTATGAGTTGAGTAGGGAATTTTGTTTAAAATAATAATTCTTATTTTTCTTCAAATTTTTTATTTTTATTAACGGATACAGTAGTTTTTATTCCAAAACTCAGAAAAGCCCTCGTGCTTTTGCCGCTTATCAATCCGGAAGGCTTTTGCCTTTTGGTAGCGTAGGGTGGGTCGGTGGGCCTGTGAAGTTAACTATTCACTCGTAAGGAGAAAGAAGAGAGAGTTCCACAGTCCACACACACACACATATATAATCGCGCACAAGAATCCCCTTTCTATCAAAGACTCTACACTCCAGACGATCTTCAGGGCAGGTACAAGGAACAATATTCTCTCTCTACTCTACTTTTGGAATTTCTTTTTAATCTTTGTCTAATTTCACTAGTGTTTGAATTATTTTTTCCTTGTCTTTATTCTCTATATATTCTCCTTGCAACTTCTCCAGATTTTTAGCTGACGAGTGTGATTGTAAGTAAATTTTGGGTTTGGGGATTGTTGATTTTAGATCATTTTATGCTCCCCTTTTGATTTTTGATTTCGGTTTACTTTGGAAGCTTGTAGTAAAGATCCAATTTTAACCCTTTATTGTGGGTTTTTCAATGGACTTTATAGATTTTGCTCATGCAAAATATTCAATTTTGATGGGATTTTGAGTTTATGATCTTTGGTTTTGCACGCAGACCCTTAAATTTAACTTATAACCATAATTTATTGATTAACAGGTAGTTTTAGAGACGGTTGTATGATGACCAAAATTCCAATTTGCTTTTAGTTTTTTTACTTCAACATTTTATTTTCTTCATGTATTGTGAACCCTCAATTCGTGGATATTTAGCGTTGATTCCTACATGCGGATCTTCTTATACTTCTTTTTTTTTGTTTTTCTCCATAGATATTCATATACATCATGACATTGACATGGGATGCTTGGGAATTTTGTAGGTGATAAACTCAGGACTTCCCTGACCGTTTGGCATGGGCAAGGGTTCGAAGGGTGGTGCATGCAAGTCTGCATCGCATCAGCTCTTCAAGGATCGGGCAAAAAATAGAGTGGATGATCTTCAAGGGATGTTTTCTGATCTGCAATCTGCAAGGAAGGAGAGTCGTACCATTGATGCTGCGGTGCTTGAAGAGCAGGTTCATCAGATGCTCCGTGAGTGGAAAGCAGAACTTAATGAACCCTCCCCTGCTTCTTCTTTACAGGTAATATAGTCTACTTTGCGATGCAGGCACTTAGGTTAATTATTTGCTCAGATGATTTTATGTGCCACAAGGAATTTGCCTATGGTATTTAAGATTAGGCATAAATAGTCGAATTGTAGAATGCTTCTGATTGAAATGAAAGATTGTAAGAGAACGTTTCTGTCACGGGGATCTAGAACCATATACTTGCAATCTATAGTAAAGATTGTGAATTTCAGAAGTATTTGGTGTTAAGATGTGTAAACTCACGAATTATCACCTATTACTGAACTGCTACTAGATGTGCATCCTGCATGCTTGTAGGGTGGGTGGTAGTATCACTTGTATGAATACAGATGTTGTAGTGGGTAGAGACATATCTAAAAACTTAGGTAACAATCTTTATTTTGGTTTTGACCTTTAATCTCCCCCCCTCCCAAAAAAAAAAAAGAAAAAAGAAAAGAAAAGGTGTTAAATTATGATTTCAAAGTTAATGCAGATATTGGAGTATTTTACTACCAAGAAAGGAAGAGATGGTGGATTCTCTTGGGATTACAAATTCAAGTGCATACTTGAATGCAGCATATCTTCATCATATGAATGATATTATTGTTAGTTTCTAACATCTTTTTGGGATCTACTATTATATTTTGATCTTAATGGCCTGTTATGCAGGGCGGGAGTCTTGGTTCATTCTCACCCGACATTTATAGGCTATTGCAGCTATGTGAGGAGGAAGATGATGCCACCAGTGAGTTAACTCCCCCAAAGTCTGAGCCAGACACACAAAAGGTTGACACTGGTTCTGTTTTTCAGGAGGTAAACACCAATCTAATAATCTTATTTTTGGAATATTTAGGGTGGGTATGCTTGAGTTTTTGCTTGATTTCTGTTTGTTTTGGTGTTTTTCTTTTCAGTATATATTTCTTAAGGGGGCATGCAGTTGTCTCGTGTCAACTTATTAACCGGTTAATCTTTCATAATCTTTCAGAAATTATCATCTTCAACTTGTTATGCTTCAAAATAATTTGATGTTCCTTTTGATCTTTTGTTTATATGCATGGATATGTGCTGATAAGTTCTCTTTATGCGGTCTGCCTATTACCAGTTCATGTCATGGCATTCACTTTCTCATCTTATGTTTGTTACAGGATGTAACATGAGATGTGCCATGGTAGAATTTTTCTGAAATGTTATAAATCCATCTTTCTAATTAGTCAGTACAAGGAATTTTTTATACAAGCAGTGTTGTGGCTACACCGAGTCATCCACTTTATAATTTATTTGCAGGGTGGGTATGATTGCAATATCTTTTATCTTTTGAACAATATAAAACTTGTATTTAAAATTCCTCAGGCACTTTATCTGATAGCTTGCACGAGTGACTTCTCTTTCTGCATTCCTATAAGAATGAAGTGACTCCTCTTGGGATTGCAGTGTTGTGACTTCTCTATAAAGCTTGCACCTCAGTCTTTCTGCATTTGCTTATGATGGATGAGTTTCTTTTATTCTTTTGCTTTTCCTATAGCATCTGGTTGTCATCAACGTGGTATAAATACATATTGGAATAACTCATCGATTCTAGGGACTTGAGTTCTTGTGGATCTTTTTAATCCTCCTGTCAAGTGTGCAATTCTGAAAATAAGATTTTTATTTCTTATTTCTTATTTTTTAAATGTAATACTCTCATGATTGCTTTCTATGAAATGGTTTTGGTCTCTCTTTTGGATCTGAATGGGATCATTGTATAGTATTGCCAAGGGAAAAAAATCTCCACAAGATTGTACGCTTTACATGTGTGCAGCTTCATGATTCATTGGTCTCTCTCTTTAGACATCTTTATTTATTCATTTTTTCTTCAGACTGTCTTCAAATATAGCTTTCTTCTCATTTACAAGGATTATTAAATATCATAATAGTTGGTGAGGAGGCACAATGTGACCCTCTATCTTAATGCTTTTGTCAGGATTCTGACTTGTACGAGTTTTATTGATTTGCTGCAGGGCTTTAATTCCTGTCATATGCCTCAAGACCAAGGTTTCCAGTTGCTTGATCAGTGCAAAAGCTCTCCTTCAGGAGCTAATACCATGGGAATCAACAACATGGGCATGACATCACATCTTGACTATCATTCGTTCGATATGCACCAGGATTTTGAGCACCATTTCTCCGGATTTGATGGTACAGGTATTTGTGGGGAAGATACCTTGATTCAAATTCCCAATTTTGCACAAACTTTTTGCCCTCCACCTGCCGCCTTCTTGGGACCAAAATGTGCACTCTGGGATTGTCCTAGACCTGCACAAAGGTCTGAATGGTGCCAAACATCTCAGGACTACTGCAGTGGTTATCATGCCACAATTGCACCAACTGAAGGGTACCCAGGCATGCCTCCTGTTTTACGTCCTGGAGGCATTGGCTTGAAGGATAATTTACTTTTTTCTGCACTAAGTGCTAAAGCACAAGGAAGAGATGTGGGAATTCCAGAATGTGAGGGGGCTGCTACAACAAAATCCCCATGGAACGCACCTGGTAAATTTTGGATAGCCGTCTTCTATATTTGGTATTTTGCGATAATTTTGGCTAGTTTTTGTAATCACATATTGTTCACTATGAATGCTCAACTCCTTTTATTTCTTATTTTCTATTCTGTTGGCAGACCTCTTTGATCTGGTTGTTCTGGAAGGGGAAACAATTAGGGAATGGCTTTTCTTCGATAAGCCTCGAAGAGCATTTGAAAGTGGAAATAGAAAGCAAAGGTCATTGCCAGATTATAATGGGCGGGGCTGGCATGAATCTAGGAAACAAGTGATGAATGAGTTTGGAGGATTAAAGAGATCATACTATATGGATCCACAACCAATGAAGAATTATGAGTGGCATCTCTATGAATATGAGATCAACAAATATGATGTTTGTGCATTGTACAGATTGGAACTCAAGCTTGTTGATGGGAAAAAGAGTCCAAAAGGGAAAGTAGCTAATGATTCAGTTGCTGATCTGCAAAAGCAAATGAAAAAGCTCACTGCCGAATTTCCATCTGACAACAAGCGTACTGTTAAGGGGAATTCAAAGTCCAATGCAAAGGATGTTACTGGAAGCATTTATTCCACCTCGAACCGGATGCCTCCTGGAAACGAAGGTTTTGATTATGGAACTGGTGCTCCATATGATTACCTCGTTGACAATTTGACTGGCTATTACATCACCTAATTGGTTATCCAGGGTGCATGTGGAATAAAAAGGTAGTATTAGTTTGTAGCAATCCGTCATTTGTGTTTTATCCGAAGCCTTGAGAAGGTGGTGGAGTTAATTACTTCCCCTGATGATGTGGTGTCTGGTCTCATTTGCATCTCCTGTGGGAAATATTGCCAATAGTTCATTGTCATCTCAAGTGCAGTGGCCATCTAACCAGTCAGTACATTTTGGAGCATTTCTTAACTTGTGAAAGTTATTGGGCGGACACCGAAATGGGCTGCCTTCTTCATTCATTTCGTGTCTTTAATCGAAGTGGTCAAAAGTGTTGGATGCGGCAAGTGCACCTGTAGAAATATTCTCTGACTTGGGTTACAGAACTTCCAGGCTAATTACTTATTATATAGCATATACAAGAAAGACGAGGCCTCTTGGTTGGCCATTTCTTGAACCTTGTATTTACTTTGGTACATAAAATGCATGTCTTCCGGATTTAATCTGCATTATTACCTCTACTTTGCGATTGAAACGAACCAGAGAGTTGGGCATTGGCCCTTTCAAGTAAAGGTAAATGAAGAGTGAGAATAAATGTTTTTTTCTTGTTGCGCTTCGGAGGGCCGCATGGAAGAAAAATAAGGCCACAAAGAAAAAGGCAAATTGGTTTCAGGACAAAATTTACTCAAAACTACTTGTTCTCAAATCGATTGAAGCTTTGGGTGCCAATTATAAGTTTATTTTCTCTTTGCATTCCCATCTTTTTTTTTTTTTGATAGCGAATGGAAAATTGAATGCGTGTGATACTTTTGTTTGCCTGTCGAAATAAGACTGCTAGAATTGATTAATCAGTAATCTCTAAGTATGTGAACAAAAAAAAAGAGTTAATTAACAAAAAAAAAGAAAGAAAGGGTTTTCCTTACATACAGCAATCGGCCTGGATATTTGAAAGGGTTTTCCTTATATACAACAATCGGCCTGGAAATTTTCATTCTTCTCATATGTTCTCAAATATTTGTTCATTTATGTTTCATAGTTATTATTTTATTAACCTTCCGATATATAGTTTCCTCAAAAAAAAAAAAAAAAACTTCAGATATATAGTACTGAAAATTTTCTGATTGTTTTTCGCTTGACTTATTCAAAGAATGCCTCTGGCCCTTCGGTTTGTTTTCATTTGGGGTTGCTGAAATTTTCTTCGTGCAATCCGAGCAGTTCATCATTTAAGTTCTAACCTTTGAAAAGCCCTCATTCTCTTTCTCTGTCTTCATCACCTTGAGACTCTTTCTTTTTTTTTCTTTTGAAAAGCTTGGCGTTGATTAAAAAAAGAGCTAAGGGACCAAACAAAAGGTACCGAGCACTTCCAGACAAAAACGGACAGAAACAGAAACAAAAACAAAAGTCGGTAGGTTGGAGTAAAAAACAAAACAAAGATCCCAGCAGGCAGCAGCCCAAGGTATATAATAGATCAAAGCTAGCCACAAGTCTCATCCTATCAGATCACAGCAGCAGCAACGGATAGCGACGAAGAACGAAACAAGAAAGCAATTACAAAAACATCAAGAGATCCTCGGTTCTTGAAGTTCCAGCTTTTGCAAGAGAGTCTGCTTCCTCATTAGCTTCTCTGAAGATTTTGCCGATAACCCATTTCCTTGAGAACGTTTCTTGCAAGGGATCTGAAAGAAGTTGAAGAGAAATTTATGATCAAGGTGATCAGCCATCCTTTTTTCATCTTTTCGCTGCTTTGAAATTTGCTACATAACATACTATTTTCTGTTTTATTTATTGTTTTGTTTTTCAGTTGCTAAAAATACATGGAACTTATACATAGCTTGCATGTCTCCGTACTTGTATCCGCTTTCTCCATCAAATGATCAATTTTTTTTTAAAGATTAAATTTTAAAAATAAACTTAACCCAGTAAATATTTAATTCGTAAGGTGTTATTTCCAGAAACCAGTCATCCTTGCTGGACCGGTGGTTCCCGGGTACTGTAGAAGAAACATGGGAAACGTGGCTGAAAGCGTTCAAAACCAAGACAGTGATTTTCTGTGCATTTGGGAGTGAATGCATTCTCAAAAAGGATCAATTTCAACAACTGTTGTTGGGCTTTGAGCTTACAGGTCTCCCATTTTTAGTGGCCCTCAAACCACCTGTCGGTGCTGAGACAGTAGAAGAAGCTCTACCAGAAGGTTTCAAAGAGAGAACAAAAGAAAGGGGCATTGTTCATGGTGGTTGGGTGCCACAACAACTGATTTTAGCTCACCATTCTGTGGGATGTTTTGTTTCCCACTGTGGATCAGGGTCAATATCAGAAGCCTTGGTGAGTGAGTGCCAAATGGTGCTCTTGCCCAGTATTGGTGATCAAGTTATCAATGCAAGAGTGATGGGTAAAGATCTCAAAGTTGGAGTTGAGGTGGAAAAAGGAGATGAAGATGGGCTGTTTACAAAGGAAACTGTCTGTAAAGCTATAAGATTGGTGATGGATGAAGACAGTGAGATTGGGAAGGAAGTGAGAGCTAACCATGCCAAATGGAGGGAGTTCTTGTTGCGTGAGGGGTTTGAAACTGGTTATATTGAGGAATTTGTTCATAATCTGAGAAAATTATTAGGCACCGATCCTAACAATATAATGGTCGCCCAATAAATCATCCAAGATTATCAATGATTAATAATTCTGTTGGGATTTGTTTCTATAATAATTGGGACATGGGAGTAGTTTTTTCTTCTCCCTCTTCTGAAGTAGGATTTTGAGATTCCCATCCTTTGTAATATTCTATCTCCATTTTATTCCAATGATTCACTTTCTAATTTTAGTATGTTTTTTTCACTTTTACAATTGTTATTAATGAAGAATTTAGATGAGTTGTCTATAATTTATTGAATAATGCATTTTTTGAAAAAAATTAATATTTATGCACACAATTGAAAATTGAAATGAGACGGAATGATTATATACTTTGGCTACTCTTGCATATGATATGGTGTCTAATATAATACTAGTACTAATAATTATGGTGGATATTAGTATGCATTTAGTGTTAATTTAAGATACCTATCTTTCCCCATAAATTATTTCATATATATTTTATTTTAATCCATGAAATAATATTGGACTATAGAAATTACTACTTTTTGTTATAATCTTCTTAAAGTTTGTACACAAATTAATTTTTTTTTAAATAATGCATTTTATGGTTTAGATGGCTTAAAGAGTCATTAGTCAAACTATTTAGATAATTTTGTTAAAATAGTCAATAGTATGATCCATGTGGATGAAATCCGAAGAGTTATTTATATAATTTTAAAGGAAAACTATATTTATTTTGAAAAAGTAAATATTAAATTTTAGATTTTTAAAAAATATTAACATTTAATTTAGATAAGGGATTATCAATTTAGAATTTGAATAAGATGTTAAACTAAGCATCGACCATATTTCATTAAAAAAAAACAGCCATATGCATGGAAACTCTTGTTATCTTTTTGTTTCTTTTACTTGAGATTCTCACAAAATTAACATACTACTCCTTTCAAATTTAAATGTTCAAGTTATTTTTGGATATTACAATTGAATATCCACTTTCTTACACTAAACATAGTTTTCATTTAAACTTTTAATAATATTTAGAAAACTTATATAATTCCATCACTAACTACACTAATAATAAAGATCAACTTGTATGTTTTTTATGGTTGAAAACTCTTTTTGATTCTTATAGTAGATGCAAATGAATATATGGAGTAATAAATGCTTAGGTGACGACATGTGAGGGTAATTATTTTTGTAGTAAGATAAGGAGTTAATTGTAAATATTCTAAAGTTTAGAGACCCGTTCTTATTTTGGATAAGGCTTAAGCGGCTAAATTAGTAAATCGTTCTTTATTAAGAAAATGTTAAGAAAACTACATTTTGGACCAAAGCAAACATGAATATTCTCAACTCTGAAATGCTCGAATCGAAATCAAATTGTCTCGCTTGAGGTGATTTATCATTGTTTGTTCTTTTAGAGATTTGAGAATAGTCTTTTTTAAAAGATTGGCACAAGCATTTTATACAAAATAATTTTATATTTTTATGTAAAAATGTCATTTAGAGTAAAATGCAAATTAGTCTCTCAAAGTTGTAAACCTTTGAAATATTTTTCAAAATTTTCATTGAAGTCCTTCCTTGTTAAAAAATTGTCTTTTTTTTTCTATGAATTTAGTTAAAAAATTTATATTGGAAGACATGCTTTTTTTGTACCAAAAAAACAAAAGGACTAAAAATCATAATTTTTTAAAGAAATATGGGTGAAAATTAAGACTAAAATTTAAATGATGATTTTTTTTTACGAAACTCAAAAGACTAAATCAAAACTTTTAAAAACAAAAGACTTAATTGAGAATTTTTAATATTTGAGGAACTAATTTTAATACATATATATATTTTTAAAAAAGTGAATTTAAATATCTAGATCTTTTTTGGATAATTTCTTAGATTGGTAGTGGACATTTGAAGAGTTTCAATTCGGATTCCCATGCAGGAAAGCATAAAGAAAAGCAGTGATAAAAGTTGATTCGATTTTATTTTTTATTGGTCGTTCCAATATTCCCTCTCCAAAATCGGGTCTTCCTCTCTCCTCCTGGATACTACCCCGAATCCAATAAACACCACCCGTGATCCGCCCCTCTCTTGATTTTTTGTTTATTTATTTATTTACTACTGCTAGGGTTCTTTTCTCCCATTAAAAGCTACTTTCATTCAGCCAAAAAAAGATACCATAATAATTTAAATAAAAATATCTTCTTCCTCCAGCTCTTGCTGCTGCTTGCTTCTGCTTCTAAGGAAGCAGCGAATTCTTTGTTTCAAATTCTCGTTGTTTTTCTTTGATTTTCTCATAATGGGTAGAGGAAAATTCAAGGGGAAGCCCACTGGTCGCCGCCAATTCTCCACTCCTGAGGAGATGCGTATGTTTCTAGCTTCTCTGCGTTCTACTGTTTACCATATGCATGAAATTTTACGTAGTATTTGAAGTTTTCTGCTGGTTATGCCGTCGGTTTTGGAATTTCATGGAAACTGACCGTTTGTCTGCTTGATTGGGGTTTCTGCTGATAAATTAGATCGGCTTGGTTTGATACTTTGAAATGTTCCTTAAGGTTTGTTTCACTTTCTTATGCTTCGTAAAGGTTTTTGTTTTTGTGTTAGTGATTTCTGTTTGAATTGGCGCTCGACTTTGGATGTGGTCACATAGAGAGAAGGGTCCTCAGAGGGTCAGGGAGTAGGGATGTCAATGAAGCGGGGATTATTGGGGAATTCGATTCGTCCCGCCTCGTTTGGATTCTAGGATTCACCGACTTCAGTGGGGTGGAAGCGGGGCGGGTTATAAAATGTGGGGATTAGCGGGGGCGTAGATTGATTTGTCCCCACTAAATCTCCGCGGGGATTCATGAAGGCGAATCCCCGACTTCGGCTTCAGCATCTCTAATAAAAATACTATTTTATTTATAGTATTTTTTTAAAAAGAAAACAATTTTATCCATTTGGTTATTTTAAAAAAAATTTAAAATAAATTGAGTTATATTATTAAAGTAGTTTACATTATTATACCTAACTAACTATAAGTTTATATTATTAACTATGTGGATTCAAATGAGTTTATATTATTCACTAATTAATTATGAATCATATTATTAAAAATGTAAATTAAAATAGTTATATTATTATTTATGTAACTATATATGAACATTAAAAGAACTATGTAAATATGATTATTAACTATATTGATTTAAATGAGTTTATATTATTAAAAATATACTTAACTAACTATGAATTATATTATTAACTGTATTGATTCAATGAGTTTATATTATTAACTATGTAGATTAAAATGAGTTTATATTATTGAATAAGTAATTATGAATCATATTATTAAAAATGTAAATTAAAATAGTTATATTATTTTATTTATGTAACTATATATGAACATTAAAAGAACTATGAAACTATGATTATTAACTATATTGATTTAAATGAGTTTATATTATTAAATATATACTTAACTAACTATGAATTATATTATTAACTATGTAGATTAAAATGAGTTTATATTATTGAATAAGTAATTATGAATCATATTATTAAAAATATAAATTAAATAGTTATATTATTTTATTTATGTAACTATATATGAACATTAAAAGAACTATGAAACTATGATTATTAACTATATTGATTTAAATGAGTTTATATTATTAAATATATACTTAACTAACTATGAATTATATTATTAACTGTATTGAGTAAATGAGTTTATATTATTAACTATGTAGATTAAAATAAATTTATATTATTGAATAAGTAATTATGAATCATATTATTAAGAATGTAAATTAAAATAGTTATATTATTTTATATATGTAACTATATATGAACATTAAAAGAACTATGAAACTATGATTATTAACTATATTGATTTAAATGAGTTTATATTATTAACTATGTAGATTAAAATGAGTTTATATTATTGACTAACTAATTATGAATCATATTATTAACCATGAATTATATGTGAAGATTAAAAAAAAACTATATAACTATAAATTATATAGTTAACTATATTAATTTAAATAAGTTTATAATATTAATGATATACTTAAAATAGTTATATATATATGTGATGATTAAAAAAAACTATGTAACTATAAATTATATTTATTTAAATAAGTTTATAATATTAACTATATACCTAACTAATTATGAGTTACATTATTAACTATATATGAATATAAAAAAAATATGTGACCATAAATTATATAATAACTATATATCTAACTATAAGAACCTTATTGTATGGAAGAGCATGTGTTGAATTGAAGAGTGAAAGCTGAATTTTGGAAGATTGCTTATAATTTATAGTTTTTAAGGATAATGATTTATATTTATATTAGTGATTGTATTCGATATATGAAATATTTCACTATTTTGTATTTGAAGTTTTTAGCTTGGAAATTTTATTTTTTAAAAAATTTTAGTATGAGAAAGACATGTTTAAATGAGTTTGTGCCTTAATATTTGTAGTTTACTATGATGTAATATTTTAGATTTTAGTGGTATGATAAAATATTTTTTTTTAAAAAAAAAAAATTTAAAAATTGAAGTGGAGTCAAACAGGGGTAAAAACGGGGTCAAAACGAAGCTGAATTGGGGGCGGGGACGGGTGTTCTAAAGCGGGGTCGGGGTCGGAGGTAGGGGACTCCGGCCCCGCTTCGCCCCATTGACATCCCTATCTGGGAGGGAGAAATGAGTGGCAAAAGAGAGCCTCTGTAAGCAAGGATGTAGAAAGGCTGGGATAGAAATGGAGATCTATGTTTTTATTTATCAAAAAAAATAAAATAGTGATTTCGTGTCCGAGCTGGGGGAGAGAGGGAGAGCTGGTTAGAGGTCTTCTATCCATAATTTTGTGACATTGGATGCTTTATTGCCTGTAAATTGATTTATTGCTGATCCTTCTCATATCATCTGGACTTCTTCTCAGTTTTGACCTACAAAATTTGTATTTTTTTTTGTTGTGTTTATCAAATATCCTAAAGGGCTCCTTAATTATCTATTCTGATGAAATTGAGGTACGTTTGCATATCTTCAAGTCTTTTCAATCAAGTGCTTATCCTGTCCTGCTGATCCTAAAATTCTTAACATAAAAGATTATGTGATTCTCTGGAAACGTATCTGTTCTTGACATTCATATCTTCAAGTATTTTCAATCAAGTACATATCATATCTGCTGATCCTAGATTTCTTAACATAAAGAGTATGTGATGCTCTGGAAACATATATGTTCCTGACATTCATATTATGTAATCCTGTGACAAGGTGATGGAAATATGTTTCTTCAATCCACTGGTCTTTCTTAATAGATAGCTCTATGAATATGTTGAACATGTTTCTTGAATCCATTGGTCTTGCTTGGAGAGATAGCTCTTTGAAATACTAACCTGATTATTGGTGCATATTAGCTCTATTGGTTGGGTAATATAATTTTTCTCTTCCCCAAATATTGCAGTGGCTGGCTCATCTTCTCATCCTCGCACATTCAAGCAGCAGGTAGTTTCATTTTCATTTAATTTTTACCAAGATATCCTCTAGTGGTGGTGTTTTTTTTCTTTTAACTTTTTTTTTTAAAAAGTATTAATTTTCTTTTCTTGCTGCACCCACTAATGACTATTCCACATTCTGCTATGAACCATGCTCTCCTTCTTAGGGATGAAACACCCCCCCCCCCATGCTCTCCATTTTTGTTATATTAACAAATTAAAGCTTTGCAGAAGTGAACTTCTCCCGGAAAGGGAATAGAATGACGGACGACAAAACCTTAAGCATTGTAATGTACCCATGGTTTGCCATGGGACATCTCACAGCATTTCTTCATCTGTCAAACAAGATTGCTGAGAGAGGCCACAGAATTTTCTTCTTTATTCCAATCAAAACACAACCCAAATTGGTTCAATTCAATCTCCATCCCGACCGCATCAAGTTTGAACCGATCCTCGTTCCACAAATTGAAGGCCTTCCCGCTGGTGCAGAAACAACCTCAGATATTCCTTTCCCATTGCAACCTCTACTACGGCTGGCTATGGATCTTACTCGGCCCAACATTACATCTTTCCTTCAAGAAATTAAGCCCAATTTTGTCTTCTTCGATTTCAGTTATTGGATGCCATCTGTCACTCGCCCATTGGGCATTAAGGCTATACATTTCTTCACCATGAGTCCTGCAACTGCAGCTTATGTCTTCCGTGAAGGGCAGACCACCGATGCCCATTTGTTGAGCGCCCCATCAGGTTATCCTTCGTCGAATATCAGGCTTCGAACCCACGAAGCACGTGGATTGAATTTCATAGCAAAAACAAAAGATACTAATGATATGCTGACATTTATGCAGCGGATAGTCACTTCCACAATTGAGTGTGACGGCATTGGCTTCAAAGCCTGTAGAGAAATGGAGGGAAATTACTGCGAATTTCTTGAAAAGAAATTCAATAAACCAGTTATTCTTGCAGGACCTATTGTTCCAGGGTCACCAACTTCATCTCTAGAAGAAAAATGGAGAGATTGGCTGAATTTATTCGAACCCAAAACAGTGGTTTTCTGTGCATTTGGAAGCGAGTGTACACTCCAGAAGGATCAGTTTCAAGAACTGCTCTTGGGTTTAGAGCTTACGGGTCTTCCATTTTTTGTGTCCCTTAAATCACCTATCGGATTTTTGACCATTGACGATGCTTTACCGGAAGGCTTCAAAGAGAGAACTCAAGGAAAAGGCATTGTTCATGGTGGTTGGGTGCAGCAACAACTGATTTTAGCTCACCCTTCTGTGGGTTGTTTTGTGACCCATTGTGGTTCCGGGTCATTATCCGAGGCCTTAGTGAGTGAGTGCCAGATGGTGTTATTACCACATATAGGTGACCAAGTCATCAATGCAAGAGTGATGGGTGGAGATCTGAGAGTTGGAGTTGAGGTGGAAAAAGGAGATGAAGATGGGCTCTTTACAAGGCAGGGTGTCTGCAAATCTGTAAAAATGGTGATGGATGAAGACAGTGAGATTGGAAAGGAAGTAAGATCCAACCATAGCAAATGGAGGGTGTTTCTTTTGAGCCATGGGCTTGAAAGTCAATATATGGATGATTTTCTTCACAAGCTGAAGGAACTGTTGCATTAGTGGATTTTTTTTTCTTCTCTTTTTCATCAGCAAAATTATCAATTTTAGTTTATATTTTAAGGTGGAATTGTGATGAGTGAACAGTGATCTATGCATATTATAGCGAAATACGAGTGCCTGAAATTTGTGCCTATTTGACATCTGAGGAAATGTGCGTACATATCGGAATATGCATATAGCTCTATATAGAACCGAAAAGTTAGTTAAGATCAACACTTCTATATGTACATGTTCAATTTTCTTGTTAAAATAGTGATTTTGAAAATTAGTTAATTTGCTAGTTTAATGGAGTAACAAAGGATAATAATTACCATCTCTAAAAAGAAAGGATAATAATTATCCTAAAAATAATTTCATACAATAAATTAGAATAAATATGACTCAATTTTACTATTTTCGTCCCAAATTAGAATGAACATTTACTCAATTTAGACTTCAATTGGATCAATTCCAACATATTCCTTTTGGTCTTTGTCATAAAAAAAATTATTGGTTTATGTTAAATATGTCGAATAATTTATTCTTTTGAAAGGATAAAATAGTTATTGGCCAAACAATAGAATACAAAGTTGTATTGTGCCAAAATAAGAAAAGGTGCCAAAACCCCAAATCCACACCAACCATCCGGTTGCTGCCACGAGTTACCTCACGTAGGTGTTGTTGAGTTACAGTCTACAGACTCCGTTCATTCAGTTCCCTTCATTTCGCAAAACCAAAACTATCCCCATGTCAAAGATCAAGTCAACGGTTTCAAGGGCATATTCGAATCGGTGATATGAGAAAAAATCCAACACTTCGAAAGACCTCATTATTATTATTAGAAGAAAAGGATTTGTAAAATCTATCAGTAAACAATCAATAAATGACAATCAGGCTTATTTTGCCTCACTGAAAAATTATTCACATAAGGGGAAGAAAAAAAAGGTTTCGTGAACTTGCCAGATTCCAATGCATTATAAACTACATAACACCTTCTTATTAGTTGTCCCAATCCCAAATCAATTGGAAATATTATTTTCCTTTTCTTTAAATAAACTAATTGCAGACGTTTACCAATTAACGGAAAATGGTGACATTTGAATGGCAGACCACTCACCACCCCACCAACCAATAATTGAGCCCTCTTCGTCCATAAATAATTCCTCAATGTTACCATATTCAGGATCAACAAAAAAGGAAAATTTGAGCCTTGTCCTTGACTCCTTTCCCAAATCACCATTCAAATGGAGCACGAGTCCGAATGTAAGAAAAGTTTGATGAGCATTGTGATGTACCCATGGTTTGCAATGGGACATTTGACCGCATTTCTTCATCTGTCCAATAAGCTTGCTCAGAAAGGCCATCAAATTTACTTCATTTTGCCAAAAAAATCGCAATCCAAATTGGAAAGCTTCAATCTTTATCCACACCTCATCAAGTTCATACCTCTTATAACTATTCCAAAAATTGATGGCCTTCCATCTGATGCTGAACTAACTTCAGATATTCCTTCTTCCTTGCAACATCTCCTTCGCCTTGCCATGGATCTAACGCAGCCAACTATTGAATCTTTACTCCGAGAAATTCGACCCCATTTCGTCTTCTATGATTTTCAATATTGGTTGCCGTCCGTAACACGCCCTTTAGGCATAAAGGCAGTTCATTTTTGCATAGTAAGTCCTGCTACCATAGGTTATTCTTGCATCCGCGGGGACCAGATTAAAGATACTCATGAACTGACGAAACCACCCTCTGGTTATCCTTCATCGTCCGGCGTCAAGCTTCGTATCCATGAAGCTCGAGGGCTTTTTTTCACGAGAAATGCGAAAGAGATTGGGTCCGGTATGTCACTCTTGAAGAGGATTTTCGTCTCGATTTCTGAATCTGATGCCATTGGCTTCAAAACATGTAGAGAAATGGAAGGGCCTTATTGTGAGTTTCTTGAAAGAAAGTTTATGAAACCAGTCATCCTTGCTGGACCGGTGGTTCCCGGGTCACCTGCTTCTACTCTAGAAGAAACATGGGAAACGTGGCTGAAAGCGTTCAAAACCAAGACAGTGATTTTCTGTGCATTTGGGAGTGAATGCATTCTCAAAAAGGATCAATTTCAACAACTGTTGTTGGGCTTTGAGCTTACAGGTCTCCCATTTTTAGTGGCCCTCAAACCACCTGTCGGTGCTGAGACAGTAGAAGAAGCTCTACCAGAAGGTTTCAAAGAGAGAACAAAAGAAAGGGGCATTGTTCATGGTGGTTGGGTGCCACAACAACTGATTTTAGCTCACCCTTCTGTGGGATGTTTTGTTTCCCACTGTGGATCAGGGTCAATATCAGAAGCCTTGGTGAGTGAGTGCCAAATGGTGCTCTTGCCCAGTATTGGTGATCAAGTTATCAATGCAAGAGTGATGGGTAAAGATCTCAAAGTTGGAGTTGAGGTGGAAAAAGGAGATGAAGATGGGCTGTTTACAAAGGAAACTGTCTGTAAAGCTATAAGATTGGTGATGGATGAAGACAGTGAGATTGGGAAGGAAGTGAGAGCTAACCATGCCAAATGGAGGGAGTTCTTGTTGCGTGAGGGGTTTGAAACTGGTTATATTGAGGAATTTGTTCATAATCTGAGAAAATTATTAGGCACCGATCCTAACAATATAATGGTCGCCCAATAAATCATCCAAGATTATCAATGATTAATAATTCTGTTGGGATTTGTTTCTATAATAATTGGGACATGGGAGTAGTTTTTTCTTCTTCCTCTTTTGAAGTAGGATTTTGAGATTCCCATCCTTTTGTAATATAGTCTCTATCTGTTTTATTTTAATTGTTCACCTTTTTTTTTAGTATTTTATTTTAATTATTTACTTTCTAATTTTAGTATATTTTTACACTTTTACGATTGTTATTAATAAAGAATTTAGATGAGTTGTCTATAATTTATTGAATAATACATTTTTTGAAAAAGATTAATACTTATGCACATAATTGAAATAGGACGAAAGAAGTATATATTTTGGCCACTCTTGCATATGATATGGTGTCTAATATAATACTAGTACTAATAATTATGGTGGATATTAGTATGCATTTAGTGTTAATTTAAGATACCTATCTTTCCCCATAAATTATTTCAGATATATTTTATTTTAATCCATGAAATAATATTGGACTATAGAAATTACTACTTTTTGTTATAATCTTCTTAAAGTTTGTACACAAATTATTTTTTTAAAAAATAATGCATTTTATGGTTTAGATGGCTTAAAGAGTCATTAGTCAAATTATTTAGATAACTTTGTTAAAATAGTCAATAGTATGATCCATGCCTTAATTGATAGGGATGAAATCCGAAGAGTTATTTATATAATTTTAAAGGAAAACTATATTTATTTTGAAAAATTAAATATTAAATTTTAGATTTTTTTTAAAATATTAACATTTAATTTAGATAAGGGATTATCAATTTAGAATTTGAATAAGATGTTAAACTAAGCATCAACCATATTTCATTAAAAAAAAAAAACAGCCATATGCATGGAAACTCTTATTATCTTTTTGTTTCTTTTACTTGAAATTCTCACAAAATTAACATACTACTCCTTTGAAATTTAAATGTTCAAGTTATTTTTGGATATTACAATTGAATTTCCACTTTCTTACACTAAACATAGTTTTCATTTAAACTTTTAATAACATCTAGAAAACTTATATAATTCCATCACTAACTACACTAATAATAAGATCATCTTGTATGACTTTTAAGGTAAAAAACTCTTTTTGATTCTTATAGTAGATGTAAATGAATATATGGAGTAATAGATGCTTAGGTAACCACAGGGGATAGTGATTATTTTTGTAGTAAGATAAGGAGTTATTTGTAAATATTCTAAAGTTTAGGGACCCGTTCTTATTTTGGATGAGGTTTAAGTTGCTAAATGTAGTAATTAGTAAACCGTTCTTTATTAAGAAAAGGTTAAGGAAACTACATTTTGGCCCAAAGAAAGCCTGAATAGTCTCAATTTTGAAATGCGCGGATAGAAACTGAATTGACTCACTCGAGGCGGTCCATCGTTGTTTCTTCTTTTAGATATTTGAGAATATTTTTCTTTAAAAGATTGAAACAAGCATTTTATACAAAATAATTTTATATTTTTATGTAAAAATGTCATTTAGAGTAAAATGAAAATTAGTCTCTCAAAGTTGTAAACCTTTTAAATATTTTTCAAAATTTTCATTAAAGTCCTTCCTTGTTAAAAAATTGTCTTTTTTTCTATGAATTTAGTTAAAAAATTTATATTGGAAGACATGCTTTTTTTGTACCAAAAAAACAAAAGGACTAAAAATCATAATTTTTTAAAGAAATATGGGTGAAAATTAAGACTAAAATTTAAATGATGATTTTTTTTTACGAAACACAAAGACTAAATAAATTTTTTTTTAAAAAAAAGACTTAATTGAGAATTTTTAATATTTGAGTAACTAATTTTAATATATATTTTTTTAAAAAAGTGAATTTAAATATCGAGATCTTTTTTGGATAATTTCTTAGATTGGTAGTGGACATTTGAAGAGTTTCAATTCGGATTCCCATGCAGGAAAGCATAAAGAAAAGCAGTGATAAAAAGTTGATTCGATTTTATTTTTTATTGGTCGTTCCAATATTCCCTCTCCAAAATCGGGTCTTCCTCTCTCCTCCTGGATACTGCCCCGAATCCAATAAACACCACCCGTGATCCGCCCTCTCTTGATTTTTTGTTTATTTATTTATTTACTACTGCTAGGGTTCTTTTCTCCCATTAAAAAGCTACTTTCATTCAGCAAAAAAAAGAAACCATAATAATTTTAAATAAAAATATCTTCTTCCTCCAGCTCCTGCTGCTGCTTCTGCTTCTAAGGAAGCAGCGAATTCTTTGTTTCAAATTCTCGTTGTTTTTCTTTGATTTTCTCATAATGGGTAGAGGAAAATTCAAGGGGAAGCCCACTGGTCGCCGCCAATTCTCCACTCCTGAGGAGATGCGTATGTTTCTAGCTTCTCTGCGTTCTACTGTTTACCATATGCATAAAATTTTACATAGTATTATTTGAAGTTTTCTGCTGGTTATGTCGTCGGTGTTGGAATTTCATGGAAACTGCCCGTTTGTCTGCTTGATTGGGGTTTTGGCTGATAAATTAGATCGGCTTGGTTTGATACTTTGAAATGTTCCTTAAGGTTTTGTTTCACTTTCTTATGCTTCGTAAATGTTTCTTTTTTTATGTTAGTGATTTCTGTTTGAATTGGCGCTCGACTTTGGATGTGGTCACATAGAGAGAAGGGTCGTCAGACGGACAGGGAGGGAGAAATGAGTGGCAAAAGAGAGCCTCTGTAAGCCAGGATGTAGAAAGGCTGGGATAGAAATGGAGATCTATGTTTTTATTTATCAAAAAAAATAAAATAGTGATTTCGCGTCCGAGCTGGGGGAGAGAGGGAGAGCTGGTTAGAGGTCTTCTATCCATAATTTTGTGACATTGGATGCTTTATTGCCTGTAAATTGATTTATTGCTGATCCTTCTCATATCATCTGGACTTCTTCTCAGTTTTGACCTACAAAATTTGTAGTTTTTTTTGTTGTGTTTATCAAATATCCTAAAGGGCTCCTTAATTATCTATTCTCATGAAATTGAGGTACGTTTGCATATCTTCAAGTATTTTCAATCAAGTGCTTATCCTGTCCTGCTGATCCTAAAATTCTTAACATAAAAGATTATGTGATTCTCTGGAAACGTATCTGTTCTTGACATTCATATCTTCAAGTATTTTCAATCAAGTACATATCATATCTGCTGATCCTAGATTTCTTAACATAAAGAGTATGTGATGCTCTGGAAACATATATGTTCCTGACATTCATATTATGTAATCCTGTGACAAGGTGATGGAAATATGTTTCTTCAATCCACTGGTCTTTCTTAATAGATAGCTCTATGAATATGTTGAACATGTTTCTTGAATCCATTGGTCTTGCTTGGAGAGATAGCTCTTTGAAATACTAACCTGATTATTGGTGCATATTAGCTCTATTGGTTGGGTAATATAATTTTTCTCTTCCCCAAATATTGCAGTGGCTGGCTCATCTTCTCATCCTCGCACATTCAAGCAGCAGGTAGTTTCATTTTCATTTAATTTTTACCAAGATATCCTCTAGTGGTGGTGTTTTTTTTCTTTTAACTTTTTTTTTAAAAAAGTATTAATTTTCTTTTCTTGCTGCACCCACTAATGACTATTCGACATTCTGCTATGAACCATGCTCTCCTTCTTAGGGATGAAACACCCCCCCAAAAAAAAAAGAGAGGAGATTTTTAATCATCTTTGGTTTACCTAACAAATGGGGACAGTATAAAATGATGATTTAATCTCTTTCTTTATTGGGAATACGCCATTTGCCAGTTGGTGTGAGATAAGAGATTTGGCTTTCTGTTGCTGCTTCCCCTCGAACATAATTTTCACCTGTCTGAATGGCTGCATGTGCCTTAAATGATATCTGTCTTTTGTTTTCTTTTTCTAAATAAATGGCTTAAGGTCAACAAGGTTAACTGGTGATGTATCATTACAGATACATGCTCGTAATGACCATTCTTATTGTCAAGTTATCCTGTACTTGTTTTTTTTTAATCTGTTTGATGCCATCAGGAAGCAGTAGTAGAAGAAGAAGAGGAGAGGTCCGAAGAAGAGTCCGGGGAGGAATCAGAAGAAGAATCAGAGGTAAGCATGCTATCTTTCTCGTTTCTCTATGCTCCATTATACAGATGATATTTTAAGAGTGTTTCATGTGGTCTTTTGCCTTTCTCAAATCCGTTGCTTTTGGTTTATGTAACAGAAGAAGAAAGGTACTCAGGGTCTCATTCAGATTGAAAATCCCAATTTGGTTAAGCCAAAGAACATGAAAGCTAGAGATGTTGATGTAAGACGTGAATTAGTCATATGATATTTCTGTTTTCTTTCATTATGTCCTGAGGCTTTTCTTTTCTTCTGCAGCTGGAGAAAACGTCTGAACTTTCAAGACGTGAAAGGTATGTAGACAGTTCTCTCTCGCAATGGTGGGTTTTTAATGTTTTCTGGCCATTGTGCAGTATAAGTTTTTGATTTTCACATTTATTCTTATTTAGTCCATTAAGTCTGGGATGTTTTCTTTGTCTTTTACACTCTTCTATTCACTCACTAATGTACATAGGGAAAATGTCTCTTGTTACATGCAGCATTTAGTCATATCATATCTTCATTTAATTTCACTAGTTGACTAAAAGGCCTTTCGGAGTTAGCTTCAGTGTTGTTAGAAAATGTAGTGCTGGTGAATAGATTCTGTTTTTGAAGTGGCAAGAGTTGTGTAAGGTGACCGTTGCCTTCATATAGTCTCTTTATCACAAAGTACTGTAATTTAATAAAATTTTCTTGTCTGCAGAGAGGAGATAGAAAAACAGAAGGCTCATGAAAGGTATATGAGGCTTCAGGAACAAGGGAAAACTGAACAAGCAAAAAAGGATTTAGGTATGCCTTTCTTTAGCCTAAACTTATGTTATTTTATTTTGATCAGTGAGCTATCAAAGTTTTGTAATGTTAGGGTTATTCCTGTTGGATACGTAACTATGCTTTTGATGATATTCTTAAATGTAGTATCTGGATACTATTTGGATAATGTTGATTGAGAGTTTCTACTGCATATGTGCATTTGAATTATTTGGATGTTCTATGGGCCTTTGATTAATTGTGTTGCTTGTTGCTCACTGTGCTTGGTCACTGTTTCATATTGACAATATGCATGATACTTTAGGTTAGAACTTATTAGTTTTGTTAGGTAATGAGTAATTATGAACATTAGGTTTGTTGGAAAACTGCCTTTTTGTCAATCTCAACAGTAATTGAGAAAAATAGATCATTGTATGTTTTTTTGCCAACTCTAACGTAAAAGAAGTGCTGGAATGAATGTGAACTTGTTGACAATGTATAAAAAGCAATGATTGTCAGTTTAAGTTCTGAAACTTTTTCCTGTTTCCATCTGATTTTAGTCCTGTAGGCGAGGCTGGGACTGATTTTCTACCTTATTTCTATTAACATTATTGATTATCTTCTTATGGTGAGTTTTCTTGATATATCTAGTCTTCTAGGGTATTAAGACTGGCAAACAATCCAGTAAAATGCCAAAGTCTTTTTCTTTTTTCTTAATAGAACGACGGAAACTTGTGCTTAGTTTAATGATCTATCTTTACTCTTCTTTATATGTTCCTGTTTTCCTTTTATTTTGCATAACTATTTTCATCTCCGTACATGTATCCGCTTTCTCCATCAAATGATCAAAACTTTTTTTTTTAAAGATTAAATTTTAAAAATAAACTTAACCCAGTAAATATTTAATCCGTAAGGTGTTATTTCCAGATATTTTATTAGTTGGCTATATTTCAGTTTATATATGAAGTTGAAAATTTGCAAGAAGATATCATGGTAACTTATAAATGCAAGAGAATTGGAAAATCTTGAGCGAAAATTATGAATTTGACCACAGATTACGACATACTTCTCTAGTTTGTGCAATGTACACAAATGGACTAATATATGTGAGAAAACATTAGGTCTTAGTATTTCCAGATTATACTAGAAAATTCAATTAATTTTGACGTAAAATTGAGGTTAGAGCTGAGTTAAAACTCCATTTTTGTTATATTAACAAATTAAAGCTTTGCAGAAGTGAACTTCTCCCGGAAAGGGAATAGAATGACGGACGACAAAACCTTAAGCATTGTAATGTACCCATGGTTTGCCATGGGACATCTCACAGCATTTCTTCATCTGTCAAACAAGATTGCTGAGAGAGGCCACAGAATTTTCTTCTTTATTCCAATCAAAACACAACCCAAATTGGTTCAATTCAATCTCCATCCCGACCGCATCAAGTTTGAACCGATCCTCGTTCCACAAATTGAAGGCCTTCCCGCTGGTGCAGAAACAACCTCAGATATTCCTTTCCCATTGCAACCTCTACTACGGCTGGCTATGGATCTTACTCGGCCCAACATTACATCTTTCCTTCAAGAAATTAAGCCCAATTTTGTCTTCTTCGATTTCAGTTATTGGATGCCATCTGTCACTCGCCCATTGGGCATTAAGGCTATACATTTCTTCACCATGAGTCCTGCAACTGCAGCTTATGTCTTCCGTGAAGGGCAGACCACCGATGCCCATTTGTTGAGCGCCCCATCAGGTTATCCTTCGTCGAATATCAGGCTTCGAACCCACGAAGCACGTGGATTGAATTTCATAGCAAAAACAAAAGATACTAATGATATGCTGACATTTATGCAGCGGATAGTCACTTCCACAATTGAGTGTGACGGCATTGGCTTCAAAGCCTGTAGAGAAATGGAGGGAAATTACTGCGAATTTCTTGAAAAGAAATTCAATAAACCAGTTATTCTTGCAGGACCTATTGTTCCAGAGTCACCAACTTCATCTCTAGAAGAAAAATGGAGAGATTGGCTGAATTTATTCGAACCCAAAACAGTGGTTTTCTGTGCATTTGGAAGCGAGTGTAGACTCCAGAAGGATCAGTTTCAAGAACTGCTCTTGGGTTTAGAGCTTACGGGTCTTCCATTTTTTGTGTCCCTTAAATCACCTATCGGATTTTTGACTATTGACGATGCTTTACCGGAAGGCTTCAAAGAGAGAACTCAAGGAAAAGGCATTGTTCATGGTGGTTGGGTGCAGCAACAACTGATTTTAGCTCACCCTTCTGTGGGTTGTTTTGTGACCCATTGTGGTTCCGGGTCATTATCCGAGGCCTTAGTGAGTGAGTGCCAGATGGTGTTATTACCACATATAGGTGACCAAGTCATCAATGCAAGAGTGATGGGTGGAGATCTGAGAGTTGGAGTTGAGGTGGAAAAAGGAGATGAAGATGGGCTCTTTACAAGGCAGGGTGTCTGCAAATCTGTAAAAATGGTGATGGATGAAGACAGTGAGATTGGAAAGGAAGTAAGATCCAACCATAGCAAATGGAGGGTGTTTCTTTTGAGCCATGGGCTTGAAAGTCAATATACGGATGATTTTCTTCACAAGCTGAAGGAACTGTTGCATTAGTGGATTTTTTTTTTTCTTCTCTTTTTCATCAGCAAAATTATCAATTTTAGTTTATATTTTAAGGTGGAATTGTGATGAGTGAACAGTGATCTATGCATATTATAGCGAAATACGAGTGCCTGAAATTTGTGCCTATTTGACATCTGAGGAAATGTGCGTACATATCGGAATATGCATATAGCTCTATATAGAACCGAAAAGTTAGTTAAGATCAACACTTCTATATGTACATGTTCAATTTTCTTGTTAAAATAGTGATTTTGAAAATTAGTTAATTTGCTAGTTTAATGGAGTAACAAAGGATAATAATTACCATCTCTAAAAAGAAAGGATAATAATTATCCTAAAAATAATTTCATACAATAAATTAGAATAAATATGACTCAATTTTACTATTTTCGTCCCAAATTAGAATGAACATTTACTCAATTTAGACTTCAATTGGATCAATTCCAACATATTCCTTTTGGTCTTTGTCATAAAAAAAATTATTGGTTTATGTTAAAATATGTCGAATAATTTATTCTTTTGAAAGGATAAAATAGTTATTGGCCAAACAATATAATACAAAGTTGTATTGTGCCAAAATAAGAAAAGGTGCCAAAACCCCAAATCCACACCAACCATCCGGTTGCTGCCACGAGTTACCTCACGTAGGTGTTGTTGAGTTACAGTCTACAGACTCCGTTCATTCAGTTCCCTTCATTTCGCAAAACCAAAACTATCCCCATGTCAAAGATCAAGTCAACGGTTTCAAGGGCATATTCGAATCGGTGATATGAGAAAAAATCCAACACTTCGAAAGACCTCATTATTATTATTAGAAGAAAAGGATTTGTAAAATCTATCAGTAAACAATCAATAAATGACAATCAGGCTTATTTTGCCTCACTGAAAAATTATTCACATAAGGGGAAGAAAAAAAAGGTTTCGTGAACTTGCCAGATTCCAATGCATTATAAACTACATAACACCTTCTTATTAGTTGTCCCAATCCCAAATCAATTGGAAATATTATTTTCCTTTTCTTTAAATAAACTAATTGCAGACGTTTACCAATTAACGGAAAATGGTGACATTTGAATGGCAGACCACTCACCACCCCACCAACCAATAATTGAGCCCTCTTCGTCCATAAATAATTCCTCAATGTTACCATATTCAGGATCAACAAAAAAGGAAAATTTGAGCCTTGTCCTTGACTCCTTTCCCAAATCACCATTCAAATGGAGCACGAGTCCGAATGTAAGAAAAGTTTGATGAGCATTGTGATGTACCCATGGTTTGCAATGGGACATTTGACCGCATTTCTTCATCTGTCCAATAAGCTTGCTCAGAAAGGCCATCAAATTTACTTCATTTTGCCAAAAAAATCGCAATCCAAATTGGAAAGCTTCAATCTTTATCCACACCTCATCAAGTTCATACCTCTTATAACTATTCCAAAAATTGATGGCCTTCCATCTGATGCTGAACTAACTTCAGATATTCCTTCTTCCTTGCAACATCTCCTTCGCCTTGCCATGGATCTAACGCAGCCAACTATTGAATCTTTACTCCGAGAAATTCGACCCCATTTCGTCTTCTATGATTTTCAATATTGGTTGCCGTCCGTAACACGCCCTTTAGGCATAAAGGCAGTTCATTTTTGCATAGTAAGTCCTGCTACCATAGGTTATTCTTGCATCCGCGGGGACCAGATTAAAGATACTCATGAACTGACGAAACCACCCTCTGGTTATCCTTCATCGTCCGGCGTCAAGCTTCGTATCCATGAAGCTCGAGGGCTTTTTTTCACGAGAAATGCGAAAGAGATTGGGTCCGGTATGTCACTCTTGAAGAGGATTTTCGTCTCGATTTCTGAATCTGATGCCATTGGCTTCAAAACATGTAGAGAAATGGAAGGGCCTTATTGTGAGTTTCTTGAAAGAAAGTTTATGAAACCAGTCATCCTTGCTGGACCGGTGGTTCCCGGGTCACCTGCTTCTACTCTAGAAGAAACATGGGAAACGTGGCTGAAAGCGTTCAAAACCAAGACAGTGATTTTCTGTGCATTTGGGAGTGAATGCATTCTCAAAAAGGATCAATTTCAACAACTGTTGTTGGGCTTTGAGCTTACAGGTCTCCCATTTTTAGTGGCCCTCAAACCACCTGTCGGTGCTGAGACAGTAGAAGAAGCTCTACCAGAAGGTTTCAAAGAGAGAACAAAAGAAAGGGGCATTGTTCATGGTGGTTGGGTGCCACAACAACTGATTTTAGCTCACCCTTCTGTGGGATGTTTTGTTTCCCACTGTGGATCAGGGTCAATATCAGAAGCCTTGGTGAGTGAGTGCCAAATGGTGCTCTTGCCCAGTATTGGTGATCAAGTTATCAATGCAAGAGTGATGGGTAAAGATCTCAAAGTTGGAGTTGAGGTGGAAAAAGGAGATGAAGATGGGCTGTTTACAAAGGAAACTGTCTGTAAAGCTATAAGATTGGTGATGGATGAAGACAGTGAGATTGGGAAGGAAGTGAGAGCTAACCATGCCAAATGGAGGGAGTTCTTGTTGCGTGAGGGGTTTGAAACTGGTTATATTGAGGAATTTGTTCATAATCTGAGAAAATTATTAGGCACCGATCCTAACAATATAATGGTCGCCCAATAAATCATCCAAGATTATCAATGATTAATAATTCTGTTGGGATTTGTTTCTATAATAATTGGGACATGGGAGTAGTTTTTTCTTCTTCCTCTTTTGAAGTAGGATTTTGAGATTCCCATCCTTTTGTAATATAGTCTCTATCTCTTTTATTTTAATTGTTCACCTTTTTTTTTAGTATTTTATTTTAATTATTTACTTTCTAATTTTAGTATATTTTTTACACTTTTACGATTGTTATTAATAAAGAATTTAGATGAGTTGTCTATAATTTATTGAATAATACATTTTTTGAAAAAGATTAATACTTATGCACATAATTGAAATAGGACGAAAGAAGTATATATTTTGGCCACTCTTGCATATGATATGGTGTCTAATATAATACTAGTACTAATAATTATGGTGGATATTAGTATGCATTTAGTGTTAATTTAAGATACCTATCTTTCCCCATAAATTATTTCAGATATATTTTATTTTAATCCATGAAATAATATTGGACTATAGAAATTACTACTTTTTGTTATAATCTTCTTAAAGTTTGTACACAAATTATTTTTTTAAAAAATAATGCATTTTATGGTTTAGATGGCTTAAAGAGTCATTAGTCAAATTATTTAGATAACTTTGTTAAAATAGTCAATAGTATGATCCATGCCTTAATTGATAGGGATGAAATCCGAAGAGTTATTTATATAATTTTAAAGGAAAACTATATTTATTTTGAAAAATTAAATATTAAATTTTAGATTTTTTTTAAAATATTAACATTTAATTTAGATAAGGGATTATCAATTTAGAATTTGAATAAGATGTTAAACTAAGCATCAACCATATTTCATTAAAAAAAAAAAAACAGCCATATGCATGGAAACTCTTATTATCTTTTTGTTTCTTTTACTTGAAATTCTCACAAAATTAACATACTACTCCTTTGAAATTTAAATGTTCAAGTTATTTTTGGATATTACAATTGAATTTCCACTTTCTTACACTAAACATAGTTTTCATTTAAACTTTTAATAACATCTAGAAAACTTATATAATTCCATCACTAACTACACTAATAATAAAGATCATCTTGTATGACTTTTAAGGTAAAAAACTCTTTTTGATTCTTATAGTAGATGTAAATGAATATATGGAGTAATAGATGCTTAGGTAACCACAGGGGATAGTGATTATTTTTGTAGTAAGATAAGGAGTTATTTGTAAATATTCTAAAGTTTAGGGACCCGTTCTTATTTTGGATGAGGTTTAAGTTGCTAAATGTAGTAATTAGTAAACCGTTCTTTATTAAGAAAAGGTTAAGGAAACTACATTTTGGCCCAAAGAAAGCCTGAATAGTCTCAATTTTGAAATGCGCGGATAGAAACTGAATTGACTCACTCGAGGCGGTCCATCGTTGTTTCTTCTTTTAGATATTTGAGAATATTTTTCTTTAAAAGATTGAAACAAGCATTTTATACAAAATAATTTTATTTTTTTATGTAAAAATGTCATTTAGAGTAAAATGAAAATTAGTCTCTCAAAGTTGTAAACCTTTTAAATATTTTTCAAAATTTTCATTAAAGTCCTTCCTTGTTAAAAAATTGTCTTTTTTTCTATGAATTTAGTTAAAAAATTTATATTGGAAGACATGCTTTTTTTGTACCAAAAAAACAAAAGGACTAAAAATCATAATTTTTTAAAGAAATATGGGTGAAAATTAAGACTAAAATTTAAATGATGATTTTTTTTTACGAAACACAAAGACTAAATAAATTTTTTTTTAAAAAAAAGACTTAATTGAGAATTTTTAATATTTGAGTAACTAATTTTAATATATATATTTTTAAAAAAGTGAATTTAAATATCGAGATCTTTTTTGGATAATTTCTTAGATTGGTAGTGGACATTTGAAGAGTTTCAATTCGGATTCCCATGCAGGAAAGCATAAAGAAAAGCAGTGATAAAAAGTTGATTCGATTTTATTTTTTATTGGTCGTTCCAATATTCCCTCTCCAAAATCGGGTCTTCCTCTCTCCTCCTGGATACTGCCCCGAATCCAATAAACACCACCCGTGATCCGCCCTCTCTTGATTTTTTGTTTATTTATTTATTTACTACTGCTAGGGTTCTTTTCTCCCATTAAAAAGCTACTTTCATTCAGCAAAAAAAAGAAACCATAATAATTTTAAATAAAAATATCTTCTTCCTCCAGCTCCTGCTGCTGCTTCTGCTTCTAAGGAAGCAGCGAATTCTTTGTTTCAAATTCTCGTTGTTTTTCTTTGATTTTCTCATAATGGGTAGAGGAAAATTCAAGGGGAAGCCCACTGGTCGCCGCCAATTCTCCACTCCTGAGGAGATGCGTATGTTTCTAGCTTCTCTGCGTTCTACTGTTTACCATATGCATAAAATTTTACATAGTATTATTTGAAGTTTTCTGCTGGTTATGTCGTCGGTGTTGGAATTTCATGGAAACTGCCCGTTTGTCTGCTTGATTGGGGTTTTGGCTGATAAATTAGATCGGCTTGGTTTGATACTTTGAAATGTTCCTTAAGGTTTTGTTTCACTTTCTTATGCTTCGTAAAGGTTTCTTTTTTTATGTTAGTGATTTCTGTTTGAATTGGCGCTCGACTTTGGATGTGGTCACATAGAGAGAAGGGTCGTCAGACGGACAGGGAGGGAGAAATGAGTGGCAAAAGAGAGCCTCTGTAAGCGAGGATGTAGAAAGGCTGGGAGAGAAATGGAGATCTATGTTTTTATTTATCAAAAAAAATAAAATAGCGATTTCGTGTTCGAGCTGGGGGAGAGAGGGAGAGCTGGTTAGAGGTCTTCTATCCATAATTTTGTGATATTGGATGCTTTATTGCCTGTAAATTGATTTATTGCTGATCCTTCTCATATCATCTGGACTTCTTCTCAGTTTTGACCTACAAAATTTATAGTTTTTTTTGTTGTGTTTATCAAATATCCTAAAGGGCTCCTTAATTATCTATTCTCATGAAATAGAGGTACGTTTGCATAGCTTCAAGTATTTTCAATCAAGTGCTTATCCTGTCCTGCTGATCCTAAAATTCTTAACATAAAAGATTATGTGATTCTCTGGAAACGTATCTGTTCTTGACATTCATATCTTCAAGTATTTTCAATCAAGTACATATCATATCTGCTGATCCTAGATTTCTTAACATAAAGAGTATGTGATGCTCTGGAAACATATATGTTCCTGACATTCATATTATGTAATCCTGTGACAAGGTGATGGAAATATGTTTCTTCAATCCACTGGTCTTTCTTAATAGATAGCTCTATGAATATCTTGAACATGTTTCTTGAATCCATTGGTCTTGCTTGGATAGATAGCTCTTTGAAATACCAACCTGATTATTGGTGCATATTAGCTCTATTGGTTGGGTAATATAGTTTTTCTCTTCCCCAAATATTGCAGTGGCTGGCTCATCTTCTCGTCCTCGCACATTCAAGCAGCAGGTAGTTTCATTTTCATTTAATTTTTACCAAGATATCCTCTAGTGGTGGTGTTTTTTTTCTTTTAATATTTTAATAAATATTAATTTTATTTTCTTGCTGCACCCACTAATGACTATTCGACATTCTGCTATGAACCATGCTCTCCTTCTTAGGGATGCAACACACCCCCCCCCCCCAAAAAAAAGAGAAGATTTTTAATCATATTTGGTTTACCTAACAAATGGGGACAGTATAAAATGATGATTTAATCTCTTTCTTTATTGGGAATACGCCATTTGCCAGTTGGTGTGAGATAAGAGATTTGGTTTTCTGTTGCTGCTTCCCCTCGAACATAATTTTCACCTGTCTGAATGGCTGCATGTGCCTTAAATGATATCTGTCTTTTGTTTTCTTTTTCTAAATAAATGGCTTAAGGTCAACAGGGTTAACTGGTGATGTATCATTACAGATACATGCTCGTAATGACCATTCTTATTGTCAACTTTTCCTGTACTTGTTTTTTTTTAATCTGTTTGATGCCATCAGGAAGCAGTAGTAGAAGAAGAAGAGGAGAGGTCTGAAGAAGAGTCCGGGGAGGAATCAGAAGAAGAATCAGAGGTAAGCATGCTATCTTTCTCGTTTCTTTATGCCATTATACAGATGATATTTTAAGAGTGTTTCAAGTGGTCTTTTGCCTTTCTCAAATCCGTTGCTTTTGGTTTTTGTAACAGAAGAAGAAAGGTACTCAGGGTCTCATTCAGATTGAAAATCCCAATTTGGTTAAGCCAAAGAACATGAAAGCTAGAGATGTTGATGTAAGACATGTGAATTAGTCATATGATATTTCTGTTTTCTTTCATTATGTCCTGAGGCTTTTCTTTTCTTCTGCAGCTGGAGAAAACGTCTGAACTTTCAAGACGTGAAAGGTATGTAGACTGTTCTCTCTCGCAATGGTGGGATTTTGATGTTTTCTGGCCATTGTGCAGTATAAGTTTTTGATTTTCACATTTATTCTTATTTAGTCCATTAAGTCTGGGATGTTTTCTTTGGCTTTTACACTCTTCTATTCACTCACTAATGTACATAGGGAAAATGTCTCTTGTTACATGCAGCATTTAGTCATATCATATCTCCATTTAATTTCACTAGTTGACTAAAAGGCCTTTCGGAGTTAGCTTCAGTGTTGTTAGAAAATGTAGTGCTGGTGAATAGATTCTGTTTTTGAAGTGGCAAGAGTTGTGTAAGGTGACAGTTGCCTTCATATAGTCTCTTTATCACAAAGTACTGTAATTTAATAAAATTTTCTTGTCTGCAGAGAGGAGATAGAAAAACAGAAGGCTCATGAAAGGTATATGAGGCTTCAGGAACAAGGGAAAACTGAACAAGCAAAAAAGGATTTAGGTGTGCTTTTCTTTAGCCTAAACTTATGTTATTTTATTTTTAGCAGTGAGCTATCAAAGTTTTGTAATGTTAGGGTTATTCCTGTTGGATACGTAACTATGCTTTTGATGATATTCTTAAATGTAATATCTGGATACTATTTGGATAATGCTGATTGAGAGTTTCTACTGCTTATGTGCATTTGAATTATTTGGATGTTCTATGGGTCTTTGATTAATTGTGTTGCCTGTTGCTCACTGTGCTTGGTCACTGTATCATATTGACAATATGCATGATACTTTAGGTTAGAAGTTATTTGTTTTGTTAGGTAATGAGTAATTATGAACATTAAGTTTGTTGGAAAACTGCCTTTTTGTCAATCTCAACAGTAATTGAGAAAAATAGATCATTGTATGTTTTTTTGCCAACTCAAACGTAAAAGAAGTGCTGGAATGAATGTGAACTTGTTGACAATGTATAAAAAGCAATGATTTTCAGTTTAAGTTCTGAAACTTTTTCCAGTTTCCATCTGATTTTAGTCCTGTTGGCGAGGCTCGGACTGATTTTCTACCTTATTTCTATTAACATTATTGATTATCTTCTTATGGTGAGTTTTCTTGATATATCTAATCTTCTAGGGTATTAAGACTGGCAAACAATCCAGTAAAATGCCAAAGTCTTTTTCTTTTTTCTTAATAGAACGACGGAAACTTGTGCTTAGTTTAATGATATATCTTTACTCTTCTTTATATGTTCTTGTTTTCCTTTTATTTTGCATCACTATTTTCATCTTTGTGCTTGAGCAGTGTTTGATTTGAACTTCTATCCATCTCATTGTTGTCTTAAATGTTCTTGCAGAACGCTTGGCCCTCATCCGCCAACAAAGAGCGGAGGCAGCTAAAAAGCGAGAAGAGGAGAAAGCTGGTATTGATAACCTATTCTGCTGGTTGAATTTCCTATTATTGCCTTGCATGTTTTAATTTTTAAATGTTTTTACTGCAGCAAAGGAGCAGAAGAAGGTAGAAGCTCGCAAGTGATGTGGATAGGTGCCAACAAATCATGCCAAACTATTACATTTAAACAGTACAAAAATTTTTATTAGTTGGTCGCGAATTAAGGATTATCATATAATATTGTGTTGGAATTTTTACAACTGTTGTTTATTTCCATGTCAGTGGATGTCAGAAAATAGAAGAGTTACTAACTTGAATACTTTGTAAGCAGAGAGATCTTTTAGTCGCCTGATGCTACAGACGTTTCTACGAAGTTACAGGTTAACCTCACATTAGTTTGTATCGGTGGTTGTGGGTTGAATTTAGAGTGCAAATGAACAAAAGTTAATAAATGGCAAAAAACACCAATGTTGGGTTTGATGAGGTCAAGAAATGTCTGGAATGGCCTCTACTATGTTGATTCGTGTGATGGCCGGATTCTCGTTAGACGTTTCTCTAGGTTTTGGCATAAATATATGATTGGATGTAGGCTTTCAATTGCTTGTATGTGAAGATTAAAAAATACCTATATATAAAAAAAGTGTAGATTAAAAAATGAAAATCATTTCTGCCGTAAAATTTTCTGTTTATCAAATTTAGCAATTAGGCCATGCGATACCACGTTTATGTGGGATTGAGCCACATAAGTATGGGAATTTCCTATCCTTTTATGGCCAAATTAAGACATTATGATTCTAGTTGCCCTCTGTATATAAGATCAAGAATTTGAGGGTCCCCGAGTAGTCTCTTGAAACATCACAATATGTATATATATATATACACATACACACGCACGTCCTAGCATCGAGATATGTTCAAATACTGTTTCATGACTCCATCTTTTAAAAATACCCCTGAAACTATTGAATAAGACTCAAAATATTCCCAAAGATTTCTTGGATGGTAATGGATGGAACTAGGTGATTGAATCCTCTCTCCCTTCTCTCTTCCAGTAAGTGAGTTTTCTCAAGCTCATTGTATTCTAAAATGAGATTGTATTTCCCTTATAAAAACTCTTATAAGTTTTATGCAGAAGTATATTTAAGATTGTATGTATAATAAAAAAATTTACCGAGTTTATATAGAAAAGATACAATTTTTTAAATATAGAATACAATAAATTGAAGAAACTCTCCCAATGGAGAAAATAGGTTAAAATAGGATTCGATTTCTATTTTCTAAGCCTAACCAAAAGAATTTTTTTTGAGAACCCAAGAAAAATGCTTAAGAAAAACTAAATCAAAATTAACTCAATTATCTCCTCCCAAATAAGAAATACTGTACAAACTTTTGCTGTTCTCTCTTTTTTTTTTTTTTTGTTTGTAAAATAGTAGGCTCTTTTGAGTTTGAGGAATGCACTGTGTCCCCCATTCAGTATCTAGTCCAGCGTGCAAAGCCAGCGGCAACATGACCGACCCGGGGGCTCCAAATCACCCCAAGCTCTCCGAGAATCCAAATCCTTCCTCCTCCTCAAACAAAGTCCCAATTGGGTCCTCCGGTACAGGGTTTTCCGGCGGAACTCGATTCCCCAACCCTCCTGACCAGGCCAATCCGGACCCTGCTACTCTCAGAGAGCAATGGAGGTTCGCCATTAAACAGTATAGTAGATGGTACTCTCATGCTTGGGGAACTGCTATACTTGCCGGTATATCTTTCTTTGCTCTTGGTTGGATTATTAAGGGCTCTAATCCTTTGCCCTCCTTCCGAAGTGAAAATCCCCCAAAAAATGAAGATAAAGATAGTCCTAGCGTTTTATCTTCTTCTGATGTTGTTGAAGGGTCGAAGCAAGGCTGAAATGAAGTGGTGAGTTCTATTTTTAAGTTGATTTTCAATATCTGAAAATTTTGAGTTCTGAATTTTTTATACCAACATATTAAATTCTGTATTTTTTAGTACCATGTTTTTGAATTGTTATGTGGATAGAAATTCTTGTCGTCCTTGATGCTTGCATCTTTGAGTTGTTTAGTATTCAGTCTGGATTTTGGGCATGTTCATTCGGTCATTAGAAAACAATTGCAGCTCTTAGAAATTCTCCTCATTGCAAGGCTCCTTCTACTCCCTGTATTATTGTATGCCAAAAGTATCGCAGGAAAGAAAATGCTTTCAACTCTCAATTTGTTTAAAATGCTGTGATTGGTATTTTAGAACCCATATTAGCAGCAATCCAGCCAACTTACTAGCTGGATTTCTTACAACATTTAATTGGGTCAGAAGAAGTGCACCATTTACATACCTCAAAACAGAGGTTCAAGTGTTGTATAGCAGATTGTGCCAAATGGCCACTGGACATCTACCCTTTATAGTATCTAATTACTATCATTAACCCGTACACATGATCTTCCTCTTTACTGTTTCTGCATTATCTCTTTGTACTCCTTTCCCTCCCTGCCTTCTGCCTGCTCTGTTAGCATGACCTCAAATGACACTCTTGTGTAGATATGGTGCATTATTTGCCAGTCTATAGTGAACTACAGAAAAATCCTGCATCAATCACCCTTTTCTCTTCAAATAATCCATGTTCTGTATCTGATGTGATGATTAGCATGCAGGATAAGTTTGTGTTGGATTTTGTGTCTGGAATCTGTGGCCTTGCAGCAACTGTAATACCTGCTTGAATCAAGAATGATTCTGTATTTGTGGTAATCAAGGTCACTAATGCAGGTTATTCAATGTGATGATAAGCATATGGGATAACTGGATACGTTTGTGTTGGATTGTGTCTGGAATATTTGGCCTGGCAGCAACTGTAACATTTGCTTGAATGAAGAATGGTTCTGTATTTGTAGTAATCAAGGCTACTAATGCAGGCTATTCAATGCGTATGGTCTCTTCTGATTCTTGCTGCATCCTCCTCCTACTTGTGTTTAATAACAGCTCATATGATAATCCTTTAATTTCTCAGTCAGTGCATTCTCTTTGTTTCTTTTATTGATGAAATTCTGTGCTTGTGCTGTTCTGAGAGTTAGTGTCATGTTTAATTATTGCCAATTGTTATTTTGAGAAAAGTCTTTTGAGGGGATAAATTATCTTTTGGATCATTGATACCTCATTTGATGTATATGCGACCAGAATTTATGATTGATTTATATAAATGTATTATGCATGATGAGTGTATGACTACTGCTGCTCAATTGTGGCTGTCATGCAAAGGACAGAAAGGGATTGTGATGTTGGAACTTTGTTAGATTGCCTGATGAAGAGCAAGCGACTTGTCAAGAAACATGTACCAAAAGAACGGTTAGAAGCCTCTTGATTTTGACGTATTAAAGTGGGAAGAAACTCTCTCTGGAAGCCCTTTGGTTTTGTGAGTATGTAATAAAATTTTAGCCTTCAGACATTTGTGCGTTTTTGGTGCTTGTTCCAGGAAAAAAAAAAAAAAGTGAATAAAGAATGGTTGCATATGGTTAGGAAATAGGAATTAATCGTAGAGATTAGAGTAGGCCTGAGTGTTCGCGTCTTGTTTCTTTTCCAGTAGAAAACTATGAAGACATTCGCGAATACCTTGTTTCTACATGATTTATTCTTTGTCAGCCACTGGAATTTGTCCCTACCAGTTTATCGATGCAAGGGATAACTAGTTCTTTGATATTTCTAAATAAACGCCAGTTCATATACATAAATGCTTACAACAAAAATAGATTATCCATACGAAAATAAAAGCCAAGAGCAGCAACAGTTCTGATGCAATCTCTTTTCTTACTTTGATTTTGAAGATATGTAGTTTTGGCCTGGCTAGCATTGGACACGGTCACTACGAGGCCTTATACTTCTGTATTGCTAATGACTGACTTGGCTCGGTTATTTTGGTGGTATGATACACCTCTATGCGAATGTATCAATACATAGCATGTTTTCTTGTTCTCCAAACTCATCCGGAGCAACAACCAGCTTTCTTCAAATCTGATACATCATCTTTTGTTCCAATGTTTATCGTTTGCCCCTTAGGCAAAGATGTGGGATCATCTCCAATATCAAGAGCCTTCCTGCTGACAACCCGATAGATTTGTGTGAGCACTTCTGTGAAGGCATTTTCAACATTCAAGGCCTCGAGAGCTGAGGTTTCCATGAAAAATGTATTCTCTCTCTCTGCAAATGCTTTAGCATCAGTCATGGGAACGGCTCGCAGGTGGCGAAGGTCTGCCTTGTTTCCTACAAGCATGATAACAATGTTTACATCCGTATGGTCGCGGAGTTCCTTTAGCCATCTCTCAACATTTTCATATGTCACGTGACGAGTAACATCATAAACTAGCAATGCTCCAACAGCTCCTCGATAATACGCGCTTGTGATGGCCCGGTACCTAAAGCAAGAACAAGGAAGATATGTATATATCAGATTAGGTGCTCCAACTCAATCTTCGAAGATATCTTTGGCATTTCATCTATTAAATGATAAGATTGACTATATTAAATGAAGTACGACATTTTGAAAATGAAAAAAATTAAGCCATCATACAAATAGTTCTTCTAGTTGGGATGTGATCATTTGGATTGTCCCTTCGAATCAAGTTTTTCAACTTCCAAGTCAAAACCATCTGAGAATCTCTGTAGATTACCTTCTCTCCTTATCCTTTTCATATTGAGAAATTGTACTAATATTCTTTGGAGTAGTTGGCGCAAAAGTAACAACTGTGAGAACCTCAACATCATTTGCATTTCCGTGAGTCCATTAATATTTTAGATGCATTAGACCATGGGTAATTTGAAACTTGAAGAAATCAAACCGAACTATGCCATACTATTTCATGAAAAAGACATATAAGGGCGAGACAAACTTGTCAGTGCCTCTATATATTTCTGATGAGAACTGCACTTCAAAATTTGACATGCTACACCTTGCCCAAGATTCTCTGCCATTACACATGTCATATCCAATCATCATCATCACGATCATCGTCCTTATTTTCGGGTAAATATGATAAAATTATCATTTATTTTCATCCCTAAACAAGGCAGATGATCTCATTTAATAGGAGTTACAATTTTTCTGTTATTTCCTCTTCTTTCTATCCCATTTCTCGTGGAGATAACAAATACTTTAACTGCAATCTTGCCGAAGCAATTGAAAATGTCAAAATTTGTTTCTTTTTTAACACTATTGACGATTCATAACATGTGCACTAGTACAATCAATAGCTAAGCCTAAGCATATACCTTCTCCGTATGGAAATGTGTTAGAGACTTGACCATCTCAATATTGAAAATTTTAATTTTTAATTTCAATTTCAGATCGCAGGCAGTACAATAAAAACAGTTTGATGTATATAAAAAAGGGTGGCAAATTAGAACCTTTCTTGACCAGCAGTGTCCCAAATCTGGGCCTTAACGACCTTGTCATCAACCTGGATGCTACGAGTGGCAAACTCAACGCCGATTGTGGACTTGGATTCATGGCTAAATTCATTTCGGGTAAAGCGAGACAAGAGGTTTGATTTTCCTACACCAGAATCTCCTATCAACACCACCTTGAAGAGATAGTCGTAATCCTCATCAGCCCTGTATGCTGCCATGCTTAATTTCTCTACCTTTTTTTCCTTTTGCTGTAAAAATAATGTTAAAGGGGGTGATGTTCGAGACAGGGAGAAGGAAGGAATGCCAATAAGAATTATTGGTTAATCTTGGTTTGACGTGGCAATGGCGGAAACTAATTTATATGCGCATATTTATGTGGAGGGAAGGGAGAAAGGTCAGGATTTCAACAAAGACAATTAGCTGCCAGAATTTTCTGATTATCTTGTGTCAATCTTTTTTCCTTAATTGTCTGAATTTTTTTTCACATTTTTAGATAGTATAATGAGATCATGTATTTATAATTCACAATTTAAGAATATTGATTGGAGAATGATAATGTAATAACCTTGTAATTATGCACTAATGTAAGTGCCATTGTTCGATGATGAATTCAAGATTAAAAACTTGAGGAGAAAATAAATTTTTAAAGGGCAATTCTAGACTTTTAATTATTATTCCTTAAAAATGAAACAAAACTTTGACTTGCTAATTTTGTCTCCAGGAATGTTATATCTCTTCTCGTACCACCTAGAAACACCGTGGCCCAGTTCGATTATTTAGAAAAATCATGCATATTAAAACATCAAGCGAATTATAAAATCATTGGTCAATGTATATCCGATTGACCTTGTCTGTGTTGTGATTCGTGGGTCAAGATTCACTGTTAAACAAAATGATACTTTGTCCCAAAGAAAAAAGAGAAGATATTGGGTTGAATTGAGACAATAGTTTAATAGTATTTGAAATTGCGGCCATTCTTCTGTCAAAAAAAGAAAAGAAAAATTGTAGTTAAAGGCAATGAAATGATACTTCACGTCAGACAAAAAGTTAGCATGAAACCTGAAGGTCTCCCTAATTACAGTGAGAATATAAGCTTATTTAAGTGTTTTAAGAGGCGATTATATATCCCCCCAAAGGTAATTTTGCTTAGTCTTCTAACCTTGAAATAAATTTTTTTTAAAAAAAATTGTTTTGCTATATCCTTCAAAACTTTATACATTTCAAATCAATAATGCTTATTGCTAAATTTCATTTTAATTTTCAAATCCCCAACCGGCAACCAGTTGTTACCCAAAAAAATAAAAGTTTATCTGTGTCATCTGGGTAGGTTTAGTTCCCACACTCATTGATATTTCCAACTTGATGGTCTGAGTACAATTATATATGTACACCCTACAGTGCTGACGCACATTGAGTAGTTGTAGTAAGTCTCTACTCTCTCAAGTCTGTAAGTATTAGTTGGCTGGGGATTCTGATCGGAACCCTCAGGGCTTGTGAGTGAGTGGTGGATGATAATGATAAATGATGATAATCAAAATGTGACGATTCATGCAAAAAAAAAAAACAGTACCACTTATATATGTGAGCCTGTGACGTTAGAAGAGAAGGAAGAAGGGAATTTTTGCAGACTGATTCGATATATCCAAATCACTCAACCTCAATCAATCAAACCTATATAATATTTTAACTGTTCTCATCATTTTGCACGTAAATTTTCTGCACCACTCAATCTTGCTTGACCCGTCAACTACCCTCCCTCTCCAGACCTCATGTCCCTATCTCTCTCTCTCTCTCCCCCGACTCCCCCATAAGACCTCCACCCCATGAAGAACCCCACTTTGGGACTGGTTTTAATGGCCATTTAGATGAAAATTGGAAGGAAAATGTCAAAAGGAGAAATTGAGAAGAGGAAAGGAAAAAGGAATGCCGATTTACGTGAAACATTAACTTCTTTCCGTTTCGAGTCAGACCTCCTGATTCGTGCAAAAAGGAAGATATCACGTTATCGAAATACTTAGTACAATTCTGACAATTGAGTGATACATTCAGTCAAGAGACTCAAAGACCATCGAAGATGTTTAATTTGCTTCTGTCCCTAATCCCCTCAAGGCGGGTATGTGTGACACCACTCTATGGTATTATATGGCTACACTTTCCTGCAGGTAGGGTTACACTTAGACATTGGACAAATGGGTATACTTTGCAGTGTATTTAAGGCAAATTTTACAATCAATTAGGGTTTTGGCAATATCAATATGGAGGAATATAGAGTTCTGCTCTACAAGAAAACCAATCAAGGCTCCTTCTTCTTCTTCTTGAGAACATACTGGTGCCTCCTTGCTGCCTTGCCCTAAGCTTTAGTAAACAAAACGATTGACTACTTTTTTAATGTGAAATTTTTGTGATATGTATGGAATCGTTCAAAAAAAGATTAATTAGAAATTGTACTAGGTATACTAGTATTAGAAATGGTGCAATGAATAGGACATTTTTGGGAAAACTATGTAATTAATTAATCCTGTCACTAACCTAAAAAGGAGAAGAGAATGATCTATAGGGATCATAACCTGAACTAATTGAGAACACTCGTTCTTTTTTTCTTCTTTGCACTCATTCTATATATACTTCCTCAGTCTTTTGTTTCAATTTGAAGTTCCCAGAATTATTTTGATTGTGGATAATCATTAATAAGGCAATGTTAATCATAACACTAAATCTTGCCATACAACTTCGTAGATTCATAGAATACCAATTCAGGACTAGGACCTCAGGAAGTGAACCATTCAGTAGTGCACATGATGATGAAGAATGCAATCCCCCCCCCCCTCCCCAAAGAAAGAAGGAAGAAATAAAAATGTTTGCTGTCGTGGCATGATGCATACTGTATTTTCAGCCTGCAATGTGGAAATATTTCCTTGTTTTCGAACACAAATCAAAATATGAGTCTTACAAGTAACAACCGACTTTGCTTTTGCTTTCCTTATAGAAAAAGGAATTCATCAAAAGCTGGCAGAAATTATGAGGATGATGATATCACCAACATTGGATGGATCCACATATATGCTACGCATTAAATTGCCTTCTATATATAACATCAATCAATAGTTTCAACCTAGTTACTATTTGCTAGAATAATGTAGAAGAGTTAATAGATATAGTTGATTAATTACAAATAACAAATCCTCCACAGTCATCCATCAATTTACTCCATAGTCATAAACCACGAGAATAAATAAAAGCACATGTCATATATAGTTCTCATTGCACTGCATCACTTTTCATGAAAGAAAGTACATATATATATTTCCTTAGCCCAGCTAGATCAAATATGGTCGACTTTTGTTACCTATCAACCATCCCATGGAAACAGACCTACAACTATAGCATTAAAAGTAGAACTCGCTCTACTGGAGATTAGAGATGAAACAAGAACCAGCTAGGCCTTTAGGCATGCAAAACAGAAAATTCCCCATCGATCTCCTCATCTTTCACGTCTGAGGTTAATTATATCTGCAATTCAATTGAACAAAAGTAATTAAAAAACTTTCTTTAATAGAGAAAAATACAATATATAGAGAGACTACGCAAGACACACATAATATGCTCGTCCTATATAGTAAAAGAGATACAGAAACCACCGATTTCACAGTGAGAGAAAGAAACATTTGACAGTTTTGACATTGAAGATGTATATTCATAATTAATCGGACAACAATGTATCAAATCAAATGAAAGCAATTGAGAAACCAAAATTTGAAAAAGGCCAAATCAAAAGGATATATATGAAGTACCAAATCAATGGTGGTGTCATGGGTAGATGTAGCTAACGTGCGGATCAAGTAGTAGAAAGCGCCATGCTGCAGTGGTTGGAGAGTGAGGCCCCATTCGTTGGTGAGAACAGGTTGACCAGAAGAGTGTATGAGCACAGCGTCGTCTCCAAATGCTTCTCGCACGTTAAAGGGAGCCATTGTCACCTCAAAGGCCACATCGTTGATGAAAACGGTCGATTTTGTCGGACCCACTCCGCCAGTTTCACCAACACCTGCACCTTAATTACAAACAATTGAAATCGTTACTTCTCTTTTTGCCCAACATTTGCAGTTTCATGTACCATGAACAAAAACAACTCAATGCAAAATAGTCAATCCATGCACACGTCCTTAGAGACAAAATTCACAGAATCCGGGCCAAAGACAAATCAATCCTTGTCTTTTTCTAAATATGACAAATTTGTCCCATTGGGTTACAAAAAATAGAGAAGGATCACATCAATCACTTCCATGAAATGCCCCTGGTGCTTGCTTATTCCTCCCTGCCCTTGAACTTGAATTATCATTATATATATATCCACATTTAAAAAAAAATTAATTTGTTCATTTCCGAAGACGAACTCATGAGTGACTAATAATATAGAAATTAACTGATGGAACAAATTGCAAAAATGGTAAAAAAAAAAAAAAACCTGGAATGGTGTTTAGAGTAGTAGTAGAAAGAGGGCTTGGAGCTGTAGTTGCTGTGTAACCGAGCAGTTGGTGCAGCTTTATCTTCTCATCTTCAGCCCTTTTGGAGGATCCATGGTTCATCACCAATAAGTCACCGAGTAAGAGACCCGAGCAACTACTCTCCACAGAATTATCGGTTACAGCAGTAGACGTGTTTTGTGGGTGATCAGTAAAAGTACTAATTAACCCTCCTGGAGTGGCCTGTTGTTGTACTGGTGGGAAGAAGAAAGAAGGCATGGGCAAGAAATCGTTGTGAGATTGGAGAAAGGGTGGTTGGTTCACTGAAGCAGTAGGGGAACTGGATGCGTCCAACATGTTCTTATTATTATTATTGTTGGAACCCAGTGAGAGAAGCTTGTCCGCTGAATTTGGGGAGGATTTGTCCGAAGATGATGAAGAAGATGATGGATCAGTTACCCTGGTGGGGCCAATAATATTGGATGATGTGATAGGTGGTGGGGCTGGCTGTGTCTGTGACTGGGATTTGTTTTGGAGGAGGTGGCGCTGCTTGTGCTTGCTTCTGGATTTTCTGTTCTGGAACCAATAGAACACATTTGCATCCCCAACTTGACCATATTCTTGTAATTGAGCTCTGATCTTCCTAATCTCATCCCTTGGAGGATTTACCATTCCTGAGTTGAATATAGCTTCCAGTATCCGTATCTGCTCAGGTCTCGGGTTCCATCTCGGCTTCGGCTCTGGACTTCTCTCCTCACATCCTGAAAATTCTCGAATTACTTAATTAATTGTTTTTTTTAAAGAAAAAAAACTTTGTACGTACGTAGTTATATATTACCTGAGGAGTAAGGGGATCTTTGGCAACCATTGGATGAGACGAGGGAAGAGTTTATCTCGTGCTGCCATTGATGATGAGGGTTGCAAGGTTTGGACCTGAACATACTGGGCCAGTGTCTATTTGATGAGGCCATGATCTCTAGGGACAATTGGGAGAACACAAACTAAGGGAAAAGAAAGAGAGAGAGACAAATTAACAAGGATTTTAATTTGTTGGGTGTTAGATTTGTGTCTGAATGAGAAACCACTAGGCAAACATATAACGTCTGGGGTCTCTTCTTATAGAGCTAGCGCTGATCTCTTCCTGCTGGACTCACCACCTACTCCTGCTTTCAGTTCATTGTCAATTAATAAACAGTATTCTCTCCCCATGACTGATCAAATAATAAAATAATGAAAAAGCAAATTAATACTACTTAAAAGAGAAATAAAAAAGACAAAACCCACAACAGGAATCGCCTGTGAAATCATAAACTAGAATAGAAACCGAATTAAATATAAAGTGAAGGTGGAGAGTACAGCCCCATACTTACCCCTTGCAATTTGACATTAAAACTTTCTGGAATATATATATATACTTGTTCACTACTCAAAGTACAAAGCAAAATACCCCTGGAAGAACTAGCAAAGAGAACATTGAAGAAGCACATGCTGGGGCTTATATTAGAATCTGCAAAAGGGGTGGGATGCTGCAATTCTGATTAGAGAGAGAGAAGGTGGGGTGTGGGTTGTAATTGTGGGTTACTTCTGATCAGTTTGTCTCTTTGTATTGCATGATATCTGAGTGTTTTTCCAGTTTTCTATGGGTGAGGATTGTTTTTTTTTCCCCCTCAGCCTTGGTTTTATTTGCAGAGTATTAATGGAGATGTGTAAGATGGTTGAGAGGTTTAGAGGTGAGTGTGGGATTATTCTAATGGAAGAGGTGGTTGCAGGAATAAATAAGGGCCAGGATAGGGTTTTGAAAGTCAAGAAAGGAAATGCATTGCATAGTTTGATTGCTCAAGCGGTGGTGCAAAGATTAATTGCAAAGCTTTTTGTTGTTTTGGGCAAAGTAAGAGAGAGTCTTGGATTGACTCGAGGGCACATTCAATTTTACTATCATCAGCAAGAAAAGGCTAGCAGTAATTTTTGAGTTTCTAAAACTCTCTCGAATCACAAAATTAATTTCTTGACTATCTAAGGAGAGGCAGCCTAAGGCGCGCATGTTTGTGATAGGGGAAGAACTGGACGAACTATGAGACATCACAAGCTGAATTAGCATGATTTTGCTATCTGTTTCACAAATTTTCCTGCCATTACATTAATCCTTTCCCAAACTTGACCGAAACATATATATATATATATATATGGTGCAAACGTTACATTTCATCTCTCAATGAGAAAATCATTTTTAGGTGTAAATAATTCTAATATAATTAAGTTCATATATAAGACGAGGATATGTAAGTCGGTAGTCTATTTATTTCATATATATCGCTCCCTAATATTTAGTATAGTTTTCATGTCTTTTTTAATACTATATATATATATATATATATATATATTATTCTTATGTTAGCATGGGATAGAAATATTAGGGAGCAATGTGTTTAAAACAACAAATGGAGATGATGAAAATTGGAATTACTAGCTATGACCATTGAGGGTAATAGACGACTCATGTGGTCAAAACAACATGGAGAATTTTTAAACAACCTTAAGAAATTTCTTTTTCCTCCTTCATCCTTACCTCTTTTTCTTTTATTTTCCTTTTCATAATGACTGTGGAAATCGTAAGTACAAGTACTAATTAATACGATGGTTAGTCATTTGTACATTTTTTTTAATACATGATGTGTATTTTGTTTTATTTTAAAAATCACTCCTTTGGTTTTGAAACTATATATTGGTTGCAAATGATGCAGACCAAGATGACGGTTTATAAATTTACTCAACATTAAATCACTCTTAATTAGAGTTCTCTCTCTTGATTTGACTGAGGAATTGTGAGATTGTGCATAGTTTCAGTAGATTAGTTTGAAAGTTTTAAAATCCCACTTTGATACTCCTATCCCTAAAATATGTCTATATTTGACTAGACACAAGAACTAAGAAAAACACTAGTAAGATTTATCAAAAGAGATAAAAATAAAAACCAAGAGTAAAAAATCACTATAATACCTTCCATTAAATGGGTTAATGGGTCAAATGTATTAGCCCTTCAATTCCTTATTATAAGTTGTTGTATGACTTTTGTGTTTTTCCTATTTATAAGTTAGTTTTAAGATTTTCTTAGGATTTTTTTCCTTAATTTTTAAAATAATATTCTTATTAATAAAAGAATAATAATTCAAAAGAAAAGCCTAGTAAAGAGTTTCAATAAAAATAAAGACATATTTCATTTAAGTATACATACTTTTTGGTTAAATGACTTATAATGAAGGATCGGAGTATTAAGAGTTATTGAAATTGCAATTATATTTATGAGTGAATGATTCAGAGTAGCTTTAGAAATAAAAGTAATTAATAACTTATTGATTGAAGAGATTGAAAAAAACTATAGACATAATTTTATTCTGAGAACTATAGACAAATAATTTTAGTAAAGGCAAAAAGAAAGAAAACCGAAATGGGATAATTGTAGTAGTTACCTAATTGATTAAAGAAGTAAATTGAAAAAAGACACTAAATAAATGCAATTAGTACTATTTCCCAAAAATATGGTTTTGACTAATTGGGGTGTGCATTTCTTTTCTTGAATGATGCCAATTTCTAGTCAGAATTGAAAGTTGGAAGGCCATTCTGTGTTTTGGCATTGGCAATTGCAGAAGGAGAGACCTTCTAGTTTGGCACTCCTTTGGGGGCCTTATCGAAGTCCAATGAAACCAATTTCTCTGCAACCTTGTGTGGGGATCTATCGGTATTCAACAATTCCCATGCAAAAGACTAGAGAAAGTGAGTTTCAGAGAGTAATGGCTCGGTCTACGTGGTGTCGGTGTGATTCCGACATGCAAATTCAGCTCAAACTCCAACTCCCGTTTTAGCTTATAATCTCATCTAGTGACTCACTCTCTTCTTTTTCTTTTTTTCGTTTTTAATTGAGATTTTTCCCCCTTTTAATTACTTTGTCATCCGTTTATAAAATCAAGAGTACTCTCTTCCTTTGAATTTCATAGTTTTATTTGATTTTTTACACCAATTAAAAATTATAATTAATGTAGTTGAAAGTATATACTTTTTAATACTCTCATCATTTATAATTGCAAAGAAAATTTAATACATGCTTTAGATACAAATAGTTTCACTTCAAATATAAATATTTTGATCAACAAAAAAATACATTTTACTTTAATAATGAAAGGTATTTTGGTCTATCTATAAAAAAAATCACATAATTTTTATATTTTCTTAAAGGATGTAAAGATTCAATATATTTTGTGGCAAAGAAAACAAACCAAAGAAGTAGGTTTTTCACTTTGATGAATTACTAGTACATAATTTTCTGGAAAACTCGAGAACCATGAATGGAGATTTTTTTTATTATTTTTAAAAAGTACAAAAATTACCTGTCATTAAATCCTAAGTACAATTATAAAGACAAATGGATGTAAAAAAACTACTACTAAATACTTATCAAATTATATTTCTAAACATTTTTAAAGTCTAAAAAGGATAGTATTTTAGTCAATGTCATGAGTTAAATTATACTATTAATAGATGATGTGTATATATTATTTTTTATAAAACTCAATATCATGGATTCAAGTAATACTATTAATCTAATACTATTAATAGAATAGACTATGTGTGTATATATATATATATATATATTTTTTTAATAAAAAAATCATTTTATTTTTTGAATTATTATTTATATATATAATAATATTAAATATTATATCTATCTTTAATATAGCATAATCCCTTTTTTTTCTAAAGTTTTAGAATATAGTAAAAAAAAATATTCTTATTAAATCGTCCTGGATATAGATATAATAAATACATAAAATTATCAAATACCATTAATATAATCATGTTTGAATAATCATGGTGCGAATTGAAGTAGCGCCAGAGAGACCTTACAAGGCACAAGGGAGAACCTTTGGTCATACTCATACAGTGGCAGAAGTTGGAAAGCGTTGTGGTGGTCCTTCAAATCCAAGGAGGATGGACAGTGAAGTTACAAGCAAAAGGTAGAAAACGCAGAAAAGAGAAGAGCCACGGACTATGCTTGATGAGGTAGTAGTTAGTACTTAGCCAAGCACCAGTAAGCAGTAGATTTTTTTTTAAAATTTTTTTTGCTTTTAGAGCTCATCTCAGTCTTCAGTCTTCAGTTCACCAAACGTGTGCTCAGATCCTCAGCTCATATATATTTCTTTTAATTAATCTTCTTCTGATTCAGATTCACTCCTTAGAAAGAATAGAAAGAGGAACCGTACATTTGGTATTTATTGAGCCATCCCCATACCCACTACGTACTCCAGTATTTATGTCATCTTTTTCCTCGTCTTATTATCCCTCTTTTTCTGTTTCCACCCATTTGTCTCCACCAAAAATGTCATCTACAGTACTACCTATCCTATTCTTTTTTCCCTTACCTCATACTTGTAATTTGTGTATTTTTTTGGCAGAATTTTCCCCCTTTTTTTCTTTTCTGGAAAAAAAGGTAATGCGCCAGTTTTCCTTTCATTTTTCTTTTCTTACCAGAAATTATTCGGTACTGTTTTCTTCTTTAGGTACTACAAGTATTTAAGATTAATCATTTTCCAACATCTATCATAATGATAATTTTACTGTTCTTTGATTAACTTAAGCTTCACATGTCAGCACTTTTTACTCTAAGATACCACTTTTAAAAAATAAAGTCCGTCTTGTACAAAAAAAAAAAAAAAAATGAAAGAATCATCACTCCTTATGTACCCCTCTGTATTTGTAAAAATCGGAGACTGATTTAGTTAATAGAAAAAGCAAAATTAAAATAATGGAGATTGAGGTTCGCCCTTTATAATTGACGGATAAAATTTTTTGAAAGTATAACCAAAAGCTGAAAGACATTGAAGCCTATAGTAAAGCCGACAACTGCGTGATAAGGGATCAGTACGCCAATTCAAGCACCTTTAACCTATTTCTAATCCAATTCCACTAAGAAAGCTTCTATGCTCAATTATTTATTACATCAAATCAAGAACCTTTAACTCAAATATATTTATATGTGTTTATTATAATAATTCAAATATATATAAGTAATATAATTTACGTATAATTATATATTTAATTAACATACATAAACATAATTATATAAATACAAAAATTATATTATTCTAAGGTTTATAATTATAATGGCCTAAAATAAGCTACAATATACGACAACTATTATTAGTTGAAAAACACCTAAATAGTAAATCATATTTGGTCACTCCCTTATATAAAACAAAAAAGGAAAAAGAAAAATTATACAAGTTTATGCCTATATTTATATTTGAGTATTATTAAATGTGCAAAAGTTTTATATGAAAAAAAACATTTTGTTTGCTGGATAAAAGTATTTGATTTGATGTAATAAATAATTAAGCATCTGTCTTATTATAATTTTTATTCAAGAAAAAAAAAAGAAAAAAGAATTGAGCAGATGTGACTGGCCTCACTTTATTTTTGGTCCGTCAATTGCAAAGATGAATCTCAAGTTTTGTCTTTTCAAAGTGTGAAGGTGTTATGAACTTTCGGTCTTACTTTTTTCATTAACAAATATTACATCAATTTTTATTTTTTGTAAATACAAAGGGTACATAGCGGGTTGTTCTTTCATTTAGAGTATATGACGAACTTTATTTTTTAAAAGTGGTATATTTTGAATAAAAATTATGAGATATGGATGGTCAATCCATGAACCTTTTCCCCCCTCTTTTGTAAATTCATGAACCTTTTATTAGTCTCTCTCCATTCAACCATTAGCTCCTGGAAGTAACAATACAAGGGCGCCAGAACTAATTAAGGGGGTGGTGAATGGTGATGATCAAAGTCTTTTTTTTTTTTTTTTTTTTGAGGAAAATCAAAGAAAATCTTACAAACAAAATATCAATTGACAAAATAAACGTGGGCATTGATTTAGACTACTATAAGGTCCAATTGAACTTAATCTATATGAAAATATTCTTTTGTTCTGGCGATAGAAATTAAATATTCATAATTATTTGTTATCTCAAAAATATTTTCATTGAAACCTCTTAAAATAAATCAAAGACACCACCCCACCCACCCCCCCCCCCCCCCGGTTCATGATACTTCACCAAATATAGTAATTTGGTCAATTCTTGTATGCACCATGCGTACTAACCGATCACAATAAGACACCGAGGCTACTGCTTCCCGTAAGAACAGCTCTGTTCTCCAGAAACTATTTATAGATGCAGCCTTCCTTTTTGCATTAAAAAAATGATTGCCATAATCTATTTTGAATCAAGACATAGGATTTCTGGAAGTTGACAAGTACTTATTCGAATGTAAATCTTTTTCCTTCCATCTTACATGATCCGTCAAAATGATCACAGAGTAAAAAATAATTTAGAGCATTAGACTAGTAAAATGATCTTTGTGGGAATATACTTTTACACAGTGATAATTACTTATATCGAGCAGCATAATTCTTAGAAATAGAAAGAGAGAAGAAGAGGTGGCTGGCTTAGCAATATGGAATATCCACATTAACTACTGAAACCATTGGCACATGATATCAATGAATGTTCCTATTTTTCTAATGCACAATTGAAGATGGGTATGTGTGTCTTTGCGAGAAATGCGCTAACGCTTTCACTAAATGCAAACGTGGATGCAGTAAATACATGTTCACTACTAGTTTGCTTAAATGCACGAATGCATTGCACATGCTACTTCAATTTCTAACTGTAAATTTTGTTCAAATTCTATTCAATACTATACTTCTTTCTTCTATATATATTCTACATTTCTACTATCCTCAGCCTCAGGGGAAACAAATGCGAGAAAGAAGAAGTATATTAAGAAGGCTGGGATGGAGATTGATGAATTTTAATTTTAATTGTTCGAGAAGATAATAACTATTATATACTGTACTTATTCGACAGTTCCTTTTTTGAAATCTGTTATTCTAATAACGCTATAGAGTGTTATAATTGTCATGTTTTCCATTTTCTTGATAATGCATGCTCATTTCAAAACTACATGGTTAAGAGTTTATGTGTGGTTCTTGTTTTAATAGCTCTATATAATATATGTTGTTGAAATATGTAGAGTTTAGAATTTCAAAAACTGGAGAAGGTCAATAAATGAAGCTATTCTATATCTTGCTCTTGTTGTTGTGTTTGTTTATTTTCTCTGTTGTTTTATAAAACCCAAAACCGCTTGTCTCAAGATACCTATACAATCCATTTTGTGAAATTTATTTATTTCATCAGAAAAATAATATTTCACACTATCCAATTCCCATCTCTGATCGATCCGCCAATTGCGGATACAGCCTGCAGCATCCATTTTCTTAAAAAAATATTATCATGGTTTTCTTCTGTCTGCAAAATGTCGTCCTGGGAAATTGAGTAGAGAAAAGCCACCGATCTAATCTTTCTGTAAATGGTTTTTTTTACATTCACATACTGATCATTAGTATTGCATTCACAATAGCAATGTTGTTTTTTGAGCTCAAACTAGTAGTTTATAGCACACTATATACCGTATTGGGAAACTGGGGAGGAATCGACAAGAGAAAATCATTACTGAAGAAAAAGAAAGAAATGTTCAATCTTAGGATTGCCAAATTGGAAGAATTATGTGATAGTGCTTAACAAAGTTGGGAAATGGGAATGTCAAACATGTAAGCAATTAAAAAAATGTGTTTGGCTGTTAATTATTGTAATGCGTTCTTAACATATATTCCAAGTGAACTATAAGAATCTTTGTACATATCATGTCCCAATGTACATAAAATAATCAAAGTCTAAACTTGTGTTTAGTTACTGTATCAAACTTTCCAAGACAGCCAAACATTTTGTAGCCTTAGATATTGGCAATTCTCATGTGATCATATGATCTTTTCTAAGATTCGCCACTGCTTTTACAAATTTTAATGGATTTTCTCCCATTTAGCAGGAGAATTAGTTTTTTAATTAACTATTAATTCGGGTAATACTACTATAGAAATATTGCTGGGCATAATCTTTAATTATTAACAAGAAGTCATAATCAGCCACCAAATTAGCTGAGGCTAATCTCATTCAAAGTCTAATTGGAAACACCAACTATTCCTGTTTTTTCCTCTTCCATATTTTGAGATGAAGAAAGTCGTTCCAATATTCCCGCTCGATTATCCAAACTGTTTAGAAATTCTGCAGTCCCAGTCGATGTTTGGTGCTTTACAATTAAAAACTAATTTTCATATTCCAAGGTAGGGCTGTGAAATGTTGTACCACCTAAAATTGCATAAGAAATCGCAAGTTCCACAATAGGGAGAATCAAATGAGCCAAACGTACGAAATCATAAATTACATTATCTAAGTAGCATTAAGAATTAAGTCGCATCCAATCTGATTTATAATAGAAAAGTCATATTTGTCACGAATTACACATCTGCAAAGTCATAGAGTTATTAAATTATTGTTCATTTTTTTTATTGATAAGTTTTAACCAGTAAATTCAAATTATTCAATTCTGTAGTTTGTTTTCATTCTATTAATGAAATTAGTTACTTCTATTTCAATAAAACAATAATAATAGAAAAGAAACGAAAAGCCATATTTCAAAGCGAAGGCCATCAACTCAAATAATAGATATATCAGTACAGAACGTACGAAAGCCCAAGCCCAATGCCTAATTGGGTTAGACCGGCAGAGTAAAGAGATATAAATATTTTAATAGAAATTAAATATTTACTTTTTATTTTAATATATTATTCTTATTGTTTTTTAAAAATATACACGATGTTTAGGGCGCATGCATGGCTCGAATTTATGATATTGACTCACATGTGAAATCAGTTAACCAACTAATTTGAATTACTTGTCTAGATTATTATTATTATTATCAATCTTATAACTCATGTGTAGAATATAGATTTAATGAAATCTAAAACAAAAAAATATTCCTTTTAATAAATAAATAATGTAGACATTTAATGTTGAATTAATGTATAAGGTGGATGGAAGAGGGACCTCAATACCAGTCTTTTATCCCGCCACTCAATATCATCAGCAAGTATAATATTAAAAAGAGTCAAGAGATAAATAACAGTAACATTAAAAATATACAATAGATACTCATTAAAATTTGTAGAACTTACAAGTATTACCAAACATAAAAATTTTAGAAGTTGAATTGATGTTGACAATTTTTTACATAAGAAATTCGAAAATTTTGGGTTGAATAAACGAAAAATTCATCTTTTTCTCTAATAAGATAAACATTTTATGCGACTGCTACATCTTACAAAAATTTGAAATACATATGAAAAGTATTACAACTTTGAGCAGAAAGTCTTCTGCCTCTTTCATATATTACATGGAAAAAAAAAAGAAATTCATAACGAATAATGCCTCATAGGAATGGATTGCGACCCTTGTGAAAATTAAAGGAATATGCAAGGCGACCTTTTCTTTGGAAGCTTTTTCCTCACTTTGGGTGGACGCAAAGCAACCTTTATTGCAGTGTCGAACACGGCTTTCACATTCTGAAATGCCAAGGAAACAATACTAAATCATTACAAACAATCATTCTTCAAATATAATAAAAAATATTTAAGAAAGAAAACTTTCTTCTGATTCACGAGAAGGAAAAAAATTCATTAATTACCTGCTGAGTTTTTGAGCTGCATTCTATGTAAGCAACAGCACCAGTCATCTTCTTTAGTTCTTCTCCCTGGGTTAAATTAAAGGGAAATTTCTTTTAGTTTTTTTATTTTATTTTTTTAAAAAAAAACATTTTTGTAAGTTTTTTTCCCTTCATAATTATGGCAACAAATTTTCTTGTTAGTTTGTTGTAACTTTTTCTTTGTGCATTACCTGAGCACACGTAATGGAAGTCGAACCAGGATGATCACTTAAATATTGCTTGTCATCTCTTAAATCTGTAAGTGACGTCAAGAAGCCCAACCAAGTCCCAAGAAAAGAAATCAGAGAGGGAAAGAAGAAGAAGGATGAAAAACAATGTTAAAATCATGATGATGAAGCAAGAAAAAACTTCAGAATTATTCATCATTGAACATTTCAATTTAGAAAGTTTTACCCAGTTTAGTCCCCACGAGTAGAATGGGTACATTAGGAGCATAGTGCCTCAACTCTGGTATCCACTGTAGATGTAAAAAATACATAATAAAGTTTGTGTAAATTATCTGCGTAAACACATATTTATTATTTTTTTGAAATACTAAATATTTTATTGAAATTTTGACTCCAACCCATAATTTTTAAGATATAGAAATTAGAAAGCTTACCCATAAAATTGTAATTACTTGTCGTAAAACTAATTTGTTGTTACTTCATTATTTTAAAATTAAATATTCACATTTAATTCTAAAAAAAAATATAACTAGATTTTAAAAAATTAAAATCAAGAGAGAAATTAGAAAATTTGTGACCTTTTTGTGTATATTCTCGTAGCTGGCCTTGCTGATAAGGGAAAAGCATAAGAGAAATACATCAGCTCCCCTGTAACTTAGAGGCCTTAGCCTGTTGTAATCTTCTTGACCTGCAATTTGCATATCCAAGTGAACAATGTGACCATTTAAGCACCGAATTTCACCGATTGCAAAAATGAAGAAAGAAAATTCTTAATCAGACTCGATCTACTTATATATATTATCACATGCCTCTTGAATAATCCGCGCCTCAAAAATCAAATATTTTCTGCAAAAACAAAGGAAAAGGATGATTTACCAGCAGTATCCCACAGGCCGAGATTGACAGTGCTGCCATCCACCACCACATTGGCACTGAAGTTGTCGAAGACCGTTGGAACATAATCCTATACCCGGAATACCCCCCGAAAAAAATTTTAATAATGAGCAAAATCTTGATCGAGCAGCTGAGCTATAGACACATAAATGTAGCCATAAAAATCTTACCGTCGGAAAGGTATTACTGGTGTAGGAAATCAGCATACAAGTTTTTCCGACAGCTCCATCTCCGACGGTGACACACTTGATAAATCTTGCCGTAGTCATTCTTCTAAATACTAAATTAAAGCCCTGAATTCTTCTTCTTCCTAAATGTTGTTGATATCAAGACCCTGACCTCAGTGGGATCCTCATTTTTCCGTTTTCCATTAATAGATGGGCATCTTAAAGAGAATTGGAGTGGAGAGGTTGGAAATTAAGAAGTAGAGACAAATAGGAAAATGATTGCTTTCCAGACATTTTCTTTTCTTTAAGTTCAAGGACAGAACAGAGAGAAGCAGAAAATGTAAAAGAAGTAGGTGTAGTGCTTCGGTTAGTTGGTTTTAAGTGTTGAAGAAGGGATAATGAATGATCCCATTAAACCAAAGCAGTGTAGAAGATTGCTTGAGTATTTACCAATATTACTATGATTATCTACGTGAATGTTTTGCTTACACAAACACACCCAAAATAAATAGTAGTTGAAACAGAGAAGTCTCCAAAAAGTGAAATCCTTGGTGGTTTTCTAGTTGTATTCTTTACAGTTTGGGTCATTGTCTCATTAGGTAACCAATTAAAACGGATTTGTTTAATTTTTTCCCTTTTCAGTTCTTTTCCATTTGGTAACTAAATTGTTTATTTCTTGAACAATTCAATCATTAGAATCCTAATTAAACAACAAGTTCTATTGTTAAAATATGGTCATCACGAAAAGAATTATATAATACAATTGAAGAAACAGTACACGCTATTATGTATATTTATTCAAGAGACATATAGAATTGTAAAAATTAAATTGGAAATCTTTCTCCTTTCCGGAACTTTTAAACTTTCAAAGTATTATTTCTTGTAGAAAAAAAGAAGAAGAGGATTTTCTAAGCATTATATTCTAATACGAAACATAACAAAATCATTCATACATTAAACTCTTTTACATAAATAGTGAGTTTTGTTTTTTGAAAGACAGAAAACATAATTGTGAGATAGAATTAGTAAAGAAAATTGTTCAATAATCCCTCCATCATTTTTTATAAGTCAGTTAAGAACTTTTTCTACATATTAAGGGAGTAACTTTTTTTTATATAACATATTCTTATTTATTCTATCTTACAAACAAAAACAAAAAAATATAATGATGAATAAGGAAAATACTAAAAATAAAATATTTAAAATATTGTAAAATAATTTATAATTAACGATGGAAAAAAATGTGTATAGCTAGCGATAAAAATGGGCGGAGGATTAGATTACCTAATCCTAATATATGTGCGCACACATACTGGGCTAGGACTACCAAGAGTTAGGCCCATGAAGAAAGAAGGATACAAGTATCACAATTGAATTGGCCCAAGCTGAATTCTTTCGTTAACGTCTAAAACCCTATAGAGGTGGACTCTAATTCTAATTTGTCATTACTTTACATCAAATAAAAACAGTTGTGCTTCTGGAACTTCCATCAATTCCGGCTGCGCAGTTCAGAACGTCGCAGAGATTCTCTCCCCAAATCCAGAGGAAAAGATAATCATGTTAGTCATTCGCTCATCATTTATATTTTATATATAATCTTTTTCCAATTTATATTTGACTTTGATTTGAACACAAAAGTATATTCTTTTATATTGATCTCTGAATTTTCTTTTCTAATTTTTTTCCCTGTTTAATTATTATTGCTAACCCTAAAGTTTCTCCTGTATTTACATGTGGAATAAGAATGTTGAATTCGAACGAGAACAACGAGGAACCCATTAGCAATAATGAAGAAAGCAATCGTCCTGCATGTGCAGCATGCAAGCACCAGCGAAAAAAGTGCAAAAAAGGTTGTCCCTTCTTGTTGCACTTTCCAGCAAACAGGCATCAAGAATTTTCAGCAGTGCACCAAATTTTTGGCATTGCTAACATGAATAAGATGATGAGAGACATTGACTTGGTCAAACAAGGTGAAGTTGTGGAGTCCATTATTTGGGAAGCCATGGTGTGGACGAATAAGGATCACAAGGAGCACGGACCTTACGGGCTTTATAAAAAATTAGAGGAAGACTACAAAAGATTACAAGAAGAGAATAAACAGCTAAAAGAGCAACTCCTAAAATCTCATCAATTAATCCAACCCAAATCACCCGGAGTTGTTTCTAAATCTTCTTGGCAGGGGGATAATTCTAGTACTAATGTGAATGGGTTGTCTACAACCGAGAATTATCCCGGTCAAAGTCATGGCAACGAAAATTTATTATTGAATTCAACTGTAAATAATTATAGTAGCCTTCTAGAAGGATATTCATATGAGAGGGAGACTCAAGGGAGTAGTACGCCTCCGGAATTAGGGTTTCCTGGTACAAGTAATGGTATGCATCCGCCGGGATTAGGGTTTCCTGGATTGGCACGGGGAAGCTTCTTCTTTAGACCGGAACAAGAACATCTTCAGATGAGGGAAGGTCGACAAGAGGAAGGATATCACCATGATATACTTCCCACAAGGCCTGGAGAAGCAATGCTTCCACAAAGCCTAAGGCCTTTAGCCCCTGCAGGACAAATTTTAAGGAGAAGTCAATTGGAGAATATGAATATATCAAATTATTCTGGTCCTCCTGGTTCGTCATTGGAGAGTCGAAGGCTAAGCAGATATCTCCCTTATTCTCTGCCTCAACGTGCTCATGATATATCCATGCAGAAAAATGGATTTGGTCAACAGTATCCGTTAGTAAAGAATAATACTCCCCTAAGAGGATTCAGTCAACAGTATCCCTTGGCGAATTGTATCCAGAACAATGTTGAAGGTAAATATTACTGAACCCTAACTTAATTCTAACCTTAGACTTTTGCTTTTTCAGAGATGGTCTTTTTGCTATATGTATTATTCTTTGCCTATCTCAATTTTCTATGTAATTTGACTATAATCTCATTGGGTGATTTGGCTTGAAAATATATTGTTTTTTGAATTATTAATATATGTGGAAAAGTTTAAAACATAAAAGATATTGATTTTTAAAAAAAATGTGAACATTGAGGGAGTGCTAGTTAGGAGAAATTAAGTGGCATAGATCTTGGGATATCGTGATGGTCAAGATGGGGGATGGGCGTGGGTGGGTGGGGGAGGGAACTTGAGGAGATGGGACAAAAAAGATACAAAACTCACATTAGGGTCAAACTTTTTTTTTCTGATTATTTTGGCCTCTGTAGACTGTAGCAGTTTTTTTTAAAAAAGGAAATAGTGTAGCAGTTAAACGTCTATTTTTCGTATCTAAGAACCGATTGGTATTTTTAGTACCCATAATTTAGCCCATTGGTCTTTTCACACTGATTTTTGTGGTTTTATATTGAGCCAGCCCTTCTAGCCCCCCCCCCCCCTTTTTTCCTGTGATCGAGGAGGGATTCAATTAATGACTACCAAACCAAAGTATATTTAAGTTTCAAAATTTGACAAATTATTAATAGATTTTAAACCAGTGGAAAGAGCTTCAATAATTCTGTAATTTTTGTGTGCTAAATTTCCATATTTTCATGGTATTGCTTCTCTGGGGGTTTCTTTTTATTTTTCTTTACATTTTTAGTGAGTTTTTGTTATGTTTGGTATAATTTTGGTAAACAGTTCAAATTTAGGAAGAGAATGCAATGTCTTCTCAAAAAAGTTAAAAGAACATACAGAAAATGTGTTAAATTTATTTTTTAAACAGATTTATTTTTATCTAATTTGAAAATTTATTTAGATTTGATTCATATATATATATATATATATATTATAATCAATCCCTTCAAAAACAATTTATATAATCAATCACATCTTATGACTGCAGAACAATACAGTGAAGTCAAGTCAGAGACAAAGGAGGAAGACAACGCTTACTAGGATGGGGACATCCATTCGCTCGTGCCCAAACTGTTAACTTGGGTAGGGGTTGAAGTCTTGGATTTGAGAGTTCTGTTTCACAAAATCGACAAACAAATGTTGGGAAATATTAATATTTTTCCAAATACAAAAGGCTTTATAGTATTCTTCTTCTTCCACGAGGTCGTGATATTCAAAGAGAAATTTGAATTGAAGCAAACATTTGTCTTTGCATGACAAAGAAAATAAATCATAGAATTTTAAATCAATACTGGTAGAGTAAAAATAGATACTTAAAAGACACCAATTTGTTCTCCACTTCTTTCAAATATCTTATGAAAAGAACATAGCATACAACACATGTGATATATTTTATTTATTCGAAATTAAATGTCAATTCTTTTAAAATAAAAATATTTATCATACAAATTTCTGTTAAAAACTCACTAACATTTTTAAAAAAAATCAAATATATCTTCTTAATTCTTGTATTATTGTATTAAGTTAATTGGTGAAATGGTTTAACGAGTACATGTTACACATTTATCATGGGTTCTGACATGTACAAGAGAATTTCTGGAATCTTACACATGTTTGGTGCGAATACAGGGCCGGTTAGAATAGCGTTAATATTCTTTAGCTCTTAGAGTTTATTGGTAGCTTAGAAGTTTTGCCAAACAATAATAAGTAATAACGCAAAAGCTCTTAAAAAATAAGTAGCTTAAGAGGAGATTTTAATTCTCCTTTCAAAAACACACCAGCTTTTTTGGACTCACCAAAAGAGTTTTCTCTCTATGTGACTCGTATTATTTCAAACGTCTCTCCGTTTAGCTTGCCGGAGATTGTAGTTTTACAATTTTTTCTTGTAGTTTTCTTCTACTCATCCAGCCCACATTAACATCATTGCCATATTCGGTAGAATCGAGGAAAAAGAGAGACCTATCACAAGTTTACTTTCACCTTTCATATAAACATCATCAATGACGGCCTTTGATAAAAATTTGATTTTTTTACTTTAGCTAGCTAGTTGTTAATCAAATGAAGAAATTTGGAGGTGTGTTTATTCAGTACTCAAATTTCGAATTTGAATGGCAAAGACGAATGCCAACTCTTCAAATGAATATATAAAGTAATCGATGCAAATTATCAATCAATCGAAACTTTTTACATTTAGAAGTTGCGAATGGTTTGGACTTTGAGAATGAAAATGTTGATCCGGAAACATTCATACAATTTTGATTTTTTTTTTTGTTTGTTGACTGAATCTATAATTTTCTGAGTTTTCAAACTTGTATTTTAAATTTCAAAACTTTCCAAAATTTACTGAGTTTCTCTCTCTTAACAAGTGTCTTACTATTCTTGTATTATGAGAATCTCTTTATTATGTAAATTTCTCTTTTTTAATCGTACGAAGGATGGAATGAAAGCTTCAGAAGAGATAATTAAAAAACTATTAAACAACTTTAAACTTTATTTTTTAAGTTATTATTTTCTAACTTTAACTTAAAAGTAACTTTTAAGTTTTTTTTTATAAAAAAAAGTCTGTGTCAAACGGGCTCTTAGTCTTCTGATGCTGTATTTATTTATAATGATGATCAATGTATAAAACTTCAATTTTCCAAATGATGGTCTCCTGATTTATTGAGCTTAATTATCTCCTGTCTTTGTCCTACGAATGGTCTTATCAAATAATTTAGTCAAAACACGTGAAAGTAGTAGTATCTTTTCTAATAATAAAAAAGACAAGTATTATCTTGTAATAATAATAATAATAATAAAGACAAGTATTATCTTTACTATACTCGCAAGGTGGACATATGTAACTTTGACTGTATAATACAAGTCTAAGACATTCAAAACAAGAAAGGTAATTTTCTTGATTAGATTATTAGGATACACATGAGATGCCAATGAATGAAAATTATCAAAATTTATAAAAACTACTTTCATTTTTTTCTTAAAAAAAAAATTAAATTAACTAAAAGAATTTATATTTCAAAATGAATATTATATTAATTTATCTCATTTTGTTCCTAATTTTTATTCTCTTCCATCTATTGCATACTGAACGTTTAAAATTTTATTTATATTACGTTTAGTGGATTTTAAAATCCAAAGTAATTTTAAAAGGTAAAATAAGAATAAATATAAAAATTAAACCATTAGTAATTTATAAATTTGATATTTAAATTCTTGTTCTCGTCTCATTCATGACGTCAACATTGGAAAAGTCAAGGGTAAATATTGGCCTTGATATTTTGTTTTGTTGGGCCCTCCAATTGAAGACTTCTAATTGGGTCACCATCGTTCCCCAGCGAAAACTCCAAGCACGAGTCTTCTACTAAGGAATGGTCTGTATCTCCACGGTCCTATTGGCAATAGTGCGACCATTCGATGGTCACCCCGACGACGTCGTGTAAATCTGTTGTCATTGGTTGACACTTGGACCCATATGTTGGGTATGGGGTATTGGCAAGAATGCAATATTTTTCATTTTATTAACATAAAATACAGTTTTGGATTTGGATTAAAATGTCTGTAATTTTATTTTGATATATTCATAATTAAATGTTTATTTTTAAAAAAATTATTTAAAATATCTTTAAAATTTTAAAAAATTACTTTTTACTAAATCATGTAATTTTACTGTTTATTATATTAATAACAAAGATATTGATATAATTATCTTTCTTTAATTCTTGTATTAACTCAATTATGGCCGTTCAATTTCAGATTGGAGGGAGTTTTTTTTTTTCTTTCACTTCGCTTTAGAATGTTAAGAATGTAAGGATTAATTTTGTTTTATTTTTTTAAAAAAAAATCACTTCTATCATTGTTTTATTAATCCACTAAGTTGTTCATAGTAAATTGACAATTTAATTTTTATCATAGTACACTATTTTCCATACAAACATATATTATTTGAAATTGGAAGAAGTATACTCTAAATATTTACACTACTATTATCATTATCATCATCATCATCATCATCATTATTATTATTATTATTTCATTCCAACGGCTGAACAGGTTTAGCTTGACCCTTTACTGCATTAAACAAATTCAACAACTTCCATTGTTTGCTCCTATTTTCTAACTCTGTCCTAAAAAAATGAGTAAAATGGGGATGCCAAATCTTCTTTGGATTGCTCCAAATCACCAAAGTGACGAAATCATTATCAAAGGCAAATTTTCCTTTCTTTCCTCCTGGCTTCCTTTTTCCACACAATGAAATTCTTTGTCCCCACCACTTGATGTGATTAGTAATATCTTCCCAACGTTAAATAGAAGGCCACCGCACCATTATACAAACTTCACAACTTCTATTGCAGCTCTAAGGAGCCAATCCTTCTAAAGTCCATTAGGATTAGGACAGAGTCCTGATCAATATCAGGCCATGTTTCCATTCCCTCATTGTGAGTTACCTCTTAATGAGAATGACTCACAAGAGATAATATTACATCAAATCCTTAATGAAGCCAGTGAAATCTCACCTGCAACTTTATCAATCCCTTCAAGAAACCAATCTTTTGTGCATAATCTGCTTCATCACCAATCAACTCATTCTATAACAAAGAAACACTACAGAGGGGTGCGACGTCGTCCATGGGGAAAATATGCAGCTGAAATTCGTGACTCAACTAGGAATGGGGCGCGGAAATGGCTTGGCACCTTTGAAACTGCAAAAGAAGCTGCCTTGGCTTATGATAGAGCTGCATTTAGAATGCGGGGAGCAAAGGCTTTACTTAATTTCCCTTCTGAAGTTGTCGCAGCTGAATCATCAAGGCCCAATTTGGGTACGGAGAACTTGGATGATCACCGGAGGTCTAATTCAAGTAGCAGCTCAAATGAACCTTCATCTGGGATGGCTGCTAGATGTGAAGCAGAGAACGTAACTGGTGATTCATCAAATTCAGGTTTGGAATATAAAGAGAAATTTTTAGTGTTCTGAAATCTTTCTAACAAAGGGTGGGGGAATTTTCTTTTTCTTTTTGTTATCTCCTGTGAACTGGAGGATTCAAATCCACCCCTACATAGATATGATGAACCTGTGATGAATGTAATATGTATCAACATTAAAATGTTACTCTTTTCCCTGTTTTGAGCCTACTTTCATTTGTGCTTTCTTCGGGGTTTGTTTGTCCTCATAAAGGGGATAAACCGAAAAACTAAAAGGAGAAAAAGGTGAATAAAATCGCAAAATTTGCTTCTAAACATTTCACATTTGCTTGACTTTTCTGATGGAATAATAAGGTTGATTAGAAGCACATATGTTTGGTAGGAAGGAAAACCAGGATTTCTTTTGCAAACTTGTTAAAAACATGCTATAATTTTTTAACAAGGTGATAAATATATCAGTTTAATCCATACCAAACTCGAAAAGAAATAAAGAGCAAATTTCCAGCTAAGGCATGCCTAGGATATAGCCTGAACATTTGATATGAGAAAAGGAGCAAGAAGAAAAATGATTTTGTGCAAGAGGTAAGTGATCCAAAATTCCTTCACCGGGTCTGCCGGGACTGTCAATTTATTATTTTGCTACACAACTTTTTAAAAATATTAAATAAGAATGTGATAATTTATTCTAAGGAATTTATCTTTACAGTTTTGACAGATATAGTTCTTTATTTTTTTTAGTCCATATGATCTCTTTATAGTTCCTTATAAATATGAAAATAAAGTTTTAAAGTTATAGTTATAAGAAAAATAGTGAGTCATTTTAAATTTTTTTAGTACATAGTAGACATTAAATCAACTTTAATTAAAAATTTGATTAAGATAAGATTAATCAAAAATTGATGGGAAATTCAATATTTTATTAGTCTATTTAGTTATTTATTTTTATAATTTTGATCGATATCATCATTTATATATTTAACCTCCTTAAATAAATTATTATTATTTTTTAACCAAAATTGAATTTATCATTTTTACCTTTGTTTTTTTATCACGTGAAAACGTACGGAATCAGTGAAATTTTCGTTGAAAAACAATGACAAAAACATATTTAGATTAGATTATATAGATAAAATATTAGATTGACTAAATTATAAGATAAAAGACTATATTCAATAAAACTTTAAAGATAAGGGACGAAATAGATCAATTTATCTTATTCTAAAATTACTCATATCTAATAATTTTTTTAAAAAATATACATCATCTAACAATTACTTTCAGTTTTTTTTTTTTAAAAAAAAAAAAGGTAATCTTTAGATGCTACTCCAACAAATTTCTTTTACGCTGGGGGCGGGGTAGGGGGAAGAGAAAAAACAAAATGTTAAACATGTGTTGTAATTTGTATTGTATCTCAGGAAACAAGAAGATTGAGCACTTTTTAGCAGAAAACAAGAAACGAGAATTGGGCCCAGGACTCGAAGCATTCTAGACATAGGCCAGTTGGAGATACATTTCCGTAGAGACTACATTAGGAGTGTGCAAAAATCGAAATAAATCGAATCAAAATTTTAAAAATGGATCGATTTTATAGTATTTTGATTTTTTCGATTTGGTGAATCGAAGTTTATCAAAAGTTCGGTTCGATGTTCAGTTTTAATTTAAATTCTTTTGATTAATAGAAATATCGAAATTATAACCTTAACTAAAAAATTATTTTATATTAATAAAAAATCCTAATCTACTATAAAAAATTCTCAAATTCTTATTTCTTAATTTCCTACAAGTTCTCTCACAATCTCACTTCTTTGTCTCTCTCGACTCAACTCTCGATCCAGAAAAAACCTTAACAGCAGCAGCACTGAACTGAGCCCCTAACCCCTAACATACTATCTCAATTATGAGATTCTCAAGCTCAACTCAGTTATCTCATCTCTGTCTTTTGTTCATCCTTGCGGACCTTGTCTGACTCCCTTATCTCTCTGTCTCTGCCTCAAGCTCAACTCAGGCATAGACTCACAGTGGTGCACCATTCCTTGCATCATCACCACATCATCTTTGTCGTTGTCTGGTGATATGGTCTCGCACCCTTCTCTGCATCATCGAGAAGTCACCAGTCGCTAATCGTCACATCTTCGTTGTCCTTGCTTTCCTGGATTTGGAGTCTGACTCCCTCATCTGCAGTCTCTGTCTCTCTGTCTCTCTCATTTCCATCAGTATCAAGTTCAAATATCTATATCTGCGTGGCAAATTTTATTGTATGATTTGTAAAGAATTTTTGTGAGTTTGGAGAATAATGAATTGCAAATTTTTGGAGAAAATTCAGTTTCAATGTGATCTTTTACTGGAAATAAGGCAGTTCTAAGCTACTAAAATTTCAGTTTTAGTATGATTGTCACTTGTCAGAGTTGATTGCAGTGCTGTTAAAACTTTGCTAAGGACCTGCTTGTCGAACATGGCTTCCTATTTTCTCATAGAACATATGATATTTTATTTGTTGAAAATGCTTGATCATCTCCCTGCGTAGAATGTGTGGCTTCATCATTATTTATCGTGCTATCTCCCAAGTTTTTTGTCTGTCCATTCAAAATAAAATTCAATTCAATTAACAAGAGATGAAAATTGCAGCACAAGTTCAGAAACATAGTGTTTAACTATTTATATATCAACACAGACCTCAATTTCTGGTTTGATAAGTGATAACATTCCTCTTGTCTCAAACTTTGTCACTTGTCGAAAATGGCTTCCTATTTTCTCATAGAACAACTTTGAGAATTCAAGTTTCCCTATAAAATTATTTCCATCTAAGTAAAGGGCCATAATACAAGGTAAATTTTCAAATGTTGAAGGTATGGTTCCAGTGAGTCTGTTATTGTTCAGTCCAAGAAACCTCAGTTTCTTCATTTCTGTCATACAATTTGGAAGATTACCTCATTACCTGTCACACATGTGTAAGAAAGAATCAAAACTTCCAAATTCTGTAAATTTGTCTACTCAATTTCCATGAAATCTCCATTGTTGGACATTGTTAATCCACCTAAAAAATTGTTGTAACTAAGGTTTAAAAGTGTCACACTTGTCAGCTCTCCAATTTCCCTTGGCAATCTTCCTCCTAAAAGATTACTGTTGAGATCAAGCTTTAGAAGTGAAGTTAAACCACCAAAGGAATTAGGCAATTCTCCGATTAGAAAATTCCTGCTTGCATCAAATATCAGAAGCTGATTTAGCCCTCCAAGAGCTTGTGCACTATTCCCTATAGATTAAAACTGCAATTTTATTTAAACTGCAGTTGTAATTTCTTGTGAAGCCTCTGCTTTATGGGAAAAACTATGTTGTTTTTGGTTTTAGATTCTTAAACTGCAATTGTTCATTTAAATCTGTTGTCTTCAAAATATTGTCCCTGTGTCTCATGCTTCAACATGAATGGATTTGAATCTATTCATTTGGATGAAATTAAGAGATAACAGAATTACAAAATCGATTCATTTCAGCTTTTGCAATTTTTAAACTCTTCTCGTTTTTTTTATTTTTGTATATAAACTTATATTAAATTATTTTTTATTTTATTTTAACAGAATGTCCAAACAAGTTGAAAATTCACTATTTCTATCAGATTTTGGAAATGAGAATCTCAATTTGGAACAGCAGTCCAACATCTCAACCTCACAAAGTAGTAAAAAGAAGAGAAAAACAATAAAACCCCGTTCAATTGTATGGTCACACTTCACTAGGTATACAAAAGATGAAAAACCAAGAGCTTATTGCAACCATTGCAAAAAGGATTATGCAACTAATACATCAACTAATTGTATGGTCATACTTCACTAGGTATACAAAAGATGAAAAACCAAGAGCTTATTGCAACCATTGCAAAAAGGATTATGCAACTAATGACACATCTATGTTGAAAAATGATATGGAGGGGTGCATGAAGAATCCATACAATAATGAGACTCGTGTAACTAAGCTAAAACAACAACCATCTTCAGTTGGAGGTAAGATTGATTCAATTGTTACTTGGAGATTTAATCAAGAAGATATTAGAAAAGCATTAAACAAAAATGATTATTGTGGATGAACAACCATTTAGTTTTGTTGACAAGTAAGGATTTAGGGATTTCATGGCTGTAGCTTGTTCATCTTTTCAAATACCATTTCGTACTACAATTACGAGAGATTGCTACAATTACAAGAGTTTTTTGAAACATTTATCTACAAGGATTAGTCTTATTATACATACTTGGACTTCTAAACAAAGAATTAACTATATGTGTCTCACTACTCATTTCATTTATGTTGATTGGTATTTGCATAAGAAAATTTTGAATTTTTGTCCAATTGATAGTCACAAAGGTAAAGCCATTGGGAAAGGGATAGAAAAGTGTTTACTTAAATGGGGTATTGAGAAAGTTTTTACTATCACAGTTGATAATGCAAGCTCTAATGATGTTGCAAGTAGTTGTTTGAAAAGAAGATTCACTATTTAGGGTACTAGTTTGCTTGGGGGTAAATATCTTCATGTGAGATGCATTGCTCATATAATAAATATTGTTTTGAATGATGGTTTGAGGGAGATTGTGCCTTCCATTACTCGTGTAAGGGCTGCAATTAGATATATAAGACAATTCCCAAGTTGATTGAAGAAGTTCAAGGAGTGTGTTGAAATAGAAAAATTAGAGAGTAAGAAGTTATTGTGTTTGGATGTTCCAACTAGGTGGAATTCTACTTATTTGATGTTGGATACAACTTTAGAACTTGTCAAAACTTTTGAAAGACTTGAAGATTTGGATTCAAATTATAAATTTAACCTAATGCAATTAGAGGGTGGTGGGCCACCTTTGTGAGGATCATTAGAGAGATATTGCACGATTTGTGAAATTTTTGGAACATTTTTATTCTCTCACATTGAGAGTTTCTGACTCATTATATGTGACTATTAATCAAGTGCTTTATGAACTTAGTGATGTGGTTAAATTGTTGAACACTTGGGCAAAAAGTAGTGATCTTAAATTGAGGCAAATGGCAAAGAAGATGAAAGAAAAGTACAATAAATATTAAGGGAATAATGAAAAGCTGAGTTTACTCATCTTTTATGCTGTGAAAAACTGAATTTACTCATCTTTGATCCTCTGTTTAAGTATCATTATGTTAGTTGGGTGATTAGAAAAATGTTCTAAGATGATCATATTATCCTTGAGAAAAAGGTAAATCTGGAATTTATGCACTTTTTGATGAATATAAAAAGTTACACACGTCAAAAGAATGTCAAGAATCATACTACAAAACCGTACTACCAAATAATCGAACTGTATAATCGATTGATCGCCGCTAGACTACATGGCACGTATCTAAATTTTGAGGAGCTAAAAGCCCAAATTTAGTCTAGAGACACACAAAACTATGAACGAAAAATGGCATTCTTTTCAATCTATTCATTTTTTCAGCAAGATTATTACTATAATTACTTAATCTTTAAAGAAGCAGATTTTTGGTGATGCTAATTATAATTGACCAAGAATTTTTTCCCTGTATGAGTTTCCTTCAAACTTTATTGGATCAAATAATACTGTCCAAAATTAAAATATCTACATTTGATAATTTGTAGGAAAAAAATTTGACTTTAAGGAAATCATGGTAACTAATATGTCACTGATGATACTATATAAATTAGAGAGTAATAAATTTTTTAAATTAAGAAAATTAATAATAAATATATTTATTTTAAAAAATTGAATATCTAAAATAGAATACTAGTGTTTTCTCAAAGGAAATATATATTTACATGGGGGTATATTCACTATAAAAATAAAAACAAAATATCACTACATAATGCTATAGCTCCTCCGGGAAAAAATGGCTTAATTATACGAAGACGAGAGCAAATTCTCTAAATATTCACTTCCAAGATCCTGAAACTCTAATAAATCAAAGTCATTCATGGCACCTTCTTCCCAGGTTGCCATTCTTTTTGCTGCAGGTGGAGCAGTATTAGTACTGATAAAAGATTCCTCAGCTTTCTCCCATTCCCCGGAACTCCTCTTCCTTGGATTGGAAAAGATCTCCCAACAGCCTATAGATGAAGATGAGGAATCAATTGTATGACAAGATGTTGATGAAGAATCCAATAACTCTAAGTACTGTTCTGGACAAGATGTTTCCATGGCTTTAAGAACTGCTTCAAGAGGGAAATTTAGACGTGCCTTAATTGGACCTCTAATTCTTAAAGCAGCCTTGTCATATGCCATTGCTGCTTCTTCTGCCGTTTCAAATGTTCCAAGCCAAATTCTTGATCCTTTTCTATTTGAATCTCTTATTTCTGCTGCATATTTTCCCCATGGCCGCCTTCGTACCCCTCTGTAATGTCTTCTTGCAACATGAACCTTCTGGAACTTTCCAGAATTAGGTTTCGAAACAGTATTATTGGCAGTACTGCTTTCAGTAAAATCAATATTGTTACATGGAAGTTCTGGATTGCTTGGAGGAATAATAATTCCATCAAGAAGTTCATCCCACTTCTCTGCTCCCATCGATATGTACCTCCCTAGACTTGGCAGCCTTTGCAAGACTTCTATTGATCCTTCTTTCCTGTCAAGGCTAGGCAATTCTTCCCATTTCTTAGAAGATTCAATAGTAATTTGGTCCGTACCTTCTGCTTCATTTTTGGCAATGAACTTTGCCCAAACATTTTCCAGAATAGCTTCAGGATCCAAGTGGTTCTCTTGTTCTATAGCCATATTTTTGGTACCTGATATTCAAATCAAAGCACAAACGTATAAAATGCATAGAAACAGAGAAAGTAAGGGGATTGGCTTTCCAAGTTCCAATGCTTTATATAAATGACTATTCTTTGAATAAACAGCTTAATTATTGTTTGTCCTAGTTCATGAATAGGTATCCAGTAAGAAACTTATGCTGCAAATTAGCTAATTTCAAGGATGATTCTAGCATTTGAACAATAAGCAAAGTAGCTGGATTAGTTAATACTTTAACGATTTCCTTCTGATTTCTCGTTTGAACTTGTGCAACCAAAGAAAAAATGCTTAAAATGCTGGAATAAGGGCCTGATCGAAATATCTTAATCAGAATTATATTGTTTGACCTATCATTTCAATTGCTTTCTTCTCAAGCTTATTGTTTGTGTGCATTTGAAAAAGTGAAGGGAGAAAAGTCTTTTTCTTTACATTTTAGTATACACTTATTTATTTATTATTATTGTTTTACCTAAACAAAGAAAATATATTTCTTGGAAGATACTTCCTCTTTAAGACTTAAATATAACAAATAACAAAGGGATCAAAGATAAAATTTCAAACATGGTTCGATCCCCCTACATAAGCACACTGTTTTCAAGTTAATCACGTATACTGATAGAGAACTCAACTATCCAACTCTCTGGAATTCGAATAAAAAACATAAATTATGAACAAGTTCAATTTTTAAGAACTCCCTTTAATATATTTTTGAACACACACACACACATATTTAAATTGTGACAAATAAAAAATCGAAACAATTAATATAATAGTATTACATTCTCTTGGTTCATTATCAATTGTGAACAGAAGTTTACGCGGCATTAAGAGTTGTTAAGTGGGATGTTACTTAGGATTATGAAAAAAAAAACATTGCGGCTATGAATTGTTATTTGAGAGAATAAGAATACAATGTATTGGGAGGAAAGAAAGCTTCAAGGATTGGTGCAAGAAACCGATATAAACGCCCCAGCAGGACGTTTTCTAAATTTTGCACGCTCGAGAATGTCTTGCTTGCAATTTAAGGTTTGACTTTTAGGTCCTATCACTAAATGGGATAAAAAAATTTTGCAGCACTATAAAATTTCGGTGCCTTCTTTTCTTCGATCTTCTTAGGATTTAGTTTTGTCAGTATGATGTAATTTCCTGTGAATAGTACAAAGACCTGCTATATTTCTTCATATCGCAGAAAATGTTGAGGTCCTCGATTTTTAGCCATTTAGAGTTCTGCATTGATTCGGCCCTTCATGCCAGTTTGGGACCTTGGGTTAGCACGGATAGGAAAAGAAGAGAAAATGTTAACTTATTGGGGTTGGGGGCGGGGGCGGGGCGGGGGCGGGGGGGGGGGGAGAAGAAGAGAATACCAGAGGATTGAGAAGAGAATGAATAAAAAGAAATATATAAAAAATATACTCCAACAGTTCCATTTTATTTTTATATTCTTATTTATTTTATTACTTTTTTTAAAAGTATTTATTCTTTCGTTTTCTTAATAAAATAAATATAAATTTTAAAATAACAATAATAATTCTATAAAATAATTAAATATTTTATAATTAGAGATAAGTAATCTCTTATAATGAGACATAGAGAATATTTATTTTTAAAAATAAAATATTAATTTATGTTTTTGATAAAATATTTATTTTTAAATGAAGGGAGTTTCTAAATTTTGATTTTGTTCTGTTTAGGCTAAAATTTGGGCCTAAACCCAAAGAATATTTGATTCAATGTTAGGACATAGGCTTACTTTTAACTTTCCGTTTAAATCCGGCCCAATCAACTTTTTAAGCATTCCTTCCATAGAACATATTGGTAAATGTGATTATTGAATTCTTTTCTCAACTGTTGCATAATTTTTTTCTTTTTCTTCCCTGAAAATATAATACAAATTTTTTTTGGGTAAATTGATTATATAAAATATAAAAATAAATTCCAACATATTTTACGAAATCTAGGTTTGCGGTATCTAAATAATCATCTTGTTATTGAATAACAGAAGAATTTGGGGCACATAATAACAATGATTTGTGTTTCATGCATGGCGATTCATTTAAACTAAATAGTGAGTGCGAAAAATAAAAAAACCTGCATAAATTTTAAAAAATGTTTATTTTCTTTTGGTCATTTTGCTCCTTTAGTCCTACTATATTTAAATGTCAGGAGATTTTTTTTTTCTTTTTAAAGACTTTATATTTTTTAACTCCATATTGATTGGGAATCAAATTAAGGTCTCAGTTTGGAAGCAAAGATATCTGCTTATATTAAAAAAATATTATTATGGAAATTTATTCAGTAGTTTAACAAATTTTCCGCATTTATACTTGATTCTATGCACTTAGGCAAAATAAAAATAGAAAAAAAGGAGGGAATTGTACGTAGTATCCATAATTTGCTTTTGTATAACGCATTACCCGGCATCCAATTCTAATGCAGATTGAAAGACTGTATACTAAATATACAAATTGTTAAAAATTTTAAAAAAATAAAAACAAGTTAATGTACTTTCCACAAAAAAAAGAAAGAAAAGAAATTCAATGTAGCGACGTTTAAGTGCCAAAGTATAGGCACACAAATAATGTGATTTGTTCAACGTACGTAGAGGCATATGATATGTACCAAGTCACTATGATAATAAATTTGTTCGGGAAAATAAGGTAATAAATTGTTGATTGATAGTGACATTACCTAATATATATATATATATATATATATATATATATAATAGATAAATGAAAAAAATAATGCCGTCACCCAAAAGAAATTAACACTCCGGAATTGTCCATTCACAACAGTTTTTTTTATTTAGTACTGTAACAATTTTAGAAAAAAATAGAGGGATATATGACATTTGTTTTATATATATATATAAATGAGACAAGGAATAAGGAGTGCGATAGAAGATTTTATATGCAAAAAAATGAAAAAAACAGAAGGGAAAGTTACCCAGCAAATGTAATGCCCATAGTATATTTGTCCTATATTCTTTTGTCCCCAATATTATAAAAAAATTGTTACTTGTCCTTTTATTTTTCTAAAACTATTACATTATTGAATAAAAAAAACTGTCACAATAAATACACTTGGTGAATTATTAATATTGTGAAAGGACAATGGACCTAGACTGCATGTAATTAAAGTTTTATTTTTATTTTTATGTATATATACAAAAATTCATAGTAACAAAGGAATTAATTATAGCCCTTATTTAAGAGTGTTATATGACAAGATATATAGTTCATGCTCTAGACAGAAACTGTCGTGCATCACATGCATATATATATATATATATATGTGTGTGTGTGTGTGTGTATTATTATGATAAGTCTGATCCTATAATTGTTATTTTGGTTTAATACGTGACACTTGATTTAATACGATGTTTCCAAAAGAGAGATTTTGTGATAAAGTCTTTACAGCAACTACAATCAAAATATATTTCTAACCAACTCTACTGGGATAAATTTAAAATAGTTGTGAAATTTCTATTTCTTTTTTTCCCTGATTCTCAAACATGTATCGCTATATATCCACCCCCAAGTCATTCTCTTTTCAGACGTCGAAAAGAAAGCATGGATTCTCCTCGTACGTTTCTGCTGCTTCTTCTTCCCTTTTGTAGTGTCTTAGCCCTTGTATTATTCACAGTTGAAGGGGCAAACCTGCAGAGGCCTTTCAACAATACAGTTTCTGCTGTATTTATATTCGGAGATTCCACTGTAGACCCTGGCAACAATAATTTCATCAGAACTCCTTTCAAGAGTAACTTTCCTCCATATGGAAAAGATTTTGTGAACCACACTCCCACTGGAAGGTTTACAAACGGTCGCCTTGTTACTGATTTCATAGGTAAATTGATCAACTTCTTCTCCTTCTACTTTTCAAGAGAATTATAATAGGTTTCGATCATCATATTAACAAAGAAGTTGAACAGATTGAAAACTTTTCTTTTTCTTTTTTTTCTTTTCAAATAGTTTCATATGCAGGAATCAAAGAGACAATACCACCTTATTTGGATCCCACACTTAGCCTTGAGGAGCTGAAGACTGGAGTCAGCTTTGCTTCTGCAGGCACCGGATACGACCGGGTCACGGCCAAAATAGCGGTACATCTGTCTCTACTCTTTTTCATCTTAGGCAGACATTGGAGAACGCTCAGCCATAAAAAAAAATTAAGAATTATTTTTGACTAATTTTGCCAAGAAAAAACTGTACAATATGCAGAAATTTTACAACGAGACAAGACATACTAGGAGTTCCTGGTTACATTAATGGTATTGTACTATATATGTAAACTTAATTTTATAGCAAACACAATTATTAAAGGATCGTACAGAAATTAACTATTTTACAGTTGTAGATGAAACAGTCCTACCTACAATGAAAGTAATTACTTTTGTCAGAGTTAGACTCCATCATCATAAGAAATTAATTAACTTTTGTATATAATTTTTATCTAAGGAATTTACAATTGTTTGGAAAGCATGCATGTTTAATTTTATGTAGTTCGTAACTTTATTATTTTAATTTTTATTGTTATTTTTGCTTTGGCAGTCTGTAATATCGGTGCAAGACCAATTACAATACTTCAGAGAGTACAAGGCAAGGATGGCATTAGCCATTGGAAATGAAGAGGCCAAAACTCTGATCAACAAGGCTGCTTTCATTATAAGTTGTGGAACAAATGATTTTGTTATAAATTATTTTACGACACCATTGCGGCGGTATAGCTTCACTGTCTCGGCTTATCAGAACTTCTTGCTTGAAAACTTGCAGCAGTTAGCCCAGGTTTGTCTCCTTCTTATTAGACGATGCCGTGGTCACATTAATTAATATATAAGTATATGGAGTCAAGAATTAATGTTGAGTCACGTTCAAACACTTCAAATTCTCTTTAGTTTTAGCCATGATTAATTTCAAGATAGCGAACTCTTTCATAATTAGATGAGAGGGCATCCTCCTACCATGACTAGTAACTACACCTTCTAACAGCTATAGCCAGGAGGGTTTTGGTATCCAGACAGTTGGATTAAAATAATATTGTCATTTATATTGAATTTTCATTTATGGAATAAAGATTTTCGAAATCTTTATTTATTGAAGTGGGACATTTTTAATTCGTTAGATGGGCAGTTCCATAGTAGTTAAGAGGACGGCAAGACCTGAGGATGTCAAGCTTTCAAACTCTGGTCACCCAAAGCATCGCTCTCCCTGTTATGATTAAATAAAAGTCACCATCATATCAAATCTATATATTTACTAATTAGTAGTAGGGACATGTATGTATATATAATGTCACGATTATCCTTATTTTTTCTATTAAAAAAAATTACAGATATCAAGCCACCACATAATGCCAAGAATTCAATAAGAAACTAATTTGTAGGTGAGACCAATATATATATATATGTGTGTGTGTGTGTGCGCTTTTTATATAATTAGTGTATTATGTATATATAAAATAATTATAATTGAAGTGTCGAGGCGCAAATTTTACAGGGTTTGCTGCAAGAAGGAGCACACAAGATTGCAATAGTAGGATTACCTCCAATGGGGTGCTTGCCAGTTATGATAACCCTAAATGATCCATTTGGTGATCGTCAATGTATAGAGAAATATTCCTCGGTTGCAAGGGATTATAATCAGGTTCTGAAGGACATAGTGAAGTCCATGCAACAGCCCCAATTAAAAGTAGTTTATGGGAACATCTATGATCCATTGGAAGACATGATAAGAAATCCTCAAAATTATGGTTCGTAGACTGTGCTATTTATATATTTTTATCATATTCAGATTGATCATTTTATGTATTATTTCATTAATTTCTGAATATCTTCGTTGTAGGTTTCTCTGATGTGAACTCTGGTTGCTGTGGGACTGGACTCATTGAAGGATCATATTTGTGCAATCCAAAATCCAGTATTTGCTCTGATCCATCCAAGAATGTCTTCTGGGATTCAGTACATCCTACTGATACAACATATCACTATTTGTTCAAAGCCCTGCAACCCATTGTTGATGTTGTCCTCAAGGACTAGAACATAAAGGAAACATCATTAAAGTAAAAAATAAAATAAAATAAAAATAATTGATCTTTGTAGAAAGACTTTGCATTGTATCTCAATATATCCTTATAGATTTGTTGACATCTTCATTAATTACATATTTTTCCTTCTCTGAATCTTTTATGTTTGGATAAATCATTTTATTATTATATTTAAAAATAAACCAATTTGAAAAGATGAATTTTAAAAATTCAGAATTTTAATTTTTTTTTTTGGAACTTCAGAAAAAAGGAGGGGTTTTCCAATTAACAGTAGTAGAATTTGAAAAAAAATACATATTTATATAATTTTTAGATTACACATTTTTTCTTATTATAAAGTCAAATTTAGAGAAATTATTTTTTCTATTAGATTACCTAAATATAGATTTTATTATTTAGATTTCTCAAACCATACATTTTATTCTAAAAACCTCCGTCACGACACACTTTTTTACCTTTTCCTTAAATTCATGAACACAAACATGAATATTCAAGAATCATTTTAGAACATAAACAAAAAAAAAAAAAAAACAGAAGGGTAATTTCCAAATTTAGTCTTCATACTTTTCCTCATTTTTATTTTTGATTATCTTAATTTAAAAAACCGTTTTAAAGTAATTTTACTTTTAAAAAGGGGGTCAATTTTGTCATTCCGTTAATTGAGCTCATTAGTAATTAATTGATAGGGGTTTTTTGGGTAAAACCCAATGATATTGAAGGGCAAATATGTCATTCTGCTTAATGATAGTTAAAAACTAATAAAAAAATTTAAGTCTCTTCACCAAACGGATATCAAACCTACCCCAATTATACCTATTGCAATTGAACCTATCACAATCGACCATCTTGCAATCAAACCCACTATAAACCAATTCACTCAACAATCGAAGGAATTCTCTCAGGAATAAGAATAAGAGGTAGGGATTTCATCTGTTTTTTTTTCCCAGTTTTTTCTTTGGTAGACTTTGAAATTGCTCCATCTCCACCATAGTTTCTCATCAAAGATGATAACATAGAATCTATCTTGCCTTTCCTCTCATTTTTCTGTTGACATATGATGGCATCCTCATTTTATATATTCTTCTTTGATCTGTAAAAAAATGTTTGTTCAATGAAAGGTAAGAAATTTTTTTCTTGGTGAAATAGTGGTGCAATGGCAGCTTCTTCGTTGTTTAATTAGGGCAACACATTAGTAGTAAAGAGAAGAAAATGAAGAAAAAATTGAATTTCAGAAGCAAAAAAAAAACACAAATAAAAGTAGCAACCCAAGAATCCTACAAAAAAAAAAAGAAAACAAAGAGGAAAAAACCCCATGAAGTTAGGTGGGAAAATGTTTTTTTTTTCATCATCAGCTAGCATTCAACAAGAATTTCTTGTGAGGATAAAAATATTCCTGAAAAACCTCCATATGTTATTAATAGAATGAATAAATTGATCCATTTTTAAAAGTAAGATGACATTGAAATTAATTTTTAAGGTAAGATTATCAAAAATACAAATGAATAAAAATATAACTACTAAATTAAAAAATCACTAAGAAATAAAATCCTTTTAGAGCATGGGCCCTTTTACTCTCAGTCGGGTCGTAAGATCAGCTTTATCCCTTTTAAATCCAAACAAAGGTTTGAAAATTTAGCCCACATTGGTTTCATTAACGGGCCAACAGTGAATAAAAGAATTTATATTTGTTTTCGCTGGAGTCCAATTCCACTGCACAAGATTTTCAAGTCCACTTATTATTTTGTCAATATAGCCAAATCCAATTGAAAACTTATTCATGGTTGGCGTATTCCTGCCGTTGAAATCCATTCCATTTTATATATCTTAATTGTGATTTTAATTTTTTCTAAATAAGGGTAATATTTCTAATTTCTTTTCAAATTTACCCCTATTAAAAAATTTCACATTGATATGCTAATTTTTTAAAGATATTATTTTCTTTATTGAGATTTAGAGTACTAATGTGAGAGAGATGATAATAAAGAGGTGAGGAGAATTAAGAATATTGGCATTTTTCAAGAATATTAAAGTAAGAGTATTTAGAGTATTTTTAGTATTTTATACCATAAACTTTTATCCATGATATGTGACAATTAGGAAAAAGAAAATGGGACAGAGGAAGTACTTGCATGGTTTAAATTAAATATTTGTTTTACTTTAAAAAATATTTTTGACTAGAAATAAGTTATTAGATAAAACATATACAGATGGCTTAAAAAAATCTAATATGTATGAATATAGAAAATAAAACAATTCACTTTGACCAAATAAATTATATTTTGAAACAAAAAAATAATAATAATATGTGACAATTACTACGAAACACAAATATAAAACCCAATTCTATCCATGATTTCAAATGCGCTAATCATATAAAGGGACGAAACCAGCAATTACATTCAAAATATTATTGCAAAAAAATCTTTATTAGCCGCTATGTTTGGTAATTTTTGTTCTCTCCTTTTTTTTCTAAGTTTATGGCGTATGATGTAGATATCTAACTACTTAATTAATATATCTAGTTGTATCCACCCAAAAAATGTAAATTGAGCCTTAGGAAGATGAGCATATTGCCTCCACCCAATAATTGCATGAACTTTTTGCCTCACCATTATTTTTTTATTTTTATGAAATTTTACCTCACCTTTTTTTTTATGAAATTTTGCCTCACCATTCTAGTGCTTGAATGTCTGAATTTTAATTCAAGAAATTAAGAGCAAAAAATAAGTGCATATTCCTTCAGTCCCATTAAAATAGACTTATTTTTATTTTTCATCCACCTCAAATTATAATACAATTTTTTTTATTAATTATCCAAAATACTCCAATTTAACACACTTTGTTATTATCAAATTATTTTCAAACTATTAGAATAATATTAAGCATTTCACTTCCCAAAGATAGATGCACGGTTTTTCATATATTTTAAACTAAATTTGTACATATTTTTCACATAATTAAATTTAAATTTTATCAAATTTTAAATGTAAGGTGAAAGAGAAAAATAAGAACAATGAAATATTTTACAATTTCAACCATATTAAATATGCTAATGATTGTGAAAATTTATATTTGTCCTATCTTGATGGGACAAAATGAGTACTATCTTAAAGTCAATTTAAATTAGGTAGACAACATCTTAAACATTTTATGCTTTCACCCTGGAGTTTGCAATAGGCACATAGAAGTTAGTCATGCTTAGTTAAGTGGATGTCCTATTGCTAAGTTAGAGATTTCCCACTAAGTGCATTAATAATACATTAATTTGAAATAAGCTACTCCTCGATCAAAAAATATAAGTAGATAATTGAATGACTTTTGTGTTATATCAAAATATAAGTTATTTACATCTTTCTAGTGATATTTTAGTGCTTTTTTATTACATTATTCTTATTGATAAAAGAATAATAATTTGAGAGAGAATACCAGTAAAGAGAATTTTAATAAAATAAATAATAGCATTTTAAGGAGAAAAATTATTTATGGAATTCTTAGATAAACTACTTAAAATTTTGAACGGAAGGAGTATTATTTGAGAGTAAAATAGTCTTCTCAACATTTTTATTTCAGTATGCATAGAAAAGAACGTTTACTATTTTGATTTAGACATGTTTTTAATCTAAAGTTGCATAAATGATTTCAACTTTGTTTTTAAGGAACTCATCTATATATTGCCCTAAAATTTGTCACTTTCTTAATTCTCAAGTCAAACTCTTCTCACGAAGTGTAATTAATATATTGAAAGAAAAAAAATCAAATACAAGTTTTTAAAAAATGAAGTTTATAAGGTTATATTTGAAACTTTCATATTCTATTCGTCTTTTTTTATAAAATTAAACAAACAAAATGATTTGTCTATATAAAATTATTCGTAACAACTTATAAAAGATGAGAAAAAGTACAAATTTTATTATTTACAAAATCGTTGATTCGTTCCCTGAAAGAAGGAACCGTTGATTCGTGTCAAAGATGTAGTAGTATTTATGAAGCTCCATTAAACTTTTCGAAAACAAACATATGGGTCAACATAGTGTGGGCATGACAGATGATCCGATTAGATCTTAATCCTAGTACTAATTCTTAGGACAACCGATTTGGACAGTTTATAAACCTAGTAAATACTTACTATATTTTGCTCATATACAATCTTTTGTCTTTGGCAGCTATACCCAAAACAAAAGGGCCAAAGACGTTTATTTGGCGTTAGATAGATACTCCGGAAAAGCATGAGATCTCCTCATCGGATTTTGCTGACTCTTCTCATCATTTGCGCTGTCTTCGTGCTTTTATCCAATGCCGGAGAAGTAAAGTTGCGGAGGCCCTTCAACAATTCGATTCCTGCAGCATTCATCTTCGGAGACTCCACAGTGGACTCTGGCAATAATAATTTTATCATCACTGCAATCAAGAGCAACTTTCCTCCATATGGAGTGGACTTCATAAACCACATTCCTACAGGGAGATTCACAAATGGTCGCCTTGTTACTGATTTCTTGGGTATATTTTAATTTGGGTAACTTTTTAGCTAGTTATTGCTGTTGGAGTGACTGAAAGAGATTGTTCGATGTTTTCAAACAGCTGCCTATGTAGGAATTAAAGAGACAGTGCCTCCTTATTTGGACCCAACTCTTGGCCTTGAAGACCTCTTGACCGGAGTCAGTTTTGCTTCTGGCGGCAGCGGATTCGACCCCGTCACAACTCAAATAAGCGTCTCTACCTTTCTTCTTTATGTTAATTTAACCAAATTTTCTTTTTTTCATAAGATAGGCAGATATTAATCCAATATTGAAGCATTAATTCTTATAGTCTCATGTTTAATACCCTCTGCACTCCAAGACGAATGCCGTCCTTTCCAAACAGTTTTAATTTTGCCCAATATTTAATTGTCCAGAGTTGAGTATAAGAGAGAAAACCTGATGGCCTGAGGCTGAATTTATTTAATCTTTTTTAAGTTAATTAGTACACTCTGGGCATTGCATGTTGTAAGGTTCCTCCACACTGGACATATATAACCAGTGTAACGGTACCATGCAAAAAGCTCTAGAAATGGCTGATTTTGTTTTTTCCCTTCTCTTTTGATGGAACACGAGATTTTGACAAAATTTCTGTGGTCAAATCTCAGAGTCCCAAATTTAGTCAAACCCTATTTAATAGTGCCATATAATGCAAGAGAAAAGCCCTGATAATACATGCACGTCTCTCTATATATATATATGACTCATGATGGCTTCTGTTTTAATTTATTTGACAGAGTGTGATTCCGATACAAATGCAACTACATCACTTCAGAGAGTATAAAACAAGAATTGAAGAAGCAATTGGAAATGAAAAGGCAAAGGTTCTGATCAGCCAGGCTGTTTTCCTCATAAGTTGTGGAACAAACGACTTTATCGTGACTTATTTTTCAACGACACTGCGTCGGCAGAGCTTCACTACTGTCTCAGCTTACCAAAATTTCTTGCTTGAAACCTTCAAGAAATTAACACAGGTACGGATTAATCAAGCTTCAATCTGCCAGCTTCCAGTCAAACACTGTATTGGATAACGAAGTACATTCGTATATTAATAAATTTTCAATATATAGCTGTGAATAAAGCTTTTAAAATTATCTCATTAATGCGGTGGGCATTTTTGTTAGATAGACAGTTGCTTTAGTAGTTGAGGGGTAATTAGTTTCCCATTTGAAGCTTTCATACTAGCCTTCAACAAAACTCACCCATAATTTTGGAGCCAATAAGATTTAATTCTGCCATATTTTATTACTATTTTTTATAAAATTAATGTATTCAAATGAACTCTATTTAAAATAAAAAGTAAGCGTAACACTAAAATAAGAATACAAAAGACAACGTACTATATATATATATATATATGAACATTAACATTTTAAACAAATTAAAATAGAAATGTTAATTTATACAATGTGCCATACAAACTAGTATATGCTTCTGCTGAAGCTTGTCGTTGGATATTGCAGGATTTGATACAAGAGGGAGCTCAGAATTTAGTTATTGTGGGACTACCACCAATGGGATGCTTGCCAATTATGATAACCCTAAATTCAGAGGATGCAATCAACAATCGTCAATGTATAGAGAGATTATCCTCTGAAGCAAGGGATTATAATCAAGCACTCCAGAACATAATGGATTCTATGCAACAGCAATATCCAAACTTAAAATTAGCTTATGGGAACATATTTGATCCATTGGAAGACATGATAAAAAATCCTCAAAAATATGGTACGTACATATACCAAGATTTCTTTAACTAGATTTAGTTCGATTTTTCAATTTAGTATTGTTCATGCACATATTTCACTATATTTCTAACTAAATAATTCCATTTCTTGATTTTACGTACTTAATTATAGGTTTCTCCCATGTTAACACTGCATGTTGTGGGGAAGGAACTTTTTCGTGCAGTCCCTACTCCAAGGTTTGCCCTGATACATCCAAGAACGTTTTCTGGGATCAAGTCCACCCAACAGAAGCTACATACTACAATTTATTCAAGGCCTTGCGTCCTGTTGCGGATAAGTTTATCGGAGACAAACTTTAGGAAAAACGAAGCCTAATACACTTGTAATTTTTAAAGGCTTTTCATGAAATTATTACTTATGTGAGTGTGTGCTCTCGTATAATTAATGTACGGGTATTTCCATTTATAACAGAGAGGATTGTTCATGAGGCTTTTTTTTCCCGAAATTAAATGCATAAATAATGTAGTAACTCGACGTACAAAAATCTTTCATATTTTCAAAATAACTATATGTAATTTGCAACTATTCTTTTAATTTGACAATGACCGTTCCACCTTTTCCTTTGGGTAGCGGAGATAAACACATCCTTTTTTTCCTTTTTTTCTTCTCTTCTGTTTTTTCCCCCCTTTTCTTTCCACTTATAAACTCACAAAGCAAAGGAGAAAGGGAAATTGGGAGGGAAGAAAGGGTCTAGCGAGAAAGAAATAGAGGGATGAAAAATCCTTTACGCGCTGTAGTAAAAGATCTTTCTTCCCACATTTGGTAATAAATGGGAGACAGTGATCGTTTGGAGTTCAAACGTCAACTATGTCCTCATTTCACAAGAGGAGTTCCTCTTTTCAAATTTATTATATATTTATTTTTAAAAAATGAAGTTAAATTACATACACCTGTAAATTTAACCTTTAAGCAATCTTTCCTTCCTTCCTTGGAAAAATTCCAATCTAATCCTCAAAGGACTACAAAAACTCAATTCTAATGTATTTTGTGATAAATTTATTATTCTTTCACTTTTTCTTCCATTAATAAAATTGTACACCATCAAATACAAGAAAAAATAGTTTACTAGCTGGTGAACATCTTATTCGAGATCTACAACTAAGATAAAGGACATAAATTGAACATCTCTCCTTCCCTCAATTTGAGCATGTGCTTCAATATATATGTAATTTGAGGTGAGGTAAAAATTCATCTGGTTCTGGAGAGGTAGGTGCCAGCGCAGTACTACTAATTACTGCACCATTGTCTCCAACTGCCGTACGTTTTCGTGAAGGAAGAAGTTCCCAGAGATCGAGAACCTGTCATAAGCATTAACCAATGGCTCAGAGAATCAGAGAATAGTACTTGGACATAATGGCCATGAAGCCTACGATCATATAATTTTTAGCTAAATCAAGTACAGAATTATGTATAATTTTAACTAGTTTGATTTTATTATGTGCTTAGGAATCATAAAAAGACAAAAGAACACAAAAAGCCAAAAGGGCTGGGAAGCGATAGAAGAGTGGAAGCCTTGGTGCATTTATCTTCTTGGCAGTGACCATCGGTGAATTATTACGAGGGGAATCAGATTTTCAACACAATGTCATAAAGAATTGAAGTCTCATTGTACGAATTCAGCAACAAATTTATCAGATCGTCCTTTATGTGCAGATTTTGCTTGATCATTTTTGCAATGGTATTAAATATTGGGGTAAGTAATTAAAGGGACCTGCAGTAAATTTATTAAAAGATTTATTAAGAGCCGAACTTTGCTTCTTCGAGTTTCTCAAGCAATTATATATCATGTCGATCTTTGTTTTTTTTCCCCTTAGAATACCCGGATCACCACCCTTAAAGAGAATAAAATGGGCTCAGCTTAGTTTGTGCCGGCAGAGTTTGGGGAAGAATCGTTGTAGAGATTTTTCATTATAGTTCTACGAACAAAAATTGAACACGTTACCTTATATATAATCCATTAACTAATTTACCCATATTTTATATATAATCCACTAATAAAAATTAAACCATATTTTATAGGGCACGTTTGGTGAATTCAGGATTTGGACTTTGGAGGTGGAATTAACTTCTAAACACCTACATATTCATGCCCATAAAACCATTTAAATTTATTATTGATCAGGACTTTATGTAATTGTCAAAGTTAGAGAGTCCACCAGTTGCGATTGCAATAATTAACCGAATATAGCCACTCTTTATTTGCATATATATATGTCTACATCTCCTGCCCATTTTTTGTTCATGTGGTTCTGATCATATATACATTTAGATTTTTTTTTCCATCAAAAAGATCTTGCTTGCATAATTAATTAAGCAAGGTAAGATGATTCACAAAAGTGGTTGAGAGCTGGAATAAATTTCCGGAATTGTTTGGTTTCCCACCCCTGGAAAACTATGCCATAATTAAGCACTGTGATAGTGGCAAATCTAGAGACGTTATTAACCAAACAGCCGGTGATTTTCATAGGAATCTAATTAATTACTTTCTTACTATAAATAGATTATTGTTATTAATTACTCCTAAACTACTGGTATAGATTTCATTTGTCTGAAAGCCTTTTCTTCATTTCTTGATCAAGTTCAATAATATGTCATATATGAGCTTCACCAAAATGCGGTTTTTAACCTACCTTGGGAATCTCTACCTTCTTCTTCTTCTTCTGTTTCTTTATGTGCCTATCTTCATATTTCAAACCGAAGCTCAGAAAGATACTGCAGCAAGCAAATCGGTTCCTGCCATTTTCGTTTTTGGAGATTCGACATCGGATCCTGGAAACAACAACTTCATAATGACTACCTTTAAGTGCAATTTTCCACCTTACGGAAGAGATTTTTGGAACCAAATTCCAACCGGAAGATTCTGTAATGGAAGGCTTGCTAATGACTATATAGGTTAAAAAAAAAACCCTTTATTTCTTGTTTAATTTTTTACCATGATAAAGATTATATTTCGATGTTTTAATGCATGCATGTGATATATTTCTGTTTTGCAGCTAAATATCTTGGCATCAAAGATTACGTGCCACCATATCTAGATCCCAGCCTGAGCATGGAGGAGCTCATGACAGGAGTCAGTTTTGCTTCTGCTGGATCAGGATTCGACCCGCTTACTCCACGAATAAGCGTATTGTTTCACTTTAATTTGCTCTTATAATTAACTTTTCTCCTACAGTTGAAATATTTGACCAGAAAGAAACATGTGTCCAAACATCCATTTTCCACCAGACCATGTTAATTACGTACTGATTTCTGTCCGCTTTTTATTATTATTATTTTATAAAAAAAAAAATCCTGTCCAGAATGTGATCTCACTTTCAACTCAACTGGAATACTTCAAAGAATATCAATCAAGATTGGCAGCAGAAATCGGGAAGGAGAAAACAGAACACGTGATTCAGAACTCATTGTTCATTGTTAGTGCCGGCACCAATGACTTTATCGCCAATTATTTCATATTACCAATTCGAAGAAAAAACTACACCATCCCAGCGTACACTGATTTCTGTCTGAATCAATTTGAGATATTCATGAAGGTTCGTCAAGCCCCCCAAACTAAGTTCATTCATTGTTCATTACTAATCCATTGAAATAATTAAATACTCTTTTATTTCATCACCACAAGAAATAAAAATAAAAAGAATATAGCTGATCAGCTTGGTGAATGGGTTTTCTTCTTGTTCAAGACTTCGATGAGTCCATCAACCACATAAAGATTTTAGAAGAATCAATTTAGACTAAAATTTTTGTTTTAGTGTTACAAGCACATGGCAGGAAAGGGGGGAAAACAATCTTTCATTTACCTTTTCCGCCCTTGTTATTTTATTTCACTAATTTCAAAACTTATTATATTTTTCATTTTTCACCTACTTGCTACTTGTTGCCCCCATTCTAGATTGGTATTAGGGGTTAATTAAGTTAATTATAACTTGATCTAGCCAAAAATTTCTAAAAGAAAATTAGAGAAAACTTGCCCTTTGCATGAATTTTTTTAAGGCATGTAATATCCACCAACCATTGAAGTTGCATTCAATCGACAGTGGTTTAGGGGATAATTTTCTATATCAGTTCAAACTTAAAGATAATTTCTTTTTACTTATAAAATTAGTATGTTTGTCTGTTACCTTGAAATTGATTTGATTTTTAAGGTTGGAAATTATGGAGATCTATCTATATATATATATATATATTATATATTTTGTAGGGATTAGTGGATCTAGGTGCTCGACGTTTTGGAGTTGCGGGGCTATCCCCAATGGGTTGTTTGCCTATCGTCATCACACTTTACTCTGGTAATGCAATTTCGGACCGCAGATGCGTCCGTTATTTCACCGAGATTGCTCAAGCTTACAATCAGAAACTCCAAAGCAAATTAAATTCCATACAAGATAAACTAGTGGATCTTGGTCCTCGAATTGCCTACCTTGACACATTTGGGCCCATAGCAGACATAACAGCCCAACCCCACAAGTATGGTGAGTTACTCCAAAAAAAACTGACCATAATTTTCTTTTTCTTTCCTACATATAATTTGTTTAATATTTATTTATAAAAATTCCCATTTACTAAAGTGATCCACCAAGACATGAATTCAAATTAAATATGTAATGTTATTTTATAGAATCAATCGAGGTATTTTCTATTTTGTTTGCAGATTTTGAAGAGGTGAACAGTGGTTGTTGCGGAACTGGACTCCTTGAAGCATCATATATGTGCAACCCCAAATCGTACGTGTGTCCGGATGCATCCAAGTACGTTTTCTGGGATGCCATTCACCCAACTGAAAAAACATACAGCATTGTTTCTCAAGCCGTTCAACCTGCAATTGACTCTATCTTAGTATAGTACTATTTGCAAATACAATCCAATTCTATTTCTCAAGCCGTTCACACCGTCTTTGGAGTAGACATGTCCAGACATTGATCTATTTCAAGATTGTTTGTTTCGATATATTTGCAATTTATTCTTTCGATCAGATATATTTGAACCAAATGTTGCAGATAGACAAAATTGAAACATTCTTATTATTTTTCCATTCAATTGAAGGTGCAAATTTGCATTTTATTCCAATAGAGGATTTTCTATAGTTTTGCTTTACAATTTTTTTGGGTAAATTTTAAAATAATTTGAACTACATTTGATAATCGATATGTAGATCTATAGATGAAAGTGTTATCATTATCGGTATATATATATTGTTTCTCACTTACATGAATATTCTTTTAGAATTGGCAAGTTTACTATTTGAGAAATATATTGTTTCTCACATCAGATTCTTTACATAAATGGCTTGGGTTCTTACTCTTATAAAAAAAAAATCTATCTCCTTAGTTAGAATTACACCTTCAACATCTACTCTTTTTATATTTGTGAAATTCCTTTAATTAGAATATCCTACTTGTAATATTTCGAATACTTAGTAAAGAAGTCTACTATTATGGTGGAGTCTGAAGACAGTTAATATTGGTCGAACTCCGTTATCAATTCTGGTTTATTCTTTCCTTTTATATTTTGTTTTAGCTATTTAATTGTTTTATGGTATTATTTTCATTGTTATATAATATTCAATATTTTTTAGTTATGTTTTATTTCATAGTGTAGTGTATTGTTTATTTTGTATTGGTAAAATGATTAAACATTAAAAAATATTTTGGCTAAGGAAAGATTTAGATCTTGTGACTCTCTTCTCTTTCATGAGAAATCACTTGGTGTATCGATTACATAACGTACACTATTTTAGTATAATAATATTTACAAATACAGTACTATTTATTAGAGTATATCTTAGAAATTGGATATACCTATTTATTTTTTCAGCATATTTCTTAACATTATAATAAAGCATAGTAGATTCCATAATAAAAAAAAGTAGATTATAATATATAATCAAGATGTGAGGATATGCATGGGAACTTTATTATTTCATCTCTAAATTAAATAAATAGTGCCAAGTAACGAGGAAAATATAATCAAAGAAGACAGGAAGGCAGGGCTAGTGACTGGAGTGAAGTGGTAACAAGCTAGCCGTAGAAGGCACAATCCTTAGCTTAATTGTATATCAGCAAGGATAGTTTTTAAAGCAGATTCAGCAAGGATCTTGTAGAGTTTTTCCGTGAAGTGAACTGCATCCCAAAATACATACTTAGCCCTGTCAGAACATGTACTCAATCCCCGGCAAGTGATGCCATACTCAGTCATCCCCATGCCACAGCAGCCCTTCAATGTCTCCGAAATTTTACAGGAATTTTTATCAGAACGAGTACTATTTATAATCTAGGAGCAGCATCATACATATATATATACTCACCGTGGGACTTTGGATTCTGTATTATGTTCAGTATAATGGTGTATATATCTATAAAGGAAGTTTTGATCCTTAAGGTTCTCTTTAGGGTATCCAACTCTGTCTTTAGCTTTAAATTGAATGAAAAGGCCACTTGGTTCAGTTCAACATCACAATTGTTGGTATCATCCCGAAGCGTCCTTACGAGTGGCATGCAGCCGAATGGAGGAGCGCTAACTAATACAACTCTTCTTGCTCCTAAAGAATGCATTTCCTGCAAACATTATAATTAGGTGAGATGAAAATTATATTATCTCCGTCCGTTATCAGTAATTAAATATTTACATATGTACTGTTTAAAAATTAATAAAATTTAACATTAAAAAAATAACTCACTTATTGTGATTATTAATGGAACCAATAAGTTAGTAAAATAAAATGTAAATATCTTAAATTAAATAGGTTGTTAGTTGAATTTTATATGAAATTAAAATATATACTACATACGTTTCAAAGTAAATGTCATTATAAATGTTTTATTTTGTTTAAAACTATGTGTTTTTCTCACATCAATTATTACTATTTCAATTTTATTTCTATTTAAGTGGAAAGAGAATAAGAGTGATTAATAATTTGAAGAGAGATAATGAGAGTTTGATTTAAAATATTTATCAATGATAGATTTAGAATTTAGTATTAATTTTTTTTCAACATTCTTAATATGTGTGCAAAAGTAAAACATGATACTTAATTTGAAATGGATTGAGTATATTTAAAAATAGTGAACATTTAATTTTGAAGAAGCTAAATTGAAATTATATACATTTAATTCTGAATGGATGAAGTATTAAAGTAGAAAGTCTCATATTCAAATATTATCTTCGTCTATTAAACGAGTAAATTTTTATAGATGATTTTTACGCATGCATACCTTGATGGCGCTGGACAGGCAAGAGACCAAGTAATCTTGGTATTTTGGCACAGTGTACTGCTGTGAACGTATAGGTTCCACAAAATAGTTTTGGAGGAAGTCATTGGTTCCAAAACTTACAATAAATAATGAAGCTTTCTTAATGGTTTCTTCAGCTTTCTTTGCTCCTATGAGCTGCTTCAGGTGGATCTTGTAATGTCTGAGATACTTCAATTGCTTCGATAACGATATAACGTTCTGCACATCAACTTAGCAAGATTTAGAATTTATCTATATCAACATTGAAAATTAATTATTATATATGCAAAATGATTGAATTCAAGAAAATGGTTGAAGATTTACTGAGAGGTTGGCAGTGAGATCATCATAGCCCGAAGCAGCTGATGCAAAGCTAACACCATATAATAGATCTTTTGTTTCCAGATTTGGATCAAGGAACCCTCGTACAGTTCCCACATAACCGAGTGCTTCCGCTGTAAAAATCTCGAAAAATTTGAAACCAGATACCATGTGGAGCTTTGTAGAGTTTGATGTCATATAATTCTCTCAGAGACAGAAAGTAAATCCAACAACAGAAAAAAAAAAAAAATCTACCGTCTTGTCATTCCTCCTTGACATTTTTTAAGATGTGTTGGAAAACTTGTATGGAAAAACTAAAATTTAGTTACTATTTTTGTTATAACATTCTTAATAGATTTTTTTTTTATACCATAATGGTCCTTGGAAACAAAAAATTTAGTCTTTCCTTATCTTATAAAGTTTTAAAAAAAAAAAAACTCCCATGAAAAAAGATTAGTAATTCACACTTTGGATGAAAATAACTTTTTGCCAATAAATAACTGTTCCTTCAAGCATATTTTGGAAACAAAAGTTTTCCCCTTTATTATTTAAGGAAATAAAATCTATCATGAAAGAGACTAGTAATTCGTACACTTTGGATGAAAATGGCTTTTTGCCATAATAACTGAAAACGAACGCATTAAACGGATTAAGATAAGGTAGGCCAGAATAGAGTAGGCGATCGCTATATAACACAACATCATTTTATATTTCATTACAAAAATGGTGTTCTTTCATGCAAATAGTTAGCAATGTCCTCCTTAATTAATTAAAGGTATGAAAGAAATATTAATCATTATTCCCACCGTTTTAAAATAAATGTCATTTTAGATATTTGCACTAATATTAAAAATATTAAAAATAATACAAATTTTAATTGTATTAAGCTCAAATCTACGCGTAATAAATATAATCTTCTCAATCAATCTCCCTTATTTATCTCTCCAAATTAATCACTCTACTCTTCTAGTCATGTTCCACTCCAAATCTAGCTTCTCCGTGATTGCCTTAGGAGTTAGCCTTCAGAATGTCGGGATAGATTATCTCTCATTCTAAGTGGATATAATTGAAAAATATGAATTATTAATACTAGTTGACAGTTATTGTAAAACAAAACAAAATTTCTAAATTGGCACATAAAAGAGAGTAATTACTTAGCTTTTATTAGAAATGTTAGAATTTTATTTATTTTTTTTGGTTTTGGACGGATAATTAATTACTAAGTAGAACATTTACCAATGAAATCTGTAGCAAGTCTTCCATTAGTAAACCTTCCGGTAGGGAGGCCAGTCTCGAAGTCCTCTCCATAAGGTGGGAAGTTGCTCTTATGCGGGGTAGGAAGACGATTGTTGTTTCCAGGATCTACACTTGAATCTCCAAAGACCAAAACCAAAGACAGGTTATGTTTAGCTGCTTGTGTCCTCATCATTCTAACATCGACTTCTTTTGCAGATAATGCTGCCATAGCCAGCAGAAGAAGAGTAGCCGCAAAAGTAATTCCTTTGATCATCAATAATGCCATACTTGATGAAGAATTCACTTCTGATATATTATAAATAGAGTTCTGAAAATGGGGAGTTTGCTGGATCTATGACATAGCCAGAATGATGAAAGCCTTCGGATATCTTATATTGATCTATAGATGGCAATAAATAGCGTTAGGTGAATATGGTTAACGCATGGTATCGTCATATTCTCTTATTTGGTTATCAAAATTAACTTTCTTTTCAATTGGCAAAGTCATTCAAACGTGACATTGCTAAAATTTAATTTCCATAAAATGAATGGAGCAGTGTAACATTAATTATCTTGTTCGTTGTACCCAACTGTAAAATAGTAAAAATTACCTGCAGTATAGAATTATGGCTCATTTCATTATGGCTTTTTTGTATATAAAAAATTTGATTGCACAATTGAATCTAAACATTTCCCTCCTTCCTTGCGGTCGTGAGTGAGCTGTATAATAAGGGCGTGTGCGTGTGTTGTGGGGTGAGGGCAGCGTTAACCTGTATTCTCCTAAAGAAGAATTGTCACTAGCTTTTGGTAGGGGCAAAATGGATGTCAAATCCATAAATATTTAAAATCATTGATAATTAAATGGATTTGATTAACTCATATAAGTTAAATGATTTTAAATGAACATTCATTTAAATCCATATATCTTAATGGATTTAAATGGATATCCATCAAATCCAATAAATATCCATTTAAAAAGTTAACACTTGTTCAATTTCATTAACCAAATATATTAATTATTCTTCTAACAAAAAAATAAATTTATTATTTATTATAAATTGTAATTTCAGTTTTTTATGACAACATATAATGTTTTTTACATTTTCTAATTAAATTTATGTTGTAACATATATTAATTTTATATGTTAAAAAAATAAGTTTTTTGAAGTGTCAAATACCCTAAGATCACCGTAGCTAGAAAACACCCCAAAGATTAAAGGAGTTAACTTAACTTCTGATTCAACTCTAAAGATTTTACAAATCTATGAATCGTTTTCCTCTATATTCAAGAGCTAAAAATCAATTTTATTTTATTTTTTACTTTTATCAAATACTTATCAAGAAAATCAAATATTTAGGGGAAAAAATCTATTAAGAGGTCCTATTTATCAATTTATTTTATTACCATTTAATTTATCTTTTTAAACTTTTTTTCAATATATATTATATATATAAATTGAAATTACATTTTGCATAAATTGTACAATCTATTTTCCAAGTCTCAATAAATTTTTTTAATATGGGTATAAATAATATAAATGATACTATGACACTTAATTGAATACAATTGCAAATTATGTGGATAAATGAGTGTTCATAAATATCTATAAACCTTTTAGATCCAAACAATTTAAATCATTTATAAATTAATCATAAATAGTTTTGAATTAAATGGATTGATGTCCATTTAAATTTATTTAGTTTGGGAGACTTTCTCATTCAATAAATAAAATTGACTTTAAAAAAAGGGAAAAAAAGAAAAAAAACTATATATCTAAGGTTTATTTTTAAAAAAAAACTATACTTCATATACAAAGTTCATTTTTTTAAAAGGGAAATACAAAGTTATTTTAAAGTGAAAATTATCAAGATATATACTTCATATATAAGCTGCTTACTAATTTTGATTATTTTTTAAAATATCTTTACAATTTCTTTTTTATTATATTTTTCTAAGTAGTTTAGATAATTTGGCCAAATAAGGACTTTACCAATAAATTTTACATTAACTAAGATTATTTTCACTAATGTTGTTTACTAATTTTGATAAATTTTTTATATTTAAAATTTCTTAACAATTCATTTTTACTTTAATCTTCTAAGTAGTTTAGATAATTTGACCAAATAATGACTTTACCAGTAAAAGAATTATTACATGTACTTTGTTCTAAAAGAAATTAAGAAAATTCATTTTAATTATTTGGTTACTCCTATTATATATATATATATATATATATATATATATATCAGGTCAAATGAAACTATTCATCTTTCCAAATTCTTATGAAAATGGTTATTACTATAAGAGAACTCCCTTCAATTATGGTAATTGATAAGAAGAGCAATAGTAATTGTTAAATATAAGGTTATATAAGAGAAGAGGAAAAGAAATCTGACTTTCATGTAAAGAAAAGTAAAGAAAAAGTAAGGAAAGTAAAAAAAAATGATAGATCACATAATTTTGCCTTTTCCAATTCAAATTGAATATTTGCATATTTATTTTATGATTTTTAGAATTAAATGTTTAATATTAATATATAAAAATTTTATTTGAGTTATTTTAGTACTAAGATTAAAAAAGTTTAATTGAATATAAGTGTAGATAATAGAAATTACATTAAGAAACTTAATTAATATAATTGCAAATAATTACAATTTTATAGATAAATGGGTGTCCATGGATATCCATAAACCATTTAGTTCCAAATCATTTATAAGTGTATCATAAATAGATTGGACTTAAATGAATTAATATCCACTTAAATTTATCCAAATAGATTTGAACATCCATATTACCATCTATAGCTTTTTGGAGTTCAGTTTCCATAAGGGTTAAATGGAATTTTGGGTTCTCAATGTGAAAAGTAAAACGAAAGCCTTCTAATTATTTTGATCATTAATTCATAATATATAACACCATTATTTTTAATCTAAACGTTGGTTTCTCTTTGTTAAAAAATAAATATTCCATTTGAAATCACATAATTAATTTCTTTAATCTAAGGGATTATCCCCTATTAAAACATGTCTAAGTACTGATCGCATTATTACTACCTCTATTTTTAAAAACAATGTGTTTATAAAGTTTGTTCACAAATTAAGGATTTAAAAATATTTTTTTTTTCCAACATAATGTCATAAAAGAATTGAAGTCTCATTGTACGAATTCAGCAATAAATTAGCAGATAGTCCTCTATGTACAGATTTTGCTTGATCATTTTTGCAATGGTTTTAAATATTGGGGTAAGTAATTAAAGGGACCTGCAGTAAATTTATTAAAAGATTTATTAAGAGCCGAACTTTGCTTCTTAGAGTTTCTCAAGCAATTATATATCATGTCGATCTTTGTTTTTTTCCCCCCTTAGAATAGCCGTATTACCACCCTTAAAGAGAATAAACTGGGCTCTGCTTAGTTTGCGCCGGCAGAGTTTGGAGAAGAATCATTGTAGAGATTTTTCAGCATGATTCTACGAACAAAAATTGAACGCATGACCTTATATATAAAATCGTCGTTGATTGCAGTACTAACTCCATATTTTATAGGGCACGTTTGGTGAATTCAGGATTTGGACTTTGGAGGTGGAATTAACTTCTAAATTAACACCTACATATTCATGCCCATAAAACCATTTAAATTTATTATTGATCAGGACTTTATGTAATTGTCAAAGTTAAAGAGTCCACCAGTTGCGATTGCAATAATTAACCGAATATAGCCACTCTTTATTTGCATATATATATGTCTACATCTCCTGCCCATTTTTTGTTCATGTGGTTCTGATCATATATACATTTAGATTTTTTTTTTTTCCATCAAAAAGATCTTGCTTGCATAATTAATTAAGCAAGGTAAGATGATTCACAAAAGTGGTTGAGAGCTGGAATAAATTTCCGGAATTGTTTGGTTTCCCACCCCTGGAAAACTATGCCATAATTAAGCACTGTGATAGTGGCAAATCTAGAGACGTTATTAACCAAACAGCCGGTGATTTCCATAGGAATCTAATTAATTACTTTCTTACTATAAATAGATTATTGTTATTAATTACTCCTAAACTACTGGTATAGATTTCATTTGTCTGAAAGCCTTTTCTTCATATACTGTTTCTCATTTATCGGTATGTATATTGTTAACCTGTATTCTCCCAAAGAAGAATTGGCATTGGCTTTTGGTGTTCAGTTTCCATAGGGATTAAATGGAATTTTGGGTTCTCAATGTGAAAAGCAAAACGAAAGCCTTCTTGTTTTGATCATTAATTCATTACATATAACAACATTATTTTTTATCTAAACGTTGGTCTCTTTGTTAAAAAATAAATATTACATTTTGTATGTTTATTTTTTAAAAATAAACATATTTTCCACTTGAAATCACACAATTAATTTCTTTAATCTAAGGGATTATCCCCTATTAAAACATGTCTAACTACTGATCGCATTATTACTACCTCTATTTTAAAAAATATCTTTTTTAAGTTTTGTTCACAAATTTAGGATTTAAAAATAATTTTTTTAGTCAAATTACTTGAAGAGCTCTCAGTTCAAATCACCTAGGAATCAGAGTTGAACGGGCTTGTAATAACATTTGGGGGAAAGAAAAAAAAAAGTGCCAAACAAAGCGGTTCAACTATTACTTAATTGAGACAATCACCTAAAATCTTGCTTAAAAATTAGACTCAACACTAATTTTTTCTTTTAAAAATTAGACAAACCGCATTGTCTATGTCTGTTATGTTTTAATTCTTCCTAATTTATGTTGTCACCTTCCTTCTTTTTTTGAAAAATTTCACATTTAGAGTGGTTAAATCATTAGACAATTAAGACAATTGTCTATGACTTTATCTAAAAAATAGGAAGCAATAGTTATTGTATTGTTTTGCTTTTCTATTTTGGAGTATGGCTTTTAATTTTTCTCGTTTTCTATAGTCATCTTCCTACTTTTTTTTCTTTTAGGACAATGTCATTTAGAAAATCAACTCGGACAATTGCATGAGGTCTTACTTAAAAATTAAGTCTCAATAGTTATCATATTATGTTTTGCTTTTCTGATTTGGAGTGTGATATTTTAATTTTCTTGATTTCTATTGTCACCTTCCTCCTCTTTTTTTTTGACAATATCACCTACTGCCAACTACCATTTTCTAGTAATGCATGCTCTTTTAAACATTAGTACTAAATTGACTAGAATATAAATTCGCAACCTAAACAAATCCGTTGTAGTCTAGATGGTTAGGATACTCGGCTCTCACCCGAGAGACCCGGGTTCGAGTCCCGGCAACGGAAGGTTTTGTTAAAAAATCAACAGACATTCTTTACCGTTTTCAATTTCAAAGTATTTTTGGGAAAAGAGAAATTTACATTTTTTACATAATTTGTGACACACCCAAAAGCCACCCTCGATTTTGGCGGGAAAGATACTCGGTTACCAGAAGACGTCATCGTCGTTTCTTTGCCCAAAGAGTCAAAGACCCACCCGCTTCCGCAGTCCTAGGGTTTCAATTCACCTTTATCCCTGAAAAGAGTAAAGAACTTCAAAAATTCAAAGCATTCCAGATTCACAGAGAGTTGAAAGATAAAGAATCAATGGGGAACAGGAAACGTAGGAGAGCCGTAGCAGCAGCAGCAGTAGGAGGAGGAGGAGCAGGGTGCGGAGGCGAAGGTGGAGGACGAGGAGGCAATTGCAACTATGAGAAGTGTAGGGGAATGGAGGCAAACACCATGATTATTCTCGACACATCCAAATCTTCCACTCTGCACCACCTTATTGATGATAGTATGAAAATTACTCTTTTTCTTCCCGCATTTAAAGTAAATGGAGCTAATACAGGAAATGATTTTAGCCCCCCCCCCCCCCAAACTTGCCCTTTTAAATAGGGTTTCTGTTTTTAATCATTTATTGCAGGGTTTTCTTTTCTGGAAGCGGTTCGATCTGCATCTTTAGTTCCTGAAAATGGCACCGCACCAACAAAGTAATATATCTGGACTTCGGGATTGAATGGAAAGAATTAATGTTGTATGGTTTATTGTGTGGGGTGGTGTTCAATTTTTGTAGGTATAATAGTGTTCTTTCTTTGCAAGATTTCATTTTTATGTTACACTAAAATTTTAGGTCACAGTTTAGTCGAAATATGCTCTCAATTACACCCATGTTTTTTTGGTGAAGAAGGGAATTGTGTTCTAATAGTTAGTGTATGGCTTGTCTTGGAATTCAAATACCTTCCACTTCTTAACTTCTATAAATTTAGATTATTCCTTAAAAACAGTCAAATTTGATAGTTGTTTCAGTAAAATCAGTGTGTTTAGATTTTTTTACTGAAGTAACTTTTAAAGAGTTCCCTGTTCTATTTGATTGGAACTCTTAGTATGTGGAATCTTTGAAGCTTGCGTCACATAACCAGCGATGCTAGAAATTGAGAAAATTTGGCTCCAGCTCATTATGCATATCTTTTTCATGGCTCAAGTTTAAGACTAGTCAGTGCTACCTTTTTCTCTTTCCTTTCTTCTTTTGTTTATTTTGTTTTGGTAATTCAATTGCATAGTGTATTATAATCTTACTTTTGAAGCAAATTAGGAGTTGCATTGCTGCAAAATGATATAGATGCACTCAGGTGCTTTTGTTTATGAGATGTTTCTCTGCTGTCCCATATCAACATGTTTGAATGCCACCTTTTCCTACTTTATTTTGTCACCGCCCAACTTTGCAAATTTCCTGGAACAGCAAAATGCTCGATGCAATTTTTCAGATACTAAAAGATGATGACTCGCTCAGTCTAATAATAGAAAGCTATCAACTGCTGAATGAGTTAGATAAGGTACTTTTCTCAAAATCTTTGTTTTTCCAGGTTTTTGGTGCTTGATTCATTTAAACAGTCTTTGTCATCCCTGTATATACAGCGCTATCCCCGTGTATATTTCTGCGTTACTGAAAAATCAGAATCATCCTCATCTTTTAAAGTTGTTTCTGAAGTAAAGGTGGTAAAAGAGGTTATCTCATTTCCCTTCTAGATGAAATCACACTGTTTCTGTGTCACTGTCATTGTGCTGCTTCAAAAGTGTCAATAAACACTCTTTGCTGCATCTCAGGCCTGGTCTCCTTTTCTTCTTGGGCTAGATATTGCTGCTATTGAGTTGGAAGCCACTAGAAATTCAGCTGGAAGAATTGATCCCTCGGTAGGTTGTATAACTGTAAGTCTGTAACAGCTCAATTTTTGGCTGTCTTTAAGTTGACATGAAATATAATACTGAGTTATTTTCTTGAAATGTCTGCATTCTTCTCTATCATATTCTTCAGCAGTGTGCAATTTAATCTTCTCTATTCTTTTCCCTTAAGGCTACAGTTAAAGCCCATCTTATTTGCTTTGGGTTCTGTAGCTTTTTCTTTACTGATATTCTTCTGCTGGTTTCAGGGTTTTCACACTCTGATTGAAAATCTTATCAAAATAATTAGTGAGAAAAGGTCTGAAGCAGTAGAAACAAAGGTTAGTGACCATTAAGCCAAAAGCATGCTAGCTCTTCTTTTCTTTTTTTTCCTACTTTAAATAAATGTTAAGATAGTTTGACGTAACGGAAAGGTTTTAGGGCAATAGAACTCAACAATTAGAGTTAGATTAGGGTTGACTGAAGTTGAAACAAATAATATAATTCAGGGATAAAATCTTCTGGTATAAATCTAAAAATTAATAATAATAATAATACATCCAATAATACTAGTTTTCTAGCCTATTTATAAGGTTGAAAATATAAACTAATTCTAAACTAAAAAGGATTCCTTGTCCTTCAAGACTAAATTTACTAAAAACAAACTAGGACTCTAAATTATAATCCTAACCTATTAAGAAATAGAATACTAAATAGAATATTATTAAATTATTAAGCACTCTTTTAGAAAGTAGGAATCCTAATAGTATTTGGACTGCATCAATTCTCCTCGAGTTTGAAGAAGACTCGACTCTGACGAGTATGCTTCGATGAACTCTTATAAATAGATGGATCAACTTGTTTCAGCTCTTGTTCAGCAATCCAAGTATTCTCCGTTGTTTGCTTACCGCATTTCACCAGAAATCTTCTGTACTGATTACCTTGTCTTTATGTAACCTCTTTAACATCCAAAATATTTTCAATAACATCTGATTTTCCATTTGGCAGCTGCCAAACTTGCTCTTGAATGCTCTTCCTAACACCATCAAATCCATCAAAGGGATATAAATCTAAAACATTAAAAACTGGACTAATTTGCAATTCGAATTGTAATTCAATTAAGTAGGCATTGAGGGTACTTATCACAAGTTTCTTTACCACCTTATAAGGTCCAAACTTTCTAGACTTGATCTTGTGATAAGTAACCTTTGGAAACCTTTCTCGCCTTAAATGCACAATTACTTGATCACCTTCTTCAAACTACTGTTTGGGACGATGCTGGTTGGCAGTAGACGAATAAGATGCACTGTTGGCTTTTATGACATCTTTTACCTCTTCGTGAATTTTTCAAATGTGTTTAGCAAATTTTTCTCCTGCTCACCCTAGCTTATTGTGGTAAAGGCACTAAATCAAGAACATGTTGATGGTTCAAACCATAAGCAGCTTCAAATGGTGTCTTCTTTATAATCTGATTAACTGAATTGTTATATACAAATTCAGCTTGTTGAATGATTGAATCTCAGTCTTTGGATTATTTCCAACAAGATATCGTAACATATTATCTAAACTCCTATTCACAACTTCCGTTTGTCCATTCGTTTGAGGATGACAAGTGCTAGAATACTTTAATTTTGTCCCAAATTTTCTCCATAAAGTTCTCCAAAAGTGCCCCATAAATTTCACATATCTATTTAAAACAATAGAAGTTGGAACGCCATGCAATCTCACAACTGCACGAAAGAATAATTCAACAATATGAAATGAATAAGAAGTTTTGAAACATGGGATAAAATGTGCCATTTTTTAAAATGGATCCACCGCAACAAAGATTGAATCAAACTTTACAAAATTCATACTTTAATGAATTCATGGAGTTTCAGGTTCAGGTAAAGGTGTGTACAAACTTGTATTTTGAACTGAACCCTTACCAAATAAGCAAGTGGACACCTTTGCACTATTCTCACCACTTCTCATTTTGATTTTGTTGTATTCACTCTTCAAATCAATTTTTGAAAACACTTTAGAACCAACTAATTGATCAAGCATCTCTCTCAATCGTAGAATAAGAAAGTCATACTTAACTGTAATTTTGTTAATGGTACGCGTGTCCACACACATTCTCCAAGAACCATCTTTCTTTGGAGCTAATAAGGCTGGACAAGCACAAGGACTTTCTCTCTTGCACCAATCCTTTCTCTAATAATTCTTGAACTTATCTTTGAATTTCAGCCCGTTGCATAGGAGGCATTCTATAAGCGGTCAGATTGGGTAACGATGCGCCAGGGACCAAATCAACGGCATATTGAATACTTCTTAGAAGTCGTAAATTTTTCGGCCCCTCCTTGTCAACCAACTCATCAAATGCCTCCAAAAGTTGCTGAATTTCAGCATGGTACTGCTGTGAATTTACTTCTTGGCTATGTCCCATCATCTTATTAACTAGATCATACATGACTCCCATCTCATTAATTGCTGTCTCAAATTTTTCAGCAGACAAATACTCATTGATTTTTCTTATTTATTTTGTTGTTGGAAGGCTTTTCGATTTCCACTTGCTTTTCCTTTCCTTGAAGAGGGTATAAAGTATACTTCTTGTTATCCTTAATGAAAGAATAAGTGTTGGGCTTCGTCTTATGATCCATATCATGATCAAACAGCCATGGTCTTCCAACAAGAATATGTCCATATCCATTGGCACCACATCACATAAAGCTTCATCATCAAGCTTCTCTCCTATGGTAAATTTCACCAAACATTGAGAAGTAATCGGTACCTCATGCCCTTTCTTTAGCCACCCAATTTTGTAAGGATGAGAATGCTTAGTTGTAGTCAACTTCAATTTTTCTACAACTTCGTTGGAAATAATATCTCAGAGGATTTTATCCCTGAATTATATTCTTTGTTCCAACTTCAATCAATCATAATCTAGCCCTAATTGTTGTGTTCTATTGCTCTAACACCTTTCCGCTACGTTATAGTTAGAAAGTCCAACATATTCTTTCAGAAATTGCTTGAAGTGCTGAGTTATATGATTTCAAGCCCATAGTCAATTAACAAATATTATTTTTTTGCTTCCTTCAAGTTAACATTATGCAAATTTTCAAATTTTCTTAACATTGTGAGTTATTTCTGACTGCAAATTTTCTTTTGCAGTCAATAAGGCAAATGTTTCTATTTCAATATCTTGTTAATGTTCTTGAAGGTGACTTTTCTCCCCGCAACCAAGCATTTCAAGGTAAAGTAGTTTTGATTCTCCAATTTCAACTTTTATGTAAGAAGACCTGAATAATTGTTAAGGTGCTTATTATGTCTACTGCAGAAAATAAGAACTGGAACCTTTTGAGGGAGTCAATCCTGAATATGATTTTGGTATGCTTTGATATTGAATAGTTGTCGCCACTTCTGGTTGATTTTTACTATTCCATCTCTCTCATCATGGCTCATAGCACTCTTAACTTAGATTTTTTTTTCTTTTCCAGGGATCAAGAAAAGTCATATACAAATCTTTAGTTAGAGACTGCCTATCTGTTCTCTGTGACTTTTCTCAGGATGAGATAGAATTTTCTCCCAACTCCAGCAACAAAACCTCAGTTGAGCTACCAAGAGATTGTGATGCTGCTATACAGTTAGGTTTACCTGAATTTGAGAAGACAACATGTATGGCAATGAAGAAACTTCTGCTCATGGTGAAGTCATAAGCCCATTTTGTAAAGATTTGTTGGATTAAAATCCAGCCTTTTACTGACATATACCTTTTTGGCCAGATTATGGAGTTAGATTCATCAAGGAGTATAGCTGATATGCATGGCCTCATCACCAGAGCAGATGGTACAAGGTATGTTCTTCTTTGTTGTTTGGACAATATAATATCTATAGCTTTGTAATAGTGATCTTGGATTTATTGCAGGATCTCACCAGCAGAGATCATTTTAGATGAGCTCATATACAACAACAATCTCCTTTCCCCATTTTTTAAGGTACTGATCTCTCTCTCTACCCATGCTATTATGGTGCTAATTGTGTTTTGTTTGGTTATAATGAGCATTTTGTTAGGTCTTTGACGCCCATGAATGGAATCTAAAGATAATCGTGCAGTATTTCCAAAAGTACATCCCTAAGGTTTTCTTTCTATTTCCTTTCAATTCACAGCCTTATATAATTTCCCTGGAGACATCTTCATCCTTAATGGTTCGCACTCCTTTTTTTAGTCTTCTGGTCGCACAAGGAGATCAAATGGTTCAGCTAGTGATGCAACTTTGGATGGGATTTTAAAATTCCTGTCAAATGGCATCACTGCAAGAAGTATTACCAAAAAAATTGGTTCAGGTGTTGCACAGTTGCTTCTGGCACATGCCTTTCAGGTGATTTTTCTTTTGCAATTGCTGCAATTCTTTTATTAGTTGAATTTTCAGCTTGAAGCTCTGATTACAGAGATTGTAACACTTGGCATCTGTGATTAACTTTCTAATGATAAAACTTGATAGTAAATTGAAGTGACGGAAAGAAGTTTCAGTGTTGAAAAGTCCACCAAAACTTCACCCCCACTCTCCAAAATTTCCTGGCTGTAAAAGAACACAAGAGAAAATAACAAAATGGTGAAAAATTAAATCGTACAAATCAGCCACCATAAAGAGAAGAAAAGAGAAAAGAATCTGCATGCAGGAGATAGACTGATTATTGACATTTGGAACTGCTATACATCTGTTTATGTTTTGTAAATTTTCTTCTCCAGGCTTACTTGTCAGTACCTTTACACCATCATCCAGTTGAGGATATCTCTGATTCTAAAACTCATGTCAAAGGCATCCATCTTGTGGAAACATGCAAGAATGTAGTATCTGCATTTACTTGTCTCAGAAGAGAAGACGAGTAAGATAAATTTAATTTTCCGTCTTTTCTTTTTATCTTTTGAAGGTTCCTCTGGAATTTCCACCATTTTAGTTCTGGAAAGTGATGCGTTTCTTGTCTCTGCGAAATCTACAACATAAAGTAATTTTTATTTGTCTTTGGAAATTATAACTATTTAAATGAAGAAATGGTTAAAAATTCTATTTGCATTTTCACGTCAGGGCCTCAGAACAATCTGCAGTTGTCTGACTATATTGTGCATGCCATTTTCGTTTTCCATTCAAGGATATTGTATTTTCTAAATCAGTGCTCATTGCATATAAGATTACATACTTGACAACCAATCTAATATGGTGAAAGAAACTAGATAGTGATGCTGCTCAAATATTGTCTTACTAGGTCTATTTTTATACTCCTCTACTTAAGGTTTTAAGCTGATGAGCACAATTTTAAGATAGGTACAACGTACAAGGATAGTAAATCAGCTTGTTTGCTACATCGAAAATAAAAGGATAATCTCAGTTAAACCTTTTCTGAACCTTAGTTTGAGAGTTCAATATTCATCTGCAGCTTGATACTAGTTTTAATAGAGAGAAAAGATCACCCATCCACAAGGAAATTAATATTTGGCATTGAGTCTTTTCATCTACCAATTTGTGTAAAATTGAAAACCACTGGTGTGACGTTTCTACAAGTCTACCAGTGCATACAGCTTTTGCCCACATATTAATGCTAGCTATTATGGCCTTATCGAAATTCTTTTGCAATACAATTTGTCACTAAACTAAAAAATGGGATTTGAGTATTAGGCTAGAGTATGAATTTTTAGTTCATTTGATTTAATATTTTGCCTCCAGTTCCTACTTTTCCAGTGTTTTCCTTCTCCTTTGTCATTTGACTTTAATGAACGTATCTTGATGCAGGAAGTCAGAAACTCTGGCTTTTTGTAGAGAGGCACTATTTACAGCAGCAACTATCCTATCGATGAAGCCACAAGAATCCTTAAAAGCGGCAGATACGATTTCAGATGAGGTCTGTGAAGCTGGACATAACTCAAACTGAAGGAAATCGGTAGACATTTAGTTTTACATATCTTTTGCACTTCTTAGAATGGTTGAAGGATAGTTGCTTTTTGGTTAACTAAATGTATCTTGTAAATCCAAGTTTGAAAGTTAAATTTAGGAACACTAAATGTTAAAAATGAAATGAGGCTAAAGTTTCCCGACTGTCATAGCTTATACGCCTTCTAACAGTTCCTATACTCATATTGTACAGTTTTGCATCTGATGTAATGTGTTTCTATTCATCGTAAAGACCGTAGAACGGATAGAAGAGTGATATTGTTTAATTTTACCTTTTTAAAACAATGTTGTGGGTGGAGAATCTGGGGATTGAAATTTTGTAAATTTTAGTATCCGTTTTTTATGGAATTTTTTTTAAGCTGCTACAAAAATATTTTAAAAATTAATATACTATTTGCATTTTTAACCACAACTGTTTTGAAAAAGCATTCTCAGAATAGTTTTTTCAACAATAATTATTGAAATTTATTAAAAATAGAATTAAAAAGTAATCATTAATAACCAAAATAGTCAAGAAAATAATCTTTAGATTGTAGTAAATTGAAGAAAATATAATTACTTCATCTGCTGGAAGTAAATATGCTCCATGCCCTTCCTGTTCCCCTCCCCTTCCTCATTTGCGAACCAAATCAAGCCTCACCTCACGCTTAGTTACGTCGTGTTAATATATTTACTGTTTCCGTGATTAATTAGGTTGATGAGACTCTTTACACACAAGCAAATCACAAGTACCATACGACTTGTTTTCTTTTGCGAAAATAAATCCACAAATTGTTCATACCAATAACAGAAAGAATCAGGACATAAAAGCTCAACTTAAATCTAAATCTTAGTATGGATGCGTCATTAATTATAAAAATAAAAATAAAAATAAAGAACCACGTCTCAACTACAATTACACAATTTGAGAACCAACGACCAGAAATTTCATTTTATCTTTTCTTCTATCGTGTTCTGATTCAAATTTCTTAGAATGGACACTTTGAGGAGTTGGACGTGCCTGATTCCCGCCACATATCTCTCTTCCTCGATCTGCTAGGCCAGCTTTGCTATGGTGCTTCAGCTTACATCATTTGTGTTCCTGAAATAATTGAGTAACTTGGTACCAAGTCGTTGCATTTTAAGGAACATCAAGATATCATTGTATTCGGCAAATATTGCTGCTTGTACTCACCTGGATAGTTGTGAAGAGTCAAGTTGCATAGTGACTGGACCATCATTAACCAAGTTGACCTGTCATCAACAGACAATCATATTAGAAAACTGCTCCTTACCCTAAAAAATTATGGTGTAACTATAACGTACTCAAAACCAGGGCTAAGATTCCAACCTTCATCATGGCTCCAAAAATGCCATCTGCAGAGGATAGGAACAGATAAAGGAACAATTCGTTAGTCATACATTAACCACTTTCAGTCTAGTCTAGACAAAATAGTTCTAACAGATTCAAATGTGTGCTGAGAAAAACATATATGAAATGGATGTCTCAGATGCCAAACCACTCATAGCAAGTTCAAGGAGGTCCCACAGATCAATGCTCAGTACTATGATGAAATCAGTGCATCCTTTGCTAACCAAAAGAACAAAATCATTGAAACATTCATTTCCTAGTCCTAACCCCACAGAAAATTGTTCAATAATTAGACGACATTTCTTACATTTGTTCTTTTGAGGTAAATAAAGCTCTAGAAAGCACAGTAAGGTATAGATCTATCAGTCCTAAAGTTGGTCAAGTAGCCTAATGATATGTATCCATAGAGCAGAACAAAAGCACTGAAAGGTTAAAAATCAACTGAAGCCTGAAGGAAGGGAAGAAGGTGCCAACTTGTTCAAATAAAATGACTTTCTAGTAGATGATTACTGGAATAACTTGAATCAATAGGCTCAATATGGTTCCAAAAACTACACGTTCAGTTATTTAGTCATCCCAAATCTCAGGCAACAAAGTCCTAATAAGGTAACGTCGCCTTCTGTAATGATTCTGAAGTTGCATTGTATCCCATAAACAAGACTTCTGATTAACCACCAACTAAGTGTTAATTCCAAATTGGACATCCAAATGAGTTCATGTGGATCCCTTGAAAAGTCAACTTTCCTAATTTTTAATAGGAAGTCGACTATCCTAATTAAACATCACACAAATTCAAAAAGTGCATCAATCAAAACACTTGGAGAAAACTAGACCCAAAAGTAGATGTGCCTATTTGGCTTTCCAAGGCCTTGATTGGAGCACATTTTTGGGATTTCCTTATTTTAACTGTGAACCCTACACAAAAGGAATTAATCAGCCATAACTCAAGGTAAACAAGCGTGTAATTGGGACTTCAATTATATTTTAGGAATACATGCTAATAAAGGGTTGGGAGGAGGGGAGAATCAAGAAGTAAACTAGCTACTCTTACCTTTGATAGCCTCAGATTTGTAAGCTTTTCGAAACTTTTCAACCACAGATTCATAGAAAGGACTTGCTTTTTCCGGAGGCATTGCCACATGAAAATCAGGCTTGTTTCCCTTCAAAATCCCATATAATGTAAACTGGCTCACTGCACCAGAAATCAGCATAAGAGGCATATGTGGCTAAAGGATCACTAGTTTATGAGTACAAAAAATGAGTATCACTGAAATACCTAAGAGAACTTCCATGTTTTTTTGCATTACCTGCATGACAAAAATATCCCAATGTAGTCGCTACTAAGGCAATGAATCACAGAACAATTTTATGCATCAGGCCTGATATTTCCAAAAAGAGATTAAAAGAAAGGTGTCCAGAACAAAGGAACCAAAACATCATTATGACTATTAACTCAGAATGCCCAGGATGCAACTTGAGCTGCAATGTAACTTCATTACTAATTATAACTATATTGTTAACTCAAAAGTTTTACATGATCCAAAATTCTGTATAGTACTGTAATATAGTTAACTAATAATATACTGATAATTCCTGGTCCCCCCCCCCCCAGCCCCGCACACACACACAAAAAAAAAACAGAACATTTACATTTTGGTCCCATGTTTTTCCACTTTTGTCATTTGGGAACAATCTCATATTCAACACTTTCCGACATCTGCACCCACAAGAAATAAAAAAAATAAAGAAATTTCAGATAATATTACTCCATAACTTGCATACATATTAGGAGCAATAGAGACGCGATTTTTTACCGATGAAGAAATACCTTTTAGATGAAAAAGGAAATCAATTTCAGGAGTAAAAGAAAAAAAAAATGGATGCATACATGTATTCCGCATCGGAGTCCACATCCGACTCATGAAGCCCAACAAGGACCAGGAGGCCCGGACCGATCGCCGACACTACGCGACCTTCGACCTGCAAGCCATTGCTAGTTTGCGCGGATGAGCTCGGATAAACCCAATAAGAGTCTTTAGGGTTCAATTTACATTACTGAGTACTGACCTCGACACTGGCGGAGGCCACACGCTGAACTACGGCTTTCATTGCTGTGATTTTGGTGGTGCAGAATCTTTTGGCGCCGGTAGTGAGAGCCGTGCTTTGACGGTGTAATATGGTGTCGTGCTGGTAAATGGTTGGTATCCGGTGAATGTTAGGGGCTTGTTTGGCTGTAAGGGAAATCATTTCCCCTTGTTCGTTTTAAGGATAACAACTAGCGGGCCCAATTCCAATTGAACCAAACTAGTAGTAAAATGTGCCCCAAAAGTATTCTTTAAAAGAAAATTTATTCAGTTTGAATATCAATTTAAATTCTTTAGTAAAACAATTCTTCAGCACACCCTTCATTCCAAAATTTTCATTTTATTCATATCCTTTTAAGTTAAATATTTTCCTAATCCCTTATTAGCATTCACAACATTTTTTTAATTATAATTATAACTTTAAACAATTTATTAACTATATTTTTTTTAAAACATGATACTCTTATTAATTTTGTGGAAATAAAAAAATTAACTCACATCAAACGTTCTAATACAAAATTACATAATTTAAATCCAAATACTTCAAATTTTATTCTTTAACACAGAAAAAAATATATGAAAAAAGACCAATTCAAATTATGGCCAAAACTAGGATAATTTGAACAATACATTTCAAGGAGTAAACAAAATTCATCTCAAATAAGCTAGCCTACTAAAAAAAATAAAAATAAAGATAGAGTTTCTTTTAAATAGAGTTATATCACATCTAAAATTGAATATTTACATTTTCATATTGAGATATTCAAAATTAAATATTTATTTTTTAAAATAAATATATTTTTTATTTAAAATTCTATCTTTATTTTTTTATATCTGGCTAATTAATATTCACCCTCATTAACCTTTTTAATAACAAAAACAATCAAGTAATTTCCTTAATGTAAATTGGACATTCAAAAATTGACCGAATTGAACTTAATTGTCAGTTTCTCCAAAATTCTAAATCGTGAAATTTTGTTTCCACGATAACAGCATCCTAATCCATTAGAATTATTAGCAGTGGTCATGAAGGACCCAATCTTTTTATCTTCTATATAATTAAAACAGATCTTCATTATAGGATGGACTACATTCCAATTCCATGAAAGTAGCCACAAAACCCAAAACAAAAAATTTACATATATAGAAGAGGAACGGCTTACTCAACTCTCAATATTCACAAGCCTCTCAAGTCGCTCAAGACTCTCAACCTCCAAACAAGAGATAAAAGTAAAACAATGAAGAGGGACAAAAAGAATATAAAATGGCACCCTATTAGATCATCACACATGCATACTGCAGTCTTTTCTTTTTTCTCCATGTCTTGGCCCCCTCTTCACACCTATGGAGCCCATTTTATCCATAGCTGTTGCAAAAGCTTGGAAGAATTTTTGCTTGTCCTTTGCAAGAGCTTGAACCAATGGCCTGGTTCTTGGATCCAAAGAAAGAGCTTGATCAGAGGCCAGCAATCCCATTTTAGACTCTAAATTCCCATAAAAAGCATTGTCAAATGCAAATGGAGTTGTAACATCAAAAGGGGCTACAATATCTGCATTGCCTCCATATTGTGGGCATGACATTTTTAAGGCTTTGAGGAGCCTGGGATCCATGGCAGGGTCAGGTCTCCTTGTGCTCCTGTAATCATATAGTCTGCTCACAAAGTGCTTGCAGTGTGCAAAACCTATCGTATGTGCACCAGAGAGGACAACTAGGTCATTAACTGTGAGCCCTTTTGAGTGGAAAAGTCTTAGAAGCTCATCCACTGTCGAATTGGCCCGAGGAATGTTGTTTTGCACCCGTGAAGCCATAGAAAGCTTCCCGTCCCACCTTCCTTTCTTAACTTGATAATATGGTCCTCCTGTCTATACACCACAACCGCCAACAAAATTATAATTATATTCTATGTAACACATCCTTTACACAAGTGTATCTAGACCTGTACCATAGAATATTTGCCTATACAGCTTGAAAAATATTCTTTTACTGCAAATGCTTAATTTATGCCTGTGTGACACCAACAGTGCAAATAAGGAGCAGAAAATCAGTTAAGAATCAGTATTGTTGTTCTTTCAAAAGTGACCTTTCAATTGTGCTTCGTTTTCGTATGCTTTATTCACCTCGTAGAATATATAAATAACTTCAACATAATCCCAAAAAAACAAAAAAGCTTGTGACTTTCTTTTTCTTTTTTTCTTTGGTGTTGCAGCTAAGCAAATCTACATACCAGAACAAATAAAGTCACTTCATTTTTACCTTTTGGAGCCTAATTGAAGGGCCTGTCACGACATGCAAAATGACAAATCTTTTCTTTCAGTTTAATACAGAAATAATAACACCATTAGATTTGGCTTACATAGATGACTATTGGTTGACAAAGTGTTAAAATTGTTTGTTGTCTGCTAGACTAGACAAAAGTTACACAGCTGTTAGAACCTTTTAAAAAAAAAAATTGCACGGAATTTGGACTCTTCTCTATTTATCTCCAATCTGGGAATCATTTCATACACTGCTTGACTGATGAAGCAAGACAAAATGTCCCTAGCCTGCCTATTAGGTCCTTCAAATCACAATCCGACAATCCTAGAACAAAGAAGCCTAGATTTGTTATTAGGCCAACGTTTTTCTTGGTTTCTTCCAATAACTAAATTCCAATGTGAATCAAACATCTGGAAATCTGGATCTTTGGCATATTATTATTATTTAACAAATTTCCAAATAATATTGCAGGAACTTCAGAATATGAGACACTCATAACTTGCATTGTACTTAAAGGATTACTTTTCTTAGTTATGATACATAACGAAAGAAAAAGCGGTATTGTCTTTAGAGTAAAATGTAGGCATGAGAAGGAGAATCATGATCAGCACATGAGGTCTATACCATACCACGAATATAAAAATTCCAAGTATTGTGTGAGGACTATGACAATTTTAGAAAGATTAAGAAAAACAACTTACCAGGTGGACAAAATCCCTGGCTGCAATTGCTAGAATGTCTGCGCACGATACAACACCAGGACACTTGCTCTCCACCAATGCCTTGGCCATCTTTATGCTATCAAATGTCTCCATTGCGAGGTCCTTGTTGTCCTCTGCATCCTTTTCAGCCAAAATTTTGCTTCCTGGTTTTGTCGATATCAGTATTGATGCATCACAGCCCTTCAGCACCATATCAAGTTCAAGTTTATCAGAAATTAACATAAAGACAAACTAAACCACTAAATCTGATCAGTAAATGAATAGATGCTCTGCTATAAACTGCTAGAATAGCATCAGATATATAAACAAAAATTACATGATAAACCAGAGAACAAGGACCACAATAAACACAAATTTCCATGAGAATTTTCATAGACAAAGTAAAAAAATGAGCCCAATTAGCTGAGCCACTCGATATTTTCCCAGAATTCTGATAGCGTGTGACTCTCCTGCAGTACAATAAATTAAATACAAACACCAAGGCAGAAAAACGAGGACTTCAGAAATATTGAATCAAATCAAGTAGTAGCAAAGGCACCTAGCCATGCATGTTCTTTTAAGACTAGTAATCAAGTACGGAATTGAGGATTACATCAACAAAGCAGTCATGGAAGAAGAGGCGAATGGTGGCCGGAGCAGAAACTGGGGCTTCCCTGAACTGCTCAGAGGTGACGGACGCCACCAACTGGTCAACCTGAGGGCAGGACTTAGCATAGTAGCTGACAGAGAGTTGGCCCTGCCTACGGCTGCTGCGGGTGGCATTGGTTGTGGACTTAATTAAGCAATGTGAGGAGGGAAACAAGGCAAGGAATGCCAGCACAAAAGTGATACTGGCAGAGGAGGATGTAGAAGAGAAAGACATGGCTGCAAGTTTTGGTACAAGAACAAGTTAGGACAAACTAGCAAATATAATAGTACTACCAGGAGAAGGAGAATATTGAAATTGATTGATAAAGTGAGCACTACTTGTTACGTTTGGCTGGGCAATGAATGGCCATGTTGAGGAGAGAAAGAGAATCAAATCCCGTGATTCCCATAATTATAAATATATTTTCAGAGAGAGAAGGAGAAGACTCAAGACTTGGACGTGAATGTACTTTCTAATAGACGAGAATGATAAATAACAATAGACAAGATACCACATGAAAAGTGCCGTTTCATTTCAGTTCATCACTCGTTCTGCTACCTTCCCAAAAAGCCTTCATAAAAATGTAAAACAGTTACTGCTTTTCTTCAAGCTTTTCGAAAGTTAGAATATATTATTTTTCTTCATTTTTTCTACTTTTATTCTAAACATGTAATGATTAATGCAGAAATTACCATTTCACTTCACCAGCTAATTAAGTACGCCCCTGTTACTAAATAGAGTTAAAACACCTTTTTGAGTAATCAAGGAAGTTGCTACGGACTATTGATGAATGAATACGTAGCAAGAACTCATCTTTTTGTCAAGGGCATGTGTACAAAGTCCAATTATTGAAGGGAAGGATGAGGACATTCCCTAAATGTACTACCATTTTAGTCCATTTCTATTTCCAAAATCATTATTTGAATAGTCAAATGCAAAATTTTGATAATGGTATAATGTACCATTATCAAAAGCAAAATGAATGCAACCCACTGAGCAGTTAGTACAACAATGTACATAATGCAAAGCATGTGCAAATGAGATGCAATTAAGGGTTTTTACCAAAAACCTTGCTGATCGATGGTAAACGAAAACGCCATTGTTTAACCCTCCCCATTCACATGTTGCTGATCCAACTGAGATAGAGCAGTTCTCATTTCAAGATTTGAACTTTAAAGCTTTCTTAGCTGGAGTGAACTTTTTCTCTGTTGCAAAGTGCAGTAAAAGCTGTGGACCAACATCTTCTGTGCTGGTCCATCTCTCAGTACTCTCACATTCTCAACTAAGGGAGAGAGCACCTAATCAGAGTCCCTTAATAGACATTCTCAACTTTAATTTCGACAAACAGATGGTAATGGACTCGTACATTAGAAAATCTTTTTGCATTTCAGTGGGCGTCCACTTTCACTGAATAGTTTGTTTGTGTTGACTTACTGTCGCTCGGCCAATTGTTAACTCTTGTGCATCTCTGATAGTTACCATAAGGCGTTTGCGCCTGCAAAGGGGAAAAAAAAATTTGAGGTATTGAACAATTTAACTAGTTTCCATCCCATAATTTTTTTTTTAGAAAGATTCCATAAATTCAAACACCTACTAAGAGTTAGGAAAAAAAAATTTGACTTGGTATAAATATAAGAATGTAAAGTCCACTCCAGGTTGCTAGTGTAATAGAAGTCGCCCACCAGTTTGTTGTTTTAAGGGGCATAGAGCTTGTTTTTTCATTTACTTATGAAACAAAAATAATTTAGAAAATTCAATCTCAACATATTCAAGCTGTTTTTATTTTAATAAGGTATGATTTTTGAGAAAATAAATTTTGGTGTAGGGTGAGCTTTTTGTGTAAAAGTTTGAACCCAAACTTATCTTTAAATTAATTGGGATTTAAAGTGCCTACTGAAAATGTTGGAGGGGAAAAAAAAGAGCTTATGCCAAATTTTGAAGGATCCAAAAGTTTGAGTCTCTTTTAACTAATATTAATTGACAATAGATTTTGAACATGTTAGAATTAAAAATTGGAGTCTCTTTACACTAACATTGCTTTACTATAATGCATATAAAAGTCATGACAATTACAATTCCTAGGATTAAAGAACCATCTCCTAAATAAAATTTAAAAAAATAAAATAAAGAACCATAAAAATAGTTTCCTGCACTTAGCAAAAGAAAGCAAAAAGACAATAATCACTTAATAATGTGTTGATTCTGGTTCTGGGTGAGATGGCACTTCTCTATATACTACTATGAATAGTAATGTGTTATTTGGTGGACATCCTTGGAATTTTGTTGAAATTGCCTATTTTCTTCCTGTGGCTTGTGAAAATGAATAATAGAAAACATCATCTAGAGCTATATTATTTGTGCATTATCATGCATGCGTCGTCTTTTTTCTTTTTTAAGTAGCATGAGTTGTATTTTGACAGGACAGGAACCCACGGGTGCTTTTTTTTTCTTTTCTTTTTCCTGCTCTTTTTGCATATATAAATCTGGTTGTGGCAGTTCTCAATTCCACATATATTTGCTGGAATGGTATACGTGAGTTATTCAGAATTGATTGAGAATAATAAATAAACGGAATTAAAAGTTTTTTTTCATTTACTTCAATAAAATAATATTTTATAAATCTCTAATGAAACCTGTACCAGAATCCAACTAAAAAAAGGAAATTAGAATTAGTTTTGAATTATAAATTAAGCATCGATACCGATTGAATATATTCATCCAAATTTTTTTTAAAAAATTCCTAATAAGCAAGCTTACAATTTAACAAATATAGTTTCATGAGTACTAAAATAGTTTTTTCCCCCCTTTTTGAGAGAGAGAGAAAAGAGAATTCATTGATTTGGAAGAATAAACCAACGTGACTTAGGTACATCAGGAGAGGAGAGCAAAGGAAGATAGACCTATATATATGTTTAGTTTCTTCTCTACAAATATAGAAAATGAAATATTTCTAATTTATAAAATATTATTCATTGGTACTAAAATTAACGTCTATTAAAATAAATATGTTTTTATTCAAAATTTTACTAATAAATATAATCTATAATTTTATTATGATTATAATTTTAAAATTTTTATATTAAGTTCAAAACAAATATATAATTCATAATACATTACAAAACAATTTTCCATTTTACTTCTCATACAGCAACTGCCAAAAGCAAAAACGATTTCAATCCGTGGTTACGACGTCGTATTGTGCACCGTGCTCTTCCCCAGTTCTCTCCTCCTCCTATTTTTATTTTATTATTATTATTATTATTATTATTATTTAACTCTGCCACAGCTCTCTAACTGAAACCGACGGAGTGCAGTTATGGCTGGCCTCAGCCCTCAACGGTAGCTATCTTCACTTGCTCTGACTTGCATTCTTGTTTCTTCCCTGGATCTTCAGGTCAGCTAATGCTCTCGCCTTTCATTTTTCACGAACACTGAGAATTTGGTTTTGTTTATTTTCACATTATCAATACAAACCCGGACAAACGGAGGACGAGTTTTGAGTGATTTCTTGACTCACCCGAAATTGTAAACTTGCTCATTGTAAATGGAACTTTACTTGAATTCAATTCTATAATGCTTTTTGGGCATGTGTTTCAGTTTCTGGTATTGAGTTCTTTAAACTGTTTGATGAATTTACTGAGAGAGCTGTCATTACCTATGACAATGTGTAAAGTTGATAGCGCATTAATCAATAAAGCAAGCATTTTTATAGATCCCGTTTCCTGTTTTCCCAGTATGCCTATCTAAAGGCTGCACCTCCCTTTCCAGTGCAGAAGTAGGTTGAACACTAGCAAAATAGAAAGGATGACCCTGCCTTTTAGTTTATATCTGGTTCATTCGTGTTCCTTTCAAGTCCCTTTTGCCATTTACTTCTGATTCAATAGAAGTTTTCTCTGTGCTCTTTTCAATGGGCTCTTGCTCCTTTTGGAATAAATGATCAAATCAGGGTACAAATAAGAAGTAGAAAGATTTATTCTTTTTCTTCATTATGGTGCAGATAAGTCATAATGCAACGGATAGCAAATAGAGTTTCAAGGAGGGCCTTGTTTTGTCCAGTAAGGTCTAGTAATGGTGATGCAACACATCACTTAGCTGCAAAGCAGTACTCTAGTACTCAATTTCTGCAAAGACGTGTTGAGAAATTGCAGAAATCTGCAATTCCTAGTGATTTTGTGAAGAGGAGTGCACTTGGATTCTATAGGACATCGAGATTTGCTACTGGGTTCACTCCATTGCAGCCAAAACCCATAGGTTCTATTATTGATATGGACAGGGCAAAGGATAAATCACCAGAACAACTTGCTGATATTTGGGATGATGTAAGGTTTTTCTGACATGCCTGTGATTTATTTTCTTTGTTACATGCTTTTTCTGTCTCCTCAACAAGGCTTTTCTTGGAGGAAATTTCTCGAGTATATGAGACTGCTAGGAAGGCCAGATGGTGATATTCGAAACAAGCAAATTTTACAAGCTTGGGGCCTGGGGGGGGAGCTTCAGGAAATGGAAAAGTTTTCCAATCTTTTTTTCTTTTTTCTTTTTCCCCCTGCGGATGGGGTGGGGGGGGGGGGGAGGGGTGTTGCAGAGGGAGGGCCAACTGCCTCTGCCCACCTTAAATCTGCCACTGCTTGTACGTACACTTCCTTGGGATACACTTCAATTCTTCTTCATGCGTTTTGCAAACTCTGTAACACAAATGGCATCAAAATTTGAACTGGTGACAAGATAAAAAGAGACATTATCCTTGTATTATCATGCAGAACTACTCAAATTCAGATCCAATGTTGTGATAAATGCAACAAAACATTTTTGTCAAATTAACACAAATTTTGACAATTTCCTATGGTCTTGAATGATGCCATTTGAATATGCTACAGGAACCTTTAGTTTAATAATTTCTTGGGTGTCTGATGTTATGACCTAGGGAGTTATGAACCCTTGCATCAACTCTCTTACTCCCCCTTTCCAGCATGCCAACTCCCAAAAGGGAAACTAAAGAGTTGGTGTTGATTCATTTGTTATTTTTTATGATGGCATTGTACCAGTATCACTTGGGAAGAGGTCACATTGGGGCATCAATGAATGCAAAATTATACCATCTCTTGGAACAGAGAGCTGAAAACTGGTAATCCTCCTTTTTTTTTCCTTAAAACAGTTTTTGTTCTTTATGCATGTTGTCCTTATCAACCCCTAATTCTCTACAGCCGATACTTTGTGATTCCTGTGTGGAAAGGAAGTGGTTACACAACCATGTTTGTTCAAGGTGAGTACCTCTTTAACTTACTTTTATTATCCGGAACCACTAGATTTATAGGAGAATTGATTATTTTATATTCTAAAAGAATCCATTCACTATAATTGACCTAGATATGTTTACTGGGGAATCGGGATCATGTTATTTCTTTTTCCTTATTTTAATATTTATGAATTTATTATTATTGCATACTTATGGTGAGGATGTAGCCCTTGTTTTCCGCCTGCTTCTTTCCTGTTCCCCCACCCCCAGCCAGGCCTCTCATTTATCAAATAACTAAACAATCTGTATAGACCTATATAAATTGTAATACTAATAACCCCAAACCTTGAAAATCAATGGCATATGCAAAGTATATGCTAATGATGAGCCACAGATTTGTAGGTATCTCAGTTTCAACAAGTTCTCCAATGTTCCACTATCAGATTTCTAATTTAAGAATCACACAGTGAGTTTCTACTAAAGCCCTTGTTACCCACACGAAGATGGTTGATCTCTTTGTGCGTCAGTTTTTTTTTTGTGTGTACAAGTGCAGACATAGACATGTCTATTCATATTTCCTCCATTTGTCACATAACTTGTTCTTTTTGCCTCTGTCATTTGGGTGGTGTTCAGTTTCACTGAAGGGAAGTGCCTTCCTGAAATGAATCATCTTTAGTTTGTCTTAACCCTTCGTCATAAAGAGGGGGGATGGAAGCAAATATGATTCATTTCTGCAGACAACTATGATTCAAAAAGTCCTCCAATGTTCCCCATTAAATTTCTAGTTTAAGAAAAAATAGAGTGAGTTTCTACTAGAACCCTTGTTACAACCTACATGAAGAAGATAACTGATCTCATGTGCATATTCTCACTTCTTTTGTTGTACTAGTGCGGAGATAGGCATGCCAATCCATATTTCCTCCGTTTGTCACATAACTTGGTTCTTTTTGCCTCCACCACTTGGGTGGTGTTTGGTTTTACTAAAGAGAAGTGGCATCCTGAAATGAGTTTGTCTTAAAACCTTTCCTCATATGGGATGAATAATCTGTTCTCCTAATTCCTTCCCCTAAACCTCTGGAGGGGGGCCACTTCCAGTTGCCCCCAGATTACACTTTGTTCTTTAGTCTTAAGTTTTCTTTTCCCCTCCTTCAGAATTTAATCATACTTTCATGCAGTGCAAATGCCATACATGCTTTTTACTGGCCTTGAAGATTACAAGGCTAGAGGGACTCAGGCTGCACCCTACTTCACTGTTTCTTATTACAAGGAATTCGTAGAAAGCAAGAACTTGGTCTTTATCAGGGGAGATGTTGTCTTTACAAGCAAGCTCAGCGACTCGGAGGCAAAATGGCTTTTGGAGACTATGCAGTCCTTTTACTTGAATGATGTTAGGTACAAATTAGTTGAGCGTTTCAACAAGGAAACTCATGAATTTGAGTTCAAGGATGTTTTGCAAGTGTTGGATATGCCCATTTTGTAGTTGGAGATTTGAAGACAAGAAAGAGCAACAAGGAATAATGTAGCTCACTTTTTGGCCCCTGATTTACTTCTTGCATTCATTACTTTCTGGGATCCAAAGATTATCTTGTTTGTCTTGTCCAGGTTAGACTCCTTGACAGCCTATTCAAAGGCATCATAATCTAGTGTGATACATAGTATTTCATGATTTCTTCTCTGTACAATTTAATTCAAGACACGAGGACAAAAGGTGAAAGAGAGAGTTGCCTTGCAACTTAGGCCCGTTAAATCATGCTTCTCCCTCTCCCTCGCTATTCTTTGTTTTCTAATTTCTATAGTTCAGGACAGTGGAGTTACCGAGAAGGGTGAAGTCCTGTTAGTTCACACAACATCGATAGGTTCCGTGACCTGCTTAGTGATGGCAATGGGACGTGGTGGGCCTGGAGGCATCTAACCCTGGTTCCGTCCAACTTCTATATTTTTGTTCCCGCAGCTCGTCCCATCTTCGCTTTAAAAATCATAGAGGTTAAAATTGTTTCATCCCCGCCATGTCTTAGCTTTCAATTTGTCCCTATTTTGACCCTTATTTGATTTCATTTTAATTTTTGATTTTTTTCTTTAAAAAATATATTTCATCATATCATCAAAATAAATTTATCTTTTCACCAAATTAAAAAATAACATTTTTAAGTTAAAAATACATCAAATAAAAAATAATAAAAAATTTCGTATATCAAATATAAAATTTAAAATATTCATTATCCAATAATAAATATAATATTGATATAGATATAAATTAATATATTAATTGGAGTTAGAGTTATTATTTAGTATTTTAGATTTAAGTTTAATTTTATTTCTTTTTTTAAGTAATAAAAGGATAAAAAAAATTTATTTATACTGGTGATAGAAACTGAGTGAAGTAGGGTGGGGATTTGCAGAGCTTCATCGGAAAAAAATTAATCCCTGACCCTGGACTCGTCTTTATAAATCTCCAGTTTTCAATTCTTATTTCCATTAAACTCGAGAAATTCTCGACCCATCAGAGTGTAGCGGGGTTCACCTAATTCGAAGTTTTTGTCATCCTAGACCTGATCACTTTAAGTTTCAATTCTCTCTGGATTCTCGTAATTTGGGCCAAGTCGCCAACCATCTTTCTTGAAGAAAAAAGAATACAAGCATTTGCATATCAGGGCTTTACCCAATTTTCAAACCCATCTCGCTTCTTAGCCCACTTTAAGGGTTTTTTTTTTTTTTTTGGAAGGCAAACTTGAAGTGTCTTTAATTAAATTCTTAATAGGAATATTTACCTTTCCATCCCAATTTTGAGTAAAGTTTCTTTTTGTTTCAATTTGTTATCTCATCTGAAATTTGTTTATTTTGTCATCTCTTTCAAAATTACTACTATATTAGCTTATTGTTAGTCATTCAACAAGAGGTGGTCAAACATTATTATTGAATTTTGCAAAACTTCAAATCCCTCAATTCCCTTGAATAATTTTAATGTAATTTGATGGCAAATATTTTTTTTGCTATTTATATAATTTTAATTTTTTATAAATTCACTAATGATTAAATTAGAGGTAATTTAGAGTGAGCAGATAAATATAAAAATTTTGTCACATACTCTCATATCTTAATAGATCAAATAAATACAAGAAAATTCACACACGATTTAATTGTTTAAGTGTCATATTCTCTGATCTATTGTCACATGAAATTTTGTTTCTTTCTCCCATCTCATCTCCCTCAACTAACACATAGAATGATTTGATTCCTCATAATACACACATAGTTAGGGATAACAAAAATCTTCAATTAAAATGAAGCTTTACCTCGATAGAATTAGAGAATTTTTTGACTTTAACGGGAACGAACCATTAAAAATTGGAGATTTGTAGAGTTTGGACGATTGATTTTTTTTCTAGTGGGGCTTTGCAAATCCTTGTCTCGTCCCACCATACCCTTGTTTCTACTATAAATATCATATTATCCATATTAAATAAAATAAAAATACCATCTTATCCTTTTATTTGCTTAAATGAAAAGAAAAAATAAAAGGAAAAAAAAACTTAAGTCTAAAGTACTAATCAATAAATCTTAACTCTAATTATGGATTGATTTATATTTATATTAATGTTGTATTTTATTATTGGATAATGTATATTTAAAAATTTATATTTGATGTACACAAAATTTCATTATTTTGTGTTTGATATATTTTTAGCTTAAAAATGTTATTTTTTATTTTGATGAAAGCATATGTTTATTTTGACGGAATGATACAATATGTTTTTTTAGAAAAAATATAAAAATTAAAATATGGTCAAAGTGGGGACAAATCAAAGACAAGAATTAGATGAGTTAAAACGAAAATAGAAACGAGAATGAAAAAAAGAGTGTAGAAATGGAGCGGGACCGAAGTTAGAGACCTCCTATCCCACTTTGATCCATTGTCATTTTTGTAATAGTCTACTAATCTACACACTTCTTATTTATTTATAAAAAATAACCATTCATAGGGGCAATATGAATTATCCCCAAATCATTACCTCGTTAAATTATTATAGAATCCATACTATTTCTTAAAATATTCACAACATTTTTAAATTTTAAAAGTATTAATTTTATTTTAAATTGAATATTTATTTTTTAACTTCAAACAAAAGTGGAAAGAATTTCTAATCATAATTAAGTTACCATACTAATTTTATCGTTAATATGATATTAAGGTGTGAATCCATTAGTTTAAAATGATATTATAACATTTTAGATAAAAAAATCTTAATTTAATAAAAAATATTTAATTCTGTATAGAAAAAGATCAATTTTAATTGAAACAAAATTTTGAAATAATCGAAAAAAGTTTTAGTTAATAAAAAAATTATGAGGAGAATAAACAATTTTTTTTCGAAGAAAAAAAAAATGAAAAAGGATTCAGGGAACATAGTATATCCTCCATTAGTATTGCATAGGATTAGGGGATTAGAAAGAAGCTTCGGGAGGAGTATAAAGGCATCAGACGAAACAAATCCAAATCCAAAAAGAAGTCTCTCTGTTTTCTCTCCTTCGTCACTTTCTTCATCTCTATTCTCTACAGAGTCAAATCCCGTACTCTTTGCTCTCTCAACTGTTTCATACAAAACCCATTTCGGCGCCAGTCCTTTCTTCCAGGCGTTTATGCACAAGAAAAAGTCTAAATTGATACTTAATTTTGTATATATAAGTGAAGGGCAGTTCGTTTATCTCCCATTTTACACAGAAAGACACAGCTTTGAAGCAATTATTGATTTGAGTTTTGAAATAAACTGAAACAATGGCAGAAGGTTCTGACGAGACAAAAGATATAGATAAGCTCTATGAGTATGGAGAACGTCTCAATGAAGCCAAAGACAAGTCACAGGTCGGTGTAATTTTTTATGCTTGATGGCCTTTTTTTTTTGAAATATTTTATTTTCAGTTCTAGGGTTTCTATGTTTGTTGATTTGAAGATTTAAATTTCGGTTATTTATTTATTTATTTTTTCTTCGGTTCTTGACTATATGACTGATTATGATAGCACGTGGAGGACTATGAGAATATAATGAAAGCGGCAAAGAGCGGCAGCATTAAAGCCCGACAATTGGCTGCTCAGCTTATTCCAAGGTTTTTTAAGTTCTTTCCTGGCCTTTCGGTTAGTGCTGTGGATGCTCATCTCGATCTATGTGAAGCTGAAGAGCTTGGGGTCAGTGTTCCCAACTTTCTTTCACATAATACGTATCTATGGTATGTCGAAAGTGTAAAAATTTCTTTCATGGTATGATTTCTGGGCAAATTTGGGCCACATAATCGAGAAGTGGGGATAAATTGTGAAATTTGATTATTTTTTAGTTTGTACCTTGTTTTTGAAAGCTTAATTTTAAGGTCTATAATTCTTATTCTTGGAGTGCTAAGTGGAAAGGTTTGTCTTTAGAAAATGGAGAGTAAGAAAAATTATAAGTTGAAGGAAGATAGCAAAATTACCTGAATACCGTTTCTTCTGAGCTTATTTGGTGGAGAAGGTCACCGGACCAATTATTTGAGTTCTTGTTTCATGGAGAGAGAAAAATAGTAGTTCCAGTTTCTCCTGCCATTAGGTGTCATAGGGTTTGAAAATTTGTCCCTGCAATCATTTGGGTGATTGGATACCTTTGATAAACTGCTGTAACAAATAAAAAGAAAATAAAGGAGCAATACTGGTGGTTGTGTTGTATGAAGGCTGCTATGGCTCTTTTGTATGTGGCTGTCGGCAATTGAGCACCATCAATGGATTTTGCCAAAAATTCAGATTCTTTTTGTGGCAATGGAAGGTAAGAGGAAGGAAAGACTGGAAGATGGGAGGAAAAGAGAAAAAAGTTGGAAGGAAAAAAAAGGAAAAAGTTGCATGGATTTTTTAATAAAAAATTTATATGAGATTTATTTATGGTATGTGAGAGAGGGGGAGACATGCTTGGGGACAAGTGTCCAGAACGATCATTGATCCATTCATTTGGCAAGAGCTTCATCTTTTCTTTCCGGTTGAAGTCATTCCTCTTGGTTGCATATTCTTTCCCTTATCTATCCTATATGCTGCATTATAGTTTCATGATTCTTGATAATTCCTTTTGGTCTGATTAGTTTTCTATTTTCCTGATTTTGAGTACTTCTGTTTCCAAATGATATTTACAGATTCGCGTGCAAGCAATTCGTGGGCTTCCCCTTTTCTGCAAGGATACACCTGAGCATCTTTCAAAAATTGTAGACATTCTTGCTCAACTTCTCACTGCTGGTAAAATTGGTTTAAAATTTTCATTTTGAAGGATGAATAATTACCCCGTTACAGATTTAAACCTGAGCATGCTGATTTTTGTAGAAGAAAACGTAGAGCGTGATGCAGTACATAAAGCACTTTTATCCTTATTGAGGCAGGATGTGAAAGGTACAGCTGAAAATAAGATAAACTGTCTATTTTTTTAGTGGCCTTGGACATTCTTTGGCTCTTGCCTCTTCCAACTGCTTAGCTTTTGTGTGGCAACTTTCCTTTCCTTAGCAGTGTAGCTTATTGATGTTTCTTCTATGCACAGCTTCACTGACAGCCCTGTTTAAGCATGTTGAGAGTGTTGATGAGCAGATGACTGATGAAAATCTTCGAGAGAGAACCTTAAGTTTTATAAAAGATAAGGTGAGTTAACGAATTACAGTTGAGCCTTTTCTCCATTTCATGATTTGACAGTATGTGACTTTGGTGCAGGTATTTCCTCTTACATCGGAGTTATTAAGGCCTCCAGATGTGATGGAAAGGCACATAACTGATTTGATAAAAAAGGTGTCTTTCTACATCTTGTCAGTCCACTGATTGTGTTTAAGCTTGGATTTCCTGGTCATTTCTGATTCTTGTCTTTCTGGTGGTTTGTAGAGTCTGCAAGATGTGACAGGAGCAGAATTTAAGATGTTCATGGACTTTTTAAAAAGTTTGACCATATTTGGAGAGAAAGCTCCAGCAGAACGTGTCCAAGAACTAATTGAAATCATTGAAGGCCAAGCTGATTTAGATGCTCAGTTCAATGTTAGTTACTCTCATGTCATGCCATTTCACACTGTTGGCTAAATGAACCCTGCATATTTTTCTCTTTGCTCCCATTATCCAACTGCTTTCTTTGCTAATGCTGTCACTTTATGAAGAATTTGAATTGCAATGGCTTCTGATTGCAGGCCACAGATGGAGACCATATTGACAGATTGATATCATGCCTGTTTATGGCCATTCCATTTTTTGAGGTTGCCACTTCTGTTTAATTTTTGAAACCACATGATATTAGTTTGCCATTCTGTTCATCTGAATCACTGTGTCTCTTGCAGAGGGGTGCATCCAATAGCAAATTTCTCAACTATTTGAACAAGCACATATTTCCTGTTTTTGACCAGGTAACCTTGCCTGTCAATGGAAATAATTTTTATATTAGTTTTTTAGTGATTGCTGTGTTTGTCAATATGAGTTTTTACGTTGCATAAATTAAAATGGTATTGAGAAGTAAAGACAGTTTCCATCTTGTCAATGAATAATAACCATTTTCAGATGGTTATCCATTATCCTTGCATGTATATTTGATTAAAGTTGAAAGGGTATGATTATCCATTATGCTTCCATGCATATTTGATCAAAGCAGCAAAGGTATGTTCATGAGCAACTTCATAGGGTGAGATATGAGTTTCTGCTCCTATTTTATTACAATCAGGCTTAGTTGGAAAAGTTTTATGTATTTCCTTTCCTGCAGGAAACTATGTAATATTTTTCATAAGCTATCCTTTGAAAATTATATGGAGTCGATCTTCCTTTGAAAATTATATGGAGTCGATCTTCATTTTTGCATGTAGTAGTAGTAGTAGTAGAGTTCTTAAACTATTTCATTTGCCAGCTTCCTGAAGAACGAAAAGTTGATCTACTGAAGGATCTTGCTGAGAGTTCACCTTACACATCACCACAGGACTCGAGACAAGTTCTTCCCTCTGTTGTTCAGCTTTTGAAGGCAAGGATTTTATTTATGACATTTGAATTGCAGATTCTCGAGGCATTTTTCTGGTCTTTAGATTTTTTTCAAGCCAGGAATATTTTCCCTGTCTATAACTCTTTCTCAGCAGAATGTTTTGTTTGTTTTTTGTCTCCTTTCATTTTTCAGAAATACATGCCTCGAAGAAAAACAGAGGAGATGAACTTCACGTTTGTTGAGTGCTTGTTGTACACATTCCACCATTTAGCTCACAAGGTCATTAATGCCCTATTTTGCGCATAATTATTATGCATTCTATGCTTATTTCTTATTTGTCTGTTAATAGGCTCCCAATGCCACGAATAGCTTGTGCGGTTACAAGATTGTGACTGGCCAGCCTTCTGATAGGCTTGGGGAGGACTTCTCAGAATATTATAAAGATTTTACTGAACGGTACTTACTTTTTGTGTTCCCACAAATTACTGTTTTCTCACTGGCCTTTCTGATCAAGTGAATATCTATTGCTCACCGACCTGCAAATCTTTTGGGTGCTTCTAGACAGGCTAATATTCAATTTAAAAAGATGAAAAGTAAAATACCAGTAATATTTTATCTGCCATCATTTTGGATCTCTAACCCATTTCCATTTTCCTAATCATGATATGGGCTGATTAATGCAAAATATTGTAAAACACTGTCATCTATCACGAGCTTAATATTTTCTTTGAAGTGGGAGTTTTTTCATTTCTTTGAACTTATAGGGGAACTTTCTAAGTTAATATTCTTTCCTTTGGCTTTTGTACAGCTTAAATTGTGTTGAAGAGCTAACTAGAGCTACGACGAAGAAATTATCTCAAGGAATGGCTGAACATAATAAAGCATTAGCGTCTGCTACATCCGATGAAGCAAAAGCCAGCATTGTGAGTGAGCTTTTTGCAAGTTGGGATTACTTTTCTAATTAATTTCTGTCAGTTTGATCAATAGAATTGATCTAGTTATTCCCCATGAATTTTCAGAAAACACAGAAGCAGAACACCACGTCAGGTTTGCGGACTTGCAACAACATATTAGCTATGACACAGGTCAGTAACAACACTATAGACATGCAAACAGACAAATGTTCTTGATGCTAATATTTCGTGAATATGTTAATGATTCAGCCACTACATTCAAAATCACCTTCATTTATTGGCGACAAGAAGATCAACCTATCTTGGAAAGAAGTTCAGAAACCTTCTGCACCCTCAAATGTAGCTGCACGGGGGTATGTTGCTATTCCTTATCCTGATCACTGTCAGGCCTTCTGTCTTCTGGCGTCTTCACAAGTTCAATTGAAAAGCTGTCCCTGGGTATTCTTATTTGTATTTCTCTTTATTGCTTACATTTGTGTAGAGGTAAACGTTCTGCTGCGGCTGTTAATGGGGCAAGCAATAGTGCTCCTAAAAGGGGACGTGGAGCTGGTGGAACGCAAAGCCAATTTGGTGCTAGAATGTTTGAAAGTCAAGCATATGAGGGCAGAAACGGAACAAGAGGCAGAGGTCGAGGCAGAGGCAGAGGTCGTAGTGGACGAGGTTGGGGAAGGGGTTATCGTTAGATTTGACAGAATTGCTCTTGACCAGTTTGATAGACACACACGTCCATGTATTCTCCCCCTTCCGGTAATCTTGTCACGGCCCCTGGAACAATTTTTGGATTGAGTTATGGATCGTGAGTGCTAGAATGTTGAGATCCAAAAGTTAACTGTAACGTCTTATCAATTATTGTAAGGGTTATCAATTTTATTCAATTCATACAGCGTTTTCCTTTGCTAAACATCACAATTATGAAATTAGAACTTAATATTGTACAGAAACATATTATATTTTTAGTACTCACAGCACTCAGGACGTCTAACATCTGCTTTTTCCTGGAAATAGAGTGAATCACAGGCATGAGATATTTCACAATACCAGAAGATTTGTTACTAAGTGGGATAACTCAGATAACTCAGAGATAAATGATTCTTGTATATTTTTATGATAATATGGTTATATTATATATATATATAAAGGAGCGTTGAGAAATGTCTAAAAGAGAATATGTTAGGCTCTTTACTTAATCAATGTTAGATTGTTTAATATAATAGTAAATATTTACTTAATCTAGGTTAAGTTATCTAATACTCTTCTCAAGTTGAAGCATAAATATTAATCATGCTTAATTTGTTACAAAGATAGTCAACTTTAATTCCATTGAGAGTATTTGTAAAGATGTCTCCTAATTGTTCTTTAGTTTTTACATAACTTGTAAAAATTAAATCATGTTGAACCTTCTCACGATAGACAATTAATTTTGATATGTTTGGTTTGCTCATGAAAAATTGGATTAGAGACAATATGAGGTGCAGTGTCATATTATAATTTCGTTGGTATTAAGACTTTAAAACATATTACATTAAGAAGGTGATATATACACATTATCTCACATATAGATTTAGTCATAGTCCTGTATTCAGATTCTGCACTTGACCGTGAAACTACATTTTGATTTTTACTTTTCCATGAAACCAAATTTCCTTCAACAAAGACACAATACTCAATAGTGGATCTTCAATTTTCCTTGGATCCTGTCCAATCAACATCTGAAAAATATTCAATCATAGTATGACTATGATCATCATACAAAATTTCACGTCCAGACGTTCCTTTTAAATAGCACAAAATTTGTTCAACTGCCTTCTAGTGATCAACAGTTAGACATGGCATATGCTTGATTTACTATACTAACTGAGTAGGCAATATATGGACGAGTCACAATAAGATAATTTACCTTTTCAACTAATATTTTATATCTCTCAGAATCTCCAAATAATTTACCATCTTTTGTGAGTTGCATATTCGGAGTAATTGGGACACTACATGGTTTAGCCCCCTAACTTTCCTGTTTTAGATAGTAAGTCAAGTAGATACTTCATTTGAGATAAATATATTCCTTTCTTACTTCTATTCACTTCAACTCCTAAGAAGTAACTTAGTTTTCCTAATTATTTGGTATGAAGCTGAGTGTGAAGAAAGGTTTTAAGAAATGAAATCCCTGTAGAGTCATTACTAATGATTGCAATATCATCCACATACACAACTAATATAATAATGCCACCACCAGATCTTTTCTAGAAAATAGAGTAATCAGACTTACTTCTCTTTATGCCAAATTGCTCAATAACTCGACTAAATTTACCAAACCAAGCACGAAGACTCTGTTTCAAGCTATATAAAGATTTACGAAGATGACACACTTTCCCATACTCCCCCTGAGCAACAAAATCAGGTGGTTGCTCCATATAGACTGTCTTATAAAGATCATCATGAAGAAAAACATTCTTGATGTCTAACATATACAAAGACCAGTGATAAGTAGCTGCCATAGAAATAAAGAGCCGCACAGATGTAAGTTTAGAGAAGGTATCAAAATAATCCACACCATATGTCTGAGCATATCATTTAGCAACAAGACGAGCTTTCAAGCGAGTAATAGAGCCATCAGGATTAACTTTAACTGCAAACACAAGACGAGATTTCAAGCGAGCAATAGAGCCATCAGATTAACTTTAACTGCAAACACTCATTTACATCCAATAGTCTTGCTTTCTACGTGTAAGTGTGCCAAGGTCAAGTACCATTTGCATCCAAAATATTAATCTCTTCAATCATAGCAGTGAGCCGGCCAGAATGAGCTAAAGCTTCATGAATAGATTTAGGACAAAGATAGAATCTAGAAATATAATAAGCGAACAAGAAGAAGATGATAGATGGTGATAAGAAACAAATGAAGATATATGATAAGTGCATGTACGTTTACCTTTATGAAGAGTAATGGGTAGATCATTACTAGAGACCGGATCCGATGACGAAGAAGCTGTGGTATGAGAATATGGGGATGGAGAAGGAACATGTGCAATAACAGGTTCAGGGACTGTAGTTGAGTCAAGATTAGGTGGTGCTCGTCGGGAATATGTTTGTGTTATAGGAGGACGAACAGAAGCGGTGATAGGGGAATCAAGTGTTTGTGTGACATGATAGATAAACACCTCATCATCCTCCCCCTGACTAGTTGAATTAGATAAGGGAGAAGATGGTGTATGTTCAAAAAATGTAACATCATGTGACACAAGGTACATATTAAGATAATGACAATAACACCGATATCGTTTTTGGACACGAGAATATCCAAGAAAGATACATTTCAAAGATTTAGGATTAAGTTTAGTAACTTGAGGATGGACATCTCGAACAAAACAAGTACAACCAAATATCTTAGGTTGTATAGGAAACATGTTCCTATGAGAAAAAAAGTATGAAAAAAGGGATTGACCAGATAGAACGGAAGAGGGCATTCGATTGATTAAAAAACAAGCTGTAGAAATAACATCAGCCCAAAAATGTTTGGGAACTTGCATTTGAAATATCAAAGCTCTAGCAGTTTCAAGAAGATGTATATTCTCTCTTTCAGCAACACTATTTTGAGAAGGTGTGTCTACACAAGATGTTTGATGAAGAATACCTTGTTGGACCATATATGTATGAAAAGTGTCGGATATATATTCTTTAGCATTATTACTTCTTAAAATTTGCATAGAAACACTAAATTGATTATGAATCTCAGAACAAAAACTAGAAAAATGAGAGAACAATTTTGAACGATTTTTCATCAAATATAGCCATGTCATTCGTGAGTAATCATCAACAAAAGTAATAAAGTAGCGATGCCCAGTTTTAGATAAAATTGGACAAGGACCCCAAACATCAGAATGTACTAACTCAAAGAGAGAAATTGCTTGTTTATTAACTCTTGGACTAGAACTTAGACGATGATGTTTGGCAAATTGACAAGACTCACAATCAAAAGAAGATAAACTAGAAAATTGAGGATAAAGTTTCTTGAGCAAAGGAAAAGAAGGATGACCCAACCGACAATGCGCTTCAAATGGAGTGACAGTTCTACTACAGGCTAGAGATTTTAGTATTGATGTATCAAGAATGTGGAGGCCTCCAGACTCATGTCCCTTACCAATAATCTTCTTCGTCACGAGATTCTGAAATAAGCAATGATCAGGAAAAAAATGAGACACAACAATTGAGAGTATGAATGAGTTTACTAACAGAAATCAAATTAAATGACAATTGATGGAGACTAAGAATTGATGACAACGGAGAGATGGTGCAGGATTAATGGTGCCAGAACCAGTAACATAAGAAGCTGAACCATCAGCTAAAGTAACATGAGGGGTAGATTTATGTGACTGAAAGGTAGATAATAAGCTAGAATTACCAGTCATGTTATCTGTAGCACCTGAATTAATGACCCATTTTGAAGAAGAGGAAACAATACATTTATTAGGTTCACCTAACTCAACAATGGCAATAACAAGACTAGATTGACTTTTGTGAAAGTGAGTCAATTTGGCATACTCTGCTGTAGATATTACAACAGACTTCTCAGGAATGTCAGGAGTAGATGCAACATGGGCAAACTAGGCTATCTTATTTTGCAATTTTCGACAGTCTCGCTTCATATATCTTGATTTATGACAATAGTGATAAATTATTTCTCTGGATTCTTTTCCACGAATACTAGTACTCTTGTCATAATTGTTGAATTTCATGCCACCATCATTCCTGTATGGTTGCTTCTCTAATTGAGATGTGTTATTATGACCGATAAGAACACTATTAGGCTGAGAAGATTGGACAGACGACAAATTCTTTGTACGAAGAATCCTACTATAAGCATCTTTTAGAGAAGACACATCTGATCCAGAAAGAATTTGTGATTTTGCAGTTTCAAATTCCGACGGAAGCCCAGCTAAAAAGCTCATAACATCCATTTTCTCTCGTTGAGTTTATTGTACAGTCAGATCAGCACTAAATGCATTAACATGTTGAGTTCTTCATATGTTTTCTTAAAGTCCATGAAATATTGGGTAAGAGACCTATCACCCTTGTATGTCCTATAAAAAGCTTTACAAACATCATACATTATATAAATATTCCCCATTTCAAAATACATAAATTCTAGATAGTTCATTAACTTTTTAACTGTATGACAGTAAGTAACTAAACCAACAATTTCACTATTCATAGAATTACTAATTTGTAAGAACAAATGAGCATATTCTCTAATCCAAGGCAGACTAGACTCATCTTTAGGAGTGTCATCAGTTAAATGACCATCCATACAAGTGCTTAACAAATACAATTCAATAGTTCGATTCCAATCAAGATGATTCGATGAATTAAGTTTATAATATGTTATCTTAGACATTACTGGAATCATATCAGAAACAACAACAAACTTTTTTTCTTTAATATCTTATCAATAGTACCCTTAAAACAAGAAATCAAAAGGTTGTTTAGAGAATTTTCAAAAGAAAAATCAAACCTGTAATGAATAAGATCCGACACTTCACTGATGTCGATAAAAAACAGGTACAAAATAGATTGTATATATCGAGGCAAAGAAACTGAAACAAACTCGAGCGAATTCTGGTCACTCACGCGCCGACGCGTGTAAGAGGAGCGCGCTGTTTAGGCGGCGCATGAGCCTCACGTGCGTACCTTCCGATGATGGGTTTTCGAGGTTTTGCTGATAGGCACTGACGCACCTCCCTAGGTTGGTTGTGTCGATAAAATAGCTTACAAAGCTAGAGAAACGAAGCAAGGCGCACTTGACTGTTTCTCTAAAAATTTTTTTTTCCAGAGATGAATTTTTGCTTGCTCTGATACTATGTGATAACTTAGAAAGAAATGATTCTTGTATATTCATATGACAATATGGTTATATATATATATATACATAAGAATGTTGAGAATTTCCTAAAAGAGAATATGTTAGGCTATGTACTTAATTTATGTTAGACTTTCTAACATAATTATAAACATCTACCTAATCTATGTTAGACTATCTAATACTAAGAAACCAAGCTTGCATTAAATTCGTTTATTAGTGTACTATCATATTTCCACAACAGAGTATTACATTAAAAGTAGAAGTTGTGAATGAAATTGGTCCCTAAATAAGGCAAAATGATTTCTTACAAGGCCGACGACTATCATGGATTGGTTCCAAGAAATCAACATCTGAATATGTGATTTACATACTACGGTGGCAAGAATCCTTTGTTTCTTGAAAATCTATTGCAGAAGCATTTTTTTTTCCTACCATCTAGTTTTGCAAAAAATGTAAGAATATTCAATTCAAAGAATCATATAATTTAGACATTTCCTAAGTATCCTATCTAACATTGCTCATGTCTGTGAGACGAGATTGAATTCAGTCTTTTACAAGGATTCCAACTTCATCAGGTGGAGAAGTATCGAAATGTTCTGAAGGATCTGATGGACTCACCAAGTCCCACTGAGAAGAACTGCTTCTGCCAGAAACTGTTGGAGTTCTCTGCATTGAGAGTCGTGTAAGTTGAATTGTTGTGTTAATGATGCCTCTATTGTTTCTGGCTCCATTCTTTCCATACTGACGAATTAGGAAGATTAGCAAACATAGAGTGGAAGTGATTCCAGAAATAAGATATAAACCCCAGAAGCTCCCCATCATCAGCCTTTCAGTTTCAAGGGATTCTTCAAAACTTGAACAATCCATAGACGATCCAAACCACTTAACTTCAAGGCTTTTAAGCTTACCATTCTCTGATAGAGTTAGAATGGCTTTGGAGAAATCACGTGCTATCGGAGAACCTTTCTGGAAAACCTGCATTAAAGAACACATATGAGTTAGCTTTGCTTTTCATTAGTCCTTAATCCTTACTTCCAATGTGAAAATAAATTTTAACCATGAAACAAAGCTGAGTGGAATGAAGATATTTTGTGTTCCACTTACAAAGCCTAGACCTCCAAATCTGTAAGTAGGTCCAACAACAGTATAATCATTGCAGTGTTCTTTCAGGAAAACTTTCTGATATGGGAGTTCAAGGAATGCTGCTGTTATATTTTCACTCTCAAATTCACCTGGGTAATCATTTTGGTCGTTGATGTTCTTGATATTTCGAAGTCCAATAACATCCTTTAAGTAATCTTTTACAAAGGAATCGCCATCACATCCAACAAGTGCATTTGTTCTCTTTATCTCTTCTAAGTCATTGACTTTAGGCTCAAGTCTGGGAACTGTAAGCATTGAAGTGAGACTTGCTGTATAACTCGAAGATAAGACAAACACAAGAAAGAGCCACACTGCAACCACCATTCTTGTAAGGTTGCTGTTGATAGTTTCTCCTGCATGACATAATGGCAACCTGTTGTCAATAAATTTAAGCAATTCTCTCTAATCCCCATAACATTTCTCAAAGGATGCATCCGAGTTTCAACATTATGTTAGAATATGTTTTCATGATTACTAAAATCAATAATTGTAATCTACACTTCAATTATAACACGTTGCAATTAAAATATTATAACTAAAATTGTAACTCCTAAATTAAAAACTACTCACAACTTAACTTTTTTAATTAAAAATCACTATCTCTACTAACTTAGAACATAAAGATGAATTACACGACTTATATGAGTTTTATATGTTACAAGAGTTATAAAAAAGAAGAATTAAAGAGGGCTTACTAAAAAATCAATGATGGAAAGTGCCATTCTATTATTTATAAATAGGATTCTTTGTCCCTCCTTCCCCTCTATCACACTCTATTAAGTTGCGTGTTATTCTATAAAATATTTAGGAGAGTGATGTTTAGGAAAGTGTCACTATATATTTTTTAGTATGACTAATTATCTTTTTATTTTCTAACACATTCCACTCTGCCTAAACACAGAGTAATTACTAGTAATTAGTAACAATTTCATTAATTTGGTTCTCTAGCTTAAATCTACCCAGAAAGTAACATACATTGAATCTATCGGAACAATGGCAACTCTATACAAGCATACAGGAAGACTTACTGTGAGCAAAGAAAAGAGAGGAGAATGTGAACCATAATGAAGTTCCAAGCTGATCTTTCCAAGGGCCTCCAAATTGTTTATTATCAGACTTGTGCTCTATGAACCATATGACAAACATCGTATAGAGCAAGATTGCACAAGTGGCAGACCACAAGTTTGGGGTAAAAGGCTTCAGAAACATCCATGCCTTCTGAATCTGGGAGTCATGTTTCACAGGAACCAACATAGACAATCCTGACTCGGCAAATGGCTGGGTAAATTCCACATACCTTGCCCGATCGGCTATTATAGTTATATCACCAACAGCAGCATCATATGTCTTTCATCAAATAAGATACATGAAAAAGAAAAAGTTGATAAGAATAGAGATTCAATTTTCAAAATCATTTATGAAAGAGGTCCTTTATGAATCATTCATATCAGAACAAAAAGAAGATAACTATATCTAAAGGGATCTCATGGCATAGGCTTAGTAAAAGATATGTTAGTAACTCTATAACATGGTTAGTACCTTGTTGATGACACCATTAACCAGATCGTCATAGCTGCCGTTGTAGGGGTGAAATTCATAAGGAAGGGTGTAATGTTCTTGTAATATTTCAAGCACCTCTTTAAAAATATCAATGCAGAAACCATCATATTTATCCTTATTCAATTTGTCAGCCCAGTCAACCTTTACAAATTTCTCAAATGAAGTTCGACCTGGAACTCCAATCTTCATTGGCTCTGCATCCGTTGGCATTGCCCACCCCTTTGGTGTTCGATTAAGTTCTCCGGGCCAGTTCACCATAACGTTTAACTTTTCCATATTCTGTACACCACTAATAGCAGCCGGCTTCATCTTCCCATTCTTGAATTCAAGCTTCTCCAAGAACCCAAACCTTGATGACCAAAAGCCAAGCTCTTTGTAGCTCTTTCCAACAATGTTGATGACCCTAAAAATTGATGAGTCTGGTACCTCTTCTCTGTGAAAATGAATACCACCAGTCAAACCAGTGAAATTGCTTGCTATAATTTTTCTTAGCAGTACCGTTGAAGTGTTGGTACTTTTTGTACCTAAATTCTCCATAGCTTTATAAATGGATGTAATACCATCATATGCTTGTAGAGCATGAAATCCTGGCTCCGAATTATCTTCATCTGGGAACTTCAATCTGAAATTTTTCTGGAACTGACGTTTAAAGTCCAGATAAGGCTTCGTGTCTTCTGAGTAATATTTCTTGATTCCTAGAGCACCTTGTGCAGACTTGATAAATGAAGTGTCAACAGAATCCAGGAGATCAGAAAGAGTGTCCGTAATTATCCACGCCGAGTCTCTACCCATTAATCCCATCTTCTGAGCTTCCTTAAATAAATAGCTAGCTAGAGGAAATGATGCTTGAAGAATGATAAAAACCCTTGTTTGTCTCCTCAACAATTTTGCTACCTCTTCCCTAACAATCCTTTCTGAATCAAACAAGGAAGATGGTGGTGGAAGAGCCAAATGGAACTCGATTTCTGTATCCACATTTTGAAGTGCACTAGATAACAGTGCAAGCATTCCAGAATCACCACCATAGGCCTTATCCTCATAGATGACGATAACTTTTCTCCAGCTGTAGCATTGCACTATAGCAGCAATACCATTCAGTTGTTGGGAAATATTGGAAGGCATTGGTACTAAGAAAGGCCATCGAAGCTGCATGAATTTGAGTGCACTAGAAGCTGCCGCTAATGAAAGAACAGGCACCTGACCTCGCCTTCCAACATCTGCAACCATAGTGGCTTGCTCCCAGGTCTGAAAACCAATTATCACCTGTACTTGTTCTTCTCTTATCAGTTCTTCAGCTGTATGAAAAAAGAATTCAGCAAGTCTGCTTTTGGTAAGTAAAATTTTCATCAAGATTAATCACAAATGAAAAAAAAGAAAGAAGGGAACACCAAAAATTAACCTGATGAAACTGCTTGAATCGAATCCTTGCTGATTTCACGAAAATGAATAGTGAGTTTATGATTGGTTGACAAATTATTGAAATACTCGGCAGCAATAATCATGGCTGTTTTTTGCTCCTTCCCAACACGGGTATCTACATCAATGATCGCACCAATATTCAAGGATTTACTAGTACCTTCTGTAACAACACCTAGGCAGATTACAAAGAACAACGACTTTATCATCAGTAAAAACAACTTTGAGCAGCTTGAAGTCATTCTGCCGGGAAGACAAATTTTATTGTCAAATTCCTCACCACAAAAGATATATAGCAAACTTGGGTTGGGACATTCTTGTGGGCAAATATCTATTGGTCTTGGTATACGTCTTAGAAAAGTCAATTTGAATGCCTTGGAACTGCGACGACTTGGAAAAAGACCTTTGATGTAAGATTACTTTTCTCACGGTGTCTAATCTTTGAATTTTCTGGTAATCAACAAATGAATTCTCTCTCTTTGAAATCATGACTCTCAAATTTAAATCTAATAATTTTTAAGTAAATAAAAAAAGTAGGGATCGAATTCATAGAGATTTACCAAATTTTAAATTAAAATAATTAATTAGAAAATGTTTTGATATTTTGAGAACAAGAAAATAATAATAATTAAAATAAATATTTTTGGAGTTTTTGAATTTGCAAATAGAATTAAAAAAGAATTTAGAATATAAATGATATAAAAGATGTTAATAAGGAACTATTATGTTTTTCATAAAATTAATCATAGATAAAGATATTATTAAGTAGTTAGTTTTAAAATCTCGATCACCTCAAACAAATTCCTATCATTATAAATTAGATTAATCACGATAAATTCAAACAAATTAATCTCTAATTTAATTTAACAACCAGCATGTATAGGTTGGTCAATCAAATTGCATTGAGTAAATAATGCATCATCAATATTAAATTGTATATAACAATCAACTTAATTATCTACAATTTAAATTATATAATTATACTACTAATTTAATTAAGTCAAGAGCCGCAACTAAATTAAACTAGTAGATGCTACTTGAATCATTAATATAAGATTAATAATCCTAACTATATAATTACATTTATTAATTGGATTATCAATCCAATTAATTCACACAATTATATTAATTAAAACATGAATTATATAAATACTCAATTAATATATATATATATATATAAAGTATATTAAATAAATACACAAATATATGTTTTTATAAAGAAAGATTGAATTTATATTAACTAAACAAATTAGACGTTCAATAGGCCATTTAAATAATTAAATTAAAAAATATGGAGGTTCGGCCTTTCATAAAAAGAAATTAAACTAGTTAGTAGACTCGACTTTTCAGAATAAAGAAAATAAAAGATATAAAAGTAAATTAAACTAATTAGGTGACTCAGTCTTCTATGTGTGATATTTAAAGTGCATAAAGTAAAAATAATAAAGATTAAGATGGTAAATCGATCATAAGTTCACTTAAATAAATCCAAATATAAATTAAGTATAAAGAAAATTATTTCATAATCCCATTTATTAATAACTTAACACATATTTTTGCTAAGAAAATGAAATTACTCACAATACATATTTAATAAATATAAGATGAAATTTCTAAATATTGGAAAAAGAAATTAAAAGAAATTCAATCCAAACATTAGAAATGTGAAATATATATATTAAATAACATAATTAATCAATTTTAAATAAAATATAGTTATTAAATAATATAAAAATAAAGATGTTAAACCTAAGCTGATTTTTTAGGAGATCTTTGATAATGAAACTGTGTATGAAGTTAATTCTTTCCTTAAACAGTGATTCCATGGTTGGCCACATGGAGGAGTTAAATTAGCAAAGACAAACTTCAGGGAAAAGACTGAAGTATGAGACAATCTCAGAAATGCTGCTCTTTCCATTCTTATGCAAGTTCCAAGGTGCTTCTTGTGGAAATTCAGTCTAGTACGTTCTGTTCATTGAACCTGGAAAATTAAAATACATAGTTTCATGTTTTGAGGGAGGATAACTGCAATGGTTCGGCCCAGAAAAATATGAAACACATACCAAATCAACTAATTATGCTGATTATCAGGTCTCAAAATGTCACATCTCCAAGCTTCACATAAAACAAGATTTACAAGTATCCGAATCAACACAAAAACACACTAGCAATTTAGTCCCACAAAACCTGGAACTATAGCAGGGCTCATGAGCAATGAATCAACAGGGTAATTAATTCTAAAGCTGCTTGTGATAGGAAGCAATAACATAGTCAAGGGAGAATACTTCAGAAAACAATTGTCAAGGCAACAAAAACGTATAAAAGAGCAATTTAATTAAGGGAGACTAATCCAACCAAAAAGCATGATCACAGATTCTTAGGTTCTTGTTTCAATTTCGAAAGCTCCAATTCTGTTGCTAGAACAACTTTGCCACCACCATCTGGATGATCAACATAGATTGGCTCTTCAGGAAGTTGTACTCGCTTTCTGTACTCGGAAAATGACTTGCCAACTTGATTCAGAGCTTTCTTGTACTCATTCGAGATATTCTCCATCAGATACAGTTCACGCTTTAATCTTTGGATATTCTTCTGGTATTTCTGTTGTTCTTGGCGCCTTAGTTTCTCAGACTCTTCAATAATTTGATTCTTCGTTTCAAGTGTCTTCAGCAGCATTGCATTTGTTCCCTTATCCATCTGGGCACGTCTCTGAGATGCACTTTTCAGTCTTGACATCCAAAGCTCTACTCGTTCAGAGCACAAATCAATGTCAAATGACTCACCAGCAGCAGAATTGATTCCAGTTATCTTTTGGGTCTCATTCAGGCGCTCAAATTGTCTATCATTCAAGCAGTCAATTTCTCCCTTCAATGAATTATCCAAGGGGGAATAATCCAAATTCATAAACGATTCTGCTTCAACTGCAAAAGGTTCCACGAAAGGTATGACCTTCAATCCACTCTTATTTTGCAAATCCATCTCAGCACCTCGAATCTCATTCAAGCCACTAGTTTCTGGTTTAACAATGTCTAGTAGCTCTGGCTTCTCATCCTCGATGGAAATCTCAGTATGTTGATTCTCACTACCCATAGTGCTCTTCTCTTCAATGAAGCCAATCTGTATATTGGACAAATCAATTTTGTTACAATTTTTTTTAAGGGAAAAAAATCCAATTTTTCCGCTATTTAGAAATGTCATGTATTTTTCGATAAACTAAAATGAATAATCCTTACTTCACCTCTCTATTAAAACCACTTTGATAGTTCCAAATTCTCGTGAAATTTTACATTCTCTAACTGCCTTAACAAGATCCTACATTTATTCTATTCCCCCACCCACTCTGGCTTATGTTGATGTAACCTATCACAAACAATCCTATTTTAACATATTTTTACTTAGGCATGGGTTTCAACATCAACAAACATATTCTAATTTGAGATGAGTAACAAAATCAAACTTAGGAGAAAATCACATTAACAGGATTAAGGGTTTGTAAAAGTCATTAATATGTGAGGAAGTTTGATAAGCATTGCAATCAATCCTTGAAAACCCTCACATGTACGGGATTAAGGGTTTGTAAAAATTATTAATATGAGAGGGAGTTTAATAAGCATTGCAATCAATTCTTGAAAAGCCTCACATATACAGCATAAACAAGTAAATTTGCATCCAGAATTTTCAGAAATAACCTATATTCAAGAGGGTTGGGATGAGGAGGAAGACCTAATGAGCTTGACCCTTTTACTTGAAACAAACATGCAGTTCGAGAACCAATTACTTAAGCCATGGGGGAGAAACTATTAGCTGTTATCAACGAGTCAAGTATGTTATTACCTCCAGTTCTTGTTTGTTCTGTGAATCACCAACTCTTGCATCACATAGTTCTTCCTTTACCAATCCTTGTGAGAACTCAATTTCATATTTGCCACGCACTAATCTGCTATCTCCATCTTCATTTTTTCTGTCATGTTGTTTGCTGGAAAGTAATATATTACCCACCTGTATGCAGTGCAAAAAGAACATGCATTCAACAACCAAACCAATTTTCCCCTTTCCAGAAAACTTTTATGGGTATAAATGTTAGTTTCAGGAAGAGGAGACTCAGATAGTTTATCCTCTATGTAAAACAAACAAGCTTTCCAATAAGAAACAACTGAGAAAACGTTCCATGAATCAACATGTGGTTTTCTTTTACCTTCTTTTCTCGGCTTTCAAGTAATTCACCAATTTTGCCATCAAAATGTTCATCTTCCACCAATCCTTCATTCTGTACAGGTTTTCTATTTCCATCTTCCATCTCTATAGCATGTTGCTCATCTGAAGTAAAAAAATTTCCATCAATCATATTATGATCCTCCACCAAAACATTTAGCCGAAACTCTGCTTCACATTTATCCTCACTCAAGACCAAATCCATTTGGTGAAAGTTAATTTCTTGTCTATGAAGATTACGCATTCTGCTCATCGACAAATCGCTTGAACATTCTACTTTCAGTCTCTCCTCACTGCTTTCTTCATTCATCAACATATTGTTGGCAGAAACAGATTCCAGGCCTGTACCATATATCTCATGCAGGCAGTTCAACTGCGGTTGGTTATAGTCCATTTGCTTGCACTCAGAATCATTATTGACCTGTATATAGCAAAGAGAAAATTAACAAAAGGACCAATTTATACAGGAGTGAAGAGAAAGTTTGTCCATCTATTTCTCCTTTATACAGGAGAAGGGCCGGGGGAGCCTATATATGTACAGAAAACAAGCAGTTCCATGAGAAGTTAGTAAGAGAGAGGCAGCTTGTTTCTTGGTACCTGTTTTTTTTGGCTGTCAAGTAAGTCACCAGTTCTGCTATCAAATATTTCTTCCTTCGCCAACCCTTCTGACAGCTTACTTTCATCCTCATGGTGAAGCAATTTCACTTCTTCGTTTGACAGCTTACATTTTTCCTCACTGGGTAGCAATTTCAGTTCTTTATTTCCGTCTTCCATTTTTACCCCACATAGTTCATCCAAAGAGCAAAACTTCTCACTGAAGTGAAAATTTTTGCAATCCTCCACCAAAGAATCTAAACCAAACCCTTTTTCACCGTTGTCATGATTAGTGACCAAGTAGGATATCATGTGGTTGTCAAGTATTACTTCCTTCGCCAAGACTTCTGACAGCTTGCTTTCATCCATATGGTGAAACTTCACTTCTTTGGTTGATAGCTTACTTTTATTCTCACAGGATAGAAGTTTCAGTTCTTTGTTTGTGTCTTCCATTTTTACTTCATGTAGTTCATTAGTGCAAAATTTCTCACTAATGATTTCGCAATCCTCCAAAGCGTCTATACCAAATTCTTTTTCACCATTGTCATTACTAGAGTCCAAATTCATCCGTTCAAACTCAGAGTCTAGCCTACTCATACCATTCATTCCACTTGCTGTAAAATCACTCGAGTATTCGATCTTCAGTCTCTCGTCATTGCAGTGCTCATTCATTAATATGCCATTAGCAGAATCAAATTCTAGGTCTGTCAACTCACCATGCCGGTGCTCCTTTTCATTGCATTCAAAATCAACATTCAACTGTGGGAAAAACAAAATCAGATTTAACAACTGAACAGGCTTTATCCTGTTAATTAAACTACAAATGTAGATGAAAATGTTGGTCTCAAGACGACCATAAAACTAGTCCAGTTTACTTCTACTCTCTGCACTTTCACAAATATCTTTGCAACATCCGATGGGTTAAAATTCTCCAGCTGTAAAAATCAAATACTAAATCCATTCAATTCTCTCAAGATCATTCATATATTCATGTAAATCTACCACAAAAATCCTCCTATAGCCTTTTCCATTCTTGATTTGGCGCATATTTTGAATAGTCAAACGTAGGTATGTGTGTGCCTATTATAGACACGATTATATGTTCCAAATGGTATTAGATCAGATACTCTATAACATGTAAAGATGACAAACTTCAATACTCAATAAGCATTTCCAAAAAAATAAACAAACATTTCCAGAGCTGATCAGCAACGCAAAACAAATAACATTTTTCTTTAGTCTCCCAAAATAGTCTCTAAATAACAGGGGTGGAGGGGGAACCCACAAGTTTATCCTCCTATGAATGACAAATATGCAGTTCAATTAAAAATTATTGTGAAAAATGGAAACATGAATTAGTGATAAAAGTTTACCTTCTTTTCTGGGCTGTCAAATAATTCTCCAGAATTAACAAACAAATCTTCTGTAGACAGCTTGGTTTCATCCTCGCCAGTCAGTAATTTCAATTCTCTATTTCCATCTTCCTTTTGTATGGCATTTTGTTCACATGGAGTACAAACTTTCTCTACGTTCTCAACTACGTTATGATCCTGGCCTTCAGATGTAATATTAAGTTCAGCCTCAAAGTTTCCTGGCGATTGAGTAACAGTAGTTTGAGGTTCTTGTAGCTGATTCCCTTTACAATCATCATCAACAGCAATTAAATCATTCGTATTTGTTTCTCCATATAAAGTTCTCCCTTCCAAACACTGCTCAAGGGTTGAATTTCTCCGCTTATTAAACCTTTCCAGAGTGGTCTCTGTTTTCCTCTTCCTTCCACTTTCTTCATCACCCACAGCATTCTCTTCCACATTAAGAATTCTCAGTTTGACAGACTCTTCACTAAATAACCCAGTCCATATGTTAGCTATTTCTGGCCCTTCCAACCCAGACAAGATGTTATCCACTTTTTCTTCATCATACACATCAGCTCCGGCATCTAGAAACCCTGCAATCTCAACATGATCTCGAAATAATTGAGGCTTCTGATTCTTCAACAAAAGTTGCATATGTGAGGCATAGTAACAATTGACTAACTTGTCCCCTTTCAACAACTCCCTTTTCACCATAAACCAAATTAGCCCAGCCCAATCCACGTCTTCCAGTCTCCTCTCCCTAATAAGCCTTTTAACCTTCAAAACTTCACCAGGCAACTCACATCTATCATCTTGCAAAACCAGCCAGTTAGACACCAGTTCCTCCACAAACACAGTCTCCTCCTCAGAGACCATGAATAGTCCGCCTCTTGCAGCATCATTTCCATGAAGATTCAACCTTTTTATAGGCAAAGACAGAGCACGAGCCAATGTGGCACGGCTGACCAATATCGGGCAGCCATTGACGTGGCTTCTACGATGGGCGGGTTTCTTTAGGTTGTAGTATACAACAAGCTGTTTAATCAGGTCAGAATGGATATTCCGGTCAAAATCTAGATGCAGGAAATTCCAGAGGCCTATGCGATTGAGTAAAAGCCGGTGAGTTGCAATGTCGGAAGGCCTTTCACGTCCAAAGGGTATAGGATTAAAATGGCTCGACAAAGTTGCGAGTTTTTTTCTGTTCCAGTAATTACTCAAAGTCACGTTCATAGTTTTCCATGTAGACCGTGTGCGGGAACTGAGCTGTGCTTCGTACGGTACAAGGCTAAGACGGGATGGGGTTGATGTAGGACATGGAGACAGAGATAAAATGGGTAACGTACCTACAAAAGCTTGGAGCTTATTGTCCTCAGTGTCATCAAAAGCAAGCACAATCTCCAGGCAGGGATTTTCGGTCTTCAAATCAGAATCCATTAATGGCTGAAATGGCGGGGGTGGTGGACGAGGACACAGTGTCCCCTGATCTTCTTGATAAAGCATTTTTCGCTGCTTAAATTTCCTTGTTTTCTTTGGTTGCAGAGCTTGAGATTTCCGATTCCTACATGGTATCCCCTGATCTTCTTGATGAAGCATTTTTCGTTGCTTAATCTTCCTTTTTTTCTTAGGTTGCAGAGCTTGAGATTTCTGATTCTTCTCTCCATTTCTTCTTCCCATCTTTTCTTATCTGTGAAGAACAGATTTTGCTGAGTTCGGCTGCCTTCCCTGTCTCAAGTCCACCCTGTTTTATAAGAGAGAGGGAGATGCAGAAGCTATTCTGTGTGAATTTGAGTGTGAGCGAGAGAAGTAATGGGGAAAGAAAGAACTTTTCTCTTTCTGCTTTTCTCAGGGAGCAAATAGTGCAGAAAGCAGAATTCGTGCAGAGAACTCAGCCTTTGATCAATAAAACTTGCCCTGAGAAATAGATATGCAGGAGCTTTTGCCATTTTTATTTCAAAAGGAATACTGAACAGTCAAATGAGTGCAGTGAATGTAGCACAAAAAGGGAAATGATGGTTTCTTGAGACTCGTTTTATTTATTGCATGCATCAAAGACTACACAAATTCTGATATACGTATAAATGATCTGATTCATCTTATGAGACAATAGCCAATTGGGATTAGCCAGGTTGAGCCATATCCGTTGGCTTTCCTGACTAGCTTGGGAAAAGCTGCAAATTTTGCCAGCAACATACTCTTCTTGTGCCGAGAAACAGATAAAATGAAACATGAATAAGTACAAAAGGTGGAATTAGAGCTCCCCAGTTTCGGAAACATGGAATCCCATCTTCTGATTTTCTAAAATGATACGGAATCCTATTCTCTCTTTCAAGTTTCATCTTCCTTTGGACATTAGAAGGAACTCTCTTGCCTAGGAGCAGCCTGCATTTTTTTATGACCGTTCTGATTTGTTTTTCAAAGCGTTTTCCATCTAAAGCAAAGAGATTTGCATTTATCAAATTTCAATTTTGTCCGGTTCTTTGCACCGTCTATAAATGTGGTTTTTTTATTTTATTTTATATAATTTGGTTGAACTTTTTATGACTATTTAATTTAATTTGTCTTTTATGAATTATTTTAGTTTAATTGTTTATCCAATTAACACTAGTGTAAATACATTTCCTATTATTTAAAAACTTTATCAATTTAAGACGTGATTCAAAAATTAATAGTGTTAAATTTATATAGAAGAAACTAAAATAAAACTAAGTAAACTAACCAATGCATCATATTTATGTTTAAGATAATAAAATGAGGTAATAGGTTAAATTAATGTCTTGCCTGTTAGGTTGTGTTTGGATTAAAATTCACCGACAATTCATTTATGATGGAGAGCAAATATGCCATGTGTTGATTAGAATATTAATAAATATATGATGATATATTATAAGTTCAAAATTGATTGTATCCTAATTTTGAATTCAATTAAATATTTAGAAGATAATTAAATCATAAGTAAATTATCTATCCTACCTTCTAACGGTTAATTAAAAAAATGTTTTTTTTAATATACATTCTAACGGTTAAATACCAAAAATGGACCAGATCCTTCTCCTCAATGCGTTCGTTAACTCCATTGTTATTTCTTAAGTCATCTTTTTTCACCCCAATCTGCTCTGGATTTCTTGATTCTAGACTTCTTCAGTCTCTTTCTTCTCCAAAAATGTCGCAATTCTGGAAACCAGGGTCGGAGAAGCCACGCCTCCTCGACGATGAAGAAGGCGGCGTTCTTTTCTACTCCGCCTCCCCAATCTCCTCCTCCGGGTACTCTCATGTGTGTGTGTGTGTGTGTGTGTGTTTAAGTCTGTGTATTCCTGAAGTAGAACTAACGTGTCAGAATTACAGATATGGGCATGCAAGTATGGAAAAACAGAGGCAGAGGTTGCCAGTTTACAAGTACCGGAGGACCATTCTTTATTTAGTAGAGACTCATGCCACCACCATTGTTGTCGGCGAAACTGGCAGTGGAAAGACCACTCAGATTCCTCAGGTCCGCTTTACTCTGTTCTCTATATGTATGTTTACAGTTTGCTCTTTTTTCTTTTCTTTGTTTCTTTCTTCACATAGATGGTAATATTTTATTAGGTATTTGATATGTGGATTAGATTAATTATCAAATTTGTAAACCTAGATTAATCTTTAGCAAGAATTAGAATTAATGAAATTGCCAATTTGTTGATGATGGTAGTTTTCTGTGACCTGTGCATAGTATTTGAAAGAAGCTGGTTGGGCAGAAGGTGGGCGCATCATAGCTTGCACGCAACCAAGGAGACTTGCTGTCCAGGTATAAATTTCTAGCCTTTAGCACATATTTGACAGTATCTGGAGTATTGATGAGTTTGATGTTTTGTAACTTTGAGTTATTTCTTGAATTGGAGGTAGTTTGCTAGATATTTTGTTTATCAATGATTGTAAAGATGAATCTCTTTTGCCGACATAAGCAATTTTTGTTTCCTTTTTTCATTTTATATATGAGAGTAGGAATTGCATTTCAGCTTTGACTTTTGGTGTCTTGATGCCTTTTGCATTACTAGTGACATGTTGAAAGCTTGTGATATAGCATTTACACGGTTGAGGTTGTCATATGTGCAGACGGTTGCTTCAAGGGTCGCTGAAGAAATGGGTGTTAAACTTGGTCAAGAAGTTGGTTACACAATCCGATTTGAAGATATTTCAAATACAGTGAGATCTTGTGCTTTCACTTTTATGGAATAGTGTGGCCAATAGACATAATAAAACTAATATTACTGGAATAGAGGAAGAATTCTTTGCAATGATCTATGTATTCCATGTAGCTAGTGGCAAAGCACTGCTATCAGTACTTCATTGACTTTTTACTGTTTTTATGTGCTTAATGGGATTTGTTTTTCTGGCAGCACAGGACTTAACTAGGATCAAGTTTCTCACAGATGGAGTGTTGCTGAGGGAAATGATGGATGATCCTCTATTGAGCAAGTATAGGTACTAACCTACTACCCTTCATCTCTCTCTCTCTCGGTCCCCTTTATTGTGTTTCTTTTACGTGGTAAAAAATTTCTACTGAGAAAGTAACTTTTTGAATTCTTAGTAGTCAGTATTGTTCCTTGTATCATCATTACTTGAGTTAGTTTTTGAATTTTCAGTTCTTTTTATGGAGTATTATTTGTCATTTGTGGCTCAGATGTCTAGATCTGCATGTCATCTACCTCGCTTCTAAGCTTTCAAGTCCTTGGTCCTTGTATATTTAACTTGGTTTTCCATTGTTTAGCTCTTGATTTTCGCAGATAGCCTACGTTTCTCTTAAAATGACACTGAAATTATTTGGACCATCAAATTCCTTTCTGTGCTAGAATACATCATCATCGTTTTTCATTTTCTTGTCAGTTTTAGAAGGCATGCTCATCTATCCTTCACTTTGGTTCTTACACTTAATCTTACAATTGTAAATATATCAACTGAACTTCTAATTTTGACAATACAGCGTTATAATGGTAGATGAAGCTCATGAAAGATCTCTTTCAACGGACATCTTATTAGGTTTGCTGAAAAAGGTATGGACAATGAGTGCCATGCTTTTGTGGTCAGTTGATGATGAGCTAACTATTGATGGCAACTCAGATTCAAAGGCGTCGGCCAGAGCTACGTCTTGTCATCTCATCAGCTACAATTGAAGCAAAGTCCATGGCTGCTTATTTCTCTACCAGGTTCTATTTTATTATTTGACTAAGATGATATTTTACTGTTGGGCATCATTTATACATGTACTTGTTCTTTCTCATGGCATTTGAACTGTTTCCAGTGTGTAAACCTTAAGCCAAAAAATCCTAAGGAATTCAAAAAACGAAATAACTTCTAGAGAATGTTCGGTCTCTGTGCAAACTTGTACATTTATTCCCAGTTTTTCACTCTCTTTCAACATGAACTCTGCTTTTTAATCAGCATTAATTTCATTCAGATCTGGTCTAGTGGACTATTATTTATCTGGGATTACTGTTGTTCTTTCTTTCATTTGCTCAGCTCATTGCTTTTTCCAATATCTGAGGATATGAAAGCTCATAAAATGCTAGTTTAATCATTCTGACCTGGCTTAGTTTGGTCATCATGATGGGGGGGGGGGGGCATTAAAAATGAAGAACGTAGAAGTCTGGTGCACAAATCAGTAATCAAAGGTTTAAAAATAGTCAGACTTCTCTTGAATGTTGACAGAATTTTCCCTTACCGAGCAGAAGATCAGGTTGCATGCAATCTTTGATTCTGTCATGCCTTCTGTTACTGTTTGCATTCAATTTCATTCTGTTTCTTGCATCACAATGGATATTGGTCTCAAAACTTTCAACATCTGGCCTCAATTTTCTGCTAGTGTAGATGTTCTTCACAAGCTTACTCTTTATAAGCAAATGCAGTAAAAGGCGTCATGGACCAGAAAATGTGGAGCATGGACCAAGCACACAGGCTGCCATTCTGTCAGTTGAGGTATAAGGAGCACTTCTAATGTACTGGTTATTATGATAATGTTGTTGTGGAATGCAGTCTGCTTCTGATATATTTTAGAGTTTGAACTGTGGTATATTCTGTATTTCAGACATGATGCTTGGTTGATGCCTTAATTTTGAAACTTCCAGGGAAGAGGATTTAATGTGCTGGTTATTATGATAATGTTGTTGTGGAATGCAGTCTGCTTCTGATTATATTTTAGAGTTTGAACAGTGGTATATTCTGTATTTCAGACATGATGCTTGGTTGATGTCCTAATTTTGAAACTTCCAGGGAAGAGGATTTAATGTGGAGATCTTCTATCTCGAGGATCCTGCTCCAGATTATCTTCAAGCTGCTGTTTCAACAGTATTTTCAATTCATGATCAGGTATATACGGGTCCAGAAGAAAATGACAATTTTGATATCATTTTGTTGTGTTTCAATGATTTTGGGAAAAGTCTTCTGCTTGTTTTGTTCTCATAGGTTTTGATCATATCCTTCTCAGTTGCCTTAATAATATTATACGTTGCCTATTGTGGTCTATTAGCATTTCAAGAAGAAAGGACAGAGATTTGCTATCAATTTTATATTGTCTTTAATCCTCGTACTAATGTGTTCTACAGTTTTAGGTATGGAGGATGCCAATTTTGTTGGAATAGGTTAATAGTCGTTATGGCAATGCAGTCTGTCTGAAACACGATTTAGTAGTATACAAAAGAAGTTTCTCTATCTATAACTTGGACTGTGCATATCTCAATTTTTTGGCCTTGAGCAATACATCCTCTCACGTTAGTTTTCCTCATGTTTCCTCTACCTAGGTTTTGTTAGTCTCTTCATGAATACATTATTAGGCTACAGCTCTTGCAGTTTATTTTTCTTAGCCTTACATTATTATATTCATCGAGATCTTGTTGTTATCCCAAATACCTGGTGTTCAATGACAAGCACATAGAAAATGATGCAGTACTTATGCATAAAAATGTTGTTTTCTGAAGGGACCTCCGGGAGATATCTTGGTATTCCTTACAGGTCAAGATGATATTGATGCGGCAGTGCAGTTGCTTTCTGAAGAGGCTCATAATTCTCGGTATAAAGGTGGTACAATTTCTGTTTGCATATAGGACAAACATTTTCTTTTGGATTTAGATTTGTTTGTATTTGGTCAATGTTGATATGTTTTGAAGGTATTAGATTTCAAGATATATTTTGCAGTCTGGACCTTTCTGCCTCTTTATTGATGCCTTTGCCTTTTGGGCCTCTCTGCTTTTACTTGCTCAAAAACATTTTCTTTTGGATTTGGAGTTGTCTGTATTTGGTCAATGTTGATATGTTTTGAAGGTATTAGATTTTAAGATATATTTGCAGTCTGGACCTTTCTGCCTCTTTATTGATGCCTTTGTCTTTTGGGCTACTCTGCTTTTACTTGCTCAAAAATATTATGTATATTTACAATCCTAGTCATCATACATCCTGTTTCACCTTTTGACTGTATAGTTGTGGGTTGAGACATAGCAATAACCACACAAATGCTCTACCTATATTGAGACTTGAGATAATTGTTCATTTACATGGAAATAATGTTATCTTAGATACGAGAATTCTTCTGGTAACCACTTTCTGTTGTCCTTGTGACTGATTGAAGTTCTTCTTAGACTTAGCACAGGAGATTTGTTAATGTTCTTCTCTGATATCATTCACTCATTTCACTGGCAGGATTGATTGTTTTGCCACTTTATTCAGGACTCTCACGAGTAGAACAGGTCAGTTACCCTGGATATTAATTCTTACATACCCTTTTCTTGATTATTGTACTTTTTGACATAATTTTCTACTTTTCTTATTTATTTGTTTGTGTAGGATCTTATCTTTTCTCCAACCCCCAGAGGGAAGAGAAAGGTGGTGATATCAACAAATATTGCGGAGACATCATTGACATTAGAGGTGACCTTCAACTTCTTGAGGCATAAAATGTTTGAGAGTTGTATGCTGAAAATAGTAACTGACATGGTCTTTGTTTTTTTTGGAAGGGTATTGTTTATGTTGTTGATAGTGGATTCTCAAAGCAGAAGTTCTACAACCCGGTATATTTTCTTCCTTTTTCTATTTGGCATTCACATCTGGACATATTTAACACCCCATTGCTGGAGAGTTGGAGGCATGTTACTGTTTGACACCAACAATGCTAAAACATCCTCCAGAAAAGTGTTTGTGCTTCCCTTATAATGTCATCGAATTATCGTATTCCTGATAAGAAAATGAATTGGTGCCGTTGTTTAGTGCTTGTTCCCAGACCTTCTGTTGGGCTTTCCTTATTGATTATATGCTAGGAAGCTTTGCGTACCATGAAGCATTTCTCCTGTGTGTATTAATAAATATAATCCATGAATTTTCTCCAATATATATTTTAACTCTTTTATGTGTAACAGATCTCAGATATTGAGAATCTGGTAGTGTCACCAATATCTAGGGCATCTGCTCGACAAAGGGCTGGTAGGGCTGGAAGGATACGGCCTGGAAAGTGCTACAGGTGCAAATTTTCTACAACAATGCTGGGTTCTCTTCCTTTTAAAGTTCTTTGGGATGAGGGTGATGATTTATAATTACGTGATTGGTACTTTGCTGTAGCATGATTGAAATATTGCCAGCCAGATTTTGTTTGCTAGCACATCTTATTACATGATGATTGTGTACATGCACATACTGATACATGTGCTTGTTTTTTTCCTGGAAATGGACTGTACATTTGCAAATAGATCATATCCAATGCTTTTGTTAGTAATTTTGAATCCTTTGATTCTTTAGAATTAGAATTCCTGCATATCACACTTCTAGCCATTCTTTGCTCTTTTAAAGCTTCAGGTTGATGCTCTTAACATATCAATTTTCATGCTTCAAAGTATTTTGCGAGTTATATATGCTTAAAGACCACATATTACCCTTGAACAAATATTTGCATCATGTTTTTATTTGCTCTTCCTATTTATTATCACCCTTAGTCAATTGGACAGAGCAATTAAATTGGATGTGCCTTTTGTCAGATCTAAGGTGATTAAGCCTGTCCCTTATATGTAAAGTGAGAGAGCCTTTAGTTAGTTAATAGGCAAATGTGGGGAGAGATGTTCTTTGATAACATGATGCTACGTCTTGAAGGCTAAATAGCCATGTATATACCTGAAACCAATCTAGTAAATTTTCTTCAGGATGAGTTAACATTACATGTAGTCCCAAATAATGCACATTTTATAAGATGATATATATCGCCATTTCATAGGTCATGTGAAAACATAATTATTAATTGCTTCCTGTTTGGTATTTAGAGCTTGTAACTGAATACTGTTCTTGCCTTTTTATATCCTTTTAAGGAACTGTCTTCTGTTAAAAAATTGTGCGTTTCTATCCTGTAACATTTACACATAATATCTGTATCTTAGAATGTCTTAGTTTCTTCTCCCTTCCATTTGTGGTTTTCTTTTATTGTTAAGAGTAAAATTAATTCGTCATACCTTATTGCCATAGTGTGGGTGGTTAATGCATATGAGCTGCGTTATTTCTTTGCATTTCTTTCTTAATCATAATCATAATTGCAACAAGTGCGGTAATGACTTGGCAATTAGATTCATCTAGTGTCGTATAATTGACATAAAGTTCACTGAGCAGGCTTTATACAGAAGAATATTTCACTAACAAGATGTCTGCTGAGGGAATTCCAGAGATCCAGAGATCAAATCTTGTATCTTCTGTAATTCAGGTAACATCATCCTACTTGAGGACATAGTGTATGTATCTCACTTGAGTGGTCTTGCATTTTGACATTTATACAGTTCTAAACTCAAGAAGTATTCTTCACTCTTGCTGGATTTTTGAAATAGAACAAGGCCTTGTAAACATCATACTTCATCTTGATTGCTAAGCAGTTCCAGTATTGAAGTTTTGTAATTCTTCTCTTCATCCTATTTCAGTAGCTATGCACAAACTGTTAACATCCTTGAATCAAATGCAGAGCTCTTTTTCCTGTTCTCTAGTCATAACCAGTAATGCAGTATACCTGGAATTTTTCCTTTGAACACTTCGAGATTCGTAATGCTAAATTTTTAGGTTTTGGTTAATCCTCAATTCCTACTGAAACATGTAATATATATTAATGCCTCTCTCCCTTTCAAAATGGAAAGCCATTGGAAGAGAAACAAAGAAAAAGCATATAAGATAGGACTTCATGTTATATGGCTGTCCACAAACAATTCTTTTATAAGTTTCAGGCCAAATATTTATACTGTATATTTGCATCCTTGTCATCAATGTTTGGAAGTCTTGTTAATGTATCATGGCAGAGAATTTATGTTTTTGTAGTTCTGTTAACTTCTTTTTCTCTTCTTTATTCTGGTGCTAATCTATGAGCAGATCTTGAGATGAACAAATATTGATTGCTGTCTTTCTCTTTGGCAGTTGAAGGCATTAGGAATAGATAATATCTTAGGTTTCGATTGGCCAGCATCTCCCTCACCTGAAGCATTGATTAGAGCATTGGAAGTGTTATATTCTCTTGGAGCAATTGATGATGATGCTAAACTTACCTCACCTACTGGATTCCAAGTTGCGGAGATCCCATTGGTATGTTCTGGAGTACTTTTCCTCATAATTTGATGAAAACTTTTCCTGAGATTTCTGCTTGATTTCATAGTGAGCTTGTCAAATTCACACTTTATCTTCTCATAACTGTGCTTGCACATATAAACTCAGAATGAACATGCAGAAGTGAAGAGAAGTTCAAAAGCCTTTCCCATTTATTTTGTAATCCTTATGTTGGCATTAGAGTTAAAGATAAATGACCTTCGTCTTCTTTGTTTACCTTGAATGCCAACTCTGGTCATTTTATTTGTTCATTTTCATAACTTTAGCGTATTGATGACTTAATTTGCTACTTATTGCTTTCATCCTCCCCTGCTTCTGGAAAAATTGCTGATTTTTGCATAATGGATAACTTCAGATTTTTCAAAAAGGTAATTGCAATTGTATTAAAACATTTTAAGTTGTTTTTAACTACTGAATTTTGAACTTTCCCCTGTAGCTAGTTTAAAGTTATTGTTGAGTTCTGTGGAGAAATTGGTTCTTGGAACTTTGCCCAAGCTACCTTTTCACAGAGCTGGAGTGAACTTGGACTGATGCCTAATCTGCTAAACTTCTAAAATTGCTATATGGCATTTCGTTGTTCAACCTTCTCTGTTCATCGCTGTGCATGAAGTATGCTATGTATGTCTATCAGCATGAATTATTGTTGGAATAGTGTGTATAGTTCCTTTATTCTTATTTAATTATATAGGTCTTCTAACAGTGTAATATAGGTCTATTGATTGTCAACTACTAAGATACCTATTTTATCAGCTATTAGGATGACTAATGAAGGCTACAGTCAGCTTTAAACTTGTATGTAAATAAGGCTTATTCCCTCTTCATTTTATATGTGATTCACTATTAGGTATTGTAAACAAACCTACCAATTTCCACATGATAGAGGAGACCTCTAATTACTAAAGTCAAATGTAAACCTGTATGTAAATAAGACTTATTCTCTCTTCATTTTATATGCGATTCATTGCTAGGTATTGTAAACAAACCTACCAATTTTCACATGGTGTCAGAGCAAACCTCTAATCACTAGAAAAAAAATATATCTGGAGCTTCCAACATAGGTGATCAATATGATTATAGACCAGAAAAATCATCTTCAAAATCTACTCTTTTATCAAACACATGACAATTTTTCTTCACAACCAATCATCTTTCATAAACTCAATGGAGAAAATTATCACCAATGGTCCTAGTCAGTTAAATTCATCCAGAGGTTATGGAAAAATTGGGTTTCTAATAGGAGCTACACAAAAACTAGAAAGAGATCTCAAATCTATTGAGGCCTGGGAATCTGAAAATGCCTTGATTATGTCATGGCTAATTAATTCAATGGCACCATTAAGCAGCCAAAATTATATATTTCTTGCCATTGCTCAAGAAATTTGGGAGGTTGCCAAAGAGACTTTCTCAGATCTGGGAAATTCTTCCCATGTCTATAAAATGGCTACACAAATCTGCAATACGAAATAAGATAATTTAATTGTATTGTAATACTACAATATGCTCAAAGCTTTATGGTAAGAGTTTGATTTATTTAATGAATTTGAATGATACTACTCACAAAACAGTATCATATTCAACAAAAAGATGAATGAGAAGGAACATGTTTTTGCATTCCTAGTTGGCTTGAACAATGAACTTGATGAAGTTCGTAGGAGAATTCTTGGATGTGAAGTTTTACCATCCACTTGTGAAGACTCCACTAGAAGTTTTTCAAAATATCTATCTCATAAATCGTCTTATTTCTAACTTACCTCTTTGGATATTTAGGTGTATTTCATTTGTCTATATTCATTCCCATAGTCGTGGTAAAGTTGATCCAAAGGCTGTCAAATGTGTTTTCTTAGGCTACTCACCAACACAAAAAGGGTGCAAGTGTTTTGATCCAACGTCTTTCTTAGAAAATCGGACTTATTTTTCCAAAACCTCACTTCAGGGGAGAGTATGATAGCACTAGAAATAGAATAGAGTTTTAGAATTTTTGGGATACACTTCCTACTCCTCTATCAGCTCCACCTACTTCTCCTTTCATTCCTTCATCTAATCGTCATTTTTTTCCAGTTCCTTCTCTAGAACCACCAATTATTGTGCCACCCGAGTCCTACTCCATTTACTGAAAGACCCCCCCAAAGTATAGAATTACTTATCTAAGAGAGACAAAAAAAAAAAAGGGAAATGACGAAATTCACACACTTAAACATAACCAGTCATTGAATCCACTAGTTCTTGATAATTCAAATAAGAAAAATCAAAACTCTTGTAGAAAAATCAGAACCTTCATGTCATATGAAAATCCAGGTAATTCAATATCAATTCAAGACTTAGATATTCCTATTGCCCTAAGAAAAGGAAAAAGAACATGCACTTCTCATCCCATCTCAAACTACATCTGCTATAACAATTTGCTTCCATCTTATCGAGCCTTTGCTACTAATTTGTCCAATGTACTAATTCCTAAATCAATCTAAGAGGCATTGAGTATTCCAGAATGAAGATCAACAGTTATGAAAGAGATCGAAACACTAGAGGAAAACAAAACTTGGGATTGTGTAACAATACCAAAGGGAAAGAAAACAGTTGGATGCAAGTGGGTATTACCGTGAAGTATAAATCAAATGGTTCTATTGAAAAGGTTAAGGCTCGTTTGGTTGCCAAAGGATTCACACAATCCTATGGAGTATACTATAAAAAATCCTTTGCCCCGGTAGCCAAACTTAATACTATTTGAGTTCTTCTTTCTATTGTTGCAAAATTAGATTGGACAATTTCACATCTTAACATAAAAAATGCATTTCTAAATGGGGAATAGGCAGAAGTGCATATGGATGTTCCTCCAGGTTTTGAAGATATTTATGGTGTACATAATGTGTGCAGATTGAAAATATCCCTCTATGAATTAAAACACTCTCCTAGAGCCTGATTTGATCAATTTTCAATAACAGTGAAGAGATATGGCTATACTAAAGCTCACACTGATCATACTTTGTTCTTCAGGAAATCTCAAGATTGGGAAAATTTTAGTCCTAATTGTGTACGTAAACGATATCCTACTTACTGAAGATGATTCAATCGAAGGAGAAAGAGAAGTAGGTTCTAGCCAAAGAGTTTGAAATCAAGGATCTTGGACCTATGAAGTATTTTCTTGGTATGCAAGTTGCAAGATCAAAGAAAGGTATTTTATGTGTCATAAGGAAAATATATAGTTGATTTGCTTAGAGATGCAAGCTTCTTAGGGAGTAAATCAGCGGATACACCTATTGAAGAAAATTACAAGCTAGGATCTAAGAAAGGAGAGGTCCCTACTAATAAAGGAAGGTACCAGACGTTGGTTGGCGTTTAATTTATTTGTCCTATACATGACCCGATATTGCATATGTTGTTAGTGTGGTCAACCAATTTATACACAAGCTATATAAAGAACATCTTGGAGCATTTCATCGCATTTTGAGATATCCTAAAGGAATTCCAGGAAAGGGGTTGTTTTTCAAAGAGGATGATTCAAGAAAAATTAAGTCAATTTTACTGATATAGATTGGGCTGGATCAGTTAGTGATAGAAGGTCCACTACTGGGCATTGCACATTTATATGGGGTAATCTAGTGACCTGGAGAAATAAAAAACAATCAGTAGTTGCAAGTAGTAGTGTTGAAGATGAACTTCGAGCTCTTGCATAAGGAATATGTGAAGTTCTATGAGAGAATCTCATGTTGTATTGTGACAACAAATCATCAATCAACATTGCTCACAATCTAACCGATCATGATCATACTAAACATGTAGACGTGGATAGACATTTCATCAAAGAGAAGGTTGAAGAAGGGCTTCTGTGGATAACTTATGTTACTTCCAAATAACAAGTTGTTGATTTTCTAATCAAAGGTCTACCACGAGTTAGGTTTGAAGAACATTTATTCAAGTTGGACATGATTGATATCCATGCTCCAACTTGAGGGAAAGTGCTAGAATATTGTTTATAGTTCTTTTATTCTTATTTAATTACACAGGTTTGCTAACAGTGTAATATAGGTTTGCTGATTGTCAACTATTAAGACACCTAAATGGCTAATATTGTAAACTTGAATATAAATGAGGCTTATTTCTTTATTGCTAGGTAATCTAAACAAACTTACCAGTTTCCACAATTATATTCTTTAGTAGTTACATGAATCTAATTCTCTAGTAATCTTTTCTAAGTCAAGCTTTAGGGAAACATCAAGAGTGATACTTTTTCCTAGTCTTGGTACTCAAATCTTATAATTTTTCAATCTTTTGGGATGTTTTTGGCATGGATTCAAATTTCATAAATTGATAGTTTGTTTGACACCTGACTTTCCAATGTATTTCTGGTATTCAAGAGTGTGGCTACTCTTTTGTATGGCTTGTTGACATCAATTTAGTTGGGCTAGAATTTAGTAATAACAATACTCTCTTCTTATACCTTGTATTCATAATTTTACTCTATAATTTTATTCTTTTTGAAACTACTTTTTCCTGATTTAGGACCCAATGATTTCAAAGATGATCTTAGCTTCAGATAGTCTTGGTTGTTCAGAGGAAGTTATTACTATTGCTGCAATCCTCTCCATACAGGTGATTCATTTTTATTGTTTATGTTTTAAATGCTATAATAAGATGTTTTAATTTCTTATGGGTAAATAAGATGCACAAACCTCTGCGTAAGGGGCTTTGCATGTGTGTGTATGTATGTTTTGTGCTTAACATTTTTTCTCCTATTAATGCAGTCAATCTGGGTTTCAGCCAGGGGATCAGAAAAGGAACTGGATGAAGCCAAATTAAGATTTGCGACTGCTGAGGTTCTTTATCTGCTTTCTAGCCTATTTGCATACCAAACTCAAAAGACATTATTAAGTTGAGAATGATGGACAAAACAAAGATTCTTAAAGCTTAAGTGGGAACAATTGGTGTTTTAAGAGTATAATTTTCCAATTTCAACTAGTTATGCATACAATCTGATCAAGAGTTAGTTGGGTATAATTGATTTAGTCATGTAAAATGTTTCAAATGAAGGGAGATCTGATTTTTTTAGTGTTCTTGACCATGTACATGCCCTGATTCTATTTGCTTTGGTAGATATCTTTCCTTTTTCTACCTCTATGAATAATTTGCCAACTTTTTGACTCATGGACATGATGATTATGCTTCTTTGTGAATAATTCTAGAAGTCTTGATGTTCTATTCATAGGGAAAACCCAAGTCAATGTGATATTCTATGGAGATTAGTTTGAAATGTGTGAGGAGTAAACATAATGCTTTCACCCGCCGCCCTTCCATCCTCAGTTCATTGATAGGTTCCTGATAACCTCCTATTCATTAGTAGTTTTAACATCGCTCAATGCTCTTCAGGGAGACCATGTGACGTTCTTAAATGTTTACAAAGGATTTCTTCAGTCTAGTAAATCATCAAAGTGGTGTCACAAGAACTTCATAAACTACCATGCCATGGTAAATATCTCAATTTGGTTGCCTGGTGTTCGATTTCCTACATTTTAAAAAAAAAAATTAATATCTAAACACTTTTTTGCATATATGAAGTAATTGATTTGTACATCTCATATTCTCTATGTTGATATGTGTCCCCCTGAACAGAAAAAAGCTCTGGAAGTTAGAGAACAGCTGAGAAGGATTGCACAGAGGCTAGGCATAGGCTTAAAATCCTGTGAGAGAGAGATCCAGGTAAGATTATATAGAATGTTCATTCGATTCCTTTAGTGACAGAAATCTGTCTATTGTGCCCCCAGCTTGCACATTTGGTATCCATCATGGAATGCTTAGTATCTTCTTGCCTAGTTCATAGTTGTAGCGACTTTAGAGTGCAATAGCTTTTATATATGTTTTATTTTTATTTTTCAATGAATAGAGTGTGATAATTTAATTTCTGCATTTCTTTTGAGTTCAAAAGTGGAGCATTATTTCATCAGTACAGTGGCTCATCTAATCAGCTTTGGGTACATTCTGACCTTAATGGAGGATATATAATATTCTCTCTTTCTTAAGTTTTCTTTCTACGTTGTTAAACATTAACATCATTTTGTGGCATTGATAAAGACTCTCTAAACTGGACATGCATGAACTTAAGTAAACAATAAAAATACCCTGAACTGGAAGAGATTGATACCAAGTCACTGTCTGGAACACCCCCATCTATATACTTTGTCTGCTACTTTTTTACAGGCTGATTATAGGGTTATAATTGAAGTATAAGCAAGCTGTGCATGGAATAGTAGTGTTTTATTTTGGTTTTGTTCACAGGTGGTGAGGAAGGCTGTGATTGCTGGATTTTTCGCTAATGCTTGTCGTTTAGAAGTAAGTATGAAACTAATGGAGGGACTTGTGCTATTTCATCTCTTATTAGTGCGGGAAAACAATTTATTTTCATTGGCCTTGTAACTTATGAATGAATGTTTGGAATATCTCTTCGTCAAAAGCCATACAGCCACAATGGGATGTACAAGACCATTAGAACTTCTCAAGAAGTGTATATCCATCCTTCATCTATATTATTCAGGCAAGTACAAATATCTGAGAAGATGCTTCCTTTTTTCCCAAGTTATAGATTTGTACTCTTCTATCTGAACAAAATTAGCTTGTTTTAAGGGTCAATTACAGACGTTATCCCTAATTTTTCTGATTTTATCACCTTATGAAATTTCATGAAGCTTGAGCCATGATTCCTGCCCATAGCACATTTGCTTGTGTACATTTGGCATGTAGTCTCTGTAGGGGGAGTTAAAGGAGCAGGTGTGAGTTCACATGCCATGACCTCAGCGACACATGTCATTATTGATGATTTCCATGGGCGTCAAGTACTTCTTCCAAACTTTAAATCCAATAGCTGGAAGCCATATATCAATATAATAACTTTTTTTTTGTTTCTTTTTCTTTTTCTTTTTTGGGGGGGGGGGGGGGTGTGTGGGGGAGGGAAAGTGTCGGGTGGGCGTTGATTTCATCACTCTCCTGTGTTGTGGGGGAGGTAGATCCATATAGTTTTTCTGTGTTGAAGTTGCTAATTGTGGAATTCCTTGAATCTTACGATGGCAGAGTTAATCCCAAGTGGGTGGTGTACAATTCTCTTGTTTCCACTGATCGCCAGTACATGCGAAATGTCATCTCCATTGAACCTTCTTGGCTTACTGAGGCAGCACCACATTTCTACCAGCATCAGCAGCCAAGTCCCATGATCCACTGAGATGGCCAGAGCTCAATGGGAAATTTTGTTCTACATTTTCTTGAGAAAAAAATGGAAGATTCCATTCAAATGAGGGCTACAAAGTTTGGGATGCCATCAAACCATATACAAGATGAATCAAGATGTTGTAAGTATTGAGCCAATTCATGAGCTACAATATTTGAGGATGTCTAAACAAAAAGAATTTAGAATATGAGGATCTATGCTGTTTCATAACCCTTTGATATAGATGCCCAGACTGGATCCAAAGGACCTAAGGTTGCTTGACGATGAAGGATACACTGGCACATCTCTTCATCGAAATGTTTGAGATAATTCGGGCTTTAAGCCTTTTTTATTATTTTTTTTGTGGGTGGGGGAGAATAATGCTGGGCTTTTCAGCTGTACTTGCGTAACATGATATGCTGCTAAATTTCAAAATGGTATTTTTTTTTTCTTTCTTTCTTTCCCTTAGACCAATCCGTGAGTCCATCCCAAAAATTCTTTAGACTAAACTTTATTCAAGCCTTTTTGAATTGGATCAGTTCAGGATTTACTTCGGTACAACCCATCGACCCAGTTTAGTTTTTAGACATTCTTTCAGAAGGAAAATGAGAGAATGAGAATGATGAAAAAAATATGTTATTTGGATAAATGATGATTATATATTTTTATATTAACAATATATAAGTTGGTTAATTTAATCTAAAATTAATAAGATTAACATAAAATATATTGAAAAATTATCAAATTATATCTCCAAACTATTTTGAATTCTCATGATTCTATCATTTTTTATTTTTTTCATTCAATTTTGTTCTAAAATTATTTTTATTCTCCTTTTTTATTTTTTTTATCTGATTTTATCCTTAAATTAATTTTCTTCTTTTCAACTAAAATCTTATGAGAATTTAGAAAAATCACCTCGTTTTCTTCTTTTTTTTTTAATTGATGAAGAGTAAAAACAGTATCTCAGAAACTAATTTCTTAGTAACAAAACATTTTTTCATCACATTTCTTCTCCTTTGTCGTGTTGCGTGGGCGAGTCCTTAGTGGGAATCTCTCCTCATGGGACTAGAATGTGGACTAGGAGTCTTTTCCCGTGTTGGATTATCATCACATTTCTTCTTCTTTCTTTCCTATTTCTTTTTTCTCATTTCTTTTCCCGAATTTTTCTTACTCGGATTCCTATTTATTTTCCCTAATTTTTCTTACTCAAAAAGATGTAGCTTGGAATTGTTTCATGACAAAATAAGAAAATAGTTTTTTCAATATTTTCATATACATATCAACTAACATAGTTTGCACATAATTGTTAGACACGAAATCAATTTTATTACTACAATAATATAATTGTTTTCCTAACTATGATTGGCTTAAATTTTATGGAGCTTTGATAAGGAATAAATAGACGAAGCTGTCAAAAAGGAATGAGTTAACACATATGTTCAATGTATTTTTTCTCAAATTCAAAATTTTGAGTGTTTTCAAATTAAACAATTAAGAGAGAATTTCTCATGAAATACCATTATACCCTTGATCAATATACCATTTTACCCTTTCATCAAAACAAGTGATTTCACCGAATTGCGGTAAGATTTTAGTTGAAATGATAAAAGTTGTGAGTGAAAAATAGTTTGAGGATAAGAACCAAGAATAGTTTTATGACAAAATTGGATACAAACAAAGAAAAAGAATGAATCATGAGAATAAAAAATAGTTTGGGATGTAATTTGGTAATTTTCCAAAATAGATTTTACTTGATATAAAATTTATAAAAATATATTTTATCTGTTGTGGACCTCGCAAATATTTGAATTTGAAAAAAATGTATTTAGAGGCTGAAATAAAATTTTAGAGAATGTGTGAAAGAAAAATTTCTTAATTTGGATAATGTATCGTGGCAAAAAATTAAACAGATGTAGATAGCTTGTTTTTTTGTGTCTATTCTCGCTGGTCTTTTATTTCATATTTAGAAAATAACGAAGTTCGTTGATTCAAAATATCTGTATGAACGGCAGAAGATGTATTGAAGAAGAACTTTTTCCACCAACACCAAAATTATCATGCTCAAAATTCTTTTCATTTTTTATTTTTTAATTTGGAAGAAATAGAATATAAACAACTTGGAAAAGTTACCCATAGGAGATGGGCCTTTGAAGCTGGCGCTCACTCTCAAAACCAGATTAAGACTCAATCCATGTCAAAACGGTACTTTACTAAACTGACTAATTTTCCTTAAAATTTTTCCTTTCAAAAAAAAAATACTCCTTCGATCATATTTAAATGCTTCACTTTTGAACTTATACAATGATTAATATAAGTATTTGAAATGATAATTATATAATTAAATTTCTTAACTTGATGTCATTATTAACCTAGTGTGTATATATTAATTATTATGAAAAAATACGCTATTCAATAAATAGTTGACTATTCATTCAAATTCTTCATTAATAACAAGTATATAATTGTAAAAGTACGTAATAAAATTAGAAACTGAACTATTTGAATGAGGCCTCTAAAAAAGAAAAGTAAACAATTTAAATGAAAAAGTTTAAAAAAGACTCAATCATGAACTTTGCAAGTAAAGATTATTAATTAGCCAACTTCAAACCACCATGCATCACTGCCATGGTTTCAGACTCCATCGTAGCCTAATTAAGCGTTCCCTTCTCATCATTTAGATTGAAGGTTATTATCATCATCCAGGCAGCCATCTCTTCCTTGCCATCTTCATTTCTTATCCTTATCATGTAATTCAATGGAAAATAGTGTACGAGGTTAAGTTTCATGTTTAGTACTTATCTTTTCTAAAGCAAGAATACTACTTTCAGACCAATTTCCATATGGCCAGTTAGGGTTCTCACTTTATCAGCTAGGGTTCGAGATCCAAAAATGATTATACAAAACCTCTTAATTATATTATACGTGAAATAAAAATTGCAAGAGCAATATATATTACGACAATAACATTGTTTCACATTGATATAAATAAGTATTTCTTACGTAAACATGCAAAAACTACGACTAGATGCAATAAAATGATTAGAGCATTCACATTGATTATGTTTCAAACTTAGTGACACAAAAGGTAAAAGCATCAAGGGGGAATATATTGGCAAGAAACTAATTAAATTTACATCGACATATAGAGCGAAAAAGAAATGCCATGAAATTTCTTTTTGGTTGATAAGCAAATTTTCCCTTCAAATTAGGTTACTTTAGCAATTAACAGTACTCATTTTTTGCAAAATCAAATCAATTATATTCTTTAAATATTGAAATTTTGAAATGTTACATTCCGAATTGTCATGACTTTGCTAATAATCAGGAAAAAAAATTAGCTAGTTAGCTAGGTCTCGGTTTAATCTTTAAGAATTCTGATCATTTAATTTGCAAACCATCGATCATATATATATATGATGGATTGGTGCTAGTAGCTAGTTAGTGTAATTAAAATACAGGATATAATGAGCTTGAGAGGGAATACAACAACATTTTGTAGGGAATTGAATTTCTTATAGAAATTGGAAAATTCTATTAGGCACTATTTCTACGTGGATATTGTAGTAGTATATATTATGATAAAGATATCACAAGGTCTCGTGTAGATCTGGTCTATAAAATAATTAATTTTCTAAAGGAATTAATAAATTGCCCGAGGTCTAAGCAAAAATGTATAGAAAATCTAACAAGTAAGGGTAGACGTCCTCAACGAATAATATATAACTAAGTTTGTGAATCTAACTTCTTTTTTTTAGTACATGGGGTTTTCGGGATGAGAACTGAGATCGAACTCATATCCACGATAAGCAAGCGAAGGTTGTTGTCTACTGAAGTACCCCTCGCGATCCCTATTCGTGAATAAACTTTCGTTAACAGGAATTCTACGTCTTAATTTTTCTTTGTTTTGGTCTCTGGAGTCATGGTAAATAGGAATTGACTTTATCATAACTCAATGCGCATTTGGCAATCCTAGAACGTACACGTGGATTCGTCATTAGCAAATTAAGACCACGCAGATATGAATAAAAAGGAACAAAGAATGACTTAACAAAAAGAAAATTTGTCCAATTAAGTTGAGAATCAAGATTTTTTCTTTTTTTTTTAAAGATGCAGAGAACTATATATAGTATAAATATAGGAAAAACAAAATCCACCACATGAAGAAATTACAGAAATATCATTATATCCCCGTCTCCAAAATTTAAAGATTTTTAATTGATGTATCAAAAGCAAAATCTATACTTCCTTTCTTTGCAAAATACTTTACCAATTTAGTCTTTTATGGTTGTGAATGCCTTTTTGCAATGAACTTGTTAGTTAGGTTCAACGAATAATATATATAATTTCAGGGTTGTGGTTTAATATCTTATGCTATTAAGGATAATAAGTTAATTAAACAGGTTCCAATAAATAATGTTCACGGTTAGAGAGAAGAAATTTTGAATCCAGAGAAATATGGAAATTAAGTGATTAATACCGCTAGCTGTTGTATATATAGTGGTAATTAGGAATCCCCAGGAGGGATGCATTGCTGTGAAAAGACAGAAATGACCACACAAACACAAGAAAACCACAATGCATGTCTCTCTACACCCACAGGAACAAAAGAAGAGAAGAGACGAGGGCGAATTATTAAGTTGGAGAAGAAAGAAAGAGTGGTGCCGTTTCACGCAGGTGGAAGTCGGTCACGACACGAAGAAATCAGATGCTGCTTTTAATTGCCACGGGGGATGTCTTTGCATGCATCGCTCTACACATAAATATTTGATTAATTTAAAAAATATCACATTATAGATTGACACATATATACATGGAAGGTGGTGCAACTATGGTATAGTAACCCTCCTTTGGAGTTTTCTTAACTCTTATCTGTATTATCTATAAAAACTAACCCCCATTATCATTGTCTTCCGTCAGTTTCACTTTGCTTTTGCTTTCTGATACCCTTTCCTTTGCGCTTTGCTTTCTCCGCAGAGAGCTGCTGTTGGGTTATATATGAATTCTTGAGTTTCAGGAGTTCAGGGTAAAGCCTTAAACTTCCTCTTAATTCTGTGAATTATTTATGTTTTCTTTAATATATATATATATATATATATATATAATTTGCTTCTCTGTGGTACCCTAATTTTCCTTGAATCAAATCTTGTGCTAAATAAAAAGCTTTCCTACAAGTTCAGATTGTTGAAAGAATTCATCTCATTTCCAGGTTTTGTTTTTTTGGGTTTTATGAAAAGCTTGATTTTTACTATCATCGCTGGGCATAGCTTTCTCTTCGTCAAACTAAAGGCATCGTAAGAACAAACCCTGGCCCCTTTTTCCCTAATTAATTCCCAACTTTTGTTTTTTCTTTCGTTTTCTATCTTTTCTGTGGGTTATCAATCAAAGCTATCAGTTAATCCTCTTCTTTAGCCCTCGTCTCTCTCCATAGGAACAGTAGAAGGAAATTTAAAAAGGGAAAATCGTGTTCATCTTGCTGTGCATTTTGACTCTCTTTATCATTTATCATTTTGATGTGCTTGATCTATGATTATGCATCCTCAGAAATGTTTCATTTTCTTTTTTTCCAACCCTCCCTTCTCTCATCCCTGACCCTTGGTACTAATCTGTGACAGATCGTTGATGTGTGACCATTCATGTTTTATAAAAGGTGTTTAATTTCACTTTGAGTTTCTAAAATTTCAGATCGGATGTTTTCAAGTTATAAGAATTGAATTTGTTGATAATCTGAGTCTGTTTATGTCTAATCCATCACATGCGTGATGCTTTTATATATAGTCTTGTTATCTTGATTGTCTAGAAAAATAGTTTACCGCAGATGTAATCTTAGCCTCTCTCTCTTTTTTTTTTTTGCCTTTTTAGATGGATGAAGTTGATGCTTAATTGAAATTTTCACTTCGATTTAGATGAAGTACTTCCTCTTTTCCTTTTCTTCTAGTACCAAATCTGTTTCTTTTGTGGTTTCCTTTGATTTTATTGTTAATTGTTCACTAATCTCATTTAATTCTGCAGGTTTTTGTCTGTGGATAGCAAGGTACAACTTTTTTTTTTAATCCTTCAGGGCTAATTGTACGTTGCCTCACCTTTATTATTTTTTTTGTTCTCAACTATATTTATATTTTTCGAATTTAGGTTTCAAGGAAATATTTATTTCTGATCCCTAATTAATTTGGTTTAGTTTGGGAATTTAATTTTTTTTCAACTTTATTTTTGTTAATCGTTCAAAAGGCACTACTTATCGTTCAATCTTCTTTTTTTGTTCTAAAGGTGTTTTTTTCCAAAGAAAACAAGGGTTTTTGGTTGTTGATTGTATATTATTATACTTTATTTCTTAATTATCAAGAGTGCTATATGCTATGTGCGTGCGCATGTATTTTTTTTTATAATTACTAACAAGTATATTTCATTTGTGGATTTTAGTTTCAAAGAATTTTTTACAAAGAAAGCAAGGGTTTTTGAGTGTTGTATATATTAATTTTTATTCTTGATTATCGTGTGAGTATTATGTGCGTGTTTGTTTTTTTTCTTTTCTCCTTGTTACCAAATGTATTTCATTTTTGAATTTTAGTTTCAACAATTTATTTATGATCCATTTGATTAAATTTTGCAAATTTTTTCCCGAATATCATGGTAGTGTTTCTTTTTTGGTTTTTAGGCTCTAAAGAAGCTTGATATATCTCACATGGAACACATTGGCACTAACAACTATTCCTCAAACATGATTGGAGGTGGCCATGGGAATGGGAACATGTCTAGAGTTGTGAATTTAGGCCCTGAAGGAGGCCGTATGGTGGACTATATTCCTCAGGGAGGTCCTTGGACGTCCGCCCTTCAGCATACCCAAGAATCGAGCATGGGATCTCGAATGGGTTCACCTCAACTTTCTTCACCTTTCACAGGGCTCATACATGAACAAAACTACTCATTGGTCCATCGTGGTGGTAGATTGGTGCTGGAGTTAAACTCCGAAGGTAATGTGATTCCAACCCGATTATAAATTAATTAACATAGCTTGATCTAATTAATTAACATAATTTGTTTTATTTAATATGTAGGGCCAAGTGGCGCTAATAACAACTTTGGATCCAGTGGTGTGAGAGGAGCAGCTGCTGTAAATGATTCATCTCAGGGTGGTCAACGTTGCATTTGTGGAAGAAAGAGGAAAAGCCCAGAATCTGAGGGTATTCTCGGCATAGATTTGAATCAGCTTCCAACAAATACTGATCAAGAGTTGTACTGTGAATGTGAAAATCCTTCTGTGCAAGGGATTGGAAGCATGGCTTCACATGCTAATAGCTCGAGTGTATTTGGACACACTAATAATCAACAAATTAGCCAGTCAATTCCAGAAGCCAGCCGAGCTGGTAGAAATGGTCGTTTTTATAGGAGAGGAACTCCCTACAGACCGATAACATCTTCGCCTGGAGGTTCTTCTGGCCAAATCCCCAGTCATGATGAGCCACCTTCCAATATGAGTTCTGTGGAAAGCCCATTCAGAATTCGTGACACTCTCGCCAGAAGAGAAAATCTTCTGCATGCATTAAATATTCACTCCCAACCATTTGAGCCAGTGCAACACAATGACAACGTTGGTTCAATGCAGGGTCATGATCAACAGCATTTTCATTCCCCTAGCTTTGCAGCTGCCCATGTCTCTGATTCTCACGGCATGACTTTAGGGCAAACATCTAACAATATTCAGAACCTTCATTATTGTCCGGCCCATGGGTTCATGATGGTTTCAAATCTTCAACCTCAGACCAACTACCATCCTGAAAGTTCTTTGACCCAAAACTTTATAGTGAACCCTACTCAAATGGTTGGACAAGTCAATCATCAACATGCACCTGGGAATTTCGTTGGCAATCTCAATGAAGGCCAGTTTGTTGGAGCAGCAATGCAGTCCAGGTTTGGTGTCAACGGGAGAGATCCAAGACCCAATGTTCAGCCAATTGGGAATATCCTGCAAGGAGTTAATTCCAACAATCAGAGAGATATGGTAAGACTTCATGGGGCTACTACGGTTTGATATCCCTACTCTCTCTCTCTCTCTCTCTCTCTCTTAAATTGTTTATTTGTTTGTTTTGGATATTGGTCTGCTTGAACGTAGAAGTCTTATGTAAGTTAAAATGGTGTTTAGCTCTCATAAGTCATCTGACTAATAGCAAGACGTGTTGCCTCAAGATGGTCGTTCCACAATCTTCTTCCTTTTTTTTTCCCCCATTCTTTCCGATACGAGTTATATTTCTGATTCATTCTTTAATATTCTTGCAAAAGGTTAATAATGACTATGTAGATCTTCCAGAAATTCAAGGTCCGTTGTTTAATCAAGGAAGTGAGGTTAGCTTTTTATTCAAAAATTATTTTCTCAAGTCACACAATTTTATTAAGATTTTATGTCCCGTGCATGGTACTAAACCTTAAACATTTTAAATTAATGACATCTTAAATATTACACATTCAGTCAATTTAAAAATGATTGGCAATGTTCCAGGTGATAGAAATTAGTGATGATGAAAACGATGATTTTGATGAGTTTGAGGAGCTTGATCATATGCATCTAGATATAGAAGAATTGACTTATGAGGTAATATGCATTTTCTAAAGAATTAATTAATTAATTTTATTGTTTTATAGTTACTACGACATATTATATCTTCTTCAGCTCAATTCATGAATGATTGATTTCTCATAAAAACGATATTGGTTTGGACCTCAGGAACTCTTGGCTCTTGAAGAGCGTATGGGAGTTGTAGACAATGGACTGACCGAGGAAGTTATTATGGACCGCCTGGTGCGTCGTTATTACCGTGCTGCTAAAAATAGACCTCCTGAAGATGCAGAATCATGCTGCATATGCTTGGTTAGAAACCTCAAGTCATGCGTTAAATTAATTTCCATAGATGAACCCTTGATTAATTTGTTTCTAATCTTATTCTATTCTTTTTTATTTTTTTCCTTCCAATATTGGTCAGGCTGACTTCAAGAATCGTGATGTGCTTGGAAGAATCAATTGCACCCATAAATTTCACTTTGATTGCATCAAACAGTGGCTCATGGAGAAGAACTTCTGCCCCATTTGCAAGCAAACCGCACTGCCCCCAAATTAAGGTGGAAGGCCGAGAGAGTATTGCTCTCTCTTTTCAAAATGCTAGGGTTGAAGATCGATCGATTGATGTCTTTCATGTTTCTGTTTGTCGTCATTGAACTAAGTACTCTATTGGCTGGAGCCTTTCTTTAGGATTCTCTTTAAATGTTTTCGTTGTCAAAGACATCCAACTTTTTATCATGTTTCGTATTTGTGTTTGTTAAAGACCATTACAATTCTCCCTTTGTTGCGACGGTCTCTAAGTATGTTAAGTATGGTTTCGTACTCTCTTTTTTTAAGTGTTTGTAAAGAAAAACTATTTCTCGTCTCTGTGGTACTCTTGTTTTCTACTCTTGTTAAGTATCTTAAGTTATTTCATTTCATGTCATTGAAATATCAATGTGATATTTCTTGGTTTATGTAACAAGTGAGGTATAAAGTAGTAAGAATATGTAATTTAGTTTACTTAATTTAACATTAGAAAATCGATATAAAATAGATTTTACTTGATAAAAAAATTCTTAAAATATATATTTTATATATTATGTCTTGTGGACCTCATTTTTTATGGGATTTTGTGATAATTCTAATGATAGCTTTAGTTTTAATCTCTTGATTAATATCTTTTAGATCTTTAACTTCAAGAATTAATCTTAATTTGCCAAAAATTTGAATTTGAGAAAAAAGGCTAAAACAAAATTTTATAGGGAATGAGAGCGAAAGAAAATATTTTTGCAATTTGGATACTGTTCTGTGGAAAATATTCAAACAAATGAAGGAAACTTAATTTGCAGTGCCTATTATTCTCGTTGGTCTTTTTACGTTTAGGAAATAGCGAAGTTCGTTCGTTCAAAAAATATATATCTATGATCAGTTGAGGGCCTTCTCCCTCCTGATCCATGAATAAAATTTATGCCTTTCAAATATATATATATATATATATATATATATATATATATACTGAAGAGGAACCTTTTCCATCAACACCAAAGTTATATCATAATCATAATTTCTCCTTAATATAAAAAAGAAAAAAACATAAATATTCAACAACCAAAAAAAGAAAGAAAAGAAGCAGCACTATTACAATCAGCATTCTCTAAACAAACTAGGGAAATTTCCCAAAGGAGATGGGGTCCTTGAAGCAGGAACTCAATCTCAAAACCAGATTAAGAGTCAGGAATCATGAACTTTGGCAAGTAAAGGTCATTAGCCAACTTCAAACCGCACATGCATCAGCGCCACGTACAGTTTCAGCATGCTCAATACAACGGAATAGGGATTCATCTATCTTCCCAAGCCGAAATAGATTCTCCATCCCCCTCCAGTATGGAATTCCAACATATATTTGAATGAGAGTAAAAAGTGTCAATGCCCTTTAAACTTTTTGAAGTTTTGATTTTAATATTTGAACTTTAAAAATCATAATTTTCACATTTAAACTTTTAAAAAGTTTGAATTTAGCACTTCTGTCAATTAATTCTGTTAAATGATGATATGGTGGTTAACTTTCACATCACTGAGAGGCATTTTCGTCCTAAAAAACATAGATTTTTTTAAATTTAAAAACCATTTTTTTTCTTCTTTTCTTTTTTTTTTTTTCTTCCTCCCCTTCTCCTTCCTCCATCTTCTTCTTCCCGAACACCAACGGAACCAAAGACGAAACCGTTGGGCTTCGATGCAAGTTTGGTACTGAGAGCTTGGGCGGGTTGCTCCTTGATATCTAATTGTCATATTGCTTTGATTTTGGACACAATTGTTCTACTTTTGAACATGTTGCTTGCTGTACGTCAATTGCTTGATGCTTCTGGTCTTATTAGTTTGTTGTCTTTTTTGCAACATTACGTTCTATCTTTTTTGTTGTTTCCCTGGTTGTAAGATTTCTCCTATCATGGTGGATTTCTACTCCATGGCCTTTCCTAATAAGTGATGCTTTTCAGGAAGAAAAAAAAATACAAGCTGCCCTACTAGTGAGCAAGTACCGAGGACGGATAAAAGGATCGATGTTCTCCGACGTCCTAAATGCAACACTTTCGATGATGATGATGATCTCTCAGGCCCCGTCACTATCTTCTTTCTTCACCTCAATAGTATTTTTCTATTAAACCTTCACTAACACCATTCAATTCTGAAGCACAATATGGCGACGGGGTTCAATTGGGGAAGAAGAACATGGAGGAAGAAAGAAAAAAAAAAAGAAAAAAAATTAAATGGTCTTTAAACCTCTACAAATTTTAATTTTTGTATGTAAAATTTTTAATTCTTTGGGGACAAAAATGCCCCTTTAGGTGTCAAAGTTAACTTCTAAGAAAAGAACACGTCATCATTTAACTGACTTAATTGACAATAGTGTTAATTGAAAGTTTAACCCTCAAAATTATGCATTAAATGTTAAAATCAAAATTTTAAAAAGTTCAAAGGGCATTGACACTTTTTACCCTATATATGATGGACGAAATGGTATGCAAAAAAAAGTATATATATATATATATATATATATACTTGTACGATTTCCATCATCATGATGGATTTGTGCTAATAGTTAAGGTAATTAAAATACAAGATATAATAAGTTCGATGAGAGGATGCATCGAGAAATAGAAATTATACTTCTATCGTCCATAGATATAAGTAGTTGAATAACTTTATTCTTGTCTTAAAATATAAGTTATTTTACAAAATTTTATGTGTATTTCATTATTGAATTTCAATATTACTCTTATTTATTTCATCGATCATCTCAACCTCAATCTTATTCTTGAGACAAAACCTTTATATTTTCTTCTTTTAAAAAAATTTATTTTTCTTATTTTCAAGACATAATAATTAATGGTATTTTAGTAACAAAAAGTTCTTTGATATGCATACAAATGAATCCAATAACTTATATTTTTAAACAAATGAAATATATCTTTAAAGATTGGAAAATTATTATGGACTAAGTACACGTGAACCTTATGTCCTTACCGTAATATATATATACTATTGACTAATTTAAGACTATAAGGTCCACGTGGACCTAGTAATATCCTAATACACTAATATATACTATTGACTAATCTAAGATTATAAGGTCCACGTGAGCATGGTCCAAATAGAATTTTAGAATTTTTTAAGAGAAAATTAATTGTATGAGGTCTAATAAAAATGTGTAAAAAATTTTACCAAGTAGGGGTAGACCTTCTCAATGAATAATGTATAGCTTTTTTTTGTTTTTTTGAAATGTAGAGAATATATTCAATAATAAGAGAATAATGTATAACTTGAATATATATATATATATATATATATATATATATATAGATTAGCTAGCTTGTTTGCTATGTATACATAATATGCGTTAATATCGTTAGTCAACGTCTGTTCTATGTCTTACTTTTCTTTTGTTTTGGTCTATGGTGTCATGGTAATTAGGAAGTTGGGTTACTTCAAATTAGGCTGCCTTTTATCTTACTTGAATGCGTTTTTGGGCAATCCTAGAACATACACGTGAATTTGTCATTAGGAAATTAAGACATTAGCAGATATGAATAAAAAGGAATTAGGAATGATACTTGACAAAAAGGAAAATTGGCCAATAATTAGAAAAAGGGTTGCAGAGAACTCTATAATAGTACAAATATAGCAAAAACTAAAATCCACCACATGATGAAACAGAAATAGCATAATGATCCACGTCCTCAAAATCTATTTGATGTATCAAAAGCAAAATCCATACTTTGGTTGCAAAATACTTTACGTACCAATTTAATCTTTAGTTGCTGAATACATTTTGTAATAGTATAATAGTATAATTACAGTTATAAATCTTATAATGCATCTTATGTTATTAAGGATAGTAAGTTCATTAAACAAGTTCTAATTAATACTGTTCAAGGTTAGAGAGAAGAAAAATAGAACCCAGAGATATATGGAAAGACAGAAACGATAAAAGCACAAGAAAACCACAATGCCTCTACACCCACAAGAACAGAAGAAGAAGAGATGATAACTAAGTTGGAGAAGAAATTCATCTTTATGCAATAAAAGTTCTCTGGCTTTTCAAAAAAAAAAAAAAAAAGTTGGAGAAGAAAGAAAGTGGGCCGTTCAACGCTGGTGGAAAATTAGATACTCTTTTAATTTCCAAGGGGAAGTTTTTACATGCATCGATCGGTCTACACATATACTGATTTATAATTTCCAAAAAATTAAATTATATTGGCACTGTGGCACATGCATACATGGAAGGCGTCCAACTATACGTGGTATAACTCTAATTTGGAGTTTTCTTACCTTGTGTAGCATCGTCGCTTATCTGTATCTACAAAACCACCCCGATTGTCTTCCGTCAGTTTCACTTGCTTTTGTTTTTAATACCCTTTTCTTTGTCCTTTGCTTTCTCCGCAGAGCACTGGTGTTTGGTTTCGTTCGAGTTCTTGAGTTTCAGAAGTTTGAAGGTAAAGCCTTAGACTTCTTCTTCTGTGATCCCCCCCCCCCCCGGCCACCCTAATTCCCCTCCCCTTTTCTTTCAGATGTTTAATCACTTGAATCAAAGGTTTAGTACATGTTTCATTTCATTTCCAAGTTTTTCTTGTTTTTTGAAGCTTGATTTTTAGTCATCACTGGTCATACCTTTAATTTTACCTCCTCCCATTTTTTGTTTAATTTTCTATTCTGTGGGATGATCAAACAAATTAAGCATACATTCAGTCAATCCTTTTTTTTGTTTGTGATTTTGAATTTTTTTTTAAAAATCATCAATGTTTTTGCTCCAATGAGTTTTGATTTGCTTGGAATCGGATGTCTTTGATCTATGATTATTATGCATCGTCAGAAACGTTTCATTCATTTTCATTTGTGATTTAATTTCATTTTTTCCAACCATCTCCTCTCCCATCCCTGACCCTCTGTACTAATCGGTGACAGACTGTTGATATATGTGACCAAGCATGTTTAGAAAAGATTTTTAATTTCACTTTAAGTGTATAAACTTTCAGATCTGTTGTTTTTAAGTTGTAAGAATTAAATTTATTGATAATCTAGTTATGTTTATGTCTAATCCTTGACGCGCATGATACGATTATATATAATTGTGTTATCTTGATTGTACAAAAAAAATTACTAGTTTTCATCAGATATAAGTGTTAACCCTTTTTCTTTTTTGTTGTTGGCCTTTTTGGATGGATGAAATTGATGCTTCATTGAAATTTTTATTTTGATTTGGATGAAGCAGTACTTTATCTTTCCTTTTTCTTTTTTCTTTTTTTTTTCATTGAGTACTAAGTGTGTTTCTTTTGTGGGTTTTAAGGAATTTATTACTGTTGATCCTTAATTGTTTTGATTTAGTTTTGCAGTTTTCTGTCGGTGAATTAGTCAAAAGGTACAAGGTCTCTCTCTCTCTCTCAAGGTGTTCTTTAAACAAGTGATTGAGTGTTAATTTTAAGTTACCCTACTACCTTTTTTCCAACTGTATTTGATCTGTGGGTTTTAAGTTTCAAAGAATTAATCATTATTATCTTTAAGTAATTTGATTTATTTTGGAATTAAATTTTGCAACTTTATACGTTTGTCAAAAGACGCTATACCATGTTTCAATCTTTTTTGTTCTAAAGATGCTTTTTACAAAGAAAACAAAGGACTTTAATTAGGTGTTGATTGTATATTAACATGCTATTTTTCTTCGAATATCAAGTGAGTGTTGCGTGTATGTGTGCGTGCTTTTTTCCCCTCTCCTTAGTACCAAGTGTACATTTTTAATTTTGTTTGTGGATTTTAATAAATTTCAATGCAGTTATTTATCATCAACTTGATATAATTTTGCAACGTTTTTCCCCCAAGTATCAGTATGTTTTTCCTTTTTCTGGTTTTAATTAGGCTCTTAAGACATTTCTCATGGAAAACCTTGCTAACAACAATTCCTCAAGCATGAATGCAAGTGGCAATCAGAACATGTTTAGCACTGTGAATTTAGGTCATCAAAGCAGTTCGGTGGGCCATGATATTCCTCAAGGAGGTCCAATGAACTCTCTCCTTCATCGCACTGAAGAATTGAACATAAGGGGAGTAGGTTCTTCATCTCAGGTTTCTGCGAGGAGTTTCACAGGGCTGGTACGAGAACAGCACTACTCATTGCTCCATGGTGGTAGTTTGGTGGTGGAGTTAAACATTGAAGGTAGTATATATATATGCTGCTCCAGTCCCTTTACATTCTTCATATAGCTTGATAAGTAAATCCGTCATTTAATTGCAACCTTTTTATTTGGATTGTAAGTGAATATTAAATCAGTTTTGATGAGACACTTGTATTGTTATCGATTATTATATTATTATTTTAAAAAGAATGTCTTTATCAACTAAGATTACATGTCTTTAATACTCTATCATAAAAAAAAATATATACCTTAAATACTTAGACTTCCTTCTATTTATCCAGACACTTACTTGTATTGTTATCGATTATTATATTATTATTTTAAAAGGAATGCCTATATCAACTAAGATTACGTATCCCTAATTCTCACATCATTAAAATATATATATATATATATATATATATATATATATACCTTTAAATACTTAGACTTCCTTCTATTTAACCGATCTCTCAATCTAACATGAATTATTATTTGAATTAATTAATATGTAGGTCCAAGAGGCGCTAATAACAACGTTGTACCTAGTGATGTGAGAGGAGCAGCTGCTCAAAATGATTCACTTCAAGATGATCGTGGTCAACGTTGCGCTTGTGGAAGAAAGAGGAAAGCTGGACCCGAGTCTCCTGAGGATCCTAATTCCATCAACATAGATTTGAATGAAATCCCAACAGATGCTGATGAAGAAGAGTACTGTGATTGTGAAAATCCTCCCGTCCAAGTGACTGAAAATACGACGCAACAAAGTCAATCAAGTCTGGGAGGCGACCAAACTGAAAACCAAGGCAGCAACACGGGTGGTAGAAGTCGTCGTTCAAGAAGGAGGGGAACTCCCCGCAGATTTGAAGCATCTGAGACTGAGACTGGAGGTTCTTCTAGTGGAATCCAAATACTTGAACCACCTATTATTCCACCTGTGATTGTAGTAACTTCTAGTAGAAGAGCAGTGAATGAAATAGATATTGGAGGACCTCCTTTCAGAATTCAGGACATGGTTACCACCAGAAGTGATGACTTGGTGCACACTCTATTTCAACCCCCCACATTTGGCCCACTGCAGCGCGCTACGACTCAACTGGTTGACCAACACCATCATCATCTATCCACTGGTGGAACTAGTGGTCTCAATCAGGGCCAATTTGTTGGTCCGATGATAAGGTTTGCAGGTGCCAATAGTAGAGATCCAAGACTCAATTTTCAATCAATTGGGAACATCATGCAGCAGCAGGGAGTACTTGATTCCAATCTTCAAAGAGAACTAATGAGACTTCATAGGAATGCTACGGTTTGTTATCCCTTCTTTCTCTCTCTTAAATTTTTTTTATTATTATTATTATTTATGACATCTGATCAAATAGTGCTCTCAATCAATTTAGAAATTATTGGCCATATATTTCAGGTGGCAGACTTTAATGATGCAGCAAATGATCAGTTTGACGGTATGCGTATGGATATAGAAGAAATGACTTACGAGGTAATTAATTACATTTTGTAAAAAAGTAATTAATTTTATTCAGATATGATCATCCTTGGAACATATGCAATATTATAGTTCAATTTATGAATGATTTCTAATAAAACGATATTGGTTTGGACCTTATCAGCAACTCTTGGCTCTTGAAGAGGATATTGGAGCCGTGAACACTGGCCTGACCGAGGAAGTTATCATGGAACGCCTGATGCGTCGTTATTATCGTGCTCCAAAAAATAAAACTTCTGAAGTTGCAGAATCATGCAGCATATGCTTGGTAAGAAGCCTTGAGTCATGGGTTAAATTAATTTGCATAGATAAACCCTTGATTAATTCATTTGTTTCCATTCTTATTCTTTTCTCTTTTTTTGTCCTTCCAATATTGGTCAGGTTGACTTTGAGAATCGTGATGTGCTTGGAAAAATCGACTGCACCCATAAATTTCACTTTGATTGCATCAAACAATGGCTCAAGGTGAAGAACTTTTGCCCCATTTGCAAGGAAACCGCACTACCCCAAAATTAAGGTGGAAGGCCGAGTTTTGGTCTCTCTCTTCTCAAATGCTAGGGTTGAAGATCGATGATGTCTTTCATGTTTCTATTTGTCGTCATTGAACTAAGTACTTATTGGCTGGAGCCTTTCTTTCGCATTCTCTTTAGATCTTCGTTGTCCAAGACATCCAACTTTGATTAGGTTTCTTATTTTGTGTTGAGACCATCACATCTCTCTTCTTGATATGGTCTCTCTAATTAGTATGGTTTGTTTGCTACTTTAGACTTCATAAATGTTTCCTGCTGACATTCGGTTTAAAAATTATATATGTATGGTTTTTCCATGCAATTATTACTGTGTGATTTATATGAATTACAATAATGGCTTTACAAGTTATGTGTTCTTACAGCACACCATCAACCTATAAGCTTCGGCCAGGAGCCATAGGGTAGTAAGGTTTACACTTTACACTTGGATTTTTGCACATCACACCTAGCTAGGTATATAGTAGAACCAAAACGCAGATAATTTCTGAAACCCTAGGGAGAAACTTTATAGTCTGCTTCCTATACGAAGAAATTCACCCCTGTACCACCCTCATGCACCATGCATGGTGAGTGCATTCTTTGTTGTTTTCAGGATTTTCACGAACTTCCAAAACCGGTCCTCTATATTGGAATAATATTTCCAGTTAATCTGAAACCCTAATTCTGTACGTCGAAGGCATCAAAATAAGAAGTCAATCCGCTAAGCTTGCGGAACAACAGGAAATTGACAGTCAAAGAAAAACGATTGTAGAATGCCAATTGAAGCGCGATTGCATCAGAAGTAAACCAAAAAGACACCAAACTCCAGCAACGAGAAGGATTAAAAAGACAAGCCCTTTCCATGACCGAGTTCTTTGCCTAAACTGCGACCATTCAGAACAAAATGCTTGGACCTTTTTTTTTTTTTTTTAACTAATGCCAGGAAAAATAAAGCACTAAAACTTTATGTTCGAACCCATCTTAAAAACTTTTGAATAACGAACTTCAAAGCTAAAAAGTGCGGAAACTCATCTTTTCTCCAGAATTATCGTTTACGTGCCAGTATGTGTGTGTGTGTGTGTGTGCACACACAGATATTATTCTTTCATCTATCTCTTGTTTGCATTACTATATTGGATAACTCCCAGTCCGCGTCCTTTTGAGATTTAGAAGAGGGAAAGAGAGTGCATAGTTATATATATATATTGGATGACGGACTACTTCGTGGATGTGTCGTTTTTGGGATCTTTTGCTCAGATTGTTGTGGAGCTGGGACGTTTATTTTGTTAAGTGAAATTTTTGCTTATTTACTATGGTTCCTGATGGTCTTTGCTTTCTTTTCTGTTTTTTTTGGTTAGTTTTTTGGGCTTTGTATCTTTCATTCATTGTTGTATATACGCTGTTTAGCAGAGGGGACTTATATACTGCTTGCACATTTCTGGGATCTTTTATAATATATCTTTATATTGCCTTTCAAAAAAATTATATTTATGGTTTCGATTGAGAAATCTATCCTATATATTGGGAGAAAAATATAAATTCAATGAAATCCTACACATTTTCAAGAGGTAAAATATACTATATATGTTCTTCGCAAGAATGGAAGGAAACATGCATAATCAACGTGAAAAATAATTATTATTGTTTTATATGATATTTAACAGAACTTAAAACACATGGTCCCGTAGCTCAGTTGGTTAGAGCGTTGGTCTTATGAGCCGAAGGTCGCGGGTTCGAGCCCCGCCGGGACCACCTTTTTTTCATTTTCCTCTTAGCACTTACATTTTGACACTTTATCCTTTTACCATTTTCCTTATTAAGAGGTTAATAAGGTTTGAAATAAAATATATAGCCATATTTCGTGGCATTTCCTTTTGGTGTAAATGGACCGATCATATTGTTGCATTTAGCAAAATTCACTTCTATAAGGTACAAACTCAAAATGCAATCTCCTTTAACATATATATATATATATATATATATAAAGTCAGTCCTATTTATATTTTCCCCCTATTATATTGGGTTTGATTCAGTTTGCACTTTCATCTTTTCTTCAGTTTTTGTTTGTTTTATACGCAAATTGTTTGCTTTCAATTATTATTGGTTTAAAGTTATACTTATTACATTTTAGACTCAATAATTTAAACGTTTATGGCCATTAAATAAGCAGTGCAATAATTAACAACATTTTCATTTCCTTTTCAGCATCAACAACAAATCTAACCACCAAAATAATGAAGATTCCAATAAGATTTATATTTATATTATTGTAGGACAAAGACATGGACAATCATTATAGGTTGTTGAATTGAATCAAATCATGTGGAACCCGTTTATTAACCTCACCTGCAGAACAAATACAAAATCACCATATTCTCTAAGCTTAGTCTTTTTTGGTATGGAAATCACTGCTAAACTTGTCACTCTTTTTTTTTTTTTTTTTATCTCTCATTTGAGCCGATTATGAGTGGTAGAAGAAATATTGTTGTGATGTAGGATAAAAAACTCCATATTTCACTACTAGTGAATGTTTTAAGCTACTTATAAATAAAAAATGTTTTAATTAGTTGAAAAATGTATACTATTATTGTTCAAGGCCGACCCGGAGCACAAGAGACCAATGTGGTAGGCATTTGAGCCACCCAATTCTAAGAAAAAAATGTCATATCCAAAAACTTTTCTCCTTTTCATCTATACTCTGTACATCAGTAGTTAGTCCTTTTGTTCCAGAAGAGCGAAGACCGGAGGCAAATGCCAAATTACCAAACCAAATCCTTCATTTTGAGTTATGGCTTTTGTTCATTTATTCGTCATCGGCACATCACCACAACTCCATCGACTATCTTCTCTGAATCTATGTCGTCGGCGTTATGTGTTGCGGCCTTGCTTTCTCTCTTTCCTCTCTATGCTGGCTACCACCTCCCTTTTCCCCAAAGCCACCTCCTCATGACTCGGCCCACTTCCCCACTCCTGCACCAGTCTTTCTACCAACTTGATTCTCTGAGTATGTTGTCCAAAAAACTCCAATCCAAGACTAGTTTTTTTTTCTTCTGATTTTTTTCATTTATTGAATTCAATTATTTGTTTTTTTATTTGTTGTAATCAATTAAATTTAGTAATCATCATAATGGCTATTTCTGAGCAATAATCCTGATAATATTTGAATGTCAAATTTAGAGATGCAAACTAGCGGAACTAAAATATATTATGCTAACTCGAATAAAAGATAATTTTTTAGTTAAGTTTGAATTTAAATTATTTTTAAATTTAGATATGTAAATGAGCGAAGTTGAGTTTGAGTTCGAATATATTAGGGCTGATTTGAATAAAATATAATTTTTGAATTTAAATTATTTTAAAAAATAATATATTTATGTGATTCGTAAGTTGATTGACGAGTTATGAACTTATTAATTTTTTATTTAAATTTTTAACGATTTAACTCAAGTTTTGATCGAATAGCCTTAAAACATTTAACAAATAAGACATAAAGTAAAACATTGAGTTCAACCGTTACCAGCCAAATTAAAACATTTGGATGAAAGTAACTCAATGAGATTCTAATCAAAGGATCATGACAGCTAATAATAGGTCACATAAATTTTTTTCAGCTTAGGGCCTCTCTAACTCTCAGAGCCGACCCGTTAATTTTATCCTATATTTTGCTTAAAGAAGGATCTTATATTCCCTTTAACTCATTAATTATCATAATATGTCCCTAATATCAAATCAAATTATAGTCCCTTCCTGTGTATTTTGTCTTTTTTCTCCCTTTTTTTTTTTAATTGTTTGTTTGCAACTACTATCTTCATGTTTGGTAATAATAATTAGCTTTAGGTCTAAATTTTCACTAAGGATAGTTAGTATAGCACAACTTAATTTATTTATAATATTAGAAAACTATAGATATTCACAGTATAGCATGAATTCTTTGTCCTTCATTTTTTAGTATATACATATAAATATGACAAAGTGATGGTTGCTAATTTATTTCACCCCAAATAATATGTCCCAGGTCCGATTTAAAAGCATGATGATGGAAACTTATTTTAACACCTTGGGCGCAATTAAAAAAATAGCCACCTTTGAACAATTCTTTTGTGCAAAAATTTCTTATGGAATTATCGGGAGAGGCCGAAGAAAGAGAATACGCATCATAATCTGCGGCGGGGTCATGCCGTCATGGTTAGTTCTGCTGTCGTTGTAGGTAATCTAAAATAAACTTGATATGAGTTGGAGCCTTTGATTGAGGGGATAAAGGGGCAGATTAGAATCAAATGTAGGCAGAAAGTCAAGTGTAAAATACTTTTTTTCCCCCATTTCTTGATTTTTGTTTATTTTTGAGAAATTTATTCGTCCCTTCTTTCTTTTCCTTTTATTTCTTTTCAAGGAGGGAATATGATACTCCCCATGTGTATGAAAAGGTATGTAATAAGGACTGGGTTTGAAAAATGTACTGTGAAATAAATTCAATAAATTCCAAATCTTATGATAAAATTTTATATATTTTCAGTAAAAATTTACCTTATACGAATTTAAACTTATATTATCGAAGGATTTCTCCCATGCCAACATTCTTTTTTTTTTTTTTCTTTAAATCACTAGTTGTTCAACTCCCATGGGAAGAATATGCTGGGCTGTTGAGTAGCTGATGGGCCATTGCCAAATATCCACATACCCACATTTTATTCTTTTCTCGCTTATTCCCTCGCCTCTCTCTTATTATTTCTTCAAGTATTTCTTCTCTGTCACTCATTGTATTCTATATTGCTAGTGCCTAGTTGTATCATTGCCTCTCATCATTCTGCATCCTGTTTATCTTTTCTGGGATTACTTCACATTGTGGAAATTCCCATTTGCTAAAAAGGAGAGTCTTCAGAAAGGTATAATGTTTTGACATTGCTCACTTGTTTCCTGTGTGTTTCGTCCTTCAAGTTCATGTTTTTATGTACTTTTGCTGCTTTAAATCTTGTTTCTAATTTGGGATTTAATATTTGGGGGAGAAATGAGAGATCTTTATGTGAATGGTGAAAGAATCTAACCCGTGTCTTAGCTCATTATGTCATTTGCTTCTCGATTCGCACTTAGCTTTGAGCTATTTTGACTTTGGATGTAATGTTCAGAAGTGGAATCTGGTAAGATGCTTCTGTGATTTGAGGTTTAATTTTTTCATCTTTTTCCCCTTACATGAAAGTCAGGTTGAAATGAAATGCCATCGATACTTTTTCACGTTCAATGATAGAAAAGCTCGTATTATTTTTCATTTGTGTATTTGTTGTCCGGGTGTCTTATTAATAAGAATGTGAATTCTTCTTTTCTTTCCTAATATCATGTAAAATTGCTTCAAACTTCGAAGAGAAAATGAGAAGCACGTCTGAAGGACTTGCCTGTTTAGATGTTTAAAAAGTTATTAGTGAAATTTCAGAAATTAAAAACAAAAAAGTAAAGAACAGCTATCTCAGAAGCCTGACTAGATCCACCATTCATAATTTGCCTGTGGCAGGATTCATATTACATTGTGGTGGTAGACAAGACAATATTTTGTCTCTTTGTCATATTACATGGTTGTTAAAGCAGTGTCTGGGCAGAACTGAACATTTCTCTCACGATTTTTATCTTCCTGTCCCTATCGCCGTTTTTACTTCGTTATCTATTTGTACCTAGATGTTTCATATTTGTTACTATATTCATTGTACACGAATAAATCATCAGTCTGGATATTCCTAATGCTGGTTCCTTGATGTTCCTGTTTTGTTTAGTGCCCATAATTCATGAAACCTACTACCCCTCTTCCCAAAATTCAATCTGTGTTAATAATAGTCCAGGTCAAATGTTGGGAGAAGCACCTAAGTTTATGGGGCTTTACAGCTGATGCTTCATTTTTGGGGTAAAGATAGTTATGGTATATGGAATTATGTCATCAAGTGATGGCATTCCAGGTGAATGTGGAATATTCTTAGTTTTTTCTTTAATATTTTTTCTTAATATTACTTCTACAAGTCACCAGTTTCTTTCTAAGGAAGAAAGAACAAATTGGTTCTTCAAATGCTTTTTTAATGAATTTTCAACAGAAGAGTTTTCATGGTTTTAAGGTGTCATATACTTAGCACCAAAAGTGAACAAATTTCTTCTTTTCAAGGAAAAATCATACAGGTTCGCTGAATGATCACTAGATACATAACTGATGTAATTTAAGGACTACATAATCTAAAGAAGCTTTCCTGGTAGTAAGTCCTTTTACAATCCACATTTTAGATATCAGGCATCATTAATGATCTTGGAGTTTCTGTGTTTTCCCTTTGACATTTAAGTTGATATTATTTCAGAAAGAATGTGAATGATGTCTTTAATCATGACGATTTATCAAGCAGTAGTAACTTGCTTAACATTTCTACATTGTTGTAATGGTTGGGTAAGATGTTGATAGAAATGTAAAATTTGTAGCCTACTTATATCATCTGACCAACATATATTGGGAACCATGATAAAAATGAAAATGTATATCCATGAATTACTCTATATTTTGCTCTATGTCCATTGCATCACATGCTGCACCTTAAACCACTGTTTCCTGTAGGTCTCTAAATGAAGCAATAAATTCTGCAGTTCTGTGTCACCAATGGTTTGGAATTCTTTTTCTCATGATAAGTGTTTATCGATCCTGATTGCATGTTGCTTCTTCTTGCGAAACCGGGTGGAGGAATTTATACTTTTTTGGGAAGTATGCATGATTGTTATGTAAAACTGTAGGTGAAACATTTTCTTCACTTGATGTCAGCATGATACTTATTTCTATTTTATGTGCCATATGACAACCCTCAGCAGGCTGAAACCAATACAAACAGTAAGCTTCAATAATGGGTTCCGGAGATTGGTTCAAGAATATTATCACTAAAAAGAAAGCAAAAGTTGGAAAATCCAAAAGAGTTAAGGTATGCATCATTGATTGCAAGATAGTGACTAATATATTACGAATGGAAATGCTAGTTTTAATTTGGATTTCTATGGAGCAGGAGTCAGAATCTGAAAAGCCAAATCGGGACAAAGAGGAGCAACAGCCCCAGAAAGAGTCTATGAAATTACCAAAAGGTGATCCGGCTAGGAAGCCAGTTGTGCTTACTGAGGATATTGCAGCAACTAGAATTCAGACAGCTTTTCGTGCATATATGGTATATTCTTTTCCTTGAAATCTAGTATTCGGATAGAAATCTAAATCTTGATTTAATTAAGAAGAATCATCAAGCATCTAAAAAATATGAGCCTTCTTGTTGTAATATTTATTCTTTATGTTGTACTTGCTCACTGGTGTTTGCACCCTGCAAATGCTTGGTTGATTAGTGATTATGTGCAGGAGCATTCTTTTGTTTTCAATACTATGCTACTATAGTATAATATAAGCTTTTTATGAAATATTCTAATCAGTAGCTACTGCTTCAATGTTATATTGAACCTTAATAGGATTATAACTAAAATTTGGATCATGTTTCTAACACTTAGCAGTTTGGACGAAAATGCTGAAGTGGAATTAGAGTTCCTGTGCATGTCAAAAATGTTCAAACCGGATATAAGGTGCTAATAATCCTCATCTCTTTCAATGGGTGCTGGGAATTCTGTCTAGTCTCAGCACAGGTTGACCTTTTGTCTGCCATCTTGTCTCTGGTCATTTTAATGGGAGTCATCCAGTAAAAGACAATTAGAGTAATGGAATGGCATAAAAAACATCAATTATAGGTTATCTTTCACCCTCTTATCCTTCATGTCCTTTGACATTTGAGAAATCCTATGGTATGGAATCAAAGTCCTATCAAAGTTTTAATCGGTTTATTATCTATTTGGTGTTGATTAATTAGTCTAATCGGTTTTCTATTTTTGGTGCTTGAAAAGGAGCAATACTTCACCATTCTTGAAATCATATCATGAAGCAAAGTTACTATTTCCTTCCTAATGTATCTAGGAAACAATATTGTTTCAGTCTCTCTTTATAGTTCCCATTTAAAACTAATTGTATGTGTTTACTTACCTGAAAAGGAACTTCGAGGTGAGATGAGTAATTTTCTTCTCTTGTAGGCAAAGAAGACTTTCCACTGTTTGAAAGGAATTACAAAGTTACAGGCTTTGATTCAAGGTCATTCTGGGAAAAGGCAAGCTTCATCAACTTTAAGCTATCTCCACTCATGGAGCAAAATACAGGCACAGATTAGATCTCGCAGAATCCATATGGTTACTGAAGGCCGCCTTAAGCAGAAGCAGCTGGAGAATCAGTTAAAGCTCGAGGCAAAGCTTTATGACTTAGAGGTAAGATGATTTATCCTCTGTGCATTATACTTTCTAAATTTTTCTTTCAGTTCCTGATTCTTTATTGCATTTAGTTGCATGGAATATGATAAAATGAAGTTGACCTTGTTTTTTGTCAGAGTTTATTATTGATAAAATTAGATTGTAGATTACGTGTATTTTTAAGAATTAACTAGCATGTGCACGGTGAAATTTTTCCAGTTGGAAAGAGAAGAGGATTCCTTGGCAGTTTGGTGTAAAAGTTTGACTAGATGAAATGGGCTGCCAAGTTTGACTGTGTAATCATCATCACCTTCTCTCTCCTCTGAAGAGTGCAGTACTGTAGTATAAATTGGCAAGAGGGGAGATGAAATTATGGGGCATCTTACTGAAATAAGTTGCAATTATGGGGAGAACATACTTTCATATCCTAGTTTGAGGGAGACACTAAAATGAGAAGAGCAAATGTGCTGTCCTAAAGCCTCAAATGTGAAGAGCAATGACTGGGGAAACAAATATGTCCTCATGCCAACTTCTATAGTTAAGCCATGCAAAGCTAAATATAATCTACACTAGTGAAACTGCTTCATTGCCTTTGATGTTCCTATAATTCATTCTTGTGTTATATGCATGCGTTGTAGTTTAATGTAATATATGGAGATTGGGTCTCTTTCAAACAGTAAAGTGTACCACAGGTGGAGTGGAATGGTGGTTCAGAAACTATGGATGAGGTTCTTGCAAGGATACATCAGAGAGAAGAAGCAGCAGTCAAGCGTGAGCGAGCTATGGCGTATGCTTTTTCACATCAAGTAAGCCAATCCTAAGAATTTCATTATTAACTTTGTAGCATTAATCAAACCCAAGATTTAAGCTAAGAACATACATTTTGCAGTGGAGGGCCAACAGTAACCCACACTTTGGAGGGGCCAACCAAGAACTAGGCAAAGCAAATTGGGGGTGGAGCTGGATGGATCGCTGGATTGCTGCTCGACCTTGGGAAAGTCGAGTTCCTGTTCATTCAAGTCCAAAGAAACCACTCAGTCTGCAGGCCAGCAAGACAGGGAAAAGTGTAAATAGCCCAAAAACAAAAACGCCAATTTCAGTTAAATCAAATTCTCTCAATGCAAAAGGTGCTATAAAAGCCCGAAAGTTGTCTTTTGAAACAGCTGAGAAAGTAGTTTCTCAAAAAGGAAGCAAGAAAGTTGGAGAGGCAGGAGCCAGAGACCCTTAGAATCAATTAGGAAAAATTGATCATTAATTCAACGCTGAAAAAGAAGTTTCTCAACCCTGCAGAGAAATTATAAAAGAGCCACTTTTGGATCAAGTGGTAATCACGAGGGTGTGTGCATGCATTGTTTGTGGTCAAATGAATTACTGAAGAAAATGAGGATGGCCTGCTCGTTTTCAACTTCCTGTTTTCCCTTTGCCTAAGCTTGTGGATATTTGCAGAATAAGTTATTACAGAATTTCCTGTAAATAGATGAACGTTTCTATAGGGTAGGCATTTGCTGTCTTGCAAGCAGTTGAAGTTCAATATTCTTTAGCTAGTTCCTTGAATTGGCAGGCGTGTTAATATTTCAGTATTTTCCTTTTTTGAGTCTTTCTGTAATCATATTCTCTTTAGGTAATCAATCATATATGAACTTGGTGTTTCACTTTTTCCAATCATTCAGCTTTTTCTGGAATTGCATCTGATGTTAACAGATCATCTACGTGTTAGATTTATGTCCGTTTTCATGCTTGTCTATTGCAAAGCTTTCTGAAACTTAAGAAAACATTTATTTATTTATTCATTTTCTAAAGTTCACTCCCTAAAGCACAAACAAATTAGTAGTACTAGTACTCCCAGTTGCAACTATCAGAAACTTTTCGTCCCTCATTACCTGTAAAGGTCCAGTATTCATCTCTGCAAGTTGCATAACAATGGATTTCTTGGTGTTAAAGCTCCCTGTTTGTTCCCTTTTCTATTTTGTATTTTTGGCTCTCATGACATGTGATTATATATATCCAACGTGTATCAAAATTCTATCTGACTGTGGAAATGAATATTTGAAAAATAGGGGAAAAAACCTTGCATATTACGTTTGACATTCATCTGATCCGCTTTCTTGTATAGTAGTAATGCATTTCAGAAGTTAATTTCAAGCATGCACAATCATAGACGGCGCTGAAAAGGAAAAATCAATAGCCACGTGACATGTGAAACTCATAAAAAAGACTGTTGAGAGAGGCAATTTAAAGACAGTAAGTTAATAATACCAATGCAGCCCGTGGATCTGTAAAGAGAAAATCAATGAATAAAAATTGCATGAGTATTGATAATGAAAGCCTTTTATCAAGCGCCTCTTTCTTGTGAGCTTGAAAGGAAAAATGCTACTTGGCATTATTGTTAATACTTAATACCTCGTCACTAGCTCTGACATATGCTTAAATGGAGTCAATTATTGCTTTTGTTCCCTACCTTTTTAGTCTTTGCTAATATAATCTAGCCACATTACATTTATATAATGTCACATGGATGCCAACAGTGGCTGGCTACAAAAGTCAGTAGGGTAACAAATCCTAAGCACCGTATCTCATGTCCAAATTCTTGAAACTCCTCTTCAGTCAGTGTCACAAAGAAACCTAAAATAATTCCAGAAGATGTGAAACTATGGAAAAGAATTCAATGAGACTTGACAGCTAAAAGCTAAACATTGAAATGCTTCTCCAATAACTTCATTTGACAATCAGAGCCACTCAACAAAAATCAGCAGTCATAGTTTAGGCTTTTTCTATATATGCTGCCTAAAATTACTGTTCACTTGTATAGATCCACATAAAAATGTCAGCTTCCATAGTGGAGATATTTTATGTGGGAACCTCCTTTTCATGACCAAAGGTACCACCACATGAAGGAAAATTTCTTTTTCTATTGCTATCAATAAGCAAAAGATTGCCTTCCAGATTAGTCAGCCCCAAAGTAACTACTACTTTTGATTGTATTTGTAATTCTTGTAATTTCTTTCCTTGGAATAATAAAAACCATGACCCCTTTAAGATTTAAGAACAAAAAAAAGAAAAAAGTAACTACTACATACCAAGGTTTAGACCCAAAAAGCCAAAAAATGACTAAATCCTGTGACATTTCTGCTTATTAACAAGATCCATTCAATTCCTCTAAAAAAAAAAAACAAGATCCATTCATAGAATTGATAGACCTCTTTCTTTGTGAGAAGCCATTGAATGCTGAGCTGAAACCTTCCTGAAATCTCAGTATACTTGATCATGTTATTGCTAAAATTGGCCTATACAATAATTAAGCAGAAGTTCGTTACGTATCAGCAACTATTTAGCTTCTCGTGTTCAAAGATTAGGTGCAAAAGTAATATCTCTTGGTTCCACAACCTTAACTAGCAGGCAATGGTTGCTGAACTTTCCGAATTTAAGTTGCTGGAGAAAGAAATTCCCCGGCAGAAAAATTTATGGCATTCATTAGAAGGTACAATTTGGATGTAAATTTCCCTTTCAGAAAAGCCTTTAATAGCCATGTACTGGATAAGGTAAGAGATGACAAATCACGATACAGAACACAAAATGCTTAATTTCTTAGCAGTTAAGGACTGTTGGAACTTTGAATGCAAAAGAGACTATGTTGAAATATCAGCTGATGAGCTTTCAATTTACTTGCCAAATTATTACAACAAACAGCTAGGAGATGTTCCTCTAAGAAAAGTAGTGTAACCAATACAGTCACCGGTAGAGAGAGCCAAATTTGACTCCTAGATGAATATGGACAATATTGAAATTGCATTTTTTGGTGTACAACCAATTTCGATAAAGGAAAGCAGAGATGCCAAACAATGATTTCTCTGCATCTAACATTTCATGAAAATTTCTATCAACATCCAAAACTTAGCTGAGGCAATGGGAGCAAGTAAAAGTACTAAAAAAACACCCAGAACAATAGTTATGCAAGACACTCATAAACAATTATATTGACGGTTCAGAAACAGGAAAATTTGCATACAATATCTACTCCTCAAATATTTTTGCTCTTCCATTCTCTTATCACGAACCTCCTGAAAAAATTATATAGCATGGAAATTCATGAGATATAGGAGAACGGGGAAGGAAATGAATTTTCAAAAAGATTTCATATGGTTGTGGGAAAATACCGTGCATGGAGATGATTAGTAGAGCTAGCTTTGAAAATGCAGAATAGATGTTCCTGAGGATGGCTTACTAGAAATTTGATTCTGTTCCTCATCAGCTTGAAGTCTAGTTGCAGCAGAAAGTTCTAATAGCCCATCATTAGAATATCTGAAGCAGGCATAATTTAAATTGGGAAGTTGATCATTCAATTGAGCTTGGAATGAAGGAGTAAAACTGGACTGAAGGGGTTCCCTATGATAAGGCAGTTGTTGTTGTGGGTACGGAAAATGAAGTGGCAGAGCGGGGTACAAAGACCCCTCGCCACCTTTGGCGTTACTGGAATTGGAATTAGCATTCCAAGTGACAATTCTTTGATTGCTTTCGGCATGTAATAGAGTTGAAGGAGGGAGGAGGCCTTGTTGTCCACCACCAAAAAGAAATGGCAAATCTTGGAAAGAAAAACAAAGCCCTTGTGCTTGATTTCTGTTCCCCTGTGAATGGATATTATTAAACTGACCAGTAGAAGAGGGCGGTGCCACACCATTGAGCATGGAGAAAAAACTGTAATTGCTGTTGGAGATGCCATTCATATATTCTTGGCCCTGTACTTCACATACAGATTTTGAACTGCCATGGTGATTTTCCTGCTGATGAAAGCCACTTTCAGGTAGATGATTACTTGATTGCATCAAAATTGTGGAATTAAGTTGAGGAACAGGGCTAGAATCATCAAGGGCATCAATGGCATATTTGGCCTCCTTCATCAACCAATCAATGGCTTTGCTAGGACGGTCATATCCAAGCCTGTCTTGGACATCATAAAATTGAATGGCAGTGTTTGGTGATAGTCTAAGTCGTCGGTCTCTTGGACCCCTAGCAGTGCACACTTTACTGTGCCGGTCCTTTCTTCCCGTAGATCGAACAATGCGGCCCCCATGCACTTCTACTACGTCCCCTTTAGCCTTCTTCAATTTTAGTTTTGAAGATGCTTGATTGGAATTTAATTTCATTCTCTCTTCACGCTTTGTAGTAGCCAATGCTGCAACGGAAGTAATCAGCTGGTGAGGCCATTTTTCTGGGCAGCTGTCTATTGCTTTTCCACAGTTTTTCTCTGGCTGCAATTGGTGATGGTGGTTATAGCCATAGAATTCTTGCACGCTTTCTTGAGATAAGTGAGCTTCATTTTCATTATTATCATCTTCATCTTCTTCTTCCGATAGATCTTCATCCGACAGATGAATTTGATATTTTTGAGGATCCAGATTTGAAGAAATTTCTGGTTCTCCTCTCCCAATAAGCTTCTGTTGCTTTCTGTCCAAGATCTTTTAACTGGAGGTGGCTTTGGCTTGGAACTTGGAAGTGCCTTTGCCTAGAGGTATGTGTACCTGTCTCCAATTGGGCCCGCAAGTGGATTTCATAAGTCAAATTCAGGACTTTGTTTATTTTAAACTGATTTTTAGTACGAGATGGAATGGGATGAAATTTGGTGTTTGTACGATGATAGAAGCGAAATTGGAAAGAAAGATAATTGGAAAATTGTCACATTCACAATTTGTATTTTTTTTTTAAACTTTGATTATTATATTTTGAATTTTATCGTACTATTATTATTTTTATTTTTAAAATTTTGATAATATATTTTTTATTTAAAATTTTATAATATAAGTATTTTTTATTTTTTCATATATCATTTCGATCATTTTTTTTAACAATTCACATTTTTATCAAATAATGTATATCATTTTCATGAATAAAATTAATCATTTATTAATTATACCTATTTTTTTTATTCAAATTGAAATTTGTTGACGTTAGTAAAAAAAATGATTTGACTTATCAAACTTAAAAAAATATTATAAAATTCAAAATAAAGATATATTATCAAAATTGAAAAAGTAAAAAAATACTTATAGTGTAAAATTTAAAACAAAATATATATTATAATGTGTTTATAATGTGTTTTACCTTCTTTACATCATAGACTTTTAATCCATTTGTGTACTTGTGTTTTCTGTCCCTAATCTCTATAGCGAAATTTCTCGATTAACAAACAAGAAAAGAAAATATTTTTAGTAGAAACTATAAAGATGAAGACGTTTTTCAGTACCCAGCTTTGCAAAACCAGCAATCATCTGCTGACAAGCAAACAAAGAAAGACCTGTATAAAGATGGCAATAACATTGATTTCCATTTATGCAAGAAATCAATAAACAATAGTTATGCTAATTAGGCTTACTTGAAGAAGCAAAAGCCAGAGTCCAGGACAACTTATAACCATAAAATTTGCAAGAATAGAACTACCTTTTCAAAGAAAATTTATTTTACCTCCCAACCCTCTTTTAAACCAAACACTATGTTAGGAATAAAGGGTTATATTATTTTTTACAGCAATTCATACACTAACATAAGATCATTATATATTTATATTTTTATCGTTCTCATAACATATATACAATTATCATTTATTTATAATTCTTGTGAAGAAAGGAGTAATAATTAGTTGATGATGATGGTACATGCATGTTGAGCTTGGGTAATGGTGGAAATAGTTGAAGGTACTTTTGTCACAGTCTCACGGATAGAGAGGTACAAGGAGGTGAATGAGATTCAGAGAAGTACACCATAAACTAGGTGCAAAATTAAGCACTGCATTCTGCATTTGGCCCTGCACTCTGTACCAAACAAGAAAAGGCGCCATCTTATATCTCCTGTTAAGTTTCAAGCTTAACTTTTTTTTTCTCCAGGACATCTGTTTGCATTAGTACAAAGTCTTGGGTTTTCAGTTACTTTGAGCTGGCCATAGAAACCCTGGTCACATCTCCAATTCACTGATTGAGAAGCACTGTAGTCCTCCTCTTACTGTAACCAATTACACCAAAGGACGGTGACCCCAATGGTTGGTATATATAATTGTCTGGGGAGGAGTTTTGCATGTCCCACATGTCCAACATTGTTCCTTTCGAAAAGAAAAAAAAAATTCATCTTTTCTTTCCCTTTTTGAGAAATATCTTAGTTTCTATTGATTCGGCCATTGAGGCTTTTAGCCACTGAAAAAGAGTAGAATCTTAGCTAATTGAAACGTAAACTTAGTTGAGGTTACATTATGTTTTTTTGATATATTGATATAAGTTTTTTAATGAAACTTTACGATATCATCGGACAATATTCAATTTCAAATATTAAAAATTATAAATATTTATTTTGAGACAAAAATAGTATTAAATTTCAAAACAACATTTTTCAATACTAGAAATTGAGACACAGGCTCTAACTATTTTACCTCCAAGAACATCTAACGTACTGTGTCTCACAAGAAGTGCAATCTTTATCTAGTTTTGAAACATAAGCTTACCTCTAGTTATTACTGACCAAACAAAAACAAGATTGGAACTAATATATAGGTTGTTAGTAAACTTGGAGTGGTATTGAAGATCACATGCTTGTCCACTATTCCAGCCATGGCCTGTAAAGAAGGGGGCTGTAGAGGAGAGTGTACATTCTTTAGATGGCATAGATGGGACCCTCCTAGGCTCAAGGAACAAGGGGTAGTTGCATGCGTGCATGTGCATGGTAAAAATTTCTCTAACATTATTAAATTCTAATTCCACGGTAGGTTTTCCTTCTTTTTTGTTATTCCTGCGGAGGTGGGTGAATGAGCTTTATTATATGTATACTTTCACTTTCTTCGCTTTTCACTTTGTCATGGATTCAGAAGTTTATACTATGCAAACATACAACGCATTTTGGTAAATCCATCCACACTTTTTTTTTCATTTTTTCCATCAATTGGTGTGACAATTCAATTGAAGTAGAGACAATTATAAAAGCTATAGCCAACATGTGGCCAAGAACATGAGAAAGTGAAATTAGAAAGCTACTCACGATAATATAATTTATTTATTTAATTTATATAAAAAATAAATAAATTATAACTATATGAACCCTAGAGCATTCACACATGGCGATTTATCATTATATCCCAAATACAAAACAGAGTTTGTTTGGCAGCGCCTTTTTTATTAATATTGGAGTCAAACTAATGGATGCAATTGTGCATTATGGCATTTTCTTCACTTCTGATTTTAAGTTTGAAAAAGATAGAAAGGCTCGCTGTGTCGCAGAAGAAACCCTGGAATTGCTCTTAGAAAAAGAAGAAAAAAAAAACAGAAAGAAAAGACTTATTGATGTGGTTAAAAATAAAATATTATATTAAAATTTAAAATAGTTTCTTTTTCTAAAATCACTTTTCCCACGGCTTAAAAAATTCCACAATGTAGAAAATAATAATATGTTACCATTAATGTGTAATAATAAATTATATCATATGCATTACATAATATATACTCCATTATTTGAATATTCATATTTCTATTTTAGTTTATTCGAATTTAAATGTTCATTTTACTTAAATAAATATATTTTTTATCAAAAAATCTATTAATAACCTCATTATTAAGAATTTTATATTTTACTAACTTATAGTTTCACCATTCACAATTTTAATGTAAGAGATTTGCATTTCATTAACTTATGAATCTACATTCCTTTATATTAATATCAATGATAATTTGATAAGTTAATTAAAGTAAAAAATTTACTTAATTTTTAAGTTAAAGTAAAAAATGAATATTTAATTTCGAATGAAATAAGTATAATTTTTTTAAACACAGTAATTAAAAAATCAGATCACACAACAATTCGAATTGGATGATTGGTTTTGATTAAATATTTAAACACTCATTTATGATAAGAAAAAAGAAAAGGACAAATAAAAAAGGAAAAGGACAGAACAGACATTTTAGACGATGAAGATGGAACATAAGAAGCAAAAGCAATGATTATGAACTGGAATCGAGATGAAGATGATATATGCATGTCACTACTAGCAGTCTAAGTAAATGTAAAATGGGCCCTTTTACGTGGAGGGGCATGTGGGCGGAGCCCACTTGCTATCATTCGTCTTTACTCTTTAGTCGTTTCCCTGGATTGGGCCTACTCATGTGTTCTTCTTCTCAGATTGTGCAAAGGACCAGACCAACTATAACAAAATGGCAATTTCCCCCATCGCCTACTGACATTGCCCCCCACAAGTTTGGCCGTTTCGCAGTTTTGCCCCGTTCCTCTAGGCGTTTTCTGAAAATTGACAATTCAATTATAATTCCACCCAAAAGATCAATTTTAATTGAGATTTTTTCAATTACGGAGAAGTTACTGTATTTTTCATATTATTAATATAATGTATAACGAAAGCCTTATATATATTGGCTATGGTTCTTTAGTTATATATGAAATTTTATAGAGAGAATGCATTTATTTTATGAGAATCGACATTTATTTTTTAACATTTAAAATAAAAAATATGAAAATTTAATTTTTAATGAAAAATTATAAAGAAATAAAAAAATATGAATCAAATTTATAAGGTTATAATTCTTTTGAGGATTAAAAATCATTTTTAATCAAGTGAATTACCACATCTCCCGGCCTTTTTTCTCCTCCTAACCTATTTTGACATGTCTATAGTTTCTGAGTACAAAACTTAGGTGAATTTTGTGTGAATTAAAACTAGAGCCACCCTAGAGAAAGGAGGCCATGCTCTATTTCCATCCCCATCCCCAACTCAAGATTAATATTTACTTCTTTGCTAAAAATTGAAGGCTTATTTTTTATAATAATTTATTAGAGTCTTTAATTAAGAAAGTTACTATATTATTCTTATTATTATAATTAGCGATGATCATATAAATTAATAAATTTGACTATTACTATAATTCTTACCAACTTTGAACTTTCACAAAAACAATATATGAAGGATGCTTAAGTACAAGTTTAAATTTATTTAGTTTTTTAACTGAACTTTGCAAAGAGATTATAAGGTTGGTAATGTTTTTTTGAGGATGTTATTCTCTAGAAAAATAATAGAGGCCCTCGCTTCAATCTTTGTTCTTCTTAACTTTCTTTCTTTTTTTAAAGGGTAAAAAGTGTCAAATGCATTCAAATTTTCATATATCTTGATTTTAGCAATGATACTTTTTTCTTATCAATTCATACACTTAAATTTTTTCAAATTATAAAAACATGCACTTTTGTTTACTGTTATGTTCACAGAACACTTCTTTTAGGGGTATTTTCATTATTTTATGGACACCAATCTAAAAGGAAAAAAAGTCCACTTTATTTTCTTCCCTCTTCTACCTGTCATATTTTCAGAAGAATTTACTTTATCTAGCTGCCTTATCTATTTATTTAGAATTTGTCTTTAGATAAATAAACACTTAACACATCCTTGAAGAAATCTTCTTCCATAGTCCATTGAATGTGAAGGGAACAAAAAATCGTGAGTCCAATGTGGAGGGATCAATCTATCTATTGCTGAATGCCCAGTTTTTTCCTCTTACATGAAACACCACTACTCTTGGTCGCATTCTTGATTTCTCTATCTCAAACCCAATTCAATTTCAAATTTTTACAAGAAAATTAACCTACATTTGATGCCCCGAAAATCGCTACAATATGATAATACTACTTAATGATGCGTGACAGGCTTACAAAGTGAGCCAACAGTGGAAAACTTCAATTAGCAGAGTGTTTATTGACGATGAAACAAATCAAATTTCAGCTTCGCACTCAAACGGGTCGAAGCGGCGGGCTCTTCTTGGAGGACTAAAATTGCTAGTCTTATTAGTATGTCCACTTTGTTCTATGTGCCTACCTTGTGGAAATGAAGGAGAAGGAAAAAACAAAATATGATGGGTAGAAGAGTGAAGAAGATAAAGTGGTTTTTTTTTTGCGTTTTAGGTTGATGTTAAAAAAATGATGAAAATACCTATAAAAAAAGTGCTTTTATAATTTGATAAAGTTTGATGTATGAATTAATAAGAAAAATATTCGAATGTTAAAATCAAAATATATTAAAAGTTTGAGTGCATCTAGCACTATTTAACCTTCATTAAACTATACCTTCTTATATCAAGGGAGATGCTCAATTCTTCCTAGTGTAAAATTCTTCAAATTAATGATCCAATCTCTATGCCCCCCTTTCTCACAAATTTTGCATTGTAACTGAAAACCTTGTCAAGTTTGTTAAAACATTTTTCATGTCAATTTAGTCACAAGTGTCAATACATTTGTCCTATATGTTCACGCTTAAATGGAGAACATTAGTCTATATTAATTACCCTCGAAAAAAAGAAAAAAACAATAATATATTTGTAGTATTGATTTAAAATATATATATATATAGATATATTTGTAGTATCGATTTTAAAAAAGAAGCTACTTCTTAGCCATCATATTTCTCCCTTTCTTGTCTCCTCTTGGTAGTGCTTTCTTCTCGAAATCCTTATTATAAGTGTTAGCAGTGCTTGTATGAAGTTAGATCGACATGATATGGCCTTCAGTAGCAATTCCTTGTCAAATGCAAATGATTAAAATGATGGGATACAGAAGATATTCTGAGAAGAGTTGTCTAGGTTGGCATTGAAAGAACAAAATGTTCTCTTTTGGCGCAGATGAAAAAATGTCCAAAGCAGTTGTCCTCTAGTTTTTGTCAAAATGTCCAAAACTTCAACTATTATCTATTTGATTATCCCCGGTCTCCCCATGATTTGATCATTGCTGGTACATCATGTTAGAATATGATCTTCATGACCGTTGACATCCATTAATATAATCCGCATTTCAATTATAAAAAATTGTAATTAGGATGTTATAATCAAATTTGTAATTCCTAAATTAATGAACACTATTAACTAAAGTGTAACTCCTTTTTATTAAATTAATTTAGAATATGGAGGTCAGTTACATGAGTTTTATATGTTATAAGAGTTACAAGAAGAAAAATTAAAGATCTCTTACTAAATTACCTATGATAGAAAATGACATATTATTGTCTATAAATAGGATCATTGGTCTCTCTTTTCACTCAATCAAGTTGTGTGTTATCCCATCATTATACAAAAACATATAAGAGAGATAGGAGATGGAAGATCAAGAATCATAATTGTTCATCATGTCTCAAGGTACAATGTATACATTATATTTTATATTATAAATGTTTGAGCATAACTAATGATCTTTTTATTTTCTAATACATCCTTCATAAAGTTGAAGAACTTGGAGATACCCAAGTTATTTGGAAGCGTCTTCTTATAGTTAAAGAGTTAAATTCAATCATTTTTTAACACGTTAAACTTTTAAAACAAATAAAAATTTAACACGAAGGTTCTATATCTAAACAACTGTTTTAGTCTATTTATATAGTTATTATTCATGTGTGTGTATTTGACCTATACATGAAAGATGTGTAAAAGAATTAATCCATTTTTATTAACTTAAGTGTTTAGAGAATGTAGAAATTTAACGTGCTAATTCGGCTAGGAATCTTGTTTCTTTTAAATATGTTGGACCTAAGATAAAATATGGTTTTTAGGGATGTTCCAAAATTATCTTCGATCTCTCTGAGGAGTGAATACGTACTGAGAAATGCTTGTATTGGATCCACCTATGTTGAATTGTCTTGTCAGAATCTTTCACTTTCCGGGATCATTTACAGGATTTGCTAACGTTAGATAACTAGAATTCAGATTCAAGAAATACACTGAGCCAAGCTTCAGTTGCCTAAGTTTATTTGTACACGCATCTCCTCGTCCAAAGGTTGGTATGAATCAATTCTAGAAACATTGATTTCACTTAATTTTATGGTCAAGGAATGTAATTCTGATTTCAGACAAAAGGGAGAAGAACAACTATACCTTATGATTTCCGAATCCCATAATCCTCTGGTTTCACATTTGATCGATGTATATAGCACTCTCACTTCATGAGATGATCACTGTCAATAGTTTTGCCAGACAATAGGTACCAACGTTAGCAGTCAAATCTATCTCCAAGGACTAAATTGGTGATTCTTTAGTCCAATATTATTTCCTACAACTGCAAGGCATCAGAACATAAAACATTTAAGTTTGATTTTTTTTTTTGACTGGATGTTTTTCCCTAATGATTTCTTGATAAAAATCCATTATTTTACATATTTCCTGATGAATTTACTTTCTATTCTTGATATAAATATCTCTTGCCTTTTGTTACTTTCCTTTTGGTTCTTTGCTGTTGAATTCCTTTTGATTAGACATGTTATGAAAATATTTACTACTAGTTTGGGTTGATCAACATCTTTTCCTTTCATTCTAAAAAAGAAGTATAGAAGGAAAAAAAAATGATTGAGATATTTTTAAAAAAAACATTTTTGAGAATTTTGCAAGACAATAAATATACTCATGAAAAAAAATCTATATTTTCCAGTTTAAAGGGTCAAAGTGGTATCTCATGTAAGAAAGGGGATATTTTTAAAAATATTTTTTATAAAAAGAAAGTCCTGATGGGTCATACTGTTATTAGCATAAGTTCTTGAAGGGGGGATGGGGGGGGGGGGGTTTAAATTAGGATAAAATTATCAACCAAATAATAAAGCATTATATTCATTATATCAACCAAATAATACTCTTAATGATAATTGAAACATTTCAAAATAAAATTTATACACTCAATCAAAATTAAATCTTAACAAAATTCATTATATTCTAAAATTTCATTTTAAAGCAAATTATGAATAGAGATTGTGTACTTCCTTGATGATCATTGGATTCATTACAAGAAATGAACTCCAGTATGGCCCCTGCACTCCGTTTAAGAATAGCAACCAAATTTATTTCATAGTTCACATGCGTTCAGTACTAAGGCGGGTATCGATTTCTGTTTCATCAATTGTCTTTTCATCACTCCCTCCAAATCCTCTCTACAAAATTGTCATGGATTCGTCGAGGGAATCAGGGACAACCAAGTTCTGTGGTGGTTCTCAGAGGCTAATGGCCCTAGCCCAACAGTTGCGCTTGTACAAACCACCTCCAACAATAGATGATGATGATGAAACTGAAAATGAGGAACAACGGCTTCAAGAAACTGCTGGAAAAGTTGTATCCCAATTGGGTTTTGTGGAATCTGTGACCCCAGTTGCTCATCAGGCGGAAAGGTTCAGACCCAAGAGGGCCGCTGTTTTGATCTGTCTCTTTGAAGGGGATGCTGGAGAGTATCGTGTGATCCTCACTAAAAGATCTTCGAAGCTTTCAACTCATTCTGGTTAGCGAGTTCAATGGTCTTCTAATTACTGATTATTTTGTGCTTTTGTGAGTGATGATACTATCGGGGTTTTGGATGACTGCATTGATTAATTGACGTTTTTGGGAGAACTCTGCAACAAGCAGTGTAGACTAATTGATGTCTTTTGTGAAAATGATGGTCTGATGGTTTCTAGCCATAGGGCACTGCTTTGCGCCTTTTGAAGTTTCCATAGTAATAGAGGTTAATTTATGTGGATAATTTTGTTTCAGGTTCATGTCAGACATCAAAATTAGGAATTAACATTGACGGGAAGAATTAGATACCCTCGTTAAACTTTTGTAATAGTAATATAATGCACGGTTTAATAGATGAAATCAGCTGTGTGACAGTTTGCCCAATTGGGGGCGGGGATGGGGGAAACAACGAGGTTTAAATTATCACATTCACTTTCCATCAAAGATTTCCAATTTACCATGGAATCGAAGACGAGATGTTTCATGGACATTGATTCATTAATTCGTTGAGAATATAGTGCAAGTAAGTTTTTTTGTTGCTACTGACATACACACGATAGAAGAACTTGCTTGGAAAATCATGAAATGTGGATATGCCCAAGGATTTTTTTGCTACTGATATTGTCTTATTTGCCTAGAACCTTTAGCCCACCATTTTGCCACCATCCAGAATATGTTGTTGAGCTTTAAAACTTTAGCGCTTCAATTTCAAAACTTTACCAAACTAGTGCAGCTCTCTACTGAGTGCATTGTTGGGTTTTTATGCCAATACAGACAGATGAAAGCCATTGCCCTGCTAAAATTCTAATAACTCTGTTTTTAGTTGATAAAAATATAAGTGATTGGGCTGCTAATTAGTCTTTTTTTGGGCCTCTTTGATGATTAGAAGCATGTATCCTTTTGTATGCTGCTGATTCTATTGTCCTTATGAATGCTCATTTTGTGTATACCTAAGCTCTTTTGGTGTGTACAAGTTGAAGATTCAAGCAAAAGTCTTTCTGGACTAAATTATTCAATGAAATGCTATCCTCGCTATCTTTTTCATGCTTATCAGTCATCTTGTTAGTTGAGCTCATGGCATCTTAGGTTACTCTTTCATCTCTGTTTGATATGGTTTAGTGAAGCATGTTCATTTTTGGGTCTCTTGTTTTCAGATTTTTCTTCTTGTGTTTTCTATATTAGGAGATATGTATGTCTGCTGTAGGTGAAGTTGCCTTGCCTGGAGGGAAGGCGGAGGAGACAGATGCAAATGATGCTGAGACTGCAACTCGAGAGGCAAAAGAGGAAATAGGTTTGGATCCTTCAATTGTGAATGTTGTGACTTGCCTTGAGCCATTCTTATCCAAGGTGTGTATGGATAATCATCTCCAAAGTTGCAGCTTGAACCAGTTTGCAGTTGGATCTGAAAACATTATAACGAGGAATAACCATCAAAATGAAAATTTAAGGCATAATTTCAAGATTATTGAACAAATATAGAGGCTGCGGCTTTCAAAGGGGCTTAATAGTTTTGGAGCAAACAAAAGATTAACGATCCTATGAAATATGAAAGGCATAATTATCTTCCTATCACATAAATAAGGACCACCTGTAAACTGAGTGAGAGGTTAATTTGCTATAAGTCTTAAAGGGTATTGATTTTCTTCTTACTTTCCTACTTGATTATATTCTGTTCTCGAGTCTTTTCACTCTTATCTACTCCTTCGTGGAGGTCCTCAAATGGTAACTAGGTTACTTCTTGACATTTTATGACCCACAGCAACAATGACTTCTGACTCTGTTAGATTCAAAGAATACACCTCCATGCGCCCTTTCCAACCCAAAGTAACTCTTGCATAAAAGAATAAATGATGACAGGCATACTAACACAAGAACACATGTCATGGAAAAAATGTCTGCAGTAAGATTAGAACATTATGATCAATAATAAACATGTGTACTAGAAAAATTTCAGGAAAAAAAAGACACGAACTTCTAATTAGTAAATTCGGTGAATGTAAGCTAAAGCTGAGAGCCTTTGTGGTAGTCTATCTTCTTTGTCCACTTTTTTCTTTTGCTGCACGAAAATCAATACTGCGTTGCTATTAAAAGAATAGAGGTATTGCCCCTTGCTATCCTCTTTCCTCAAGAGTTTGCAAGTATTTTGTAATAAAGGTATGGATGAGAAGTGCAGATATCTGTTCAGCACATCTAGGTGTGGAGCTCAAGCTTTCTCATGTTCATGTTTCCTACCTCTTTCTTAACTTGCATACTAAGCTCATCATACCAACTCCTGTGATTTGTGTTGTTGAACTGCTCTATTTTTCACTTCTCTTTCCCATACAGTGGAAATAAATTTTGGATGTGGAACTCAAGATCACTATAAACCTTCAATTCTACCCTTAAAATTGGCTTAACAAATAAACAGACATTCTTTATCCAATATTTGAAATCTTGAACGTCACCTCTCCTAGTCTTTTGAAAAAAAAAAAAAATGCTTTAGCTCATACCAAGGTTCTATTGGAGTAGAAGTGACATGCTTATGTTCTATTTATTTTACTTCTGTAATTATGATTATGTTTTATCCAGCTTCGATAAATACACTCCCTACATTTTGGTTTCTCTGACATAATTCTTTATTTTGTGCAGCACCTTCTTAGAGTAATTCCAGTTATTGGTCTAGTCTCCAATATAAAGGAATTCAATCCAGCACCTAATGATGCTGAAGTTGAATCAGTTTTTGATGCTCCCTTAGAGATGTTTCTCAAGGTTTTCTACTGTAGCTCTTGCATGGCATAGTAAATATCTTGTCAATATATTTCTTATTATTTTTATTTTCTTTTAGGTATATTTCTATGCACACCCTAGGGTAAAAGTAAATATGTTTCTGTGTGTATATGTACATATATGTGTGTTTACCCGTCTACATTTATCTGCTCCTCTAGCTCTTGGGAACTAAATTTGGTATTTCTTATTTAGGACGAGAATAGAAGATCAGAAGAGAGGGAATGGATGGGAGACAAGTACCTCATCCATTTTTTCGACTATGAAATGGATGGTAAGAAGTATCTGATATGGGGTCTTACAGCTGGGATTTTAATTAGAGCGGCATCAGTAGTTTACCAAAGACCACCTGCTTTCTTGGAACAAAATCCCAAATTCAAGGTTCCCAGGATTGTGGACAGAGACACCATAATGCCTTAGAGATTATGCCAAAAAATTACTTCATTGTATTCATATTTATGACCTCTGTTGAATACATTGAACGATGAAAATAATCTATTATACCTTTGTCTTAGAACAGATGATGCCTTATCATTTTTTTCCCTGTAAACTTCATACTATCACAGAAATCTTAATTGTTGTACTTACTAGTCACAAACAGTTGCCTTCAGGATAATTCATTGCTGCAGGAACTGATGTGTACTCTCTTTATTTATTTTTAATTTATTGGTTGAAATTATTGAAGTACGGACTTTCTCTGGGAATTCTTTAGCTGTCTGGTGAATTACTTATCCATCCCTTTTTACTGTTTGTACAAGTCTCATTTTCATGTGCAACCTGAAAAAAATTCTCCTCTCCTGGTCTTGGATATCTGAAACATCGGATATTTTAGTTTCTGCTGGTTAAGCTTGAATCTGCTGAAGATTTCAGATTTGTTTGAAGAGGCTCTAATGTAACACTTTTTAAAAATTTCTCAAACCAACAAAAAGGAAAAAAGAAAGCAAAGGAGAGAGTAATAAAGGGCTGAGCGCAGAGTATTTGCAAAGAGAATTTTTTACTCTTAGATATATATAATGTTTAATCGTGCTTACCGCAAGATATATGACCAACTACCAAGTGGTAAATTTGGACCCCCTTAGATTTCCCCAACTACCAACTTAAGAGGTCACCGACAACCAATGAACGCTGTATCTCAAATTGCATAACGTTATATAGTTATATTCTACTGCTTTCTCTCCCTCTCTCTCCTCCTTATGGATGCCACTAAGTTTGAAAAATCCCGGAAACTCAAGAACTTAGCTGAATATCTCCGCCTTAACAGTAGTCCAATTGAAGACCTCAGAATTTCTAACCACGAAACTCAGGTGGTTCCTCAAGAGGTGAAATTAACTTCGGAGGGATCGAAGAGCCCCACTGCCGATCAATCTGAAAATATCAAATCCAGTAGAGCTGCAGTGTTGATCTGCCTCTTTGAAGGCAAAGAAGGAGATATTCGGGTAATTCTCACTAAACGATCTTCAAAACTATCGTCCCATTCCGGTAAGAATATCCTAGTGCTCTCTTTGATTGTTTGATTTTGAAGACAGAGAAATGAAGAACATCAACTGGGAACTTTTATCATGTGGTTTTGTAGGTGAAGTTGCATTGCCAGGAGGAAAAGTCGAAGAAGGTGATGCCAATTATGTGGAGACAGCATTAAGGGAGGCCAAAGAGGAGATAGGCTTGGACCCTTCACTTGTAAATGTTGTAACTTTTCTTGAGCCCTTTGTGACCAAGGTAATGAAGGACCAGAGATTGGATTTTCCCATTGAATTCCTTCAGATGTTATTTAGTATATGGTCTTTTATAAAGTTTACTCACTTATGTCTAGAGAGTAGTACTCATACTGGCATACGGTGCATTTCTCTGATAGATTGATTCACACATCCCTATGGCAAAATACTTTTGAAATGAGGTGAAAGAAAAACTGAATTCAAAAGTAGGTGGTCATTTCCTGGTTTTGTTTATGTTTTAAAATTGTTTCTGGGACAGAAATTAATTGACTTTGCAAAGTAGACTGACTTACTGAGAAGCTCTTGAGCAAGAAAGCCTAAGGAATATCTTCTGTACAGTATCGTTTTGTGAATCTCTGAACATCACATATTTTTAGCAAAGTACTAGGACAGAAACTAATTATACATTTATTCCTCGTATTGATCCTACCCTCGACTCTTCGAAGCACCTTAAAAAATTCTATACTGATTTTGCCATTTGAATCACAATCAGCTCACTCTAGACTCTAGAGTTTCACATTTGCCTTCTCAATGCAGATGGGTGTATCTGTAGTTCCTGTCATTGGTATTCTGCAAAATAAAGCAGCATTTAATCCAGTTGCAAATGCTGCAGAAGTGGAAGCAATTTTTGATGCTCCCTTGGAAATGTTTCTCAAGGTTGATTCAGCTCTAAATTCTGCATCTACATAGAAATGCATCTGTGATTGCTCTTATCAATTGTTTGTTATTCCATGTTGATTCAGGATGAAAATCGGAGAGACATGGAGCTAGAATGGATGGGACAGAAATACCTTCTCCATTTCTTTGACCATGAAGCAGAAAATCAGAAGTTTGTTATATGGGCTTTAACTGCTGGGATTTTAATTAAAGCTGCATCACTGGTGTACAAGCGTCCACCAGCCTTTGAAGAGCGAAGGCCAAATTTCTGGAAAAGAAGTGACCTATGAAAATGTTACTGCTACTATTTAATAGCTATTCTTTTGTAATATGTTTTTTTCTTAGTATGAAGCCTTGAGCTAAGAAAAACAGAATAAATTTTTCCAGCGTTAGTTTCCCCCCACCCCTTCTCTCCCTGGTTTATTCCAGCCTAGGACTAAATTTGCTTTGCCTTGATTTGTGTCCCCAAATCCCAGTATCCTACATTCTGTCTTCAATGTGAAGGGAAAAACTGCAGGACAAGATTGACTTGAACACTTGTTCTGTTTGAGGATCTGGGGATGCTGAACATGATGTTGCCATGGAAACATTTGTTGGCTCCCATATTTGCAGTCTGTAAGGAACTTGGTTTTCCAGATTCAGATACTAGAAATAAAAGAAATCTGGAAATTTCTTTGTTGAGTCATTCCTTTAGTACTGAAACCACATGAACATGGTAACTCGTGATTATGAACCTGGGGAAGGCAAAATGGAAGGGGCATACGGACAGACAACATTTCCATTTGGACTACCAATTTTGAGTGCTTATGAAATTCTAAATAAAACACATATTTAGATACAAAAATATAATGTTTATATTTATACTTTCACAAGATTAACTGACAAAAGAAAATAGTCCATTTGCTAATTTAGAGTCTAAAAAAATAGTCACTAGTTGTTAGTATCCAAAAAGTAATTTTATTTTCTTTGTGAAAAGAAAAGTAAATAATTATCCATAAATAATTTTTCCTTTGGTCTTTTTTTAAAAAATGAGTGATATTCTCGACAAATATCCTTTATTTAAGAAAAAAAATTTAATCTTCCTCAATAAAATAAGGGATTTAAAAGAACCGAAGAAGAAAAACCGAGAATCGGTGTGGTTCATTGGCCATTGTTTGGACATGACTCATTCGCTTAACGCGGCTCTTCCCGGAACGTTCTATATAAGCCCTTGCAACTCAAACGTCCCAACCGCTACATTTCTCTCTCAGCTTTGTGGACAAAGAGGTTCGAAGAAGAAGAAGGCATTGGCTGAACTCTCTACCACAACAGCGAATCAAGGTCTAACTCTCTAACAGATAAAGGAACTCGCGTTAGAGGCACTACAAATACACATTTTCTGTATGTTCCATGCATATTGCTGTGGATATCTGCTAATTTTGATCATAAATTGGTTAAATTCTTCGAAATATGAGGGTTATAAACCTCTCTATCTGTAGGTTTATCATCATTACGGAAGGGTCTTATGGCATATTTAGGAATTGCGTCAATTACTATTCAGCCAATGCTTTAAATTCACGTTAACAGTAATATCTATGATACTTGAATTTTTATTTTCATTTTAATGAGGGGGAAAATTGAAGAATTCGGTGATTATTTCCTTTTTTCCCAGTATTTCTTCTCTCTCTCTCTCTCTCTCTCTAAGATGTAATTTCTGTGAGTCATCAATATTTATTCGATCCTTTCCTTAGATTTTGCTGCCATTTTACAGCTACTGTGAACTTTCGCTTCCTGCCAGCTAAGATTTAAACCACGACATTTGAAAATTTTAATGAAGAATTTCAAATTTTGAGCACTGCATCAGTTCCATTGAATGCACAGTTTTGGTACTGTGTAATAGGCATTCAGTAAATATATTATTATTTTATAACTAATTTATTGTTGAATTTCCGTTTTAAGAATATCGTTGAACTGCTATGGGAAATGGCCTCTTTTCTTTTGGCTTTTCTCTTGAATTAATAGAGAAAAATATGATGTAAACTAACCTGTTGATCATCTAATTGATCTGATTCTAGCTCCATTTATTGAAAGAACAAGGTTCTCTTCTATGGTGTATCATTCTATAGAATGTAAGAATTATAATAGGTCATAATCTAACATACTTTTCTCTCTATCAGGGTCAAATTATTCATTAACCTTTTGGAAACAGTAATATGCAACATGAAGTTACTCATTTCGGTACCTAAAATGATAACCATTGTAATGCTTGCAGAACTGGAGAAAAGGATCAGTCTATCTGCTGATATGGCCGAAACACAGAAGGGAACTTCTCCATCAGTCAATTCAAAGGAGAAAGATTCTTTGCTGGGTACACTCGTCATATCTTTTTGTGCAACTGCAGAGTTGTCCTGCTTATGATATTTCTCGCCCCCACAGTGAAAAGCATTTTAGTTTAAATAGCAATGAGCTTTCCATCTCACAATCATTTGCAAAAATTTTAGTTGGTTAATATTCTTATGTGGAGATAATTTCTTGGCACTAATATCAAACATACTGACAGGATACAATAGCTACCCATGCAAGATGATATTTCTTAAAAATAAAATTACATGATGACGTTATTCTAATGATGAATTTTGAAGAGTAACATTGCTTCTTAAGATAAGATGGTAGATCTCTAAAGTGAGAGAGCATGCTATAGATTGTCTTGGTTTTTTTATGCCAGAAGATAAGAACTATATTAAACTGATGCAGATTTGGACTTTGGGAAGGACTTCCTTAGCTCCTGGAAGTCTATGTCTATCACAGCGGACTCAATGGATTTGGACTTTGGGCCTGTTTCCAAAGGCAAGAAAAAGGCATGCAACTTTGATAAAATGTAAGATCTTTGGTCTTGGAATATATATTACAAAGTTCACTTTTATTGATTTGTGTTTCCCTTGATTGGATTCTCAGATTCAGTGCATCAGGTGCTGATGCTCAGTAATGTTCATTTTCACTCATTACATTTTTTATGCATAGAATGCAAATTGTAGTATGCTTTTGCTTATGTGTTGCAGAATGTTTGATGGCACTTTTGACAAATAATTTTTGCAAGGCCATCTAGGTTGCTTTTTATACATATGCAAAGTTGCATCATGATATATATTCTGAAAACAGAGTTGTTTCTACTTCAGGGATATGGATTTTAACATTGATGGTGACTTTGGAAAGCTACCATCTTTCAACATGGACATGCCAGATCTTGGTATCTCTTCTCCACTTAAAAAGGATGCTAAAACCCAGGATAAACCTAATAAAGAGCCTGCCACCCGAAATAATAAAGGGGAAGCAGATCATTTGGCCTTTTCATTTGATTTTAATGAGTAAGTATACACATGTTTTCTGGCTTCTTTGGAGGTTTTATAGCTAATTTGGTTTTGCATGCAAAACATATCCTTCTTGGTTTCAGGTTAGATGGTTTCAATTTTAAGTCAAGCCCTTGGAAAGAAGAAATAAAAGCCAAAAAAGATGAAGAAAAGGAAAGCTCTTCCAAAAATATTGGGACCCAGAACTCTGGGAGCCATCCAGCTGAAGACAGTGGTGGTTCCCATGAAGATGTTATATCCAGAATGCCTACACCAGAGGCTTTGATTACACCAAACCTTGATAATCAAGTTGATGCTGGATCTGATCTTCCCGCACTTGAGAGTTTCCCTTCAAAGTATTCACCAATTGACAACGTTCTTTCAAATTCCAAGGCTAAAGTAGATGATGTTGAATCCGATCAGGTGGTAACATTGATTGAGAAGACAATATCCACTAACAAGCAACAATCAGACTGCATACTAGACAAGTCAATTTCTCCAGAACTAGTACCCAAGGAATCATCTGTTGCTGCTGAAACCATAAGGGATGTATCAGTTCATTCCACATCCAGCGACAAGTCAAGTCAAGATACTGTCTCCAAGCTACAGGACGAAGTTAGTTCTGGGGCTACCAGTGTGAGTATTTTGGCAGATAATAAAATGCAATAAGAAGATGATAGTTGCTTCATATTTCAAATATGGCAGTCCTGAGTGGATTGTTTCATATTTGCAGCATGTAGCAAGTTCACATAAAGAAAGTGGAGGGAGTCAGTTTTGGACTGGAGAGCATACTGAACAAGCTTTAGGTGAATCAATTTCCAACAGAGAGGGAAATTTGATGAGTCAGAATCTTTTGGAGGTTTCAACAAATCTATTGAGCATGTGCGAGGGCACTGAACAGACTCTAGCTGAATCAATCCCCAACAAAACTGGTAATTTGATGAATCAGAATCCTTTGGAGCTTTCAACAAACCCATTAAGCAGGTGCGAGATTTTAGAGTCTTTTCATGCTGATTAATCACTTAAAGAGTGAATGTTTTTAAATGAAATAGAATACTTACAGAAATGGAACAGGATGCATGATTACTAATGACCAAATCTGTGTGCACCTTGAAACATAAGGTGATAGCAGAATATCAGAATTATCTTTGCAGGGCATATGGGAAATGATATATTGTTTATGTCTTCTTTATTTTCTTTGCTCAGAAGCTTGGAACAAATCATGCTGTTGCCAATAGAAGGATGAGCTCATGTATTATACTGTTACATTGAAATTCATTCAGGAAAAGTAAACTCTATAGCTATATGCAATTTCTTTGATTGGTGCAGCAGATCTACAGCTCCTAATTTGGTGGCAGAGAAACAAATAGAAGCTTTTACTACACGATCCAAATATTTTAAGCAGACAGATAAAACTAAGGATCTGTCATCCAATGCTTCAAACCAGACAGAACTTTTCTCGTTGAGGGACAAAGTAACTGGTAGCAGACAACCCCATCTTGCAGATGAAAGGTCAGCTATGTTTGTCATGACAAAGGATACAATAGATTAAGTCTAAGCCTAAACTGTCCATTATGCAATTTGCAGTAGCAAAAGCAACATGAAAGAAAGTCAAAGTGATGGGAAGTTAAATGATATTTCTCTTCCAAATTCTGAGGCACCAGTTCGTCAGGAACATCTTAAGATAGGAATCCAAGAACACAATAAAGACCTTACATTGAATAGGTGAGCTTTTCTGTTCCGACTTAGGGTCTGACTCATAGTCTAGTACCTATCACTAAAAGTGTATTGCTTCTGCCTGGAATTTAAGGCCACTTAATCAAGGCATACTTAAAGGAAAATCTGTTACTGGAGGAGGTGGTAAGAACGTTAAAAGTCTGGATTCAGTCAGGTGATGCATCTCTCTTTGTGTTTTATGTTTCTTTTTTCTTTCTTTTTGGTTGGCTTGTCTCACAGAAACAAAATGTCATATTTATCAAATCTGAGTTCTCCCTGTTTGCATCAGGCTTTAAATGCAGTTTGGCTTTTAGAATTGTATTTGAGTTTGTGTCTATAAACCTTAACAGTCAAGGATTATTATTATTTTGTAAGTTACCTTTCTTATTATTTTGAGCCAATCAAATTTTCTCTTATATATGTTCATCAAACATGTTGATTTCATAGTGTTTTTTCCTCTACATGATGTATAATCCACCTAAAGAGTTTTCATATACATGGATTACTGCATAGGAGAATTTATTGCTGACACAGACTTTAATGGTCTGATTTCTTAAAGCACTGATGTTAATCCTTCCAGATTGACCAGGCAGACAGATACATTTACATCACAGAACTCTGCAAATTCAGCAAATCTGGTCCCTGATATGCCAATGTCGCAGACCATAAAGAAAAGTTCCCCTGAAGGATATAAATCCTATTCTTCTAAACCTATTAGGCAGATACCTTCTCTTTCTAGCCAGAAAACTTCAAGGTGACATTTCAAACTCTTACATTCTGTTGAAGTCTTTAAATTTTATTTTACTCACACATGGTCCTTTATATAGCACTTCTGTGGCAAAACTTGATTCGTCGAAGTTAATACCTCAGAAAGATGGAAGTATAAAAGATTTGGATCAAAACAGGGTTTTAGTTGGTAGCAGACAATCTGAAACTGCCCAAATTGTTGAAACAAAGAAGCAAACACTATTGATCCCCTCTCTTAAACGCAAAATGAATGAGGTTTATTTCTGTGCCTATGTCTATTTATGCAGGATGTTTTTTTGAAATATTACAATGCTGGTTTTTTTTCTTTTTTTTTTAAGATAAATTTGCAACAAATTATTCTAGCATCTAATCCATTTTCATGATAATCTTTTATTTAGACTCCTAATGCAGATGCAGCGTTAAAGCCATCAAAACGTCTCTCAGAGCCAACTAGTAAGAGGTTGTTTACTTTACAGCAGTGTTATTGAATTGACCTTCTAAATTATCCTTGCTCTGAGACCTTTTTTTTTTTCATTGAACATTGTAGAAATTCAGCTGAAATTTCAAAGATTGTTGTTGAGAAAGAGGTGCTATACTAAAAGATCTCCATTATTACTTACTTTAGTGGCTTCAAAGGTGTATGTTTCATGCAGTCTTTCAGAGATTTAAAAAGATGTTCTAGTACTTGTTTATAATCTGCAGGCATGCAACAATGAGAATGTGGTAGATGGTAAAAGAAGTGTTCTGGAGGATAGTCAAAATTCTGAGCTTTATGCTCCTTGGGAATTGAGCATGAAAGAACTTGAAGTCCCTTTTTTCTTAGAAAATGACAGCAATGTTGAAAAGGCTGAAGCTTGTACTAAGGAGATGGAAGATGTAAGTATGATTAACTTACTATTTTGCTGCTTCCAGAACAAAAGAAGTGTTGTAGTTCTAGTCTGAACAGCCAATTATGTGTTTTTGCCTGTACTCTTAGTTATTGTTTCAAATCTTACTTTAGGATGATTTATAAAAAAGCAGGTAAATTGAACTAAAGTGTGAGTTTGAACTGATCTTTTCGAGATTAGAGTCAGGTGCAAGCAAATCTACTTTGAAATGAAGGTTGTGTTTAGCTTGCATGTGAGACTTCCCGATATGAAATCATGGACTTAGTTTGTGTTCCACTGGGGCGAGGATCTCCATTTGATATTGCCCCTTTTCTTGTAGACCAAATGGTTATAAAGTTATGATGCTTGAAAGTAATAGTGGCACACTTCAATGGAGAGAGCTCTTTTATTGCTTATAAGCTCCATGCTTATTCTTCACCGGGATCATCATGAAAACTGAAAAATTCTATAGGGTGATAATTAAGCTTATAGAAGAGCAAGGGGAAGAGCGATCATCCAATTCACTCCATGTAAAAGTTGTGATCTGGTTTGTTTCTGCAGATCTGCAATATGCTGAGAAAGAAACATGATGAGGCAAAGGAGATATTAGTTCGAGCAATAGTGAACAACAATAAGCTGCTTATGCTCAAACATCCCCTTTATGAAGAGAAGATATCCTTTAAAACTCTGGTTGTACTTTCTCTATTTCTGTATGCACTTACAATTGAGAATTTTTGGATTGCATCTACCTTCACTATTGAAAACATTCGCATGGTTCAGAAATTTGCTTTGCAGCTTACTTTAAGGGAGGTGGACGCTCAGACCTGATTAAATGGATGAATGATACATCATATGTAGGTATGTCCCTCTTACCCCCCCTTCTCTCAATCTCATGCACACAAAATACATAGAATATGTTTTTTGACTGAGTGCTATGCTGCCATTGGCAGATAAATGCATCATGTATAACATATGCTTGTTGGCTACAGTTTCTGATTTTGCAGCATCCCAAAGTTGCACCGGTTTTTGGAACATCTACTTCTTCAATTTGTGTGTGATCTTCTGAGTAGGATCTACCAGGTCATTCTTCCTTCCCCGACTCTGTGAAACATTGTAAAGCCATTAAAACTTAAGCCTTTACTACTGTTCGCAATCATCCTTGGGCAGACCAACTTGTACATTCTTCTCTACCTTTGCGGTTGCGCATGAACTTCAATCTTGGTTCTTGAATAACTGAAATGGATTTCTTAGCTACTAAAATGAAGTAGCACATGTAATCTCAAAAATAAATAAATAAATAAAGCAGCACAGACCAAGATAACTTGCAGACCAATATGTTACATGACATACTTTCGCCACGCTTGTGATTACTAGTCACCTGAGTTTTTCTTTCAGTAGTGTGCAGCTTAGAATTTGCCATATTTATTCTCTGTTTTTTTTTCAGTACTGTGCAGCTTGGAATGGCTTAGTTTAGCTTGCCTTGCGAGTCTTTCCTTGGCTTCTTATTGTTGAATCTTGTTAATTTTCCTGGTTTGGTTGGTCATTTGAGTGTTTTTTCCGTTAATGCTTCAGGTTTTCTTCTCAGCTCTTTCTTGAGATCTACTTGCATAGCATTGTCAGTGCAATGCACATAAATGTATGATCCCTCTGTAGCCGCTATCTCTGTTTAAAAAAGTAATTTAAAAATTTTCTGTACAAATTAATAATTAAGAAAAAGAATTAAAAATGATGATTTTTTAGAGTCAAATCAAATTATTTAAAGAGTTTTTAAGAAATTGAGGTACATGCAAAGTAAGGGGGCAAAAAAGAAAAAAGAAAAACCAATTCTGAACGCTGCAATTCAAATAGTAGGTCCAAGTAATAGATTTAAAAGTGGACGATTCATTTTAAAATTTCTTTCTTTTTTATTTGTTTAAAATTTACTAGTAAAATGTCTAGCCCGGTCTTTTGCATTTCTGGGAGCATTTCACGAAACTCAAAACAAGCCCAAACAACTCTCAAGTTCCTCTTTCTTCCATGAATTGAAAGTTGAGTAAGCAAATCCTTCAAAAACAACAAAATAAGGAAGGATGAAATTTCGAATTACAAGTGCCCCTCCAAAACAACTCTCATGTCACTACCCAGGCGCCTAATTTACAAATACCCCTTTCTATACCCTTGCAGAGCAATACATTTTCCTCTTATCTCAGTGTTGTAATTTGTAAATGGCTATCCTCTCTCTTTGCAATGCCAACAACAAAGAAAACATTCCAGCTTTCACATCACGAGCTTCGGAACCTTATGTAGACCATCCAATTTCTACTGCAAAGAAAAGTTGGTCGAGGATGCCACTCGGAGACATCACAAATCTCTTCCAACCGACATATCTACCATCTATTCCGGCGAGTCCTATTTCAGATGCTAGCTTTCCTATTGTTTCTTGCACTTTTTTGGCTAGTAGAGGCATGAAGAATCCAAAGACAGCAGCGAAGAGTAGTCCCAATTTCTTAATTTTGAATAGCAAAAACACAGTAACTTTGAGAAGGGGTTTCATATAGTTCAATTTGTGAAGCACGGCTGTATCTTTTTTTCTTTTGCAGAATTTTATGTAACAAGCAGTTAGTTATCAAATAAATTGCCCAAAATGAAATTCTTACTATATTCCGTGAATATTTGGCATTTACTTGATATTTTCTCACTATATTTCTGCCTATTGATTTCAATTTAAGTTACCAAATACTGAAGTTGATGGTTTGATGTGTCTACGTTTGGTAAATGATTGGTACAACCGCTGTTTCAGGTTTCATTTCTATCACTGGAGTGGTGTTTGTTGAAGGTGCGATACTACTCAATTTTAAGATTTCTTTGAAGTCATTAGTTTCCATAGCCTGGATTAATATTCTGGGTGATGGCCAATCAATTTAAATTAAAGCATTCCAATTAGAACATGTTATTCATTGACTGCCAATTTGACCTCATTTTCGAAATGGTCCTTGTATTTTCCAGAGGATTAAATTTGACTTTGAGTGTCTGGCGGTGGGCTTTCTGTTTTGAGAAGCTTTATAGCAGTTCCACCTGACCATCGGCTGCAGGACTTGAAAATAAGTTCATCATTGGGAAATTTCCTTTCCATTTTTTGAAGTGGGTTCTCTCTAAGATCACATTTTGGAAGTTGGAAAACTGGTCATGTTAAGAGAAAAGGGTAAAATTTGTTTGGGAGCTGCACCAGACAATTCAAAGTGGGATAATCCTAGTTTGGAGTAAGTCAAATTTTATTTTTTGGGGTGGGGGGGGGGGTCCAAAGTGGCTATGCATAGTGATAGACACACACATAACACATTACTCATGAAAGTTATCCATTGACCATTTCCCTTCTTTTCATTTTCCTCTAAAGGACATCAATGATCTCTCAAAATGGCTCAAAGCGCCTTTCGGATGAACACAAGTGAAAGGGATTTGTAGCAAAGCCTAGACCTTATCTTATCTAACTGGATGTTCTGACTTACATCATGCTCAAGATCAAATCACTAGTGCAGAGACTAGAAACTCGAAGGATAGATGAGAAAGCCTTCCAAGAGCTTTATGCAGACACCTGATGAATGATGTCTATTGGCTATTGGTTTATTCTTCTGTAATATACGTGAACACCGATCCCTGAAATTTGCCATAGTTGACCAAAGGTTTATACTTTGTAAAATATGAAATATAATATAAGAATTAATTAGAGTTTTTTATTTTAAAAAAATTGTCACCTTCTTCCTATCATTGATATGGTCAGTGTGGTATTAATAAAATTATTAATTAAAATTTATACGATAATATGTTAACATTTAATTTTTTATAAATTTGTTTGTTACACAAAAACATGCACCTTACTTTTTCCACCCTAAAAATTGCTCTGATTCTTCAAGTACTGATCTGATTTAGTTTCGGCCAGAACGTGTATGGCATTGTACATAACCCTCCTCATTCCTCAATAAAAGATGCTTAAACTTTTGTAAGTGCCCTACAAGTGATGCACAGAAGACTGCAAATGAAAAATGTATTTTGTATTTATCTTGCACTTTGTTGTCGACATCAAAATGGTATACACTCTGGCTGAGATGCTACACTTATCTCACGGGCACTAGATAACCATTAAAGGGTGACTAGGTACAATATTTTTCTTTTATTCCTATAAAGGATAGAAATTCAACTTCTGTATTCTTTAATGCTTGCTTGAAATCAGATGCTTATACTAAAAGCAATTCATATTCATATTGTCTCTGAATATAAATTATTTTATTACTTTTTAAAGATATTTTATCTATTATTTTTAATATTGTCTCAAGATCTCGAGAAATAACTCATAAATAGTATATAATTAGTTTCAAGAACAAACAAAAATAATCTTCTTAATCTGTGGGTAGTTTCATCTAACATCTTATGTTTGGGGGAGAGAGAGAGAGTAATAAGGATCCATCCTTTATTAGATAAGTGATGAACTGGCTCTTGTGTTGCTCAACCAATGAATTCTGTGATTGCGTCAGCATCTATTCAGAAAACTGATCGGTGCTTGCTCATATTCACTATCGAGCACGCCCAATCTCCACTGTCTGCTGCCGGTGGCATTTCCCGATTTGATTAGATCAAAGTGGTCTTTTTTATTTTTTCAATCTACCAAGATAAATCTAGTTTGACTGGTCTATGATGTATTTGTGGGAATTCTTAGTTGAGGGACACATCAGGTACTTAAAACATGACTGGATTTCTATTTCTTTTCTTTCAGATTTCAACAACAATTGAAGCTAGCAAAGTAAGAGGGTATCACTTTATAATAGTTTACATGTAAAGACAAATGAATTTGCCTTTTGTTCAGTTTGTTTTGTGAAGAAGTTGTAAGCAGTAATTAACAGTGCCAATGAGCTATATATATACACATACTTCATGCTTTCTATGAATCACACTTATCTCAATTACAGAGCTCGTTTTTTTTAAAGGGGAAAGAGATCCCTTGAATCTCAATTACAGAGCTTGTGCGCTAAGGAAAATGGCTAGTTTGAAGTGTTTCCTGACTCTTTTCTGCCTTATCCTGCTTTTGTTTACACCAGGAATAACTGAAAGCCGTCCCGTCAAGCCTATTACAATTGCTAGAGAAGCTTTGGAAGCACAATTCAAGACAGAAATCATAAAAGAGAGTGCCTATGAGTGGCCGGAGAGGACGGCGCCTGGAGGGCCTGATCCTCATCATCACTTTGAGAAACACGCTTGAGTCGCCATGAACTGCTATGCCATAGCTTTTAGTTCCAATTTGCGTTCTTGTTTCCTTATGTAATAGAGGGGGGAAAAAATAAAAATCAATGACGTAGCAGTCAAAATATAAATTCTGTGTCATAGTTGAGAAGGTTCAGAATTCGAATCTTACATTTGGGATTCATAATTATTTAGCATGGTGAGGAAGGGCACGCCAAGATTTTTGTTTTTTATCTGTAAGGTCAATCATCAACCGTGCAATTGAAGTTGCTTTCTTTGTTTTTTGACTTCTTTTTCCCCTGCGGTTGTCGATCCTCAAAATTCACAATGACTCATGACAATGAGATCCATATGAATAAAATTGTCGTTTCACCTGAATTTCCTTGTATTAATGTTGGACTTTGCCCTCAAACATCAACTCATACCCAATGATGATTTATCATTCTTCCTATTGATGATTGGGCTTCTCAAATTAATAAGAGAAGAAGAATGTTGCTAGACTCAGGTCTAACCAAAGTGAAAGTCGTACATCAACCGTGCACGTCATTCTGAATTATTATCATATATATTGTTCTTTTCTTTTTCTCAATCCTAGCAGATCAGGGTTTCTTGTTTTGTTGTCATATCTCTCAATGTCTCTCTCATGAAACTTTATTTCCTTGCTCTTGTATCATTTATTCCATAGTTTTACCTGCACAATAAAGCTTGAGAGAAGTCAATAAAGGTCGTTCTTGAGGGTGTAAAATATTATACTAGTGAGAGAGTGTTTTTGGTTGAGCAGCATGTATTAGACTTTTGCTGAACCATGTAAATATTTGATATTTACTACGTTTTTTTTACTTTGCACAATTCTAATTGTTAGGTCAAAACCCAACAGTGGTATTAGAGGTTTTGATTTTACTCACTAATTCGTGCTCGAGAAAATAAAAGTATTGGGGTTTTGTAACTCGACCATACAAAAGTCTAAGTCAATAAACCATATTTCTGCACTTGAATCTTGAATCGAGTCATCAAGTAAAAGATTTCTAAAAATCCTAATTTTTCTCTTTCTTCGATATTTGGGAATTTATTCCCTTTCAAAAATCACAAAAATCGAGGCTTGGTGTGTGCCCTATCAAGGTATTATGTATCTGTGCCCTGGAGATTTCAATTGCTGATTAATTCTGTTGTGTGAGTTGAGTGTTGCTACCCACTATTGAGGGAATCTGTATTTCTATTCTAGAATTTCTAGATATTGAAATTATTCTCTCTGTTTGCTTGAGAGGCTTTAATTATTCCTACTGGAATTGTAAAATATGTTGGTTAAAATCTCTGACTTGTTTCCTAATTGTTTTTTAGTGTTAAATTGGTGCGATATACATGTTTCTCTAAGACTATTTGTCTTATAACCCGGAAACCCTAATTATTGTTTGTCCAAATTTGAACACTTATACACAACACTAATATACTAATATGTGTCCACTTAGGTATGATAATCTGTTTCTCTGAGACTTTATGTTTCATATTTTGGAAATTCTTATTACTAATTGACCTACTTTTTTTAACACTTTATATTGTTAGTATATATGTCATTTGTTTCATACAATATTTTAATATTGTATGAGATTTATATAGCTACTGCAAAAACTGACATGGAGGCCTTTAATGGCCAAGGTGATTTTGGAATTTGGAAGATAAATCTGAGAGTTGTTCTCCTTCAACACGAGGTAGGTCTTGCAATATATGATCCTAAATATTTTCCTAAATCTTGAAAATATGAGGTGTTATATGAAAAACTTGATTTAACACACAGTACAATTAAATTGCATTTATCTAACAATGTGTTGAGACAATTGATTGGTCTTGATACTGCTTTCAAAATTTGGAATAAACTTGATAAGATTTATTTGAGAAAATCTTTATCAAACAAGATTTATCTAAAAGAAAAACTTTTTGGTTTTAAAATGATTACTTCAAAATCTCTTGATTATAATCTAGATGATTTTAACAAAATTGTTATTGACTTGTCTAATATTTGTGAAGTTGTTTCTGATGAAAATCAAGTTGTGATTTTACTTAATTCATTATCTGATTCTTTTAAAGATGTTAAATATGCTATTAAGTATGGTAGAGAAGACCTGACTTTAGCAGATGCTAAGTCTGCCCTGCAATCTAAGGAACTAGACCTTAAAATAGAAAATAAATAGAATGGAGAGAATTTGTATGTCAAGGGTAGGTATTAAAAGAAGAAACCTAATTATAACATGAACAAATCTAGAAGCAATGGTAGATCAAAATCTAGAGATAAGGAAAGAATGAAATGTTTTTATTGTGGCAAAAAATATCACTGGAAAAACAAACAAAAGAATCAAAGATGAAAACAAAAAGATAAAGTTTCTTAGGACTGATAATAGTTTAGAGTTTTGTAATCAAAACTTCAATAACTTGTGTGATGCTAATGTTATTGTGAAGCATAAAACTATCAAATACAACCCTCGATAAAATCTGATTGATAAATGAATAAGGAGTTAAGGTGGTAATTAGTAGGAATGTTGTCTTTAATAAGAAATATATGTCTTGTTTAAAATATGTTATAAACTCTATTAACATTACTGATTTTTCCTCAAATGGGAACATTTCGATTGAGGTGAAGAATGCTCATAGTTCATAATCTCAACCTACACTAAATGGTGGGGAAAATGAAACTGATGAAACAGATAATGCCCTTGATCAAGGGATGACAGGTAATATACTTGAGGATTTTGAGCCTAAATCATAAATTAATTCTGATTATGACGGTAATGAACATTATGATGCTCAAAATCAAGTCTTGCAAGATTACCAACTTGCAAGGGATTGAGAAAGAAGAAATGTTAGGCCACCAGCTAGATATGGTTATTTCTAACTTCTTATCCTTTGGCAGCTGGCAGATAGATGAAAGAAAGAAAATCTGTTTGTTATTAAGATGTTCTATAAAGTCCTAACTGCAATTCCTGGCTAAGTGCCATGGAAGAGGAAATTAGTTCTTTGCACGAAAATAAGACTTGAGTCTTAGTACCTAAGTTTGGTAAGAAAAAAATTGTGGACTGCAAATGGGTATTTAAGGTAAAACATAATGAAATTCCCTCTGAGCCACCTAGGTTCAAAGCTAGCTTAGTTGATAAATGATTCACTCAAGTTCAAGGCATTGACTTTACTGGAAATTTTTTTCCTATAATTAAGTACAAAACTATTAGAATCATGCTTTCTCTCATTGTTTTCTATAATTTAGAACTTGAATAGTTAGATATTAAAACTGTTTTTTTACATGGTAAATTAGATGAAACTATTTGCATGCATCAACCTCCTGACTTTAAAGTAAAAGGTAAGGAAAATGCAGTTTGCCTATTGAAAAGATCTTTTTATGGATTTAAACAGTCCCCAAGACAATGATACAATAGGTTTGACTCTTTTATAGTAAAAACTGATTTTATGATAAGCAATTTTGATAGTTGTTTATACTTTTCTGGTGTCTCTATTGAGAATGATGTTTACTTATTACTTTATGTGGATGATTTGCTTATAGCTAGTAAACAAATGCAAATGATAAATGAACTTAAATGCTTATTGAAGGCTAACTTTGACATGAAAGATCTAGGTGTTGCATTTAGAATTCTTGACATGCACATTTGTATAAATAGGAGTGATAACTCAAGGTTTATTAAATGAACTTAAGTTTCTCAAGTCTAAGGTTGCCATCTATACTGATAGCCAGAGTTAAATTTCATAAAAGAACTAAGCACATTGATAGCCATCTATACTTTGCATTTATGTAAAAATTTTGTCTATCATAAAAGAACTAAACACATTGATGTTAAATTTCATTTGATAGTTAGAGTTTTTTGTATTTATGTAAAAATCTTGTCTCTTATAAAAGAACTAAACACGTTAAACTTCATTCATTAGGAAGAAAGTCATTAATTGTGTTATTGATGTTAGAAAAATCAGTATTCATCATAATTCTACTGATTTTGATACTAAAGTTGTGATAATTAATAAGTTTTATATGTAGGAATTTGATACACATTAATCGAGGCTAAAATTGGTTAAGTAAGATCATTTTTCTTAGACAGTATGCAAATTTTTGTAAATTTTTTAAGTAATTATGTTACTTTATTTAACTTTGCTTTGATTTACATACTCCAAAAAAAAATTCTTTGATTTCTTTATTGGTGAATACAACACTAATTAGAAACGTCATTGAGAGAGTTGAGCCAAAACAAAACTTTGATCCTTTTGACAAAGAAGTGTATGAGTGATGAAAAAGAGAATCAATTATATTATCCATTAAACTTATCTCTTCCCTTCTTTTCAATCTCAGAAATAATCTAATTATAGCGAAAAGCTCTCGCTACGCCGCCCCCAACTGCCAAATTGCAACGTGCAAGTGGATCTTAACAGTTTTCACAATATTAATAGACAACGTATTACCTTCTTTTTCTTTTTTTATATAATAAAAGTAACTTCTTCCTCTTTCCTTTAGGTTGCCATATCAATCTAAAAAAGGGTCTTCCTTTCTTGGATTATCTTTTGTAGTTAGCTTTTGCTTTTGTTTGTTAATTTAGTCTCGCATGTGTCAAAGCATTTAATGGGGAGATCGTAAGCGGAGACCAACAAACCTAGCTATCCTCCTCAATCGAATAGGTTGTGCCTAGTGGAGAGATGAGACCCTTTTTAGATTGATATGGCGACCCTTTTTTGTGTTGCGTGCAATCTTCGACAAGAGTACTTCATTTGTTAGGAATGGAAAATGAATTATTTTGACTTTATATATAAATATAAATAATATAAAAGATATGAAATATTCTAAATGTCTTTGGCACCTTCCTAAAGTGCCAAAACACAGTGCTTAAAAAGATGAACCACTACCAAAGATTTGCTTTAGCTTATATGCTGAAGATACAAAACTTTTGTTAAGCGTTACAAATAAAAAGAAAAAGAGTTGTAATGATGTGGTGTTTTTCTTAATTAACTACAAAGTTTTAAACATCTAAATTTTATATATATACTAATTAGTATAAGATGAAACAAATAACATGGGATTGCTTACGAAGGAGAAAAAGAACCAACAGTTTCATAAAGGAGATCTTCCAAAGAATTTATTTTTTATTTTTTTAAAAGTTTGTTTTAATCTGCAAGCTGTTGTTTTTACTTTCCACATTGGAAGACTGATTAACCATTTGAATGTTTAACTTTATTGCTAGTGACAAGTCCTAAGTTGACTCAGCCAATGATTAATGCAGAAGATCTTTAGTATACAAAAAACAAAAACAAAAAAAAAGACGTCAAAACTAAAGTTCTAAATCTTTTTATAGCCTCCCTCTCCACTTACCCTCTTAATTTTTCTAATCGTTGTCCTACATGCAAAACAAAATTCTCTATAGTTGCTTGACAAGGCTAGAGAACAAAATCCGTTGTTGGATAAGCACTTGGAAGGAGGGGAAAAAAAAATTGGAGGACAAATTTGCCGATTTAGGAATATGAAAAGGGCACAATCTTTTTTTCTAAAGAACTCTTTATAAGAGTCAAAGTGGGAGTGACCCTATCTTTTCGTGGCGGTTCGAATGCATAACGGGATTTGTAAATGGCAGTTGACACTTAATTAGATTCTTTTGATGGCCGACGCATGCTTTTGTTTAATGTTATTGACCAATATTCTTTGTCTCCTAACCTATAATTTTTGCTCATGTCCAATGTTTTTTCTTTGCTATCGTACAGCTTTATTGCAGAAATGTCCATGATAAAGCACTTAGTAAAGGGTGACAGGGTTTGGCAATTTGGATTTTAATTTAATCAAATAAGACTTATAATAAAAATCACGACAGTATTCTAAGTTGGTTTTGTGGGGACTAAAGACGAACAAAATATGTTATCTTAAGATAATGGAATTTCAAAAAATCCGAGAAAAATTCCTAATTTAATTGATAGCAATTAGCAAAAGCCAACAATTACGTATAAGGGAGACTGATTTTTTAACTTGTATCCTTTTCGTTTATGTATAAATCTGGGCTGATGTTAATTGATGTTATATTAATTACGTATCCTCTCTGAAACTTAACCTAGCTACCTTGTGCATGCCTTTGGTAAGAAAATGGCAATCTACACACGAACTTCAGCGTTGGTCATTCTAATATTCTTTGCACATTTGAACAATTCACAGGCAACAACGAGTTATCGTGGTGTGGAGAATATGAAGAGAAGGATAGACAGCAACCAACTTCTACGTGAATTAGGGTATGATTTGTCAAAGATGGCGAAAAATTACAGAAGGGACGTTATAGCTGGTATGACAGACAGAGGAGCTCCTGAAGGGCCAGATCCTCACCATAACTAGCCAAATTGCCCGGATGCCATGCACAAGATATACAGTATATTCTTGCATGAAAAGTTTCTGTACTAGCTTATTCCAATCAATTCCTAGTCTACTCCTGCAAGCAATTTCTAGCATGTATTCGTTAAATGCGATACATTTTGTTGGGTCCTTTGGAGCTCTTTTCACTGTTTCCCCCTCCCCCCCCCCCCCCTCAATAATATACACTTTTTAAGTTCGATAATGTGCCATTGACTAGTAATTACTTAAAAATACTTTTTTGCCCTTGTTATAATTTTGTTTCCTATTTCTTTTTCTTTTTTTATCTAGTGGTGAGTTGGGGGTACACAACCTCATCCAAACAAACAGTCTAACCTCTTTCAGGAAATATAGCTTTCGATTCAAACATCATTACTCTTAGATGGTTGGTTCAAGTTGGCCAAAAATAAAGCACAAAAGTTAACGAACTAGATTTTCATACTTTGGGTACAGATAGATTCGTTTAGAGTAGCTTGTGGTTGTGGATAAGTTCATAATCCACAATTGCTGCGCCCGTAGTAATTTAAACTCTTCTACTCTGTAAGAAGATAAGGTGAATCAGCATGAGCGCATCAGCAAACGATTGTGGAACTGTTTTACAGCTGCATGTTTATCCAAAATCTATTATGTTATTCATATTATATATGATCGTCCGTATCTGTACATTATTTCAGCAATGTATGTTGGCTCTCTTATTCTTACATTTTGGTTGGTTGGTTCTCTTATAATTTCGAGTTCGACAGTAATTGATGAAAGATACCGAGATTATTAATTTGACGTTTGGAGGACTGAATATTGATCACTTTAAAAAGAAATGACAGAATAATAATAATAATCGTTTTGTACAAAGTATAAGGTTACAAAAACCAAATGATTTGAAGGGAAAAAATGTTGATTTATCCTAATTTTTATCAATTTTAATTTCCTAGATATTATAAATATTCTTTATCAAAAAGTTGGTCAAATTATTTTCTTGAACGCGGGCGTTCAAACGTCTCCTGATAAGTGAATTTGACCATACTGAATGATTATTTGGATTAATTACTCATCCAATCAATTAAACTTCATGGATTAATTGATATTTATATTTTCACATGATTTTTGTACAACAATATACTAACATTGTTTCTATTGCAACTTAATGTGGTTTAACAAAGATATAAATACAACATTCTCGTCCTTAATTTTCAAAGAATTTAGACCTTTTCAAAGTTAATCTCTAAACAAATTGCAAGTTATTAGTACCTCAGAATTCTAAAAAGTCCACACGATCCCAAGAGTCTGTAGATCATCACTGGAGAACAAATGGATATTTGGCTCGTATAAGATCCTTTCATATCTAAACCATCGTTATCTTCATGTGATTTAAAACATAATTGGTTGTATCATTTAGCTCAAACTTAGAGGTAACAAATCAGAATGCCAGCCGGTCAGGTGAATGAGGGAAATCAAGTCCGGACAGCGTCAATCTTTTCAAGCCTAGAATTTTAGAGCTAAGTACAATTCAATAATCAAACCCAACTTAGCTCGACTCAATTACTAACGCCATCATTTTAACAAATATAAGAGTTTTTTAAGCGATATAACCTAACAAATATAATAATTTTTTATTTAAATAAATTTAAATGGACATCTATTTGTTTAAGTATAAATTACTTATAAATTATTTAAAAGATTGGATCTAAATAGATTATAAATATTCATGGACATCCATTTATTTACATAATTTTTGTTAAGAAAACTTTATTCATATAATTTTGATTATTTATTCAATTACTTTTTAAAATATAATTTTTATTATTTACACTCATGCCCAATTTATTTTTTGAATATTGAATTTAATTAATCACACACACGTGTGTATCATAAAAATATAAAAATGATAACTATACACTAAGGGTTTCATCTGATAAATGCCTGGTAAAAAAAAAAGGAACAAACAATAAACTGGTAAACAACTTCACCAAACAAAATAGTGCATCAGATCTTGATTTTTCTGAGCAGGGCAAAATAGATGCCCGAGTTCGTTGCAGAGAAATCCCATATTATAGATTATGATTCAATCGGTTATGACTATTCGCATGATGAACTTACAGCGGAATTGGCTATGAAATTAAATTGACTCACGATTTGACTTTTTAAACATAAAGTTATTGAATTTGATGAACATTCATTTAAATTAATGAATATAAATGGATGTCCAATTAAATTCATTTAGCTTATTTAGGTCATTCAAATCTAGTTAATAGCTGATAGTTTTAGATGATTATTGAATTTTCATCCATTCTGTCACTCCTATGTTAATCCAATGTGTGTGTGAGAGAGAGAGAGATTGAGATTGAAGCTTCACAACTCAAACCAAAGACAGCAAGCTATCTAATAGTGTCAAACAGCGACAAAAGTGGCTATTTAGCCCCCAGCCATGAATCAGGTTTAAAGTTCAATCAACTGATATATACTTATATTCCTAACATTGAAATGCCATCAGGTGTCTGAGCATCTCATAACCTCAATAATATCCAGAAATAGGGACATATATAGTTCTGCATATGATGAATTAGCTGTCCAAAACATTATAAAGTAAAAACCCAATAGGAGCAGCAGATTATGGAACAGAACCAAGAGATTTTGATTCCTCTCAATCTTCAAAAGCTTTAAGGGGGTCCTTTGGATCAATATCAGATATGATCAGTGGGAGATTATAAGGCAGAGTTTCCAAACTCAGGCCTTTTTGTTTCAGCTTCTCAACCAGTTCTTCAAATACAATCTTGTTGCCATCAGGAGTAAGGTGCAAACCATCGCTGCAGTCAAAAAAGGAAATATCAGGATAACACTCATTATTTAATTCATCTAGCCTTTAATATATAACTTATATATGTAATATAAAGGAATGGCGAATCATATTGATTATCTTAACTCAAGAAATTGTAGACCTGAAGAATGCAGCAATTATAACAGGTAGAAATCCTGATATCTTTTTAGCTGTAGAATTGAGAGACTAGAAGACATGGGATAATCCAGCTACAGGGCATTCTCAGAAATGGTACAGGAGAAAGGCTTGAATACCAGATGGGATTTTCACAAGGAAATACCAGAAATCAGTATTCTTCAGCAGCTAGCATGCTAAAACTTTTGACAATTGATGACTAGCAGTATGTTTCTGAAAAGGTGATTTTACATTTCATTTCAAAGTGTAGTGGATCACTGACAAAAGCTCAAAATTCTGAATGAAAATAGAAAACAAAATGATGGGAATACCTTAAATAAGCCTTCTGCCAGCCAGGAATATGCTGCATCTTGGTCCAAAGATCTATTGCAGGAATTTGACATTCTGAGGCAACAGCAAGACAAGCTTTAGCATAAGAGCCAGCAGATTCATTAGTCCTTTCAGGGAGGCCTGAATTGTCCCCAAAAAATGGATATCTGCCCCTCAAAAATAAATAAATAAATATAAGTATTAGTCAGCATAAATTTTTTTGGGGGAAAAAAACATGAGGATACAAATAGATCAGATAGGAGTGTATGAAGGAAGTTTACAAGCAGCGCCCATCTTCATCGACTGGTGGAGGTGTGATGAGCACAACATGAGTTGTAGGCCACCGTTTCTGAAACACATAATTAGATGATTAACTAGAGTACGAGATGAGTGCAAAAGCAGGTTATCAAAACTATAACTGGAAAGCTTCCTCTAGTAACTATCCTGGAAATTGCCTACAATTAAGCTCAATAGAGGCCTTTCTCAGCTAGGGCATCTAAAAAGCATACAGCATTCTCATTCACTCAAGTATGGTGAGAATTTTAACAAAAGCTCAAGAATTTTGGAATGTTGATGACGCTGTACTATGAGGTATTCCATTCTTTGTACTAAAGTCATCTTTGTAGGGTAGGAGACATGGAAAGAGATTCTTTTCAGTAATGAACATTAAAACTCAATTAAAATCTAAATCTTTGTGTTTCTATCTGCCACTTCTCTTTCCCACCTAAATGCATGTCTTTTGAAATAAGATCATAGTTCTCTCTACTTTGCAAACCATGAGAGTACATCAATTAACCAAGTGCTGATCATGATCCTTATATAACAACAAGATTGCTAGACATATCTTTCTACTTGTTAAGCGTATGACTAGAAAATTCACACACTAAGATGGCAAACATGACAAGTACAAAGCAGTTCAAGATGTTTAATAGAAGTGAGATTAGGAAATATGCTAGATGGTTGAGAAACAAGAGGAGAAGGAAAATTGGTTAGTTTAGCCCTAACATTTTTAGGTTTGGTAACTTAGGTCCCTATTGTTTTTCTTTTTCTTTTTAGATTACTATCTTTTTTTACATTTGGTGACTTCGGTCCCATTATTTTTTTTCCTCTTTTTATAGATCAGTAACGTTTTTTCGATTTATACAATAGGTCCTTCAAACAGTAACATTTTTTCGATTTATACCATAGGTCTTTCAAATTGGATTTGTCAAAATTCGTTTAGTTCATCTTATCTGGTCTAAGTTGAAAATTTCACTAGGGGTAAAAGTGTAATCTCAAGGATTATTCTTTGATAAATTTGGTCCCTAACATTTTTATGTTTGGTGGATTAGGTCCATAATCTCTTTTTTTCATTTTTTTTGTCCCTAATCATTTTATTTTTGGTGATTTTGATCCCCGATAAATCATTTTTTTTCCTTGCCTTTTTAAAAAACAATTAGTGACTTTGATCCTCAAGTCAAGTAGCGACTTGATTAAGACAACAAAATGCACCTCTATGAAATATGTAGTTGCTTTCACTTATGGGGGAAGAAATGAATGAATTATACAATAATTTTCTTTACAGTTGGATAACTTATGATACCGATTGTATTTTTTTTTTAATTTGCTGATTTTTACCAACAAAATTTCTCATCTAAGATGGTTCTTAAGGAAAAAAATTCTAAAATAAGGACCAAAATGACTAAAAGAAAAATTTTGAAGAAATATTTTGGGGATCAAAGTCACTAATTTATATATATATATATATATATATATATATTGGGGACCAAAATCACTAAAAATAAAATGGTTAGGGATAAAAAAATGAAAAAAAGATTAGGGACCAATTCCACCAAACACAAAATGGTTAGGGACTAAATCCACCAAACAATATTCTTTTAATCATAGTGACATTTCTAACTTAGACCGAATAAGATGAACTAATCAAGCTTTGGTAAAAACCTAATCTGAATGACTTACTATATAACTCGAAAAAACGTTAGCAATCTAAAAAGAGAAAAAATTTATGGGAACCAAAGTCACCAAATGTAAAAAGGACAGTGACCAGAAAGAAAAATGATAGAGACCTAAGTTACCAAATATAAAAAGTCTAAACTCACCCATCTTCCAACAGGAGAATTAGTGGCATTCAGATTGCAGAGGAATTGTGCTAAGCAAATTTCGATAGTTGGCTTTTGTTGCTCCATTTGCAAAGGAATGCAGTACTTAATAAGCTAAAAGAGGCTTCTTTCCAATCTAGCTCTGCCATCGAGACTTGAAGAAACAAGAGTTTGGCTTGTTGAAAGCGAACAAAGTCTTATTTGCACACCCAAAAGCAACATTTTGATAACTTGGCAACTATTTTTCATGTAATAGAACACTACGTTTAACTTCCTTAATACCGAATGGAACATGCTACAGCTGAAGCACACTTGAGCATGGCTTAAAACTTCCAAATTAAAGTACAAAATTTATTACAATGGAAACAGTGAAAGAGAATAAGCTAATCTTAAATGCTTGAAAGATGTGTCTTGGTAAAAGATCTGATTGTAAACTCGAGTTCCTAAGACGATCCTCTTGGGTTCAGGTTTACAGTTTCCCGTATCCCCCAAAGGGTTCCCCAAATCCAAAAAGAAATATCCGTATCCAACTGGCTAGACTTTTCCAGATGGACCAATCATACTTTTTTCTACATGTAGCTGTCTTGTCTAGTTCATGCATGGTTCCAGAGACTTTTCTTTCATGTTAAGGCCAAAAAAGAACGACATAAGTGTCATATTCAACATTTTCTGACCAGAAAGAATGCACCTTTATGCACATTCAAAGCAGCACATCCTGTGATATTTATGCATTTCCAATACTATTAGAGAAGGAAGAGAGGTGGAAAAAAAAACAACTAACTCCTCTAATGTGAGGTGGTCCATTTTCAGCACAATGGACCAGTAAGGTTAGCCAAATGTAACCAGGATGGTCAAAAGTAAAAGTGTAATCCTACTTATTTCACATAAAATGTGTATTATTGGCCTCACAACTCATACTAATAAAGCTTTCACTTGTGACATCTTTACACTCTTTGGACACTAATTAAAACAAGGCCATAATCATAGAAGTAATGGTCCACAATTTACAAAACAAAACAAAAAAAATCCAACTGTAAAACATAAATTATTGGTGTAGGCAACTATCACAATTATGTTTTAAGATGATAGAGGTCGTGCTGAGATGCAACTGAGACAAGGTCTCATAACTTCAAAGTAAAGAAGGCTAGTGAAAATGACAGGGCACTCCATGCACTGCATTATTTAGCAGCAAAATAGTTGTAAAATTAGGCTAGTGGCAAGCAACAATAGTGACAACTGGGCCTCATGCAATCAGACCTTTTTTTAGTACCACCCCCACTAGTCCCACCAGTTCCATAAGACCAACCTGCAGCTTCATGCTTCCTGATTCATTTCATGATAACTATTAGCATAACATGATTTCCACTGTTCACGTTTTCACTCGCAGCTCATGTAAAACATACTCCAAGCTCAATATGACCTTAAATTACTAAAGCTCTATCCAATGTGAATTATTTAATTAATTCTGATAAGCAACCAAGATATCTTAATGCTTTTGAAAGATTACCAAGAAAGTATCCCTTAGTAGGCACATGATATCTATAAAGGACCTAAGAAACCTCATACTTTTTAGGGGCCTAGTTTCATATACAGAAGGGGATCAAGATTTTTTTTTTCCCTGAGGTCAGGCAATCATATGTTACTACCTTCACCTTTGAAGTATCTTTCAGAGCAGAAGAATATCTTAGATCAGTTCTTTTATATAAGTCACGACAGTAGTTATCTATATATAATGTCCATTCCTTAATCATCTCGGTTCTAGATTCAATAATTGCAGCAGCATAGCAAATTGGTTTAATCCCTAATACCCAGCATACAGTCAATCAAATTGGTTACAACATTCCCAATTTCATTGAACAAGATAAGATGTCAGTACTACAAAATTGAGATATAAATATCAATGACTCATTTCATAAATGTTTTATAGGAACCCCATAAATAAACTAAATATATACAACGAATACACAACAAATGAAGCTGCTCTGTGGTATACGCCCCTACAAATCTAAAAACAATTACCAGTTAAGTACCTCCACAGATTTTCTCTGAACTCTTTTCTTTTCTCTAGGCATCTCGCACAAAATAAAAACCACCACTGAAATTGTACACCAACATTCTGATAGATATTAATCTAATAAACATTTATATACTTACTACTACTTTCTTTTTTTATTTATTTGGCCAGAATGATATCGTTAATATTACTAGTTCATAGTGAGATCCAAGTTCTCAACTCTTGTCGTCAGCTTGATGCGCCATTTGACACCATACTGTAGACAGTCAACTTTATTCTATCAAAGTGTCAAACAACAGATCATGTCTTTTTGTAGCTTTCTAGACTTTACACTTTAAACTAGTACTATTGTATTCAAATTATCGCACTTCAAGATACGAAAAAAAATTGGTTACAAGTTTTATCCCTTTACACTTGACCCCTTTCCGATATTAAAAAAAAATCAAAAATAAAAACCAAAAAATGGAAGACATGGAAAAACTTTGAAAGCTAATTAGTAAATCATGTAAAAGCAACTATTAGTAAATCAAGAAATTCTCCTATACCGCGCTTAACCTAACACCTAACACTGTAGTCTGTATATAGAGTATGCAACACGAATAAACCAAATCACTATGTAAATTAATAAATTATCATCGTTCAGCGCACAAAATAAACTGTGACTAGTTCAGCTCGAACCAAGATTGGATATAAAATGACAAGTTATACAAATTTAGTCAACTCTTTAGTACTGTAGGTTCATCATGTAAGCCCTTCACCACCATACCCTCTGACAATGCGTCGTAATACATTATATATATATATGGTGGTCTACAGAAGCGCTTGATCTCTACTGAATACTGTAATATATAAATGACTGGTATGTACACAAGGCACGTGTGCCCATGACAGGCAAAGAAGATGTCGAGGAAGCATTGTATGGTATGGGGTGCGGGAGGTGGGGAGATGTGCACGTGCGATGGGGTTGAAGTTGAACTTCAAAGGAAGGAAAGGAACCAGGTATAATTTCTATTTTACCTGTAGAAAGGAAACAATGGAGTTGAGATTGTTCTTGTACTCGTCAAGAGGCACGTGCTGAAAGCCAGAGGATCGATCTGGAAGGGAAGCATCGTTGGCACCAAAGAACACAGTCACTGCCAGCGGCGCGTCACCGCCAATCTCCTCTGCTGGAAACACCTTGTCTATTACCTTCAAAGCCCACCTCGTGTTATACCCACTATATCCTCTTAGCACCACATCAGCCTAAACCATGCATACATATATGTCAAACCCTTGATGACAGAGACTACTTTGATGGGTATGTAAAGACGAAAATATATATTACCGTGCGAGCGAAGTGGTTGGTAAGAGAAGCACCCCAACCACCATCACCAAACGACATCTCAGTGATGGAGTCCCCAAAAAGATAAATCTTTGGTCTCATTTTCTTGATGAAAAATCAGGAAACTGCACTACCGGGTTCTATCTTTTCCTTTTCGAGCGAAAAATCTGGGGCCTTGTAAGCTTAAGCGTTGTTCCGAGTTCTGAAGTTGAAAAGGCTAGCAGTAGTTTGTAATCATATCTGTGAGAAGGTGGTGCAATCCGAAGTTTGATAGATTAATGAGAGCTCTGACTTAGTATTATTACACAGCGCAGAGGTTATAAATTCATAAATCTTTGAGAAAAGAAAAAAAAGTTAGTACTATACTACATCGTCCCTTGGGAATTCCGAAAGGTACTAACTGACAAGGAGAGAGAGAGAGAGACAAGAGAGTACTTACTGAACATGGATGGATGGACTAATGGGATGATTCCGGCGAGGCAGAAGCAAGAGGGATACGTTTACGGGAAATGAGCAAAGGGCCAATAATTCAAGCTTCTTAAAATCAGTTTTTCAATTACACATAAAAATATATTTTTTTAATACTACACATAGTCTCACATAAATAATATATTTTTATTATTTTTTAATTATATTTTATAATATTATCAATAATGTGGGATCCAAAATATATCATTAAATTTTCAATTCCCAATAAATAAAATTTTGTATCCAAACATAAATTCATTTCAAAATTAAAAAAAAAATAGTTTCAAAATCCAATCAAAATAAATTATAAAGCCTTGCTTCTGGCTATCCTAATCCAACCTTTCTAAAGGATACAACCAAAAAAGGTCATATATGGAGAGCGTGAGACTGTGTTGAGTGAACATGGATATTTTTCGGAAGAGTTTAGCAGTTGACATTTTTTCGTTTGGTAATTCAGGTGTCTATGGTTTTTCTTTTTCTTTTTAGATCATAATCCTTTTTATGTTTCATTACTTTATTTTCATTATTTTTTTTCTTTTTAGATTTTCGATGTATACAGTAAATCCTTGGATTAGTTAATCTTGTTTGGTATAAGTTTACTAGGGTTAAAAAGTAATCTCAATGATTATTCTTTTGTGGATTTGATCCCTAATATTTTTATGTTTGATGAATTTGGTCTATAATATTTTTTTTCATTTTTTTGTCCCTAATCATTTTATTTTTGGTGACTTTGATTCTCCAATATATAATTTTTTTTTGTCCTTTCCTTTTTTAAAAAAAATTAGTGACTTAATCCTCAAAAGTTTTTTTTATCATTTTGGATTTTTCTATCAAAACCCATTTTAGAGGAGAAATCTTAAAAGAAAAAATCAGTAACTAAAAAAATGAAATTGAATCCAAATAGTGGTAAACTCATTTTCATTTGGGATTTTATATTAAGATAATAAAATACACCCCCTATAAATATATGTAGTTACTTTCACTTCTGGGGGAAGAAGGGAATGAAATTATATCTTAATTTTCTTTACAATTGGGTAACCTTTGATATCAGTTGCATTTTTTTTTAATTTACCGATTTTTCCCAACAAAATTTCTCATCTAAAATGGTTCTTGAGGAAAAAAATCCAAAATAAGGACTAAAATGACTAAAAAGAAAAATTTTGGGGATCAAAGTCACCTAAAATAAAATGGTTAGGGATAAAATAATGAGAGAAAAAAATTAGGGATCAACTCCACCAAACACAAAATGATTAGGAACCAAATCCACCAAAGAATAGTCCTTATGATTACTCTTTTACCCCTAATGGTATTTCCAACTTAGACCAAATAAGATGAACTAATCGTGTTTTGACAAAAATTCGATTTGAATGACTTATTATATAAATCGAAAAAACGTTAGTGATCTAAAAAGAAAAAAAAAACGATGGAGATCAAAATCACCAAACGTAAAAAGAATTGTGATCTAAAAAAAAATGATAGGAACCTAAGTTACCAAACGTAAAAACCTTAGGGGCAAAACTCGCCAATCGTTGGATACTTTTCTATACTCTATACATTCCAAAAAATATAAGATACTCTAAACAATTTTTTTGTTCCAAAACATAAAATACTTTAAAACTTTTGAAACTTATTTTGTATGTTTTTTTAATATTACCGTTTATCTTAAATGAATAAAGATAAAATAAGTGTTTTAATTTCAAATTTTAAAAGAAATAGTATGACATAATAAATAAGAGTATTTTAAAAAATTAGAATATTTTTAAATTTGTATGAAATGATCAAAGTATTTTATAATTTGGGATTGATGGAATATTACCTTTATAAGATAATGTGCAAATGCAAATGAGTCTACCTTCATCGCATGGAACAAAAACTAGTTTGCATCAAGTTCCCCTGGATATCGCCTCCCTCATTTTCTTCGAAGTTGAGTACTAATTAATTACGTAAACAGCAGAAGACTCTTTTGTATTCCACGGCCACGTGTCATATAAGAGGAATTTGGAGTATTTATTTCTTGATTTTTTTCCCCCTTGATATAAGAAGTCGATTATAAGTACTCCATTACGCAAGATAATGGAGAATATTGTGAAATTTAATTGCGAATTTACTATGTCAGAATAAAAGATGATTAGTTTTAATAATGAACTGGATTATATGACTATTTTCTTTTCTTTTCTTAAAATTCTCAAACTATAAAATAATTTCTCTTAAATTATCATGGTATATATGATTAAATGCTAAAGAATTTTCCATGTGATATTCATATTCTCAATTATGATTGCAAAATGTGGTCGTTAAAGCCTTTAAAGGTCACCAATCAAACGTTCAAGGCCTTTGTGAAACATGTTGTATTAATATTTCTATTTGAAATATATTTTATTTTATTGTTAAATTAATACCAAAATGAAAAATATTTATTATATATATTAATATGAAATGAAAATATTATTCATTCAAAAAACAAAAATATGGAAAAAAAAGCACCCAACAAATTGTCACGCTCGATCTCAAGTGCGAATAAGATTTACTGCTCCTTTTGTCATGAGTGAGAACGCAAGCCCACCAAACAGTACTATACTACATCGTCGGTCCCTCTCTTTTATTTTTTTAGAAATCGAGAATTTTGGGTCTAAACATGAATATTTCTGCCTGATCCAAACATCCCCAGTTGAATTCTGCGACATTAGCTGCAGAAACTTGGTAATACTTATAAGTAGCTAAGCAATGTCAAAATGTCCTAAATTGATATCCAAGAACAATATCCCGTCAATAGAAAATTTGTATTTGTCTAAGCCTTTAACGGCCAGTTCCCTCTCTTCAGCCCTTCAACACTATATAAATTCCGAGTACCCTATACATGGACAAAAGATTCATTCCCAGATTATCAAATCTGGGTTTATCCCCAATCTCAATATTTCCATCAAACTCATTATTCTTTACATTAAATCCTCGTGCTTGTCCTATGCGCGCCACTTATTCGATGAATTGCCACAGCCAACTCTCTCTGCCTATAATTATTTGATTGCGGGGTACACAAGGCATGGGTTCACTGAGAAATCTTTTAACTTGTTCCGGAAGTTGATCGTTTCGAATGAAATGCCTGATGGTTATACATTTTCAATGATTTTGAAGGGTTCTAATTGTGGGAGTGTAGCATCAGGTTCCCCATGTACAGGGAAAGAGTTGCATGCCCAAATAGTGAAATCTGGAATTGAGGGCGATGATGTGTTGTACACAGCATTAGTTGACTGGTATGTGAAGAATGGGAGGGTGGACTATGCAAGGAAAGTGTTTGATTTGATGTTGGAAAAGAATGTGGTTTGTTCCACGTCAATGATCACAGGTTACATGAATCAAGGCTGTGTTGAAGAAGCTGAGGATGTCTTCAGAAAAACGAAGGAAAAAGATGTAGTAGTTTTCAATGCAATGATTGAGGGTTATAGTAAATCAGTTGAAACTGCCAAGCGGGCAATACAGGTTTTCATAGATATGCAAAGGTTGGATTTTAGACCCACAATATCAACCTTTGCAAGCATTATTGGGGCTTGTTCGGTATCATCAGCTTTTGAAATAGGTCAGCAAGTCCAAGCGAAACTGATGAAGACTGAGTTTTTTACTAATATAAAAATGGGGAGTGCTCTTCTAGATATGTACTCAAAATGTGGGAGAACGGAGGACGCAAGAAGAATATTTGATCATATGAATGAAAAGAATGTATTTTCATGGACTTCCATGATTGATGGATATGGGAAAAATGGTTACCCATATGAAGCACTCCAGCTCTTTAGCAGAATGCAGTTGGATCATTCTGTCAAGCCCAACAATGTCACATTTCTTAGTGCACTCTCTGCTTGTGCACATGCAGGACTAGTCACTGAAGGATGGGAGATCTTTGATAGGATGGAAAGAGAGTACTTGGTGAAACCAAGGATGGAGCACTATGCTTGCATGGTAGATCTCGTGGGCCGTGCAGGAGATCTTAACAAGGCACTGAAGTTTGTGAGGGAAATGCCGGAAAAGCCAAATTCTGATGTTTGGGCGGCTTTGCTTAGTTCCTCTAGATTGCATGGTGATGTAGAAATGGCTGATTTTGCTGCCAAAGAACTTTCCAAGTTAAGAACTGAGAATCGTCCGGGGGCATATGTTGCGTTATCTAATACGTTGGCAGAGGCTGGAAGGTGGGACGATGTTAGTGAACTTAGGGAGTTGATGAAGACAAGAGGGATTTCAAAAGGCACTGGCTTCAGCTGGGTTGGGAGTGGTAGTGGTCTAGAAGCTTTTCATGCTGGACAACAGTTGTAGCTGGTTGCTTGTCGAGGTGGGGCTTTCTCCAATTACGTAACCCATTTGACACCACCTTTACCTTCGATCTTAAAATAGGATTGAAAAGAAAAAAGGACAAAGAAGGGCAGGGGAGGAAAGGAACCTCTGAATTTTGAAATTCTTGTTTGGCTTATTTTGAGCACTACACATCTGAGAGCTGAATGCTGGTGGTCAATTCTTGTACATTTGTCCCTGTTTCATTCGTTGTATTCCTTTTCTGGAGTTGGGAAGATTATCTGCAGAAATTTTGGATTTCTTTCACTTAAGTCTAGAGAACAAATGCTAGATAGGAAGAGGAGGGGGTTTTCGTAGTTTTTACTGATAAAGAATGAAAAGCAAAATGAAGGGAGAAACAGAGGAGAGACATTGAGGAAGATTCGTGAAAATGAAGTCTGGGTCCAAATGCAAAACTAAAAACTGAACTAGAACTACGGGGTTAAAGAACTAGTTTGCACTAATTAAGGAACTTTTGTTCTTCAAGGACTCCCAAGAATCCCTGATTCTTGTCAGTTTTTCTTTCTTACGTTTTAAAATCAAAATCAACAACATTGCGATTTGGAATTGGCACGTTTCTCTTCCATTTAAGTAGGACCAACTTTAGCAATAATGTGGCCTTTCATTGTCTGTGCTAGATATCTTTGTCCATCAAAAGACTATTATTTTTTATTTTTGTCACTGTGGTATAAAAGAAAATGCCTTTGCACTCCAAACTTGACCTTGACTATCTAGTCAAAACTATACATGTGAAACAACATGATTATGGAAAGGCTTTCCTTGCTTTGATCGAAAAAATGCAAGTCTTCTGCTTAAAACTCTTGGCGTTCGCTATTAGCCAAAGCTGCGTGTCCTTTTGGGTAAAGTTTGGGTTTCCAACTCATCTTTCATAGCTTGGAGGCTTGAAAGTTCTTGAGTGAACATGCATATGGTTTTGCGGACGGTCCAAGATTATCTCTTGATACTGTGAGATGGAAATAGATAGGACTATCTATAGTGTGGAAGCCGGTGATTTGGCATGGTCTAAAAATCATTGGTTGGACTAATGGGCATTAAGAGCTTTACAAAAATATAAATATCCAAAAAGAATATCTCATCATTATCTGGACATTCAAGTAAGAATTTTTTATAAAGAAAACAATAATTGCAGGCTAATGAAGAAGTTTCCATATAATTTTAGTCAAACGAAATACGTTTTTGTTTCATCACTTGTCACTTTCCTTGAACCAACTGCGTCGTAGGGACACGCTACCGAGTAGCCAAGGTTACATTGTTTGCTAAGAAACGTAAAGGCATGGCACTCTTTACCCTATCACCGTAATGTGAGCGGAAACTGAATTCATTCTTAGTAATTTTAATTTTAATTTTAATTTGTTTATTCAAGATTTACTGAAAAAGAAAACTCTTTATGTCTAATTTGGTTCGTGGTAAATGAATATGTTACTGGAGTAAATTATTAAAATTAGAAAGATTAATGGTAAAAATTTAGATGAAAAATAAATTGTTTTAAAATATTTTATTTTTGAATGTTTAAAAATAAAAGATAAAAGATCAAGTGGCATATGTAATTTTGGATAATGAAATATATTACATGTATTAAAATAATTGAAATGAGTAAATTTTTCTTAAGTAGTTAGGTGAGTTTTTTTTTTTTTTTTGTGAGACGTGAACACGTGAGTTGTATCAATTGTAGGGATAATTAAGTTGCAAACTGCGGCCCCGGTCGTGGATGAATGTGCGGATAACGTGGCATAAGGGTTTACTTGTATATATATTTAATTAGTACGCGGTAGTATATGAGAGGAAGGAAGCTTACCTTCTCCGCCAAAGATTGTCGGGAATTGATTTCTATACTCTAATAATTGGACATTCAACGCCTTCTTCTCCGTCTAGAAGAACTCCAAGAAATAAGAAGAAGAGGATAGAGCGGCAGCGATGTGTTGTGGCGATGGTGAATGCCACCCACTTGGGTTTCTCTTGGGCCTTCCCTTTGCTTTCGTCGCCCTCCTCCTCTCTCTCGTCGGCGTCGTCATCTGGATTGTCGGGTTAGTATCAATTTTCATTGTGTTTGTTATAAGACCGAACTTAAATTTGAACGACCCCCCAAAAAATAAAAATATTTCAAAGACTAATCCCAGAATCACACCGGGATTGTTCTTTGGTTTTGATCATCAGCTATAATGGGACTGCCATAGTTTTTTGGGAGAACATGCCTAATCAAGATTTTTTTTTGCCTTAAATTTTTTTGCAGAATAACTCTGAGCTGCATATGTCCATGTTGCATCTGTGTGACGGTGATAGTAGAGATGGCACTTGCTTTGATCAAAGCTCCGTTTTCGGTCATGAAGTGGTTCACTGAGCAGATACCTTGTTAGATGTTTTCAATCCTTTTCCCCTTCCCTTCCTGTTGTGTGGTGATGAATTGAAGATTGAAAACGATTCTGTTTTTAGTCTCTCTTTTCTTTCCTGAGTTTCTGTGCAGTTTCATGTGATCGATGATGATGATGCATGGCTTAGTTGACCTGGAGGAAGTATTCTACTTTTCCTCTTCAACATTTTTTTTTTTAGAACTTATGCTAGGTGTATGTAGTATTTTTTTATTTGCGTGGGTAAAAGTGAATTTAATAAATTATATTTTTTAATAAAAAATTAATATATTAATACTATTTGAGAATTAAAATAATTTCTCACCATATTTGTTTCATAACTTTCTATTTTGGTGTTAAAAAAATCAATGTGCCAATTTTGTGAGCTGTGACGCTGTTGATCTGACAATATTAATGTTGATCACATGGTACGCCATACCAGACTCGTGCATACACCAATTGTGGGCCCACGGTGGACCATTACGTAATAAAATTTGTTTTAAGAAATATTATCGATTTTGGACACTATTATCTTTTATTTTTAATTATGAATCATTCTTTTTTATCTCAAATTTTAAGAATTATGTTTTTTTTTTTATTTTTAGTTATGAATTTTTTTCTTTTATTTTAACTTTTTATAGTTCAATTTTTTTTTATTTTTAGTTATGAATGTTTCGATGTCTAAAATTTTTTTTAGACTAAGGTTATTCATCCACAATCTTTTTAGATGTATTTTTAAAAACAAGATTTAAAAACTCTTCTCAATTGCTTCTTAAGAAGGGGGAAAAAGTTAGTGAATAAAAAGAAGAAAAATGTCAAAGCAGTCTGAACATGGATTTTTAAAATAAAAAAAAAACCAAAACACTTCTAAAAAGATTGAATTTGTATGTTATTTTGATTGAAAAAATCGAAATATTCATAATTAAAATTAAAAATAGTACTAAAATTAAAATAAAATATAAGAATTTATAATTAAAAATAATATAGAGCTCTTAAAAGTTGAATAAAATATAAGGGTCGATAATTAAAAATTAAAAATAGTTCAAAATCTAAAATCGATAATAATTCATTATTTTAACGCACCAATTTTCACTTACTAAGGCTTGAGTTGTTTTTTCCAGCTCAATAATTATCCAGAAATCAAAATATTAGTACCTTGTTTGAAAATATAATCTTTTTTAGATGTAAAAGGCCGTTTTAAAGTATAAATACTTTTTGTGAAATTGAATAAACATTTTTTAAAGTAAATTTAGATTTTCAAAAAGTATTTCTGGTTTAAGTTTCGGGAAATTGGTTAATTTAGTTTCTTTTTTATCAAATTTGATGACATTGGTTATTTTCTTTCCACATTTTTTTTTTTAGTCTCTTACTCAAGGAACCTAATAGCATCCAAAAATAAAAGAAAAGTATGGATGTCACCAAGGATCGATAAATAAGGGATTAAATTCACCAATTTCCATCGCGTCTCTTGAGATGGATGACAAATATGAATCATCCGACCCGCCAAACTGGCCTAGAAAGTTATCAGGCCCAATCCTGAATCAAAATGGACTAAAGACATATGCATGGGCCTGAAGGATACAGAACCAGAATGGCGGTTTTTTATTATTAAAAAGGCTTAAAGCACTTCATTGTATCTTATTATTATTATGATTTGAATATTCATCAACTAAAGCTACAAATAGAAAATGATTGCTTATTTATGGTTAATAGAATCAAGAAGAATAATTAGCAGCTCTCTCATTTAGGGCCTTGCTATGATTTTCTCATTACCCAAAAAGATTTAGGGTTTGATTCAATTTATTTTGTACTAGGAATCATACTAATAGTTCGGCTCATAATCTTGTTAAATTTGCTCACACTTCTGTTACTTCTCATGTATGGATAGGTACGCATTCTATCCTTTTTATTTTATTTAATCTCAATGAAATTCTTTTGTTTCTCAAAAAATAGAAAATGATTCCAAAAAGTAAACTAACCATGAAAACTTGATATTTGAATTTCTCATTAAAAAGTTATGTGATTTGCTGACTCGGAAATCGGGTAATGAAATTATTTTTAAAAAAATTATTATTAAATAGAAATTGAGTTTATTTGAAAAAATAAAATGACAAGTAGAGTTACGTTGAATTATTGACTGTATCCATTGGAGACGATTTTTAGTTTGACAATATAATTATATAACAATGATATGATATTGATTGATACTCCAATAATTTTATTACATTTGAGATATGACTTTTGACATTTGACATTGTACAAAATGATCTAATGTGCTAACACTTATTTTTTACATTATCGCATATGACTCACATTATTCAAAAATCAACTACTCACTGATCGATTACATTCCTTAAAATAGATATTCAAAATTAATAATGAATATCTATGTCTATTATTATTTACCTTATTTATCATTATTCTGAGACAAAATATCACCCCCAAAGTCATTAGCAAATGAATTGTTGCTCAATTCGAAATAAAACAATTTTAAAATATATACTTAGATTCATAAGCATATAATCTTTGTCTTTAGCAAATGAATTGTTGCTCAATTTGAAATAGAACAATTCAAAAAATAGACTTACATTCATAATCATATAATCTTTTTTGTTTGAAATTGAATCTAACTTTTGACTTAATTCAAAAACTATTTTTTTTTTATTTTAATGAAGTTACTATATTATTATTATTATTATTATTATTATTATTATTATTATTATTATTATTATTATTAATGTGGTTAATAAAGAGATACATGAGTTAGTGAAATGTAAATATATTAAATTAGATAATTTTTTTGTATAACTTTAGATTAAAAAATATATGTTTATTTTAAAAGTATAGACATTTAAATCTAGACAATTAAAAATAAAAATATGAATATTTAATTTCGAATATAAAGAATATGATTTTTGCAAAACATTTCATTTTAAAACTTTAGATTTTGAATTTAATTTTTGATTCATAATCATAAACTTTTTTTTTGTAAATTAAATTAGTATTCCACCCGTGCGATGCATGATTTTTTTTTTTTCAAATAATTTATCATTTGTGATTTATGTATCATTGATATACTAATATCCATCAGTAAATATGATAATGTTTAAGCAATTGCAAACTGAAGTAGGTAGATGAGCCACAGGGATATCACCAAATTTACAGCAATTCTTAGCTCATTGAGCTAGGTTATGAGGCACCAAAATTACAAGATCTAATATAATGAATGGACCAATCTCTACTATTACAACAAAAAATTAACTTCCTACCTTGGTCAGTAATATGTATGGCTTGCCACTGTGCGTGATCTTTAAACCCCTAGTCAGCAAGAACAACACTTAAATGAATCTCCCTCAAATTTTGCTTTCTGAAATTTAAACTCAAGAGCCAGATTCATCCCTTTCACAAAAGCCAAAGCTTCAGTAGAATACATATCAGTAGTGTTAACGTGATCCACCCAAGCATGAGTATTAAGCCCATTATGGTTTCTAACCAAAACAACAATAACAAATCCATGATCAGAAACTGCAGCGTCAACATTAACACGAAAAACACCAGGAGCAGGTGGAACCCAAACTTTTTGAACACCAGCAAAGCACCCCATGATTCCTGTACCTTTTCCTACCATTCCAATAATCTAGTGCCATCTTAGAAAACTTGACCACTAAATTCAATTATTGGAATAATGTTGTCTCCCAAGCGAACATGATTTCTCTAAAACCAAGCGAGTTTCATACCAGTAATTGCGAAATGCAGAAATTCCCCCTTAGCTTCATGCGCAAGTCCCAAAACATTAGAAGGGGAAAGTAATAACTCTACCCAATCAACAATAGTCAAGCTAAAAAAATTGTTCAAGCCTCGTAGCAATAGGAAGAGAATTAGTAAGAATCCTCCAAACAAATTGCTTATGCCTACCGTGCAAAGATGAAGTTCAGAGCATCTTCCATAGTTCCTTAGGCAGGTCATAATCATAAACTTAGATCCTGTCTTCTCTCCTCTAATATAAATGGCTTTGTTCAAGGGTTTGGTAATTGCACGTGCAAAGGGAAACAACACTAGACAGGCAAAAGCCCATTTACCTATATTAACACATGTTTGAGAAAACACATGTTTGAGTTCCCACATTCGACAATCCAAAGAATATATTCCTTAATATACGATCCCTTTTGATAAAAAAGAAAAAGAAAACAAGAAGAATATATTCCGCACCCACTTTGAATAAATCAACTTTTTTTAACGTGGTCTTTAATAACAATTTGCCAAGCCATGAATAATACTGAGTGAGACAGCCTGTGGTTTTCAAAGGGGGAAACCTCAAAACTTTTCTCAAATCTAAAAAAATCAACAGATCGATCAATCATAATCCTACCTTTTCCGTCACATTCAAATACAATACAGACTTCTTGTTTTCTTGAACGCACACACTACTGGGGAAGAGTCTATATATATATATATGGAAAATTACCAAAACTCGTATCCAAATTATTATTTTTTTTCATGATTCATCATTTTTCTTTTTTTTTTATTTGATTTCATCTCCAAATTATTTTCGAATCACAACTATTTTCAGTCAACTCATACATCCAACCCTTAACAGGTGACAAATTCCATCTTCTTCATCCCCATATACGTGACATACAAAACTCTCTCTATTTCATTTTTCATCATCAGCACTACTCTTCTTTTCTTCTGTTTCATGTTCCTTGGACTGCTTCTGAAACTCAAGACGGACTTTCTTGGAGCTTGAAACCCACAAATCGTTCTAATTATTTCTTCGGAAAACCTCAGATAAAAAGGCTGATCAAATGGAAGCGACGGACTCAATTGGCTCCACGGGATGCCCTGCATTGACCCCTGTCAACTCATCAAGCGGGACTCTTGGGCGTCACTTGGCTAAGCGGCTGGTGGAGATTGGTGTGAAGGATGTCTTCTCAGTTCCCGGGGATTTCAATTTGACGCTTCTGGATCATCTCATTGCAGAGCCGGAACTGAATTTGATTGGCTGCTGCAATGAATTGAACGCCGGGTATGCTGCTGACGGCTACGCAAGGGCTAAGGGTGTAGGGGCTTGTGTGGTGACTTTCACTGTTGGTGGACTCAGCGTGCTTAATGCAATTGCTGGGGCTTACAGTGAAAACTTGCCTGTGATTTGTATTGTTGGTGGGCCTAACTCCAATGACTATGGTACTAACCGGATTTTGCATCACACCATCGGTTTACCGGACTTCACTCAAGAACTCCGGTGTTTCCAGACTGTAACTTGTACTCAGGTACTGAATCATTATTAGTGCTTATCCAATCCCGGTTAGAATTTTCTTTTTCCAGGGGATTGGAATCCTCATTTGCAGCATGAGATATATCTTATCCTATCCCGATTAGTATTTAAGTTAATCATCATTTGCAGCATGAATGAATCTTTATTCAAATGTGACGTTCTTTTTTTTTATTTTTATAGGCGGGAATCATTCAAAATAGAATAACCATATTTAAAGCGAAAAAACTTAAAATTTTAAAACAAACTCAAATAATTTTCAAATCTAACTTAATTCTTTCAATATTTTAATCAAACTCAAATAATATAATTAATTTTTCAAATTATAGAGAAAAACTTAACTCTTAATTCCAAAAATAAATGTCAAATTTCATTTAAACAACAAACAATATTATAAAATTCCTTGTTTTAAAATTAAAAACTTAATTAAAACAAATTCAAATGCATTGGGAATAATTTATGCCAATTTATGCATGAATATGCATATTTAATACTTTCATAAAATTCATGCATGATCTATATATGTCATTTGACTGAATTCTTTGTTTAATCGGGCTAAAGCCCTACTCAAATGAACAAAAGCTTCTATTTTTTTATGGCATATACAATAAAAAAAATTATGTAAATAAATGTACAAATTGTAGATCATAATTTAATAGTGCATACATAATTTTATAAAAAATATATCACGTAAAACAAATAAAAACATGTATTTAAATGAGATTATGACTCTAACCTCGAATATGTAGATAAAAATCTAAGTGTGAAAATGGCGTGAAAGTAGCTTAGCCTTTTAATCATCGTTTCCTACAATATGAGTATTTCAAATAAATCAGTATTTGGAATTAGGTATACTTTAAAAGATAAAAAGGGTTCTTGATCAGTTGAAGGCATAATTGGTATTTTTAAAAGTTTTTAATTTTCGGATTTAAAAACTTTAGGGGTTAAAATGTATTTTTTAAAGGTTGAATCATAATGTTTGAAAGTTTAAATTAAAATCTAAAATTTTTGAAAATATTAAGGTCAATACATAAATTATAGAAAATTTAATTTAAGATATGGGGTAAATTTGGATATTGCAAGAAGTTTTGGGATCAATCTAAAACTTTTATAAAATTGTAAAGACCAATATGTAATTTATCAAAAATATTGAGACAGATATAAAATCTCAAAATATGATTTGGGCAGATTCTAAAACTCTAAAGACTAAACGGAAAACTTAAAATTTATTTAAAGAATAAATCTTTTGAAACTTATAATTTTTACCCCAAAAAGTTTTAAAGAAAACATGACCTTAACTCTAATATTAACTAACCCTAATTAATAATCATTATGTTCCAAATTGATAGGTTTCTTTAGTTTTTTACATCGATATAAGAAAATATAATTAATGTTTTTTAAAATGTGTATTTTTTTATAGAATATTCTTAAAATACCCCTTTTAACATTAAAAAATTTGAACATTAGAAACACTAATAAATTGTTGGAAAAATATTTTCTCATTAATGAAATGCATATTTCTAATAATCAATTTATTAATTGTTATTCAAAGTGTAATTAATATTCTCACTTTAAATAGGGATATTCTAGCCAAGTAAGAAACAAGTCTATAATTTGGGACAAACAAAAATGAAAACAAACCTATCAAATTTGAGAAAACTTTTAAAGTATTTTAAGTTGTGATATTTTATAAATTGTTAATCATATAATAAATAAAATGCCGATGATACATAATATAAAATAGATATCACAAATATATAGAAATTGATGGATGAAGTTCATAAAGTGTACCAAGACATAATATAAAATGTCGATAATACGTAATACACTAATGTCTGAAAGTTGAATAACCTTGCAATATAAAGAAAGAAATGGCTTTGGGATCTCAAAAAATTGAGGGGGAAAAAAGAAAGAGAAGTGCATGGGTGCAAGCGTGGTGTATGAAGAAGAAAGGAAGAATGACTCCCACATGTGTCTGTCACTCAGGCACTCGATTTACAACCCACCTTATTAAGGAACATCTAATACATGTGGGGGATTTCTCTTTCCCTCATTAAAAAAAAAAGAAAGGAAGAAGGAGAATGATAGGTAATAGGGGACCTAGGTTTTTTGAGGGAGGGGAATTAGTTTTTGGGGTGGGAAGAAGGAGAATGATAGGTAATAGGGGACCTAGGTTTTTTGAGGGAGGGGAATTAGTTTTTGGGGTGGGGATATTTTGAGTATTTTAACATTAGGTGAGTGCTTAAAAAAATGGAAAGTGTGCTAAATTTAAAAATCATTTTTTTTTTCATGCTTTATAAATACATCATTATAAATTTGTAAGTGTAACATTCTTAAGTTGTGAAATACTTATAATACCCTTACATAAAAATTGGAATTTCCAAAATCACCCCCATCGCCCACCCCAAACCCAGTCTCTCTTCCTCTTCTCCTCTGAACCAGTCCCCACCCCAAACCCAGCCCCTCTCTATCTCTTCCTTTTTTCCTGAAGTGGCCTTCCCAACACAGCCCATCTATTGGCTCTCTTCCTTCTCTTCTCTCTGGACACTCACAACAACTGTCTCTCTTTCTCCTCTCCCTGTTGTTGGCTTCTTCAAATAACCTCCCTCGACTTTGTTATTAATTTTCTTTTTTTTGTTGTTGTTGTAATTGATGAACTTGTTGGGTTTAATTGTTTTCTTTTTTATGAAATTGTAAATTGTTGTTAGGGTGTTCATTTGTTTTAATTTCTTCATTGGGTAATTGATGTATTGACCTAGAGTTTGTATTGTGGGTTAAGCTATTATTAATTTCTTTATTGTGTAATTGATGCATTTGTTTTATTATTGTAAAATGACGGCGAATGGACAGAAATATCGAGCTGCTTGGACTTGGGCTTGGATGCCTGGTCCAAATTGTTTAGTACTGGGCTCGGCCTTCTGGGCTCAGTCTTTCGATTTTAAGTTCGGTATAATGGGCCAAGTTTTTTTTATGGGCTTTTTATTGTGGGTCGAAAATTCGAAATAGGCTCAGCGTTTTGGGCCAATTTTTTCGAACTGAGCTTGTTCAGTTGGGCCTTGATTTGTACATAATTTCAACAATTTTAAAGCTCTAATTAATTAATATAATTATATATTTAATATGACATATTTAATTTAATATAGTTACTTTATAAAATGCAATAGTTAACTGCACATATATAAAATACATACATACATATATATAAAACTATGATAGTATAATATAATAATTATTAATCATTTATATTATTATTAATTTATAAATTCTATTTTTGATAATATAAATTATGAATACATTTGAAATTTCAATGAATTATAATATGATTATAAGGTAAATTCACATAATTATGTATATGTATGTATGTATATATATAATTATGATTATGATAATATTATAATTATTAATACATATGAAATTCCAATGAATTATAATATGATTATAAGGTAAATGTATATAATATATGTATATATATAATTATGAATAGGATAGTATTATAATTATTAATAATTGATATTATTATTAATTTATAAATTCTATTTCGAATTAATTAATATAATATTATTATAATTTATAAATTAGTATAGTTCAATAATAATTATTATTATAAACATAATTATATAATTATGAATACAATAACATAATTAATATATTAATATAATATAAATGTAAATGAAATCACGCACAGTCATACCTAACATTAGGCTCGAATATGATTTGTAAACTATGTATAAATGAACTCGCTCACAATTTGTGAGCTAATTATTAATAACCTCGACTATAATTTGTGAGTTATGTGTAATGGAGCTCATCTCAAAATCGTGAGCATTATATAAGTGAGTTCGATTCAAATTTGTGAGCTACAAATAGGTGTGCTCGACAATTATTTGCGAGTCATGTGATAGTATGCTAGGTTCAAATTTGTGATTTACAAATAAGTATGTTCGGTAATAATTAGTGAGCTGTGTTTAGCCCATATTCGTGAACTATATGTCCTTTGTAGCTCGACTCAAATTTTCGAATTGGGTGTGAAATTTCCTTGACCAAATTTTCGAGGATATGTCATAACATAATTTTAAATGAATTAATAAAATGATTTATTAAGTTTTTCAAGCAAAAAAATAGTAACTTATCGGTATATTGGGTCTCAATCATCATTTTCATCATCTATTACTCATACAAATGCATATAATGTGTTGTTTTATTGAGAAATTGGATTGAGAAATTGGATGTGTTTTATGAGAGAGAGAAATAATATATCGTTAAGAATGAATGAATACTATTTGTTTAAAATTTGTATAATTTTATAGAAATAAAATTAGTCTATTTTTTACTTGTTTACATAAGGATAAATATGAATTTTTTACTTTTTAGTTGTGGTGTATTTATTGAAGGGTGTGATGTATTTATAAATACACTTTTTTCGTTCTTATTCTTTTCTCTCTATCGCCTCCTCCCTCTGCTCCCTTCCCTCACTGCCGCACCCTCTCCCTCTTCCTCTCGCCGCCAGCCCCTTGCAATTCCCCCAAGCCGCCGGCCCTTCCCCCTCTCCTCCTAGTCGCTGCCCTTCCCATTTTCCTCTATACTCCCTCCACTGCCTTCCCCATCTCTCTCTCCACCCTTCTTCCTCTAACGGCCTCGCTCGTTCTCCCTCAAAACCTATGACTAAAACTCAAATTTCAAAGCTCTGAAATAGGTTTTAAACAGTGGAAATGACATCTTTTCTGAAGACACTTGAAATATTTGAGTATGGAATAAAAAATGGGCGGGAGAGTTGACATTTTTGGACCCTTGCCTTTGCCGACGGCTGGCAATGGGGAGTCGCCGATGGCGGGTGCCACTACACAGAAGAAAAATGAGAGCTATGTACTCACGAGTTTGTTCACATTCTTCTGGAAAAAAATTCAGTTTAATAGAAGAGAAAGATTCCTAAGGAAACATAATCATGAATATTCCTATATATAATTTTTTATGGGAGAAATTATAATACTTTTTTTTATTATTCTACAGGTTCTTTATCAAAAAATTATGTCTCTGTTTTACCCGTCTAAATGAGTTGGGTATGACAAGATGTATTCAACGTAGGAAGGTAGACCTAATCACCTAAAACACGGAGAAATTCCTAATTCTTTACAAAGAAAAGAAATGTCTCCGGCAGCTTAGGAATGTATTTCTATAATGCGGGTGACGTGGATTGATCAAAATCAGAAGTCTCTTGAATTTGGACTTTCAAGAATTTCTTCAACATTTCTAAATTTGAGGAAAATATAATGGGTTCACCAAGAATATCGCCATAATCGTGTTCCTTTCGATGATCATAGAAAATATTGGATCGAGGAGGGTAACTTTGAGCTTACTGATCCTAGGTATTTTAATATTGATATTCTCAAAATGCCGGGCTTGATTTATAGATGGAATCATAGAAATTGAATGAAGTACATGTTTAGTTGGCAGGGATGGTATTGCATTCTTCAATTTGTTCCTTTGTTTGTTCCTGAGCTTGTTGAATAACAAATTGACAAACTAATCTTGATGTGGCAGGCAGTGGTGAATAACCAGGATGATGCCCATGAATTGATTGACACTGCAATTTTGACTGCTTTGAAAGAAAGTAAACCAGCTTATATCAGCATAAGTTGTAATTTACCCGGAATTCCTCACCCTACTTTTGCCAGAGAACCAGTGCCATTCTATCTTGCACCAAAGTATGGTATTCTCTCTCTATTTCTTTATCCTACTTAACTAAAGCAGTCCTGCTAAAATTGTTACATATTTCATTATGCAAAAAATGACGAAAGTATGTAAGGTCTCAATCTCTCGATTGAACAAGAAAAAATTTGTGCCCCAATATGAACTATTAGAGAAGGTCTGTCTGAAAGGGTTCTTGAAGTATTAAAAACTTACACTAATTTGGCAGGGAAGAACATGCATCCATAGGTTAGGAAGGAACATTTCCTCAAAAAAAAAAAGAAAAAAAGATAGAAGAAGAAGAAGAAAAAAAAGAAATACTCCTGTTTTTACCGTTCTGATGTGCATTATCAGAAAAAGGTTGATAATGGTTGGTAATTTTGCTTGCAGCAAAACTTGAACAGCAGCTAAATATACATACAAATTGGGCTTACAATTCTATTCTGTCCCATAGGTTACTTAGAATTTTCCTTTTACTCTTCCAATATCTATATAATTAAGCAAAATTTCTGTTCAATAATTTCTCAGGGTGAGCAATCAACTAGGATTAGAAGCAGCAGTTGAAGCAACAGCTCAATTTCTGAACAAAGCAGTTAAACCCGTTATTGTGGGAGGTCCAAAGCTAAGGGTCGCTACAGCACAGCAGGCATTTCTAGAGCTTGCTAATGCTTCTGGCTACCCAATAGCTGTTATGCCATCAGGAAAGGGATTGGTGCCAGAGCAACACCCACATTTTATAGGGACGTACTGGGGAGCTGTCAGTAGTGGTTTCTGTGGGGAGATAGTGGAATCTGCCGATGCTTATGTCTTTGTTGGTCCAATCTTCAATGACTACAGTTCAGTAGGATATTCCCTGTTGATCAAAAAAGAAAAATCCATAATTGTGCAACCCAATTGTGTCACTATTGGTGATGGACCGACCTTTGGTTGGGTATTTATGGCGGATTTTTTGACAGTATTGTCCAAGAAGCTAAAGAAGAACGCCACGGCATTGGAGAATTACCGTCGGATATATGTTCCTCCAGGCATTGCTCTAAAACGTGCGAAGGATGAACCTCTGAGAGTAAACATTCTCTACAAGCACATTCAGGTTAGAGCATGACAAAGATTTTATACAATTTTTGCTGCGCTTATTATTTTCTCTAGTCTAAGAAATAGTTTCCTATTTATCAAGTCTATAGGAATTTGAAAGGATGCCATCATTTTCCTACTGGGAGCTGATACGTTGGATTTCTAGCCTCTAGGTCTCCAATTAATCTTTTTGTGGTAGGTGGAGGATGAGGAATAGTGGACAGTACTCTCAGGCTATATCAGCAAATGCTTTGGCATGCACGTGGAAACATTTGCCTTGTATGAACTTTAAAATTATATAGGGACATCAACAGAAAAGATATATTAAAGTGCTACTACTGCTAGATGAAAATTTGGCAGAAGTCTACTTATTGCAGAATTAACAGTGCATCTTTGTGGGAATTCTTTTTCTTTTCAATTTTACAAAAAGTCATGAATCTTACTATCTGAACTAGGAGCGATAATCGACCACAAAGCATTCAACTTCCCTTGATGGGACTTTTATAGGTGTTTCCTTCTATTTTGTGTCCAATATACCTGTGATGATACTGGTCTAGCCTTCTGTATTCTGACAATCAAATTCATTTATAGGAAATGCTAAGTGGAGAAACAGCAGTCATTGCAGAGACAGGAGACTCATGGTTCAACTGTCAGAAGCTTCGACTACCTGAAAATTGCGGGTAAATGGAATGTTATATAGACTAAGAATCATCTTCAATCACTTAATTTTATGTTTGTCTAACTGTTTGGATGTTATTCATTTATTTTTATTCAGGTACGAATTCCAGATGCAATATGGATCCATTGGGTGGTCCATAGGTGCAACCCTTGGTTATGCTCAGGCTGCTAAAGGCAAGCGTGTCATTGCTTGCATTGGAGATGGGAGCTTCCAGGTGAGAAAACATTTCTAGGCACATCATTATTAGGTAGGAAACCTCACTATTTCTTACTGCGATGATCTTGACATTCATTGACTCGTGGATGAATTATGATCATGCACTTGTATTTGTAACAATAATTATTGGATTGTGTACGAGTCAGTGTTGCATACTGGGTTAGTTATGCTAGGTTGACTGCTGAGAGGGGGATATGATAATACTGGGCGAAAACTGAGACAGGCTGGGAAATTATTAGTCTTGAACCTAAATGCTTAAGCAGATAGTATGCTATGCCTTAGTTGTGTATGAGAATATATTACTACTGCTAAATTGTTTATTTAGTAGTCGTTTGAACAAATGGTAAAGAAAAGAGAGTTAAATTTTCCTTCTGCAGGTGACAGCACAGGATATTTCAACCATGATAAGATGTGCACAAAAGAGCATAATATTTCTAATCAACAATGGAGGGTATACAATTGAAGTAGAGATCCATGATGGCCCTTATAATGTGATCAAGAACTGGAATTACACTGGGCTTGTGGATGCTATCCACAATGGTGAAGGAAAATGCTGGACTGTAAAGGTTAGTATTGATGGAAAAAACTGTTCATGTGAGCTGTGAGATAAAAAAACATCATCCATATTAGTCTTGGTTGCTAGCTTGCCTAGACATGCATGTTTTTTAGAACTTTTTATCTCTTTGATTTGCTGATTTATATCTTTTTGGGAGGGGCTAGTGGGCTTCTACTGGAGAAGTGTTGGTATGTGTTACCTAGATGGTTTAATAGTGTATCTATTATCTGAATGTGGAAACAGATATTAAGGCTTTCATTAGTGCAGATTTGTCTTGTTTGTCTGAGTGATTCACTGGTTATTTGATGACTATGAATAGAGTTATTCCTGTATGGATTGAGCCCTGGATAAACACTCCTTTCCTGCTTTTCTTTCTTAGCATAGTTATTGATAGAAGGGCTTATTCTGAAACAGGTAAGAACAGAGGAGGAGCTGACAGAAGCAATCGCAATAGCAACAGCTGCCCAAAAGGACTCTTTATGTTTCATTGAAGTTTTTGTTCACAAAGATGACACTAGCATAGAAGTTCTGGAATGGGGATCCCGCGTTGCTTCTGCTAATGGCCGCGCTCCTAACCCCCAATAGCAATCTGAAACTTGCAAAGGTAATAGACTGATCAGTGCAAATCGAATTAACATTACCTTTTGTCCATGGACATGTGTCAGAACATGATACAAGAACTTGGAAATTCCCATTGCATCGTGGTGCTTTTATATGTTGATTAAAAGAACATTTAAGCGTGAGAGAATGCATTGTAAATAAATGTTGGTTGTAAGCCAGCAATTACTTGTGTACGCAGGAGAGGGGTTCTCCTAGCATGTTTATCTCCTGAGCTTGATCAAACTCTAAATTATATCAATATTATTCTGCCATTTTTAAAGTTTATTCTCATATTTGAAAATGAAAAATGGAAAATTTAAATTTTATGATTATATTGAAAATGAAAAATATTAAATAAAATTTATTGTTTTATTATATTTTGATGTTTAATAGGTTTTATATATTTGATATATTAATAAAGTAATTAATAAATAACGAATTAGTGAGCGTATAAAAAAAATTAAATACTTAAATGATACATTTAATATATGGCATCAAACCCTTTTGATTTTAGATTTTAGATGTAAAGAATTTTTAAGCAAATTTTTTCACTTCAAAATGTGTAGAGAATTTTGAAATTAGTAACTTAAAGAAATACTTCACCTGCTGCTCATTCCTCAAGATCTTCAGTTAGGGAAGGAATGTGTATTTTATTTGTCGATGGTTCAAAAGTCAAAACCTATATCTAAAACATAACTTGAATTGCAAAAAAGATTTTTATGTTATCACAAATTAGCAGTTTTAATTACTAAAATTTAAAAATACCAAACGAGTTGACCCGGTAGACATAACGGAATGGCTATTTTTTAAGGGCATTTTGGTCTTTTAAATGAAAAACGGACTAAAATTCTTTAAATGTCTATTTTCAAATTTTTTTTCTTCAAAACGTTTTACTTTCCCAATCCTAAGGGTGTTGTCGTAGGTTGCAGCGCAACCAACATCTACCTTCTTCATCGGCAATCCCATCACCTCCTTCTCTCACCAACAACCACCTTCTTCATCCTCAATACCATAATCCCATCACCTCCTTCTCCCACCAACAACCACCGTCTTCATCCTCAATTCCATAACTTTGATTATAAACCTTTTACTGCAATCCACCCCCCCCCCCAAGACCTCCGCGCCAAAGCCAAAATAGAAGCCTCTTCTTTTTTTCTTTCTTATTTTTGCTGTCGATCAAAAAAAAAAAAAAAAAATCCACTGCTAACGACTACCGCCACTTGCTCATGCCAGCGTTGACCGCCAACTTTCATTCGCCCAAAACAAACTCTGATCAATCACATGATACAATTTTATAATGATACAATTTTTTAAAGGGTAAAAAGTCTACTATACTGTTAAACTTTGACTGATTTTGATTTTAGCATTCAAATTTTATTATTTTTATTAATGCATATATTTAAACTTTTTAAATTTATCAAAAAAGATTTGAACTTTTTTATTACAATTAAACTTTATAAAATTATTAAAAATTGCACTCATACTCATATCCATCTAATTAAAGAGTATTTTTGTCAATAAGAATCTAAATTTACTTTTCTCTAATCCACCTAAACTCATTTCTCCCATTTAAATTCTATGAATTTTTATTTTTTTAAGGGAAGTTTTTTTATTAAAAAGAAAATAAATAATACAATGTAAAATAATATGATACAATAAAATAACTTTAAAAAAATCATATACAAAATACATCTAAACCAAAATTAGAAGAGAAATATATTACAAATGCAAGAATAGAAATGAAAAAAGATCAAATTGAGGTAGGAAGTAATAATTAGAATTTGAGTGAAATATGCATTGAGTTTATTTTAGTGGTATAAAGAAATAGTTTTTTAAAAAAAACATTTAAAAGTTGAAATGGAGTTAAAAAGGAGTTAAAATGGGATAAAAAAGAAGTTTAATTGGGGGCGGAGACAAATATTCTAAACTGGAATTGGGTCGGAGTTAAAGTTTTTTCAAAAATTTTAAAATGGAAACGGAACTTGACACTTGACAGAGATAATTATTTAAAATTGAAATGGATTAAAAGTGAAATGGAGTAGGAGGTAAACTACTTTGTACCATGACATCCCTAAAAGCAAATGATTTGGCATGGTCTAAAAATCATTGGTTGGATTAATGGGCATTGAGAGCTTTACAAAAAAAAAAAAAATCCAAACATGACGTGAATCATTTGATTTGAATGATTAAGAATTTTATTTAAGAGAGAATGCACCTAGGATGTGAATACATAATTCCCTTTTTTAAGAAGTAAAAGATAAAGTGGGCATCTGATTTTTTATAAAGAAAATGCATTATATGGATTAAAATAATTAAGTAAGTTAGTTAAATGAGTACATTTTTTTAAACTAGTTATAAGTATATTTTTCTGGAGACATTAATATGTGATTTGCATTGTATCAATTGCAGGAATAATTGAGGTGCAAACCGTGGCCCCAGCCATGGATAATTGTATGGATAACGTGGCATGAGGGCTTACTTATATATATACTGTTTAATTAGGACACAGCAGAGAGGAAGGAAGCTTGCCTTCTCCGCTAAAGATTGTCGGGAATTGCTTTCTATACTCAACAATTGGACATTCAACGCCTTCTTCTCCGTCAAAGAAGAACTCCAAGAAATAGGTAGAAGAGGATAGAGCGGCGGCGATGTGTTGTGTCGATGGTGAATGCCACCCACTTGGGTTTCTCTTGGGCCTTCCCTTCGCTTTTATCGCCCTCCTCCTCTCCCTCGTCGGCGTCGTCATCTGGATTGTCGGGTTAGTATTCAATCTTCTTTGTGTTTGTTATAAGACCAAACTTAAATTTGAACGATCCCCCCCAAAAATAAAAAGGTTTCAAAGATTAATCCCAAAATCACACCGGGATTGTTCTTTGGTTTTGATCATCAGCTATAATGGGACTGCCATAGTTTTTTGGGAGAACATACCTAATCAAGAATTTTTTTGTTCTTTAATGTTTTTGCAGAATAACTCTGAGCTGCATATGTCCATGTTGCATCTGCGTGACGGTGATAGTAGAGATGGCACTTGCTTTGATCAAAGCTCCGTTTTCGGTCATGAAGTGGTTCACTGAGCAGATACCTTGTTAGATGCTTTCAATTCTTTTCCCCTACCTTCCCTGTGGTGTGGTGTTGAATTGAAGATTGAAGACTGGTGATTGATTCTGTTTTTAGTCCTTTTCTTTTCTTCTGAGTTTCTGTGCAGTTTCATTTTTTCTTTTCTTCCGAGTTTCTGTGCAGTTTCATGTGATTGATGATGATGATGATGATGTCTTATTTGACCAGGAGGAAGTATTCTACTTTTCCTCTTAGGTGCACACTTAGTAATATTTTTTTTCATATGTAAAAATGACTTAAATAATTTACATGTCTGAACAGAAAAAATAATATATAGATACAATTTGAAAATTAAGATAATTTTTCATCATATTTGTTTCCTAACTTTCTATTTTGGTGTTAAAAAAACTCAATATGTCAATTTTGTGAGCTCTGACGCGGTTGATCTGACAATTTTAATGTTGATCACATGATACGCCATACCAGACTTGTGTGCAAACCGATTGTGGTCCCACGGTCGACCACATTCTAATATACTTTGTCTTAAATGTATAATAATTAAAGCATTTTCAACTGTCAATATTAAGGATATTTCAAATAATTGAATCTCAATATATTTCATATTAGTATCAATTGAATAAATAATTAAATAAAAATAATAATTTTTAATATAATATTATTAACTTACAAAGTCAATCAATTAAAATAAGTGATTTGTTCAAATAAACTCATTCATTTTTTCTTATTGATATTTTTAAGTGGTTTTTTTTCTATTTTTACCAAAATTTTAGTCTGTTTTCTTGTTTTTTCCTGAGTCAATCTATAATACAAACTGTTATTCATTGACAGTTTTTATGATATTATTAATAAAATTATTATTACATCAGCATGATATATTTCTACTAAAACTTTATATATTGGAAGAAAAAAAAATTAATTACACTTTTATTGGCATGACTTTACTCGAAGATGCTTTTATATATATAATTAATTTTTCTTAACCCACCAAATTAAATTTAGAAGTCTTGATTTGTTTTTTTCCAGCTAAATGATTATCAAGAAACCAAAATATTGGTACCTTTGTTTGAAAATATATCTTTTTAGATGTAAAAGGTAGTTTTATAGTATAATTTTCTTTATGAAATTTAAGTCAAGATTTTCAAAAAGTATTTCTACTTCGAGGCATCTTTTGGGTGGATGACAAATATGAAATATACGGCCTGCCAACTTATGCATGGAAAGCTTTCAGGCCCATCCTGATTCCTGAATCAAAGTGGACTTAAAGAAACTGCATGGGCCTGAAGGACACAGAACCAGAATTGCACTTTTAAAAAACAAAATTTTAAAAAGAGCATAAAGCTCTTCGTTGAATCTGAATTCTGAACGATGATGTTGTTGTTATTATTATTATTATTATTATTACTATTTGAATATTCATCAACTAAAGCAAAAAATAGAAAATGATTCCAAACAAAGAATAACAAGTTAATTCTCCATAGAAATTGAGATTTGAACATCTTGATTGGGTGAATAATGGACCTAACACATAGTTCTCATGATCTTGATAATGTGATTAGATAAGTAATGAGAAATTACTTAATTTTTACATTGACTGTATGTCTAATAATATTCAAAATAAACTATGAGAATCACTCTTCTTATGTTTTTTTTTTTGGTTTTTTTTAGAGGAACTCTTGTTTTGTTTAATGGATACAAAATTAATAATGAATATTTAAGTTTATTTGTATATATCTTATTTATCATGCTTTCAATACGAGACTAGGTAATACATAAAGTCTTTAACAAATGATTTATTGTTCTCCTAAAAAAAAAGGAGTTAATGCTCAATTTGAAAGAGAGAGATTCATAAAATAAACTTTAGATTCATAACCTTAAACTTGATCTTGACTTCTCTCCCCTAATGATATAAACATGCCTTTGTCCAAGGTCTGGTAATTGCATGTGCAAAGGGACGTTGTAGCTAATGGACGCGCATTCCTCAAAATACATGTAAGACGTTGGATTTTAGTTCCCCACATTCGTCAATCCAAAGAATATATTCCGCCCACTTTCAATAAATAATTAATAAAGTTCAGTGGTCTTCAGTAATAATTTGCCACCTGCAATTTGGAAAACCATGAATAAAACTGAGACAGCCAGTGGTTTTCAAAGGTGGAAAACCTCAAATACTTTTCTGGAAGCTAAAGAAAATCAACTGATCGATCAATCATCAATCCCACTTTTCCCATTACAACCTTTGAATAGTCATCTTAAACCAAAACCCTCAAAATTATGTTCCAAGAAAAGCTATAGCGGTTTACTGTACTGCGATCTATATTCAAATACTACAATACAATCTCCTGGTTTTCTTGCCCACTGTCTTGTCTTTTTATCAAACTTTGCTGATGCTCACTCACACTACAGGGGAAGAAGCTATATAAATACCGAACCTAATAGCACTCCAAAAACCAACTTTCTTTGAGCTTGAAACCCACAAAATTTTCGCATTATTTCTTTGAAAAACATCAGGAAAAAAGGCTGATCAAATGGAAGCGACGAACTCAATTGGCTCCACGGGATGCCCGGCACCTATCCCTGTCAACTCATCAAGTGGGACTCTTGGGGGCCACTTGGCTAAGCGGCTGGTGCAGATTGGTGTGAAGGATGTCTTCTCAGTTCCCGGGGATTTCAATTTGACGCTTCTGGATCATCTGATTGCAGAGCCGGGACTGAATTTGATTGGCTGCTGCAATGAATTGAACGCCGGGTATGCTGCTGATGGCTACGCAAGGGCTAAGGGTGTAGGGGCTTGCGTGGTAACTTTCACTGTTGGTGGACTCAGTGTTCTTAATGCAATTGCTGGAGCTTACAGTGAAAACTTGCCTGTGATTTGTATTGTTGGTGGGCCTAACTCCAATGACTATGGTACTAACCGGATTTTGCATCACACCATCGGCTTACCGGACTTCACTCAAGAACTCCGGTGTTTTCAGACTGTCACTTGTACTCAGGTACTGAATTACTAAGTGCTTATCCTATCCCGATTCGAATTTTCTTTTTCCAGGGGTTGGGTTCTGGGGTTTTAATAAGTTAGTATTTAAATTAATCATCATTTGCAGCGTGAGATATATTGGACTTCAAAAGAGTGACCTAAAACGGGGAGAAATTCCAAATTCTTTATAAAGAAAAGAAATGTTTCCAGCAGCATAGGATTTCTATTATGCAGGTGACGTGGATTGACCAAAATCAAAAGTCTCTTGAATTTGGACTTTCAAGAATTTATTCAACATTTCTAAATTTGACGAAAATATAATGGGGTCACTAAGAATATCGCCATAATCGCGTTCCTTTTGATGATCTTAGAAAATGTTGGATCAAGGAGGGTAACTTTGGGCTTGCTGATCCTAGGTATTTTCATATTAATATTTCCAAAATGCAGGGCTTGATAAATAGATATAAATCGAGTGAAATGCTTGTTTAGTTGGCAGGGAAGGTATTGCACTCTTTTATTTATTCCTTTGGTTGTTCCTGAGCTTGTTGAATATCAAATTGACAAACTAATCTTTATGTGGCAGGCAGTGGTGAATAACCTGGATGATGCCCATGAGTTGATTGACACTGCAATTTCGACTGCTTTGAAGGAATGTAAACCGGCTTATATCAGCATAGGTTGTAATTTGCCCGGAATTCCTCATCCTACTTTTGCCAGAGAACCAGTCCCATTCTATCTTGCACCAAAGTATGGTATTCTATCAATAGGTTTAAAAAAGACTCCTACTTTTACCTCTCTGCTGTACATTATAAAAAAAAAAGGTTGATAATGGTCGGTAATTTTGCTTGCTGCTAAACTTGAACAGCAACTGAGGTCTGAGGCTAAACATACATATTGGGCTAATTTATTTTGCCACATGGGTTACTTAGAATTTCTTTTTACTCTTCCAATATCCATATAATTAAGGAAAAATTCTTTTCAATAATTTCTCAGGGTGAGCAATCAACTAGGATTAGAAGCAGCAGTTGAAGCAACAGCTCTATTTTTGAACAAAGCAGTCAAACCTGTTATTGTGGCAGGTCCAAGGCTAAGGGTCGCCAATGCACAGCAAGCCTTTCTTGAGCTTGCTAATGCTTCTGGCTACCCAATAGCTGTTATGCCATCAGGAAAGGGATTGGTGCCAGAGCAACACCCACATTTTATAGGGACATACTGGGGAGCTGTCAGTAGCGGTTTCTGTGGGGAGATAGTGGAATCTGCCGATGCTTATGTCTTTGTTGGTCCAATCTTCAATGACTACAGTTCAGTAGGATATTCTCTGTTGATCAAAAAAGAAAAATCCATAATTGTGCAACCCAATCGTGTGACTATTGGTGATGGACCTTCCTTAGGCTGGGTTTTTATGGCGGATTTTTTGACATTATTGTCCCAGAAGATAAAGAAGAACACCACAGCATTGGAGAATTACAGGCGGATATATGTTCCTCCGGGCATTGCTCTAAAACGTGCGAAGGATGAACCTCTGAGAGTAAACATTCTCTTCAAGCACATCCAGGTTAGAGCATGACAAAGATTTTATACAATTTTTCCTGCGCATATTGTTTTCTCTTGTCTAAGGAATAGTTTCATATTTCTCAATTTTTAGCATTTCTATAAGAACTTGCCATTATTTTCCCTCTGGGAGCTGGTACGTAAATACATTGAATTTATATGTCTCCATTTAATATTTTTGTGGCGGGTGGAGGATGAGGAATAGTGGACAGTACGCTCAGGCTATATCAGCAAATGCTTTGGCATGCTTGTGGAAACATTTGCCTTGTCATGGGCTTTAAAATTATAGAGGGATATCAACAGAAAAGATATATTAAAGTGCTACTACTACTTGATGAAAATTAGGCAGAAGTCTACTTATTGCAGAATGAACTGTGCCTCTTTGTGGGAATTCTTTTTCTTTTCAATTGTTCAAAAAGTCATGAATCTAACTATCTGAACTAGGAGCGATAATGGACCACAAAGCTTTCAACTTCCCTTGATGGGACTTTTATAGGTGTTGCCTTCTGTTTTGTGTCCAATATACCGGTGATGATGCTAGTCTAGCCTTCTGTTTCTGATAATCAAATTCATTTATAGGAAATGCTAAGTGGAGAAACAGCAGTCATTGCAGAGACAGGAGACTCATGGTTCAACTGTCAGAAGCTTCGACTACCTGAAAATTGCGGGTAAATGGAATGTTATATAGACTAAGAATCATCTTCAATAACTTAATTTTATGTTTGCTTAACTGTTTGGAGGATGTTATTCATTTATTTTTATTCAGGTTTGAATTCCAGATGCAATATGGATCCATTGGGTGGTCCGTAGGTGCAACCCTTGGTTATGCTCAGGCTGCTAAAGGAAAGCGTATCATTGCTTGCATTGGAGATGGGAGCTTCCAGGTGAGAACATTTCTAGACACATTTTTATTAGGTAGGATACCTCACTATTTCTTACTGCGATGATCTTGACATTCATTGACTTGTCGATGAATAAGATCATGCACTTGTATTTCTAAGAGGATAATTGTTGGTTTGTGTACGAGTCAGGGTTGCATATTGGGTTAGTCATGCTAGGTGTACTGGTGAGAGGGGGATGGGATGTACTTAAGCAGACAGGATGCTACGCCTTCATTGTGGTTGAGAATATATTACTACTGCTAAATTGTTTTGTTTAGTCGTTTGAACAAATGGTGAAGTTAGTCAAGAGTATTAAATTTTCCTCCTACAGGTGACAGCACAGGATATTTCAACCATGATAAGATGTGCGCAAAAGAGCATAATATTTCTAATCAACAATGGAGGGTATACAATTGAAGTAGAGATTCATGATGGTCCATATAATGTGATCAAGAACTGGAATTACACTGGGCTTGTGGATGCTATCCACAATGGTGAAGGAAAATGCTGGACTACAAAGGTTAGTATTGATGGAAAAAAAAACTGTTCATGTGAGCTGTAAGATAAAAAACTTCATCCTTATTAATCTTGGTTGCTAGCTTGTCTAGACATGCATGATTTATAGTACTCTTTCTATCTCTTTGATTTGTTCATTTACATCTTTTTGGGAGGGGCTAGCGGTCTTTCTACTGGAGGAGTGTTGTATGTGTGTTACCTGGATGGTTTTCTAGTGTATCTATTGTATCTGAATTTAGGTGATAACTACTACGAGGGATCAAGATCTGAAAGTGGAAACAGATAATAAGCTTTTCATTAGTGCAGATTTGTATTGTTTCTCTGAGTGATTCACTGGTTATTTGTTGACTTTGAGCAGAGTTATTTTGTTATGGATTGAGCCTGCCCTGTATAGATACTCCTCTCCTGTTTTTGTTTCTTAACATAGTTATTGATACAAGGGCTTCTTCTGAAACAGGTAAAAACAGAGGAGGAACTGACAGAAGCAATCGCAACAGCGACAGGCGCACAAAAGGACTCTTTATGTTTCATTGAAATTTTTGTTCACAAAGATGACACTAGCAAAGAGCTTCTGGAATGGGGATCCCGCGTTGCCTCTGCTAATGGCCGCGCTCCTAACCCCCAATAGCACTCTGAAACTAGCAAAGGTAATAGACTAATCAATGCAAATAGAATTGACATTACCTTTGGTCCGTGGACACCTCTCAGGACTAGAAACAAGAACTTGGTAATTTCCATTGCATCGTTGTGGTTTTGTATGTTGATTAAAAGAACATTTAACCGTCAGAGAATGTAATGTAATAAATATGGGTTGTAAGTCAGCAGTTACTTTCGTACGCAGCCGGCAGGGATGGTTCTTCTAGCATGTTTATCTCCTGAGCTTGATACTCTACATAATATCAATATTATTCTGCCATTTTCTGAAGGCATGGTTCTGAATATTGGCATTTGGCATTTGAATTTCGGATTAAACAAAAAGAAACTGAAAATGATGCAATTTGGCATCGTTACTTAATCTTAAATCACAATTTCAGGACTCAGGGTTTCCCGAGGGTAGTGTCAAAGTACAAATTGTAATTGTTGAGGGTAAGGTGGTAAAATTTTAAATATTTATTCCAATCTACCATTGTTGAATCAAGTAACAAATTAAACATACAAACCAAAACCCTATCCCTATCTAATCACACTCTTGAGTCTTAATGTGAGTGGATAATATGCCTACACAGTACACTGCCTTATACGGTTCATGGTAATATATTATCATTAGGGCTCGGTTTAACCCTTTCTTTGAATGTAAGGCGGACTCAGGGATTTAGTGCTTCGGAAATGGGTGACGTCATCCTTCTTAGGTATGTTAGGGAAAGTGATCCACTAAGAGTCCCATATGAAGTTTAAAACATTTAAATAAAACGTATTGCTTTATTATAATTTGATGTTAAATAGGTTATATATATATATATATATATATATATGAGATTAATTAATAAATTAGTGAGTGTATACAAAATAGATTAAATATTTGAATGATACATAAAAAATCAAACGCTTGTGATTTTAAATTTTAGGCCTAAGTAATTTTTAAGTAAATTTGAATGGATGTTTTCAATGTGACATTAAATTGATTAGATTTTGATAATTTTACAATTTAAGTTAATTTGGCTTATTTTTCAATTTGGAAACGTAAGTTTTCAAACAAAAAAAAGTTAAAAAATGTTAGAAGTATAAAAAAAAATAAATTATGAACTCACACTTTCAACGAAAAAAGTTTTAAAATGTTAAAAGTTTAAATAGAAGAAATGAAATTCAACTCTTCAATTGAGAAATGTTTAAAAAAATTTTAAAATGTTAAAAAATTAAAAAGAATAATTGAAATTCAACTCTTCAATCGAAAAATATTTTTAAAAGTTGTAAAATGTTAAAAGTTTAAAAAGAAGAATTGAAATTCAACTATTCCATGCAAAAATGTTTGGATACTAAATTAACCAATTTGGCCATCTTCCTGTCTTCCATCGATCTTTCCCCAGTCCCGAGATTACCAACATCACTCAGCTAATACTTGCTTGCATTTGATAGAGTTCTATCCCTTCTAATTTGGTACCTCAATCGAAGTCTTCAAATTGAATCAAAACATTATCATTCCTAAATTGTTTACTTGATCAGATCCAACATCTCTTTCACGAAGAAACATGACTTAGAGACATAGGCTATATTTGGATTGTTTTTCAAAATCCGTTTATTCATTTTTCATAAAATTTTGTTTCAAAATATTTTTTTCTATTAGTCTCACTCAATCACATAAATAATATTTTTTTTATTTTTAAATTATAATTATAATTTTAATTAATTTATTAATTATATTTTTATACTTTTTATAATATTATTAATAATATGAAAAATAAAAATATTAATAACTTTCGATTCTAAATAAAAAAATTTCAACAGAAAACACTTTAAAAAATAAATACAAACGCGCATATTAATTTTTTTTATTGAAATTTGTTGACTTAGTAACTCAAAAGGGTAAAGTTGGGCCTCGGATCACCTACATTTTTTGTTTTTCTTTCCTTCTCATTGAAGTCGATGGATCTAATTTTGTGGCGCATATAAATAGGGGTATATATATATATATATATATGTTATACGTTTTTTAAATTTGATATTTAATTATTTCGAGAATATTAAAAATTATATCATATTTTATTATTTTTTTTAAAAAGAGTATTGTATTGTGTTGAAAATTTTTGATACGGTAAGATATATATATCGATTTTTTAAAATATTTTTTTTATTAAAATACTTATTAATTTATATTAAAAAAACATTATGTAAAAGCAAAATAATATGTCTATAAAAATTCATTTTGGACTTCTAAAACACATATAAAAAAATAACATTTCACATTAAAAATAAAAAAATAAAAGAGTTAAACTTCAATTGGACAAATATATTATAAATAATTTTTATTAAAGATACAAAACAAAATACAACTTCATCAAATAAATAAGTCCATACATCAAATCTTAAACTCTAACAAAATATAATATTCAAATTTTACTCATTTATAAAAAAAAATATTTTTTATTTTTAAAAATAATATTCAGTACTATGGTACAATACGATTTTAAATTATGAAAATCAAATACATATCATAATTATTTTTTCATTCTCAAAAACATATCTTATTATATCATAATACCATAAAATAAAATCAAATTTTAAAATACAATTCGACATAATATAATATTTTGATTTCTACATTATAATGAACCCTTGCATTTAAGAATCGATTAAGGGTCCAAATCAAATTATTAAAGTTACTCAGTGATTCACACTTGCAATAAAGGCTTCATGGCTATGGCATACTTCCTTTGGAGTTTTCAACCAAAATACTCCATCTTTTTTTATATTTATTCTAAAATAATTTTGATTGTAAGAGACATTAAAAAGACACAAAACGTGAGTCGTATTCACATCGTTATTTTAATTTTTAATTTTTAATTTTTATTTCTTACCCAACGACATTCACGTCGTTACATAAAAAAAAATAAAAAACACTTCAACGTTTATGTTCTTATTTTTTTTATTTCATAATTATTCTTTTCTTCTTCTTGATTTCTTTTTTTTATTTTAAAAAGTAATTAACTCAACAAATAAAAAATCACTTAGTATTTTTTTATATAAACTAATTAGCTAAAAAAACTACACAATTATTAATTTATATTTATTATTTTTATAAACTAATTAACTCAACAAAAAACATACACAATTATTTTATTATTATTATATAAAATATATCTTTAGATTAGAAAATTAAGAAATATATTTTTATTAACACAATATTTTTTAATTTTACAACAATTTCCATATTTCCTAATTTTATAATCTAAAGATATATTTTATATAATAATAAAAATAATAATTGTGCAAATTTTTTATTGAGTTAATTAGTTTATAAAAATAATAAATACAAATTAATAATTATGTAGTTTTTTTAGCTAATTAGTTTATATAAAAAATTACTAATTGATTTTTTTATTTGTTGAGCTAATTACCTCTCTTTTTTTCAAAAAAGAAGAAATCAAGAAAAAAAATAATGATGAAATGAAAAAAAAAGAATAGTACTTCAACGTTTCTCCAAGAATGTTGAAATGTTTTTTTAAATTTTTAAAATCCAAGAATGTGAATATCATTCGCGTCTTTTGTTTTCATTTTTTTTAATCCAACAATGTGAATATTATTCACGTTGTTGGATAATAAATAATTTTTTTTAAAAATAATGACAACATAATTCGATTTACATTTTTTATCATTTTAATATATCTTTTACAATCAAAATTATTTTGAATCAAATATAAAAAATACATAATATTTTGATTAAAAACTCTTTCATATTGCTTTAATATAAATATAAGTTAGTTCAAAATTAAATATTTATTATTTTTTTATATTTTATTTACTATTTATAATATTGTTTTAAAACTTATTCTGAAGAGAGAGATAATTTTATAAAATATAAAGAATTAGTTATAAGAAAAAAAGACAAAATAAATAAAGAAATTATTTAATCTGAATTTAAATTCCTTTCACATCTTATATTTTGTTTTATATTTAGGAATAATGATTAATTTATTTGTTCTTGGCTCAAACATATATAAAACAAATTATATTTTGAATTAGAAAAGGAAAAATAATTGAGGTGGGGTAGAAAAGATCTGAGGCAGTGAGAAAGTGGATTACATGGAGAAGTTGGAAACCAAATGGAGTCTGCCCATTTGGAAGCGTGACAGATGGTGCCCACAAGTGGGTCCAGGGGAACTTAAAAAAAACCCCTTTCGGAATTCGGAGTATATAAGCATATATCAGTACTCAGTATTGCAATAATATTATTGACAACCAAAAATGGATGCATTTCCCAGCATCTTGCTTCTTTATGCACTTGTAATTTTCCCAATATCAACTCAAACATTTGCTTCTGGATGCTATAAATCCATCATTAGTTTTGGTGATTCACTTGCTGATACCGGAAACTTACTGGGTCTGACGCCTGCTAATCATCATCCACATTTTTACCTACCGCCTTATGGTAAAACCTTCTTTCGTCATCCCACCGGTCGATGTTCTGATGGCCGTCTTGTTATAGATTTTATTGGTAAGTGAAGGGGGTTTGTACCTTGATTAATCCTACCTTGACGTTATAATTACTGATTTGTTGACTTTTTTTTCTTCTTCTTCTAAATGGCGTCTTAATTATGTAGCTGAGAGTATCGGGCTTCCATTGGTTTCCCCATATTTTGAGGGAGAAAATGTGAAGAAAGGAGAGATCGGTGAAGGCGTGAATTTTGCGGTAGCAGGGGCAACAGCACTTGAGGATTCATTTTTCCGGGAAAGGGGAATTCATATTCCTTTCGAGAATGTTTCATTGCCTACTCAGATCCACTGGTTCAAAGAAACGTTGGCTTCTATTTGCCAGAAAACTTCAGGTAAATCTATTATCACCTCATATCTGTATTTTACTCTTCTTTCTACTGGGGTTATATTTTCAGCTACCGGAGAAGTTATGTTGAAGAAGAAGCATGCGAAAGTCCAATTAGTTAAGAGAATATTTTTAATTTATATTTTTTCTTCTTTCTAATAATGATACTTCATACACACACAAAAATTTAAAAGAAAAAAAAAAAAAGGTAAGAAACTTCACCAACTTTGCGAGTAACACAAACTCATCACCGCCACTTAATGCAGACAATGCTATTACGCGCATGCGTTCCCCCATCCTTTTCATAGGTTCATAAATAGGCTGCACAGCACGAGTCCTCCTATAATTGGAAATCAAATGTATAAGCCATTTGAGATAACTTGAAAATCCATTTGTTATATCATTTGGCCCCTAAAATACTCCTTTTAAATTTTATATTTCATAATTGAATGGGTATATTTAAATTAGTCTACAAATTAAAACGAACTTTTAATCTTAAGAAAATTATCATATTATTTTTATTATTAATTTGGTTAATTGTGATATAAATAATTAGGGTGATGTATTCTCTTCAACTAAGAATGTTGTTTATTGAATTTTAAATGAAAAATATATTTATTTATGGACTAATTATCTATTTAGTTTATGTGTACATAATTAGGTTCATTTATATATTTAATGCCTAAATGCAAAGTCACTGAGTTCAAGTTAATTCCAAGAAATCTGGGGTGTTAAAAATATGCTTTGGCACTTGTATTTTCTTCACTTGAAAAGATCTTGATAGAAGAAAAAAAAAGAAAAAATTATTATTATTATTAGCCAAGTGACAGATCAAATTTTTATATATTTTTTAATCCCCAATTTTTTTTAAAAAAATGCTATATTAAAGAATCAAGAAGGAATTTTCAAAATTTAAATATTGATAATTAGAAACATTTGTGTAATCCTTTCTTTTGTAATTGAATTCTACTTTTTTTTTTGTGATGTCCATAATTAAATGTTTATTTTTAAAATATATATATATATATATATATATATATATATATATATATTTAAAATTATATTAACAAGCTCTTTATTTAAGAGATTTACATTATAACTAATGATTTCTATCATTAATTAAATTAATAATATAGATAATAAGTTTTTTTTAGGTTAAAAGTCATTTTTTATTTTAAATGTGAATTTTTAATTTTGAATGGGGATACTATTTTTAAAATGAGTATTTAGCTAAAAATTAAAGGAATATGTACTCAATTTATAAATATTTCAAACTACCATGAAGGTTAAATCATAATAGAAAAGTAAAAATCTAAATCTAGATGAGCAGAATAAGTGTATATATATGATGTGGGGAACCACTATTGGTACCTATACAAACAGTTGAGCCGATCTCGGTTTCAATTTGTAAATATTTCGATTAGTCCAAACTCCAAAACTGTTGCACGAATTGATTTTATTTTGTTTGGGAGTGGGTCGGAGGTGCGGGGGGGGGGGGTAATTGATGAATAAATCGAATCATTTATTTATAATACTTAATGGTTGAAGAAAACAACTAAACAAGTGGTCGACATTCAACGATGACAAATGATATTGTTTTACGTAATAGTTCACTTGTATTTTATCAAGTTTGAACATGAATTGCCGAATGGAATTAGAATCGGATCGTGATTAATTATTTCAATATTATTAATTAGGTTTATAGTTCATAAAGAATAAATGATTTTTAATTTCAATTTATATTGTTTATTTTAATGAATCAACCATTCATGAATTCTTAAACTGGTGGTTCAAATATTTTTTATAAAAAATATAATTTTATTTGATAAGTTATATTTATTTTTTTATACATTAATTTTATCATTAAATTTTTAGTTTAATATAATTATGTAAAACAAAAAATAAACTTTTAATCTTTTTAAATTTCAAATAAATCTCACCTATCTTTTTCCTCAAAATAAAAAAAGATAAAAAAATATAAATAGAGTCTTCTGTCAAATTATGTACAAATAGATATATATCTTTGTCTTATTTTTTGGGTAAATGGAAGCATTCTTAAGTTGTGTACTGTGACTTGTGAATATTATTTATTTATTTTGTCATTTTTTAATTTTTTCCATCAAACCTATTGTTCATTTATGCCAACTTTTAATTTCTTTGATTAATGACAAAGAAACAATTCCTACACCCTAGTATAATATAATATTTTTTTATGTGATATATGTCCATACTCCCTTGTGCCTTGTGCACACTATTTTTTATCATGGACAATTCATTGCTCATATGCTTCTTAAATTTATTTTGTTAAACTAAGTCCAAACTAATATGGTGTATTTTTTTTTTGTCCTTTCAAATTATTTTTTCTCAAGGAAATAAAAAAAATGAAATTAAAATAGTTAAAATTCCAAAGTTTTTTTAAAAAAATCTTTTTTCAAATTAATTTTATTTACACATTTATCAAATATCAATCTTATTTTTCTTTTACATTAGCAATATTCTAAGTTATCTTTTTCAAGTTCTTTCTAATATCCTATTGAATTTTTAGTTCGTAATTTTATATTTTCTCTTAAAAAAAAAAAATGTCAAATTCAAGTAAATCAATAAATGAGAGGCTTCAATGAAATTTCTATTACGCTCAACTTATCAATATCTTTACATAAATTAATTTATCACAAGTAATTTTTAATCATTGACTCATTTTGAGTATTAAAAAACAATTAATTTTTTCATTCCTGGCGCCAGCAGTGGCGTTGACACTGTAATATAGGTAATTTAATTATTACAGATATCCTTTAATAATTTTTTGACACGAGCACTCAATATTGGTCATAAAAAAAAAAGCATCACCTTCAAATATAATATTTGTATAGCCTTTCCCTTCTGCAATACACAAACCGTGTTGTAGGGACAAAGATTCTGCAAGGTAGCTATCAGAAGCAAAATAGGAGGCAATAAAGGCGAGGAGAATAGACCCCTCTTAAATTGGACCTACCATTACCATATCCATCCTTCATCTTTCATTTTGGACCCTAAGGTTTAAAAAGAAATTCCAATTGCATTATATACTTATATTTTTATACTAATTTAAACATATATAAAAATTAATTATTAAATGTGCAAAAAGTTATTTGTATATGATCTACGTACAAATTTCCCTTAAATATGCCATGGATCTTACTCAAAATTAATTGACAATGTACATATTGAACATTCACCTGAAAATTTTAAGTTTGATTGTCTCTTTCGTGAAAAAATATTGTAGAAACGACTGCAACGGTCACCATGCAAAAAATTGTTTGCAGAATGTTTGAGAACTTATTTATAAAAATTGAACGTATATATTAACAATTAAGTATAGACTTGATTGCAAGATGAAAGAGTGAACATAATGTTGGAGTGAAATAAAAGAACACTGTGAAGCCTAAGATGCGAATTGTAAATCATGCATGGTTCATGTACGTTTCTGTTTCCAATCTTGTCAATAATGGACCTAGTCCAAGTGCTCCAAAATCTTCATATATCTTGACATCCATTCTTGATGAGCTTAACTACATTATGAACAGATTGCAAGGAACTTCTTCGCAGTAGCCTAATTTTAATGGGAGAAATTGGAGGCAACGATTACAACCACCCGTTGCTTTCTGGAAGCAGCAATGGAATCGGTCCAAACATTTGTCCCGGCCGTCGTGAGAGCCATTGCTTCAGCTATTGATGTAAGGAAACTCTTCTAATTAATTTTGCAGTTTTCTTTGTTTCATTTTGTGAAATCTTCAGTTCTTGATGAATTAGTACTCCCTCAAGAATTGAATGTTTAGTATCTAAATTTGATTTAGTTTAAAAAGTTAAAATAGTATTTGGCTTTAAAAAATTATTATATTAACGTTATTATTAATTTGATTAGTGATGAAAGTATTAGTCGGTGATATATAAATTTTTTAAATTAATGAATTGCTTTAGTTAAATATTAAGTGAAAAATATATTTATTTTTTAAAAAATAAACATTTAATTCTAAATACCTTAAAATAAAAATTTTGGATATTCAATTTTGGATGGAGGAAGAATTTAAGTGTATATATAATTAGCAAAATCCTATACATACATTGGGGAAATTGAGGCAATTTCTGAAATCAATTATTCTTGTGCAGGAACTGATAGAGCTCGGAGCTGAAACGTTGGTAGTTCCTGGAAACCTACCAATCGGATGCTCTGCGGCGTATTTAACTTATTTCCAGAGTTCCAATAAGAAAGACTACGACGCTTTTGGTTGCCTCAAGTGGTTAAATAAGTTTGCCAAATACCATAATCAAATGCTTCAGAATGAACTCAACCGCCTCAGAGAGATTCATCCTCATGCTCACATTATCTACGCCGATTACTATAATGCCGCTGCTACAATTTATCGTTCTCCATACAAATTCGGTACCTTTTGATTTGAGATTGACCCTAAAATCTCTTCACTTTTTTTAAATTTTTTATTCTATATAATCTAATCTGCAGGATTAATTCAAGGTTGATCAATGTTAACTATCACAGGATTTAATTCGGCTCTCTCAGCTTGCTGCGGAGGTGGAGGTCCTTACAATTATAATGAATCGGTGGTTTGCGGAAATCAACCAACACCGTGTTGTGATGACCCTTCGTTATATATTTCCTGGGATGGCCTGCATTTGACAGAAGCAGCCTACCAATGGATCACCAAAGGATTAATTCAAGGACCCTATGCTAATCCTGCTATAAATGCAATTTGCACTATGACGCTACCCTCGGGAAATCCTGAATCCTGAAAATTGTGTTATAAAATTAAAACGACTTATATTTAAGGATATGAAAGGAATATGAATGTTGTTATTATTCAAATTATGTATGTATGTTGTAATTATGCAAATTATATATTACTCCTTAATATGAATGTTGTTATTATGCAAATTATATATGTATGTTGTAATTATGCAAATTATATATTACTCCTTTCCCCACCCAAAATATACCAGTTATGTACTAGTACTTAAAAAATTTGTATGAATAATTTTCTGAACATTAATTTATTGAAAATTATGAGTAATTTTTTTTCTTTCTTTCTTTTGAAATATAAATACAAAGTAAACCAAGTAGATTATTTATATTAAAAAATGGCCTAGCTCATACAGGTACGAATCGGTCAACGTCCCCTCCCTTAAAAAAAAAAGAGTCTCCCTGATAATCTAGTATTTTTTCTTTATATAATATATATATATATATATATATATATATAGAGAGAGAGAGAGAGAGACATGAAAGTCAAGCAATGTGTGTGTGTGTGTGTGAAGTGGCAGTTAAAAAATTAATAAAATATATTTGATAAAGATTAATAAAGTATGTTTGATATTCAATACCTATCATAATAAATAATTAATTAAAAAATTAAATTAAATTGAAGATTATCAAAAATTAGGATACTTTACTCTTCCTTATTATCAATCAGAGATCATAAATGTTTAGTTAGATGGTTTCTATTATCAATCTGTGTAAACCTCAATTTTTAAAAATTTGAAATACTCAAACCAGGGTTGTTACATCCAAACAGATCATTAAATGATGAAAACTATTATACCACTAACCACTCTTTTAAAAATCATTAGTTCCCAACAGCTAAATAAAATTAATTTCGAAAGATTCAGTTATTTCCAAATTGTTTAGTTTAGAATATATAACTTAAGTACTTGGCAAATTAATATAGGCGAAATGGTTTTGCGATGAGGTAGATCTATCGATAATTTATTGAAATGGGTACAACTGCCTACCCACCTTGACCTTGCATCCTCGTTTTGCTGCCTCTTCTATTAAAATTGAACGCTTATAATCAATAAACCATTAAATGTTCCTCCGAGAGACTAGGAAAAATGGATTAAACGGGTCTTGTCAATTATCTGTTTTAGGTGTCTATTAGTACCCCTCCGTCCAAAACAAATAAGACATTGGAAGCAAATTTTTTGTTCCAATTTATAAAATGTTTTATTACAGAGTTATTTTATATTTTATTTTTAATATTATCCATAGAGACATAGAGAAATTATATCAAAGTATTATTTTTGAAAAATTTTAAACAGAAATTACACTGTAATTTCATTCACAATTACATCAAAGTATTATGTGCAATAACTTAAAAAAAAATATGTGCTTAATATTGAGTTTAAAATAAAGTCGTTTTTATTAAATACGTGCACTAATATTTTAAATTTTAATCTCAACCTTCAAATGGCCACGTAATTTTCATCGCAAAATTTCCATGCCCCCAGTTAGATAATGGCACCAATATGCTAACTACATAATTAGCTAGTATATTTTGGCCATTTTAATATGCCCAACACAAATTTCAATACTACTTATACCATCCCCATCCTGCCATCCACAATGTTCATCTTATTAAGGCTTATATAATAATTGATGAGATGATAAGATGGTTTTAATTAACAGTAGAAAATAAATCAAACTAATATATTAGAACATGAGTAATAAATAAATAAATAAATAAAAGTAATAGTGTAAATTAATAAATAATATATTGTAATATATATAAAAGAATATTTTATTTTATTTTATTTTATTTTAAAAAAATACACGGCATTTGTCAGTATTATGAATTCAAATCATAATTTTTAAATATATAGATAAAATTGTTTATCAATCAAGATCCATATACTTTAAAAAATAAATAAATAAAAGGATGGTAATTGGAGAAGAGTTCCACATCAGTTTTAAAGAATTCAATAGGATTTTTTTTTCATAAGGTAGTTTCTCCTACTATTGAGATTGCTATTCAATTCGAGGGTAGAGATAGGTAAGAAAATCAAACCGTACTGAGTTTTTTTCCTCCTCGTATGATAGTCATTGGACAATCTTCATAAAACAAATAAATTTTTATTTTAATTTAGTTTTAAAGAAGTCTAAGGATCCTATTATTAAATTATTATAAGAAATTGTTTCTAAATGATACTTAGATATTAATATAATGAATAATGATATTCATAAGTTATTAAGATGTAAATTTCTTATATTAATATGATAAGTGATAAAATTTATGAGTTAGTGAGATATAGATATATTAAATTAATAAAATTATTAATATAAATTTAAATAAAAATTATTTATTTAAAGAAATTATACTATTAATTTTGAAAAAATAAAATAAAATAAAAATGTAGACATTCAAATATGACGGAGGAAGTGAGTATAATGTATCTTCCATCCTTTGGAAAAAGAAAAGAAAACTTATAAGAAATCATCATGTAGACAGATTCGTATATCTAGAAGAAAAACAAATTGAAAATAATTGTGGAAAGACTACCATTTATCATTCCAACTTAATGAGCAACAAAAACAGGTGGGGACCGTGGACAAATCAAGCCTATTTATGGCAATATATTGCGAACCATTTATTTCCATGTGACTCAGTACTTTCTCATTAACTAGCCCATACCTAAGAGGCTACTAGGAGGGTGTTGTCCTGACTCATTTTTCTTAAAAAACATACATTCGAACGAAGCATGAGAATTCTTTCCTTGCTTGTTTTGGGCCTTTTATGTGCAGTACTCTCAGCAGCAAATCCCAAAGGGTATGATTCCATTTTTAGCTTCGGTGACTCCCTTGCCGATACTGGGAACTTTCTTCTAACCGGTGCCCTTGCATTTCCGGTCATTGCTGCTTTTCCATATGGAGAAACATTCTTCCATCATGCCACTGGCCGATGCTCCGATGGTCGACTGGTGGTAGACTTCTTTGGTAAGCAGTAAGCTCAGTTTTTTTTTTTCTTCTTCTTTACATTTCTTGTGAAAATTAATAATGTGGTATGGAAATCCAAAATGCAGCTCAGGCATATGGATTGCCTTACCTACCACCATATCTTGCTCTTGAGAAAGATAAGAAATACCCACACGGAGTTAATTTTGCTGTTGCTGGAGCTACTGCATTAGATGCTAAATTTTTCTATGACCAGAAACTCGGGGGAATCTTATGGACGACTGATTCATTGAATGTTCAATTGGAATGGTTCAAGAAGGTGAAATCGACCCTTTGTAACACTCAAGAAGGTATATTTTAACACAGAATCTCGGAACTCAATTATCTGCTTCTGTTCACTTTTATTAAGCTTATATATATAATGCAAACGTCTTAATTATCTTCATTTTTACTTACAGACTGTGCAATCTTCTTCAGAAAATCTCTGTTTCTCGTGGGTGAAATTGGAGGAAATGACTATAATTATGTGTTCTTTACTGGTGGAACCATTAAACAGCTTAAAGCCTTAGTACCTTTAGTAGTTGAAGCTATTGCTGCTGCCACAAGTGTAAGCTCCCTATTAACTACGCAGTTCAATTTCTCCGCATAACGGTACTTAACTTGTCCATAGATTGCATCCGTTGACCTGCCCCAAGTTTTGGTGTTATTACAAATGCCCTCCCTGAATTTTGACTGAAGTGATTTGTCTACTTCATCCTTGATTTTGCAAAATTTTTTTATACTCCTTCTATTCCAAAAAAAAAAAATCTTGTAATCTTTACTATTTTTTATTGTACAATTTTTTTTTGTCTATTTCCTAAATCAATAAGATACTAAATACTTCCATTCCTAATATACTCTTACTTTAAAATAATCATTTGACCCATTAAATATAATTATATTTTCAATAAATTATTTGAAATGTTTGACTCATTAATAAATCATTTAATATGAAGGGTATTTATTATAGTGTTTTTTAACCCTTGTTTTTTATAAATCTTAGTGTTTTATTAGTTCTTATGTTTGATTAAAGATTAATAAGATTTTAAAGAAAAATGAGTAAATCACTATTGACTTGAAGCTGGAAGTAAAACTTTATTTTGTTGGCACGAAAAATGAGAGCAAATAGGAAGGGAAAGTAAATGTAAATTTATTTACTTTATTTACATTAAGAGAGTAAAAGGAAACAGAAAAGTAATTTGAAAGAATTCAACTATAAACTACATCAAATTTTCAGCCTAAAAATGTTATTGGCAACACACCAAACAAAGCCTAAATGTAATTTCCAAAAGGATAGTGTGTGTGGAGTCTTTTCAGTCTGACCAAAACTAGAAGAAAGTTGGTGTAATTTACTCTTTTCATGCCATTAATTCCTAGCCACCTTTCTTGTTGATGGTACTGCAGGCATTGATTGAGGAAGGCGCAGTAGAATTAGTTGTACCTGGGAATTTTCCAATTGGATGTTCAGCTGTGTACCTCACATTGTTTCAAACTCCAAATAAAGCGGCTTATGACAAACACGGTTGTCTGAAAACATATAATGCCTTTGCAAAGTATCACAATTCTCAGCTTAAACTTGCTCTGGACAAGTTAAGGCAAAAACATCCGCAAGCAAAAATCATTTATGCTGATTACTATGGTGCTGCTCAGAGATTTGTTCATGCTCCGAAGCACCACGGTAACTCTTTCCCTTTATCTTTTCAGTAACCAATATAGTACTGCCAAAAAAAAAAAAATGTTGCATTTTAACTTTTAACACAGATTAAAAATATGAAATTATATATAATCTTAGACTTAAAATACTAGAACATCTTAGACACAGATTTCTTGAACTCTGAATCTATCGGAACACTTTCATATGTGTTTGCAGGGTTTTATGATAGTACATTGGTGGCATTGCTGTGGAGGAGGAGGGCCATACAACTTCAACAATTCAGCAAGATGTGGTCACGTTGGATCAAAAGCCTGTCTAAGTCCATCTAATCATTCAAACTGGGATGGAATCCATTTAACTGATGCTGCTTATCGCTTGGTTGCTTCTGGCTTGATTACTGGCCCTTTTGCTACTCCCCGTCTCACTTTCTCTCCAATAAATCAAATCTAAATAGATTTGTAGTAGGAGCTCTTTTTCTTTGATGTACAATAAGAACTATCCTGGATAACTAAATTGCAGGCTTTAAGTGTCTGACTCTTAAATTTTTTTATTTTAGTATGAGAGGGGAAATATGGGACTCAAACTTAAATAATTACAAATGGACTGAAATTTTTTGGCGAAATACTCTGTCCAAAAAAAATTTTATATTGATAGCTTAGTTTTTGAGTAAAGTATGATTGACGGATCGTGATTCTTTATTGTATTATCTTAATATAAATATATATAATTCATGAAAAAATTGGATTTGCTTAAAAATTTCCATTTATCGACTTAAAAATTATATTTTAAGAAAAATAGTATTTCTTGTGTTTCAAATTAATATCTAAATTTGAATTAATATAGAAATTTTTAAAGATACTTGATCATATATAAGTTTATATGTTGTCATTACTAAATATGGAGATTAGTGATGAGATCCATGATTTAATAGAACTAATATATTGTAAATTAGATTTTTTTTTAAAAAAAAAAAAGGAAATTGAATGTTTTTTACATAAATTTGTTTTTAATAAAAAATAGTGAGGAAAAGCAAAGACAAAGAAAGAGAGAGAGAATAGAAAATAAATACTAAGATTTAATTAAGTGTCAAACTCAAAACAGATCGCAATCTCGAGCAATAAATTAGGTGTTGGTTACATTAACTTTAAACTAAAAATATGCTCTCAACTTATATCCAGACTAAACTAGTCCTTTTCTCATAAATAAACAAAAAATCTTGTATCCAGACTCTAGTGTCTACTGGGCCTAATGCAATCCACCAGGTTAACTGGGCCTTCCGAAATAATGGGCTGCCTATATTGGGCTTAGACAACAAGCTTACGGCCCATACTTGAGACAGCCCATAAGTTTTATGCGCTAATGGGAAGATCTGTTAAATGAATAGCCCGGTTTTGTTTAGGAAAGAAGTGGCGCGCACCGACGCGCTAATCCCAGAGAAACACGATTTACTGGAAGCCGTTGTTTGCAGTTGTTCAACTCAATCCGTCTGAGACCATTGAGAACTTTAACTGTAAGCCGCTAATGGAAGTTTTTGGGTCCAACTAGAGCCTCGTTTTACTCTTAGGATGTGTGATCATGGAAGATTGAAGACTAGCCAGTTGCTATGGAAAAGATGTGCAGGTGACTCTCCAGTGTGCTGGGAGATGCCATCATTTTACTGAGGATACTTTGTACGTTGCGTGGGATTGCTCCCGGGCCCGAGCAGTGCGGTCTCGCCTTCTACCTCAGAATCCTTGTACAGATTTTTGTCAAATAGCACCATTATGTATTGTGGTGCTGGAATTTTTTGATCAGCAATCTTTTGTAAATGTTCGCTTTTGGACAGGAAAATTAGTTAGGGATATCTTATGTTAGACATTGTATATCCTCACAGGTGCCTGCCTATACAGATGTAATCTTTCTGTGTACATCTTTTGCTTATGGAATACACTTTGATCCCCTTTGATAATATATATATATATATATATATATATATATACACACACACAATTTACTGATAAATAGGTTCAAACTGAATTAAATTAAACCCTGTAAACTTGATTTCAGTTTTCTTTTTCTATTAACATCTGCCAAAAAAAAAAAAAGGTTCTTTCACTCTATCTCAATTTTCACTCGTCCCTTACTTTATTTTATGTTTTTTATATTACTCATCCCTTACTTTTAAATAAGGAAAATTCGTATATTTAGTCTCTTAATTTTTATTTTTTTGACCATTAAGGTCTATTATTTTTTTTTTGTCTTATAGTTCCCTTATGTATTAAAAATGGTCAATAAAGTCCTTTATAAGCGACCTTAACCTTAATTGTTAACAAGCAAAAGAAAAGAGACTTACAAGGCAAAAAATAAAATAAAGGACCTTAATGGTTACAAAGTGAAAGATAAATAATTAAATAGACTAATTTTCCTTCAAGTAAATTTGAAATATCATAAATTTCTTCAAATTTAGTTGATTAAATGTTGAAATTATGTTAATTTGATTAATTGTGTTTATTCAAGCTGATATTTTATTATAATTATCTTATATTGATACGGCTCACTATACAACACAATTATCACTTCGTAAATTTATTGCATAAAAATACGAGTTAATGCTAAAAAGAATATGAGGCAAAAGGTGTGCTAAATTGGTATATGTTTTAATTGTCTCAACTAAACTCTTCTCAGTTCTCATAGAATGTTAAAAAAGAAAAACGAAAAAGAAATTAATTAGCCTCCGAGAGGCTTAAAAGTAAGAAAACCAATCTAAAGTTACATTGAAATTCTCTATTAGAAGAACTTTCTTTTTCTTTTTCATTTTTTCCCTACTCACCGTCTTCTTCCTCCTCAAAAGGCTAGCCTTCTATCATTCTATGGCTTATGCGCCACCTTCTCTAATCATCACCTTTCCAACAAAAGAAGCCTCAAACCACCACCTGGACTGACCACCCCCAAATTCAAGCTGATCTAACTATAACTCAAAACGTATTTCTTAAAAACGCCTAAACAATTTTTAGATTACAAATTGACAAACATATTTACTTTAGGAAGACGTGATTGCAAATCACGTTTTCTTACTTAAGTTTTCTTTTAAAACATTTATTTTTTTTTCCAATAGTGAGTAAATTCTTTTTTTTTAAATAGGGAGGAAAAAAATAATAATAAAAATAAAAATAACAAAAAAATAAAACTTAGATGTGATTGTGAATCAAGTCTAAGTTTTTTTTTGTTTTTTTTTATTTATGAAATAACAATAAAAAATTAAAAATAACAAAAATAAATAGTAGTAAAAATGATCTTCTATTTTTTTAAAAACTTTGTCTTTATTTAATGAAATATTTAGTAAATACACAAATCATCACCATTTGTTTCTTGAATATGAAAGTCGAGTTTCACGTATTATTCTTTATTTATGATGTGCCGTCTAACGTGCCTCGTCTTATATATGAGTCATCGCCATTTGTTTCTTGAATATGAAAGTTGAGTTTATGATGTAGCGACTGACGTGGCTCCTCTTATACACGTGGCACGTGTCATCACTGTAGCAATTTTTTTTTGTTTTTTTTATAATTTTTTTATTGTTATTTCATTAGAAAAAATAAGAAAATAAAAATATTAAAAAAACTTAGACGTGATTCACAATCAAGTCTAAGTTTTTTTATTTTTATATTTATATTTTTATTTTTTTCCCTTCCTATTTTAAAAAAAAAGTCTTAAGACTTTTTTTTAAAAAGAATTTACTCACTATTGAAAAAAAAATAAAATGTTTTTTTTTAAAAAAAACCTTAAGTAAGAAAACGTGATTGGAAATTACGTCTTTCAATGGACGTGATTCGCAATCACGTCTTCCTAGAGTAGATGTTTTTGCCAAATATATTGTAATATAAAAATTGTTTAGACATTTTTATAAAATACGTTTTGAGTTATTTTGATAAACTCCAAGCAAAATAGGTTATTTTGGATCAAAATATTAAAAATATGATTATTTTGGTTGAATTCTCATTGGAGTATAGTGAGATCCAATTTTGGTGCAAATTGTCAGCTTCTATGCGCTGTTGCCACTTATTAATTTGGGCAAATTAAGGAAAAATATTGTCATTTCTATGTCATCATTTTATTCTCCATTCAGAGCAAAGTCGTCAAATTTTGTCATATTTTTTCCCCTACTGCTGTAAGGAAATTAAATTTGGTGGACATTTTGTGTTTAGTTTAAAACCATATGGTAAAGAAAACCAGGTGGCGGAAAGTGACTTGCTGCCAAATACAAAGTAGTTGGAATGAACTTGTACGCCACCATGATGAATAAGAAACATAATGATATACTTACGCCATGATTGAATCATAATTGCATAATACTTTAATTAGTTACTCTGTTAATTTTCCTTTGTTCTAAATATAAATTATTTTAGACTTTTTAAGAATATTTTACATATTTTTTATTATAATGTTTATTTATATATTTTCTTTCACATATTTCATTATTATAAAATGATAAATATGTTTTCAATCAAACACACTACTAATAATTAAAGGTATCTTTCGAAAAAGTTATTTGATAACTTATATTAATGAGCTGATGGAGTAATTAGGATGCACTTTGCATATACTAAGTAAATTTTTCTTTCAAATTCATATTTTCTTCCTCTAGTATTAAAAAAAATGAATAATTCAATTAGTATGTTAAAATTGAAGCAGAATTTTTGTTATTTCCAAAAAAAGAGCACAATTTGAAATGAATATTCTCTTTTCATTTGCTTGGATTATATTGAAACCTATTACACGATTCCGTCGAATCACTTTAGAACAAATAAAGACGGGAAAAAGATTCTTTAAAAAGAAAAAGAAAAAAAACAAAAGAAAATTCTGAACAAGCTTAATTAGAAATTATACGAATTGTAGATCCATCCAAGAGTCTTCCATTCCATCTGTTCGTTCAAAAATCATCCTCCTCATGATCCATCAACACCCAAGATCCATCTGCTTGTTGAACCATACCTTTATTCTGCAGGCACCACCACGAAGTGGGCACACCATATTCATCTTTCAATACGTCGATCCGCTTATTAACAAGCGCAATATCACGGTTGATTTCCAGTTTAAATCCTCCCTGAGATCCTTGTGTTCCCGCAACTCCATGCATGTAGCACTCCAGGTTATGCCAAGAACTTAAATTTCCAGGGCTCTTTAAGTACTTGGACTTGGGCGTGTCGATCCCCAACTCTTCACCAACATCTGCATACCCGATTAATGGATAATTCGGGACTATATCCAGGGCATTTCGTATACGTAAAACTCGGAGATCTTCTAGCTTAGAGACGGCATTTTTAAAGTTCTGGTCTCCTACACGGGGGGAGGCGAATACGATGGCTGTGACGGGACAATCCTTGTTTGGGTCGTCTTGAGGCTTGTTTATCTTATTAGCAACTATGTCAACTGCATTAAGAGTTGCCACAGCTGCCCCCAAACTGTGACCTGTCACGGTTATACTAATTTCCTCGCTCTTGAATTCTTCTACCAGTCTCCGAACCTCTGTAAGAACCTGATTCACAAAATTTAATACATGAAAAATTTTTAGAATTATATATCACAATTTGTTTAATTAGGTATCCGATTATAGGATTACACATGAAAATGTGTCTTGAATTTGGATCTAGTCAACTCATTTGTTAAATTTCCACCAGCTCAAAAAGCTTAAAAATGTTTTCATGTTGTTTCATGACTTTGATTTATTTAAACGTGAAACTGTTGAAGTACAATATTACCTGGTCTCTAGCAGAGGTGTTATTAAAAGGCGATTTTGAATCATTTGAAGTGTAGATGGAGTACCAACCCTGATGCACCATAGGATCATCATGGGTTCCGAATATTTTAGGTGCGGAGACGAAAAGAAATTGGAAATCATTTACCCATTCCAGAGCACGAATGGTTCCTCTCCAAGCAATCAGAATATCTCTCCTTCCTAATGCAGCTTTGCCTTCATCAGTTGCCACAGCTACAAAACCAATCCAATTTGATTCCTTACTCCATGCTTCCCTTGACAAAGATTTGAAGATAAAAGCATCAGGTACCTGGCTCGATGATGTAGCATAGAAATACTTGGTCACACGATACTTGAAAGGATTGGCATTCTCAAGTCCCACTTTAAAGAAAAGGTTTTTCTTTGCATATAGGCTACTTCCTGCATACTTTGATGCCTTCTCAAAATTGAAAGTATCATAAGTTGCTTGAGCCATTTCTCCATAGTGAATGATGTATCGACGAAGATCGTAATCCAGAGGATCCAAAAGGCCTTCCCAGTTATTCTTGCCGCTAAGGAGCTTCCATCTTTTAGCAATGCCATCCTTCTTATCATGATGACTGTTATTCGATATTTTGTCGGTGTTATCGATCTTTTTCCCTTTTCGCTTGAACCAACAATTCATCAATTTGTCCACGGCTTCCATGTCAAAAAGTTATCTAAGTTTGTCTCCCGCACGCCCTTTGATAAATATCAGAATGAGATCGCGGATCAATATTATATAGAGCAACAATTGATGAGTTAGTTCTGGGAAAAGTTTAATGTTGGCATGTTTTTTGTATGCTTTGAGTAAGACTTACGAGATTGACAAGTCCAAATTTGGTATATATCTGTATTCAGATTTAGAAAAGTATTTTTTTACACAATACTTGTCCTAGGAAGACTTGTCTTTGGGGGTAATGAAACAGTGGCGTCAGTGCAGATAAGTTTTACTTATTATATTAAGAATATTTCAGCACGTCCAAAATATTAATTTGTAACTAATTAACGAAAGGCGAATCCCACAGGTGAAAATTCTTCAACTCTCTACCATGTGTTCTATGTTTTGGGGCACACACATGCGCATGAAAAAAACTATGAATTACAACGTGGATCACCGTCATGTTGATAGAGCACCAAGATTTGCTATTATAATGTTAGAGGAATATAGAAATAGGGAATCATATTCATGTGGCTTTAATTCATTCTGCCCTTCCAATTTAACATGGAGTTCCGTGTGCAGGAAGTGAGTTATATTCTACTAAAAAACTTAATAGCAGACCCTTTTTTTAAAAAAATAACGTAATAGTAGACTTACAGCATATTTGCATTTGTTTTTTATATTGGTACCAATTGATAGATGAAATATTCATTAAATTCTGTAAAATAACTTATATTTTCAGACAAAAGAAAGCCAAACATAAATGACTTGTTTAGCACTATGATTCGGGCTGATGGATTTTTATCTCAAAGAAAGCGGAAGAAATGGAGAAGTGGCCATGCAAACAGCAGCCTGCGGAGACTAATCTTCGTAAGAAATGTTACGATACAATGGAAAGCTTACCTCTTCAGCACGTCACTTTCTTTAATTATAATTAAATCTTCAGGTAATTAACATGCCGCAGCCAATGTATCTGTATATATGGATAATATTGAAAATTATTATTCGTCACGATTTGGATGTGTATAATGACTTTGTCCAATATTATTTTATAGTAATTCTTTGCGGATGGAAAAGTCATCCCACTCAGAGCACAAGTAAGCCCTAACCCATCTTTAACTATCAACAAAACAATAAGTTTCATTTACATTTCCGGTGTTTCACTCTGAAAATAGTCTTTGAATATGATAGTTTCTTGCGTTCAAGAATTTGCTGCATGACTAAACAATTAAGCTATACAAATCCGAACGTGATTTAGTCGGTTGTAAATGACGTTAATTTTCGGATAAAAAAATATATATTTTGGTCGAAAATTTTAGCAAGAATTGATGTGTTTTCTTATAGAAATAAATAAAGAAAAGATGATTAGGCATTGAACTGTTCTTCCCTGTCCTCCTCTTAAGTATAAGCAGAAATCCCGGAAACGATCCATGACCAGATAAAGAGCATTACTCTTCTAAGTCATCCAAACTATCCAGGGAGTATCATATTTACGGCACATGTTATATGGTTCAATTCCTTATAAACATGTACTAATTAATATTCTAGTCTTTCTTTTGTAAGATTTAACTAGCTTTGCATACGTACAAAGCACGGGATTAGATATTTAACTAAGATTGAAATATCATTAAAATTATATAATTAATATACATAGCAGGTTCTGCCTTGAGATTAATGAGGTGGCCGCCTCAGGCCCGAAACTTTTTAAAAATTTAGGAGTCCAATCTTTTTAAAAATCCTAATTTTTTTTTGAGCTCAAATATTATTAATTTTTTTTAATGTTGTAATATTTATCACAATGAAGATAAAATGAGAGTCTAGACCATCGTCTCGCTATCAAATCTTAAGTACTAAATAATGGATATCAAAAACTTATGGGAAGAGAATTAAAAGAGAAATTGCATAAGAAATTTTTTAAGGCAAACTTTTATATATTATAAGAGAAAGATGAATGGTATGTTTTCACATTTATCTATTGTAATATTTATTACAATGATATCAATAAAGAGAAATTTGGATATCAATAGAAATAAGTTTTTTCAAATTTAGATTGATAAAAGCTTATATCATGTTAAGTATGCCTACAAAAATACTAAATTGTTTAAAACGTTATTTATGGAAAGAGAAATTGTTCAATCTTTAAATCGTGAGTATTTGATTAGTGTTTGAGTAAAAAAAAAATTATAATATACTGGTTTTTTATAATATATATTTTTTAATATTTTTTATATGAGGGTCTTTTTTTGAGTTCGTCTCAGCCCTATCAACCAGTTTTAATATATAATGATAAAATATAATAACAATTAAAAGGAAGATATACTATCTCTTTACGTCTCAATATAAACTTTAACTTGGTAACTATAAACCAGGTAAGATTTAATTCTATACTACTGGAACCATTTCTACTATTCCTCCATAATCCATACCCATTAGCCAGGCTTGATGAAGACGTGGGATAGATGTTGAGATCGATCTTTACATTGGGTTGGCTAAAACTTTTCTTGACGACTAATCAAATAATGCAGCATCAAGTGGGAAGTCTTTGCTTTTAAGGGTTGAACCAACTAACAGAAAACAATTCTACCCACAAAAAAAAAAAAAAAACCTAACAGAATCAAAATATGCTTGCAAGTTGCAAGTTTCATTTTAAAAACACGTTCGATATATAAAGATAGTAATCGATCCATCGTCATCGTTCCAATTCAATTCTATTACTATTATATATTGTTTGGTGTTTTGTTTATATCTTTGAATGTTAGGAAACCATCTCTATAGTACCCTTTGAAGATTCCTTAATTTGTTTGCGGGCCTTTTCTGAATTGGCATTTTCTGCATTTGCCCATTATGAAAATTATAATGCCGAACAAGGGCATTGCATGTTCTCGAAGGAAATTCAAACTTTGTTTGGATAGAAGAATGCAACTTCACATCACATATTATATATATGCTTAGTAAAACAAGAAGGGGAAAGTATCCCAACCCTCCATATTAATGTGTCCGAAAAAAAAAGAAAAAAATAAATGGATTAATAATTAATACTTCACCCATTAAAAAATACAAGTCATTGGATGATTTATTGATTTATGTAAAAGTGAGCTCAATGACTTATATTTTTTAACAAATGGAATATATGTTAATCTATAAATCATCATATTAATTATGTGCTGTAATTTTGTTATTGCTATTAATTTTCTGGCATGCAAGGTTAATTATACACGACCAAATAAAAAACCATGCATCCAAAAGAAAGCGTGGTTTTAGAAAAGGAAAATTGTCCAATTTGGTCCCTCATCTTTGCACTTTTTTCCAATGTAATCCCACTTGATTTTAATTGAAATTTTTAGTCCCTCGTCTTTTCACATATCACCCAATATGATCATTCCGATGAAATTAATGTCGGAATCCAGTCATCATTAAGGAAAATTACCCTATTTGATCCATCATATTTGCACAATTTTTCATTGTAGTTCTACTTCATTTAATTGAAATTTTTTAGTCATTCATTTTTTCACATATCACCTAATGTGATTCTTTTTGCATAATTAATGACGGAATTTCATAATCATATTAAAGAACTCAAAAACAATTGAAAAATCAAGTCCACTAAACCTACAAAAGTATAAGTTGACAAAATTTAGATAGTTGAATATAAAAATATGAATTTTGACAAAAATAAATAACTAGTAAAATGCAATATAACCTTATAGGGTTTTCCTCATAGGTTGTGATACACTAGATTTTCATGCTTATAAGGAAATCCCATAAGGTTATGATGCATTTAGTCACTTATTTAATTTGGCCAGAATTCATATTTTTATGTTTAATTATCTAAATTTTGTCAAGTCACACTTTTGTAGGTTTTAGTAAATATGATTTTACAAAAGCTCTTGAGTTCTTTAATATGGTTAAGTTTTTTAATATGATTATGAGATTCTGTCATTAATTTTATAGAAAGGATTACATTGTGTAATATGTGAAAAGATGATTGGCTAAAAATTCCAATTAAATGAAGTGGAACTGCATCGGAAAAAATATGCAAAGATGATAGACCAAATATAACAATTTTCCTTACTGATTATTGGATTCCGATATAATTTCATCAGAATGATCACATTAAGTGTGATCAGATGAGGGAGTAAAAATTTCAATTAAAATGAAGTGGAACTACATTAGGAAAAAAGTGCGATGAGGGACCAAATTAGACAATTTTCCTTTAAAAAACTAAAGTGATGATTATTTAGGCATTTTCTGTTTTGCAGTTTACACCTTAGACTCAGGTACATGAACCAACGGCAACGGATATTGGTGCAAGTCAAACAACCCGTAATCCGTAAAAACAGAGGTAAAAATACGCCAGTTACATCATGTGACGTAGGATGAAGAAAACCATCCGAAGACTGAACAGCCCAAGTGTACATGACCACTTCAGCTTGAGCGAAAACTTTTGAAAGTAGTGGCCCACTGTTATAGGGTTATAGTACTGGGCTGCTCTCTCCTTTTACACAAGCTATAGTGTTCATATAGCCCAACTACGTCATGCCTGGCCATACTAGTTCTGGTCATACAGCCCATGTACGACTTCCATTAATTTCTTACATTAATTGTGCGATTTTATTCTCTTTACTAGTGGAAGTGATAACTTATTCACGGGAAATAAGAGGAAAAAAAAAAATGGAATAGCAGCAGTTAAGGATGCACATATAATTAAATCTTTAACACATACAATTTGCAAAATTCAAGTTTAGTGAAAAAAATTCCAATATGATATTTATTCGAAGCAATAAATACGAAAATTTATTGTGACAACAAAATCTTTATTTTTCAAAAAATTTTAAAAAAGATACTAGTAGAAATATATAAAAAAAGAAAAGAAGAACGAACCCCATCTCCTCCCCCCAAACAAATACAAACACATATGGAAGGAGCAATTTTGCTCAATCACGAGTTGGCTAATTAATATCTAGTCCGCAAACGGGCTGTTGTTTTATTTTCTGGCTTTCCCCAAGCAAATGAGTAAATAAGCCCCCACCGCAAACAAGAAAAAACAAAAACCACCGCGGCCGCGGCCTCTCATTCATGCAAAAGCTTCACGAGAACCCTTACAAATGTTTGTCTAGATTTCAGCAAGGGACAAATAAAATCTCCCGAAACCCCCCTCTAAAATTCCATCTCAATCGCCGACCCATTTACACCATATGCATGAGCCCCAGTTGTCTCCTCACGAGAATTAATCTCTCTCTCTCTCAGCCATACCTACATGTTTGATTGTACCAAATTGAAGTCAACATCGACTTAAGCTTCTATATTTGTCCTCGGTTTGTTTTGATAAGATATTTGTGCAAAATTGAACTTAAGTAGCTTGCTTTAAAATTGGTGTCACACTTGTAGGGTTACTGTGGCATGTGCATGCATTCAGAAAATGGTAGCTTCTTGTCAGAACTATTGTGAAATGAGTGATTAATTTTGGTTAAATCCCACCCAGAAATAGTTCGATGAATAACCGGAGAACAATAATTTGCAATTGAAGTAGGGCTTAGCATGCATGCAAGATTGATACGGATGGACTTAGCCAAAGAAAAAAGAAGAAGAGATTATGCATGTGTATTTAGACAAGCGAAAGCAGAGAAATTTAAAGGGTAATTTCAAAAGTTTTGATTTGGTACCATTTTTGTGGACCATTACAGTTCACTACAAAGCCTCCTCGTCGTATTGGCAAATTGTACTAGCATTTGTAATAGTCGTGTTTCATACTTGTATTGGAAGATAAAAGTTGTACCTGGGGACACAATAATGGACCAGTTTTCTATATCTGAGTGCTGATGCTATGTTGATTATCCAAAACATTATATGTATAGTTCTCATTTAATCTAAATGGGCATCTAACGACATTAGATAAGGAACAGATACTAAAATTTCTTGAATAAGGAACTCATTATAAATAAAGGTATTTAATTATACTATAACGTTGAGTTCGTATCTTCTACTGTTAGGCAAGCCTTTCAACAAATCTGGAGTCTGTCATGAAATTGAAAAGCGTATCGAAATTGATTAGGGCAAGAAAAATGGTTAAGCGGGTAGGTTGGACATGATGAAATCCTAATTGAGTGGTTCTTATTTCGAAACAAATTGCTCCCTGCATTTGATAGTAAAACAATAATTTGACTGTTAACACGCAATAATAATCATCTGTTAATCGAATAATGTCTGACCTCGAAAATGATAATCATGATGAATTCGTCCATATCAAGGTTCAAGGAAGAGAATGGCATAATAATAATAATAATAATAATAGTAGTAGTAGTGAAGTGAAAGATAAATTTGGTCACTGTATTATTACTAAATTTAGATTTTGATCACCATATTGTTTTTTTGTCTGAAACTTGGCCATCATGCTTTTAAAAAACGAGTCATTGAAATCACTCCATCAATTGAGTTTGTTAGAGTATTATGATCTTCTTTTTTTGAAGAAAAAAAAAGTGAATTCAATGTCACTTTTAAAAGTATGATGACTAAAAGCTGAATTTGATGAAAGTATAATTATCAAATTTGTTATTCACTCTAACAATAATAATAATTATAGTTCCTATTTGAATTGAATATGAACATTTGAATTCATTTAAAATTAAAAATAATTTTTAACCTTGATAAAAATATATCAGTATCTTTTATTATTAATTAAGTTATTGTGGGGAGGATTATTAGTTAACTAGTAAGGATGTAAAAGAGGTTGTTAATAACCTTTAATAAAAATATATTTATTTAAAAAATATATAAATGTAAACCTTTAGAAAGAAATAATAATAATAAAGTGGAGTATTATAATATGCCGGAGGCCAAGCCCCAATCTAGAGTAGTTCGTTGGTCTTCTTGGAATTTGCATGCCTCGTGTTAGATGACGATAAGTTTTGCATTAACGTCTCGGAATGGACCTTAACCGATTTCATAGAGGTCGTAGCAGGCCCTAGAGTCTATACCCTAGCAATGAAGCATTGAAGCCTAATGCAATTCTCGCCAGTTCTTGACGCGTGCAAACTGTTTGTTGGAATGTCAAGGAGACCAAGTAAGTACTAGAGTTGCATTAAGTTATGAAGAATCCATTTTTAACCTGGAAGGCAAAAAATAGTTTTGCAGGCAGAATGGGTTTTCATAGCGGACGATAAAGTGGTGCAAGAGATGTGTTGAACTCTGCATTCATGGCCATTTTTGCTTATCCTAAGCTGAAAAGTCGATATCTAAGCCATATCACACATTTTGCTAGGAAATGGTTCCAGGGAGTCCATGCAGGCACATAAAGCATGCTTGGCAGCTGGCTCCTGCATTAAGCCATTATCCGATTATTTTGGGGGCATGGGAGGTTTCTAGGACCATTTTAATTAAATGAGTTCAATCCCAACTCTGTCAGTACATTTTTTTATTCTTTGCATACACTGGCTCTCCTCATTCATTGCTTCGCTCTTTTCCCCACAACTGCTAGTTAACACAATTCTTGGTCTAATTGATTCTAGAGCACATTTTGCTAAAACTGATTAACAATTTATAAATTGTCAATATATTTTAACTCCTTATATTTTCGGTGATCAAACTTTATGCTTGAAATTGATTTGTCTTGTTTAAAAAACAAATTATGACTCAATACAGTGAGTACACTGAAATCTGAATCATCTTGACACTACTGTGAAAGTTTCTTGAACATTTTTGCTTCGACATAAACTCATGATTAGGCACAATAAAAGTTTTCGAGGCACTATGGTGTGAGGTTTTAACTTGCTCTTTACACAAAGACATACAGACATTTTCCCTTTTATCAGTCAGCGTTGTCGCCAAATCTTTTGTGATACATAATCAGCTCAGATCAATTGTTTGTTAGAAGTTTTCAGAATTTAATTTTGTTGCATTCATATATATATTTCTCAGAATAGGCAATAAGAACAACAGGTAGACTTGTCCCACCTCGCACTGGTAACATATAATTTCATCTCATCTATCATATCCGGATTATCCCTTCCGACCACTGCTGCATCGGAAAATGATAAAAGGATAACCCCACCTAAATGGAAAACCCAAAATGCAAAAAAGAAAGGGAGAGTCAGATAGGGACAGATTTCTTCCATTAATTACCATAACGCACGAACTAGGACGTTCTTGTTCTTTCTGCATTCTCCTTTCAATCCTCGAAATTTTTTGGGTCTCGAAACCATATTCCTATATATGATTATGAATACAGAATGGTTCTAAAAATGTTGAAAAAAGAGAAAAGGGCATTGCCTCTGTGCTTTTCTGTCTTATTACGTAAAATCCGTGTACAAAAATTTGCTTCAAAAGATTATCACATTTACATCAAAATCATTGATGAGAGAGAGACACTGCAAGGCAGATTTCCTTGCAAAATGAAGATTTTCTTGCTGTGAAAAAGCATGTAGCAATTGACTAGAGCTAGCAAGTGGCCATGAGCCATCCATCGAAAGGGTAGAGTGAGAAGGGAAAATGCAGTGAAAATAGCTAGTTCGTACATCAACTTCAATACATGATATATATCTTAACTTTTGTTTGTTTATTTGTTGCTTATTTCTACAGTATTACTGGAAGAGGAGCAAAAGAAATGAAAACAAAGCTACTCATCGCCTCTCTGCAGTAAAAAGGAGCAAAGCTAAGTTTGTTAATGGTCGCCATTGGACAGATCATTCAGCAGCTTGCCTAGAAAGTGACGTATCAGCCCTGAGTTTTTATAAGAAAATCTCCGTTATATCATATATTCATATTATTATTAGTTATCACCCACCGCCTCCCATCTATACATAAGTGCTTTGCATGTTCATTTCAACTGCCTCACCTAAACGTAGTTGTTGGGCATGGATTTTGCTCCCCTCATTTGCTCCTTTTGCTTTCGGCATCTCTATATCCATTTTCTTGCATTTTAATTCATACCCCTTCAAATGCATACATACTCTGTATATGTATCATGCACGAGTGACTTATAGAATCATGCATTATTTAGGCTTGGAATTAAATGGAACACCTTAGAATTATTAATATTTGTACATGCCCCATATGTACCGTTGAGGTTGCTCATAATCTTGTAAAATGGGAAAATTATAATTGTAATTTTAGCTATATTACCCCCTTCATGTTAGGGTTTATGTATTTCCTAATTTGCCTATATATATAATCTTCATATATTTGTTTTTATAATGTTGGTATTTGGATACATGACTTGACTAATCGAGCAAAGATTTGCGAAGAAATTTCTCAATATCAACAAAATATAATTGTCGACAACAAATATTGTGTTAAGTGCAAGCCAAACCCTCACTCACTCCTCATCATTTCTATATATATTCCACGAATTGAATTTGTATCAATGTATGTTTTAAATTTAAATTTGAGCTTGACATATTTATGCAGTCTATTCTTTAAAAAGAAGAGAAAAAAATGGTTACTTCTTAGTTTAACATATTACTCCTCCTAAATGCTCTACGAGTTGTATAGCTTGCATAAGATTTAAGAGAGGAGAGAAAGGAGAGACAGGTAAGTGTAATACTAAAAAAAATTAATTAATATTTATTAAAATCAACTCATTATATTATATTTGTAATTGAATTTTTATATTTGACTTAGTTTAAAAATTAATAATATTTTTTTATCTTAAGTTACCTTATTATTCTTATTATTAATTACGTTAGTGGTTGATAACATTAGTTAATTAGTATGATTTAAATATTTTAAATTATTTAAGTTATTAGATGAAAATATATTTATTTTAGGAAAATAATATTAAATTCCAGACATTTCAAAATAAAAAATGTAAATATTCAATTTCAAATAATGTAGTATAACATAATTTATATTTTAATAAAAAGATTGATTCTAAAATAACTTATTCCATATTACAAATCAAATATGGTGTTTTATTAATTTTGAAAAATGTAAGAGGGGTGAATCAGGGTTTTATCCGATTTTTCTTTACTTAATTAAATTAATACATTTTAATACAATAAATATCAAACACTTGGTGCCCAAACAATATATGAAATAATGTGTTCAAGTACTTAGTAAATATAAAACAAATAACAAAAAAGATTTATAATAGTTCGTTTTATCCAACAAAATCTAATTCGCTACCTTGAGCTATCTACTTAAGGATTTCACAAAACTTTTCACTAATTTAGCACAAGATCTTACAAAAGAGACTCACTCAATTCACCTTAGGGTTTTTACAATACAGATTTATTACCCAATCAAGATTCACCAAACTCATTGAGTTTTACAACACAACCATAATTATACACTTATCTTTAATACAACAATTATTGAAATAGATACACTTGAGATAATCACAATTATCTATAATTCAAGGCTCACTCTAACCCTTAGAATTTTAAACTCAATGCAACCTTTAATGAAACTTACAAGATGAGAATAAGAAGAGTTTGATATAGATATAACATTTAGTTGTGAAGATATATCAATCATAATATGTTCATCTAGATTGCTCAAAAACACTAATTATTTAGTAAAAACCCTTCTTGGATGATTTCACAATATAAATGTTACAAAAGGGTTTGAAAATGTTTCTAAGATGTTATATATTGAATAAGAATAAGATTTTTGCTCAAAAAGTTGTGTTACTAAGTTTTTCAAACAATTGAGCATTTATATGTATGCTCCAACAGTCATAAGAATGACTGTTTGAATCACACTTAGGAGACTTGCGGTCGATCGCATCTCAGGTTGCCAATCTGCACCATCATCCGCAAGTGTATTAAAAAGCTATGGACATTTTGCGGACGATGAATTGAATAGTCCGGTCGACCGCATGATCTACGGTCTACTTGCACATGTATCCAAACCATGCAACACAAGATTTCAATCAACTCTTAGAGTTATAGAATTTATTTATAAAGTTTTTAAGCATATGCATGTATTTTGAAAACCGTTTCAAATACCTAAGTCATGTATTATTTTTATGAAGTGCATTTTGAAAAATGTTTTACTTTTATTGAGTAACCTATATAATTTATTACTCATAGAGGTAAACCTAAAAATATTTATGTGATATCAATATTTAACACTAAACCTCTAGATCCTATCTAATCCATAAAACGTTTATCCAACTATTGATAACATATGCTGAAGACTTGAAACTTCGATTTTGCATATATTAGATATTTGAATTTTAAAAGACCAACACTTATACAATTAAGACATTAATCTTCATTAATGTTTGTCATTCATAAAAAAGACATTAAAAGTTTTAGGATTTTCAAATTTGATGACGTATAATTTGAACAAGAAATGCAAAAGTCATCCACTAAAATGAGAGATAGTAATTACTCATTCTGTTTGGATCTGAATGCCCTAGTTTAGAAATTTAAAATAGCTTTTGACCTCAAATAAGTTATGACTATATCCTTATTATTAATTAACAAAGTGTTGGTGATCATTATTTAGTGGAATGTAAATATTTTAGATTAAAAAGGTTATTCGTGAAACTTTATATGAAAAATATATTTATTTTAATAATTGGACTTTCATTTTCAAATATTAAAAAGAGTTTTGAAATTAAAGTAATTAAGTTACCACTTTATCCTTATTATTAATTAATTAAGCGGTGGCAACTATTATATAGTAGAGTGTATATCTCTTAAGTTAAGAAGATTGTTAGGGAAACTTCATATGAAAAATATATTTATTTTAAAAAATTAAATATTCATTGACAAACATTTCAAAATAGAAATATGAACATTTTATTTTGAATAGAAGATAATGTACTTACTTTCACTCCCACTTGAAGAAAATAGCATTGCAAACAAATCTTCATTCAAAAATATCATTACCCCATTTTCAAGGGTAAAGTAGTAGAAAACTATAATTAATTTTACCGGCTAAGTAATGAAATTAATTGTTGCCATATAATCATAATCTTTAGCCACTATGAATTATGAAATGTTACCAAAATCCAACCATATTGGTAATTAAATACTTACACTTTGATGATGACTCTAACCTTCATTCTCATGCTTTCAAAATTTAAATTACCTTTTTCTTTAAGCTTCTTTAATTAAAGGAAAATTTAATAATTGCAAGTGTCAATAAAAGGAAAACATTCAAATGCATCTACTAACATAAATCATAAATCCTTGCATAATCGCAACTTTAGATTTGATTAATTAAACAAGCATAATAAAAACTTTCAACGAACTTTAAATTTCCCCTTTTTTTTTTTTAGAAAAAAAAGAAGAAGTAAATAGCTTTAAATTGAACCATGCCATAAATTAAAAGGATCCGAATCCAAATTGAATAGGGAGACCCGAGTGAAATTCAAAATCAACCAAGCCTGAAGCCCCCGTAAGTTTCCAAATTCTCTCTCAAATGTTAAATAAAGCCGACCGTTGGAAACAACTTTTCACTTTCCTATTTCTTTCATATCTTTATTTATTACCTAAATCTGAATTTCTTTAAATTTTATTTCTTCAAGTAAGACCCAAATATACCCTTAAAATTGACCAAACTCACTCTCCTATTCCGCGCGTAATCCTAACAAGGCAGGTACTGCACTTGAACGTGACCAAGAAACAGACTAGTTGCGCGTGGTTAAATAGCTGAAACTTCATATTATTTTTGCCAAGTGGATCCAAGAAAAGAAGACCGTTCCTCGATTTTGCTGCCGTCGTAAAAAAAATAGACATTACGAGATTTTCTCTCTTCCTCACTTCACTTCACTATTTCCTTTCTTCGAGTTTTGACTCAACCATCTCTCTAGTTTGGAGTTTTGGTCATGTCCTAGTCGTACTCTCTTCAGAAGTGTTTGTGAAAAAAGACTACGATAAGCGAGAGAGAGAGAGAGAGAAAGTTGCAGCAATGGTTGCCGGGAAGGTGAAAGTGGCAATGGGATTACAAAAATCACCCATTCTAAATCCAAAGCCAAAGCCGATACCTGCAGAATCTTCACCGTTGTTGTCTTCGGAAAAACAATCCCACAACCAAAAGGGAGCAGGTTTTTCTCGTTCTTTTGGGGTTTATTTCCCCAGGTCTTCTGCTCAGGTCCAGCCACGTCCGCCGGATGTGTCTGAGCTTCTCCGATTAGTCGAAGAGTTACGAGAAAGGGAGTCTCGGTTGAAAACTGAAATCTTGGAGCAGAAGCTTCTTAAAGAGACTGTAGCCATTGTCCCTGTTCTCGAGAACGAAATCTCTTCTAAAGATTCCGAAATCGATAAATTTAAGAAAAAAATCGAGTGTTTAGAAATTGAGAATGAAAGGCTACGACAAGAAGTTGAGGTTATACACATGGAGATCTCAAAACAGAATTGTAGATACGAAGAAAAGATTAAAGCAATGGAATCTCAATTATCTGAGTTGAAGAAGGCCAATGAAGAACTCTCCGTACAAGCAACACAAAGGCTACTAGAACCTTCCAAAGTTTCAACGAAGGCTATGAGAAAATGCTTAAGCTACAATGCTCAAGCTAACTATTCTGACAACAGCACTATTAACTTCAGGCCTGATTATGAGACTAAGAAGGAGGAAATTGTTATGGGAATGGAGATTGAACGGCCCAGACATTCCCGTTCTAACTCTGAGGAAATTGCGGAAACTTCTGAAGGCCTAATGAGCTTAAGATCTCGGGTTCCACGGATTCCCAAGCCTCCGCCAAGACCATCATCTTCGCTACTCTCCTCTATATCGTCTTCTTCATCGTCGTCGTTGTCTTCGTCATTGCTTTCTTCCTTATCTTCACCTTCTTATGGTTCTTTATCGGATTCGGCGGAACGAGCATTGGCAGAAATATCAAACATTCCACCTCCTCCTCCACTACCTCCAGTAAAAGTATTAGCTCCTCCGCCTCCACCTCCACCACCGCCGAAAACCAAGGTGGCGACGGCGCCACCTCCCCCTCCTCCGCCCCCGTCTAAAGGATTGAAGTCTGTGCCAGATAAGGTGAGGAGGGTACCTGAAGTGGTGGAATTTTACCATTCGCTCATGAGGAGGGATTCACGCCGGGAATCCGGGAATGGAGCCGGTGGGGCCGCCGAAACAGCAGCTCCGGCAACGGCGGCCAAGGATATGATCGGAGAAATCGAGAACCGGTCTACGCATTTACTCGCTGTAAGTTTTTACTTGGAAGTTTTGAATAGTGAATTTTCTTATCTTTGGTAGAATTACGACAATGCCACTGACTTCAGAGGCCACTGTCAGAGAGAACAGACCAGTCCTGGTGTCCTTTGTGAGACCCCTAGGCTGCACTTTTTCTTGGAGTTTTTCTGTGTCTCTTACAAAGATAAGACAGGCTTTAGATTTGAAATCTTAATTGGGTTATGCAAAAGGTTGTTTTAGTGATAGCATGTGGGCAACGACATGAGTTTATTGCTGAAGTCCGATACTCACAGATTACAAAATTCAAAGATTGCATTCTTGATTGTCTAGGAACATTTGAGCAACCTCTTTTCTTTTACCTTCATTTTTTTTTAGAAATAATTCAGACCGTGGTTGGAAAATTCCATTGGTTTCTGATTCTGTTTTAAATTGGATTTCAGATCAAGACAGATGTAGAAACACAAGGAGATTTCATTAGGTTTTTGATCAAAGAAGTTGAGAATGCTGCATTTACAGACATTGAGGATGTTGTGCCTTTTGTCAAATGGCTTGATGATGAGCTTTCATACCTGGTAATCTTCTTGGTCCTGATAATTAGATCCCCATTATTTAACGTTATTTTACCAATGCAGTTTAGTTTGATTTTATGTCAAGTCTGAAGTTACTCAATTTTCTATTTAGGTTGACGAAAGGGCAGTGTTGAAACACTTTGAATGGCCTGAGCAAAAGGCAGATGCTTTGAGAGAAGCTGCGTTCGGGTATTGTGATCTAAAGAAGATTGAATCTGAAGTCTCCTCTTTCCGTGATGATCTTAGACAGCCTTGTGCTCCAGCTCTCAAGAAAATGCAGGCATTGTTCGAAAAGTACGAAATCAACCACAATGTCAAGAAAATGAGTAAACTTATTTTGGGAGTGCCAATACTTTGATCTCTACTAAACTAATTGATCTCTTTATCCAACAGGTTAGAGCATGGCGCATATAATTTGTCCAGAATGAGGGAATCAGCAGCCAACCGATACAAAGGGTTTCATATTCCAATGGAATGGATGCTGGATACTGGATATGTTAGTCAGGTAATTAAGTAGTAATAGATAATATCTCCATTGTTTGTCTTAATTGATAAACCCAAATTAAGTTGTAACTTTCCTTTAGGCTCCTTAATGGCACACATATGAAGTTGCCATCTACTCTATAGTTTAACTGGTTAAAGGTTTCTCAGGTGGTCCGTGGTGGGTGAGTCATAACTGGTAATAAGTAATTGGAGACAAAGAAAATTGCATGGACACAGTTTACCAAAAATTACATCAAGATTGGGTGTTACTAAATGACAAGAACTATGATATAATCATGCCTCTATTTCTATGCCCACAACTGTGTGCACACATGTGAATTCTCAGATCTCTAAAAATATATTTGCTTGACCAAAACACTTTTTTTTTTTTGGGTGAGTTAAAAGAAAGAACAGATTCTGCGTGTTGACCCTTTAAAGCATCCTCTTGTATTACCAAAATTTTCACTGTTCTTGATCCTTTTTGTCTTCTCGCTTGCTGACACCCTTTGTTTAAGTAACTCCATAACCTGGAAACCATTTTTTTAATGCTCGCTAAAGGCCTAAAGGAGTGTGAATGGGAGAAAGAAACTTCTTAGCAATTCTCTATGGGCATTGTTAATTGAAGCTTGCTGAGTCATTGTTTCTCTATGTTCTCTTGTCTGGTTGAATCTGCAGCTTCCCTGGTGGGGTCTATTTGTGAACATATGGAGCTCCTCTCTATATTAATTAGCATGCCCAATTGCTTCTCAATTTGCTTTTCGATATAATACAATCTTTTAGGCTGTTCTTTCTTTCCTGCGATGGGCTTAAAGGTTGTTATGTGCATTTTCTTCTTGGATAGAGCCATCTAACCATCTTTTATTGAGACTTAAGAAATGTAGTTTTTTATAGGTGATGAGTGGATTATTTATGCAAGCCCCTTATTTTTCAACTTCCAAGATTCACATTTGGTATGTGTTAAGTTGAGGCCCGGGGTAGAAAGAATGAATTTTTACGTACTGTTCACTTACCCGTTCGAACAAATGCCCAACAGAAAAAATTGATTTGAATACTGATTGGGTTGTGTGGGCATTACAGATCAAGCTGGCATCTGTAAAATTGGCCATGAAGTACATGAAGAGAGTATCTGCAGAGCTTGAAACAGTTGGTGGTGGTCCCGAAGAGGAAGAGCTTATTGTCCAAGGAGTTAGGTTTGCTTTTCGGGTGCATCAGGTAATGTTTGGCCCTTTGCTTTCTTTGCCATGTAGGATACGACATTATTTGTACATTATTACTATTATTCACATGCATGTTTTACTGATAAGTCTCTGAGATGCATTATTTTTATTCTCTTTGGACAGTTTGCTGGTGGTTTTGATGCGGAGACAATGAGAGCCTTCCAAGAGCTGAGAGATAAAGCGAGGTCGTGCCATGTACAATGCCAAAATCAGCAACCACATAAATTCCTTTGCAGATCTGCCTACTAACTTATCCCTGTAGCAAACTCTGCTTCAGAAGAGATTTCAATCACATTTTGTTGTAAAGATAGATGATAATCAAGCAAGCACAGTTGTGAATATATATAATGGCTTTCAGCCATTTGTATTTCGACATTCAGATTCATTTATTACTAGTATGAGTTGAAAAAGGATAATAAATTCTATGGTCATTCAACTGCAACTGGGCACTGTGAAAACCTACTGTGAATTTTACTCGCTTTCGGGAGGGTGAATGCAGTTGAATTTATGTTTCCCTGCTTATTTATCCCGCGAACTTTGTCAAATCAAATAAAATATACGCCTTTTAGGGTACATAATTGATTCGTTCTCTGTTCTTCACTGCAAGGTCAGCACTATCATTGAGCACAAAAGAATAAGGGGAAAAAGAAGTCAAGCCAGTCAGCCTCAGCCCAGTGAAAAGTAAAATTATTAATACTCAATTTTGATAAGTGTGAGTACATAACATAAATAAAATGCCCTTAAAGAAAGAAAAATTATTACTTTCACTTACAGACATCTTCTACTGGCAAAATAAACGGAGTAGATTGTCTAAATAAAGGGATACCTACTGCTTTAAGTGTAGGTACCCCTTCTTCGTATTTTCTGTTCTCCTAGAATGAACTCTTGTAACGTACCCTAGTTATTGAGGTGGGATTAAAAGGTTGACCTAGAGGTTAGAAAAACTTCTCCGCACTTTGCTTCTTCTTTTTTTTCCCCTTTTTGCTTTTTAACTAAACAATGTAAATTTATTTAAATAATTTATATTCCATTTACCTTTTTTTCATAAGTTACATTAAATAAATTTTTTATTAGTAATTATAAGATATTTTACTATTTAATATTTTTACAGTTATTATACATTTCAAATTTATTTATGTTTTATTGATATAAAAAAATAAATAATAAATATTTTAATTTTTAAGAAATATTAAAATAAATAAAAATAAGTAAAATAATTTTTTAATTTATGTGATATAAGTTAAAACATACTTCTTTAGTTCGAAATTAATTTTTCACTTTGACTTTAGATAAAAATTAAAAAAGTTTATTGATTTTATTAATTTAACAAATTATTCTCGATATTAATATAATGAAATATGAGAAACATGAATTAGTAAGATGTAAATTAATTAAATTAAGATAGTAAGTCGTGGAGATCATAGGTTATTTGTATATAAATATTTTAAATCAAATAAATTATTAATAAAATTTTGATTAAAAAAATATTTATTTAAGAAAAATAAATGTTTAATTTTAAATTGAGTAAATATTATTATAAAAAGAAATAAAAAGGAATTATTTTTTGTTCCTATTTACTTCCACTTTGAATAGTGTAGCAGATTTCCGTAAACACCGAGCAGTTTTCTGGTCCTAATTTGAAGTAGGCCAATTATTTTAGTACTAGTACTTGGTTTAGGACTTAGGAATGTCACTTCTGGTGCGAGACCGCCCTAGAGCACCTAGTAATGGTGCCAAGTTGTAGCCATTGATGACTTTTCAGCAAGAGTCCAATAGTTCCTCGAAAACAAGAAGCCAACAAAAACCCCGCATGCCACCGGTTCTTGCGTCCTTGTGAATTGTGATCACCAATTAGGGAAATATCTCTTTCTCCAACAAGACTAGTATGGAGTGTGCTTTGGAACCAAAGCACACGATTGACAGCACTTAACCTTGACAAGCAGTACTCCCTCTATCCTTCATTTTAGTTTTATGCAATTAAACAGTCAATCTAATTTTAATTTTATGCAAGGATGCAGTATCCCCCCCCCCCATCCCTAGTTTTAGTGTTAATGATATTTAAACTTTTTGAATTGAGTTTAAATTATTTTTTAAAGATATTTTCATTTAAATTTTATTATATATATATATTTATTCAAATTAACGAACCAAATATTTTAATTCTTGAATTCGGGTCAAACAAGTCAATCTAAATTCAAATTGAATTACTTGCGAGCCACTCTGTTCCTTAAATTTGAAAGATAAAATATTAAATAAAGAAGAAGGTAAAATTGAAAAATAATTATAATTATATATATTAATAATTCAAGTTGAGCTTGATATGAGCTGAAATTCCCTAAAAAGAAAACATAAATAAAGAAGAAGATAAATTAAAAAATAATTTTAATTATATATTAATAATTATAAAATGACTATATTTTTATTTTTGTAAATGACTTATATTTGAACATAGAAGTTTTACATGGAGTTATACATATGCTTAGTGCTCCCCTTCGTGGTCTAATTGAAAGTCTGAGTCACAGCCCATTTACAAACTCACCCCTCAAGGACTCAAGAGTGGGATCTGGTCCAGACTGAGCTAGAAACTGAGCCCAAATTAATCAGTTCCATTAAAGAAAAAAAACAAAAACAAAAATCACCAACGAAATTCATACCCAGTCCAGTTCGTTTGGTCGAGAAGGCGCACCAATGATGATTGCATCTTTGATAATCAAAAACCCAGTTTCGCTCCTTCCTCTGTCTACTATTGGCGAATCTTCTCTGAATCCTCAGCCCTTTTGCACTATTTTTTGTAATCCATCCCGCAATCTATTTCTTGGACTTGCAAATACTAAGCTGACCTCTGTTGTTTCTCATCCTCCTCGTATCCACCGCTCGATCAGAGCATCAGTTTCAAGTCCAACTCCGGCCACACCAGAATTGAGCATGGCTGCTGAAATTGTACCATCCCCTTCCATGAAACTCTTGTTTGTTGAAATGGGTGTCGGTTATGATCAACACGGGTACTTCAATCGAGCCCCCCATTTATTTAGTCTACTAATTTTATGTTTTTCTATTTGTTAATTAAATGTGCACAGTGGAATTCGGGATTGTGGAGGCGTAGTATGGTTTATTGTGTAGGTTTTATCAATTATTTTTATTTAATTTACTGAAATGTTTGTGCAGGCAGGACATTACATCTGCTGCTATGCGGGCTTGCAGAGATGCTATCTCTTCCAATTCTATTCCTGCATTCAGAAGAGGTATTCTTTAGTGTCGTTTTTCTTTCTGAGCTTTAAAAATCTTGAATTTTTCTTATCAATGAAGGCAACTGATTATACAGTTGAAGGCTCGAGAGTATAACTGGAGTTGCATCTGCCGTGCAATGACTATTTGATTTTTATTTATTTATTTATTTTTTTTAAGAGCATGATGTCAAGACTAGTTTCCCGTGATGCTATGGACTGAGCTACATTGTCAACACAGTTACTTTTTGTTAGATTGCAATAGTTTGGTTCTTTTCTATAGAGATAGTTTTACTTCATATTTCTTCAGTGTTGCATATCGTATCATAACTATCTCCATGAGCGTAAAATTGTGTATTTTGTGCAGGTTCTATACCTGGTGTAACATTTAATGAGATGAAACTACAGATTAAATTGGGAGTTCCTCGAACGCTCCAAAATTCCCTGGACATTGAGAAGATTAAGTCAGTTTTCCCATAGTGAGTGCGAAACTCCTCTTGAATGTCTGCTCATCGAGCAGTTTGTTTTGTTATTGGATTTAGATTACTGTCTCCAAAGACTCTTTTCTTCATCTACTTGTTATTTGGTCTTCATCAATCCCCAGCTTTGCCTGCCCTAAAGGAGTCCTTGGAAATATTACGTTACGTACCATTGAGGCCGTCCTGCTCTTGATAAAAGTGTATTAAAAGATCATAACGGCCTTTCTCAGAGTAACTACATCTTATAGTGCAACAAGAAAAGATTTTTCCTTGCTCATAGCAGTTGACTATCCATAATTCAAATGTGAAAAGTATGTAAAAGCAAGTCAATGAAAGTTACAATTCAACATATTCTCTCTTAATGGAAATATCTTTTCAGGATGTTCAAGGATTTTGGGTTCCATATATATACGTAAAAGTTTTACTCTTGACCACTAAATTGCTCTAGATTGTTATGATGTATGCATACTTACGACTGTATGTTTTTGTGGATAGTGGAATAATTTTGAAAGTTGAAGTTGTGGATGGTGGTCTGATTTGCTCAAGTGGAGTGCATGTTGAAGAAATGGGAGATAAGAATGATGATTGTTACATTGTGAATGCAGCTGTTTATGTTGGTTATTAAGTTACTTTCCTCAAATGTTAAGGTTTAATAGGTCAGTTTTCTTCTTGCATATCTTACCTGCATGGCTTATCTGCATATAACTCAGCTGCTCGCAAGATGTATCATTTGCATGATCAACAATACTTTGTACCCACTTTGTAATGTCATGATTTATTATTGCACTCTCTCTCTCTCTCTCAGATTCATTTAAATGATTTCCAAAACTCAACGTGTTACAAAGCATTTGATGTTGTAGATTCATAACTCTATTGTCTGCTTGCTCTATCTGGTTGAAATTTTCTTCAAATGGCTTATGAGGCATTTCAACTGACCGTATCATTTCTGCTTCTCACAGATTCTGACAGAATAGGTTGCTGCCTTTGCTGGCTTGGCGAATAATGTCCTCAGATTTGCAGAGTCAGGAGCTTGACTAAAAAATAGGAGCTAGAAACAAGAGAATACAGGATCATGATCTCCTTTTTGAGAAAATGTATTTGATTTTTGGGTATTGCAGAATTTGTCAGAATAAATTTAAGAGGAATTTACTCCCTTGTTACAGATAATATCTTGTGTCTGCACTCTCATCTTCAACGAAGCTTTGTACATGCCAAAATTGGAAATTAGTCCCCTCTACGTGAAATAATCTTTGTTTTTCATTTCATTTGGTCACAAATCAGTTTAGGAAATTTGAAATATTACCGAAACATGTATTTTCTTTGACAATTGTATTAATATTATCAATTAGTAAGAACATCTTTCTTCCAAGAATTTTCTCCTGCGTTTTTCTGTATTCATCTCTGTAGAAGTCCACTAACGCTTCACTGCCTGCCTATGGGAGTTCTGTCCTTGGGTGGGTTGAAAGTCAGAACTTAGTGTAAGACAGGAACGGTGAGTTTGTATAGGGAAAAAAAAGATAAACACGAGAACCTGCCAATGCAGTGTTTTGATTTCTACTTATCTCTTGTGCCGAGCTATCTTTTTGCTCCCTGCAGTTCAAATCTTTATTTTGCATTTTGGTTCATAATACATCTGGTGTGCTGACGAGTTACACTATTAATAATCTTGTGAACTAGATTTAAATGTTCACTTTGTAGTAGAATGCAAGCTACATCGAGCATGATTTCATTGCAAAATGTGAGGCAACTTCTATCTTGTTTGTTTTTGATAAAACCAGAAAATTCTTTACATTTATTAATTGTCCTTGAAACCAATAGTTGTACAATTGAGTGGAACTTTATATTTTCACTAGTACTTTTCAAGATCTGCAGTGGTATAGAAGACTCTGATGCAGAGCCATAAATGAAGCACCAAGCACTTGCTCGTGCCTACAGAGCTGCATACATGAGTTGGTTCCAAGTATCAGGCAGCCCAGGGAGGCACCAATGGCTACAATCATTTCCTGAGTGCTCACCGCTGTAAGCCGATGGATGAGCATCTTTTCTCAACTGTGATAGTAGAGTGATGTCAAGCAGGAAAACTGGTTTCTTCATGGCACTAAGAACCTTATTGACAACGTCAGTAGCTGGAGGTGAACCTGCTGGATATGTCGTCCCGGTCAGTGGCAGTTGCTCTCCTCTACAATTTTTTGTTCCTGAACGCCAATCTTTACCCCTGTTTTATGGCAAATGTGTATTCCAAGGTCAAGAAACTTCATCAATTACTTGATACTAACATTGTGGTTATTTGAAGTACTTACTGATAGTGAGTAGGAGAGATCCCCTGGAAGAAGACTTTGGTCTTTGCAGGGTCGACATTGAGGTCAACCCACTGTGCCCAAGTTGTCAAACCTTTATAAAATGCAACTAGGCGGTCCATATCCTTGCTTATGGTTGAACCATCCTGCACATAATCCCATCTGCAAAAAGCACGAGACTGAAAGGATGAGCTTTTACAAAAGTATGGATTTCTTGGAAAAAAGAAGGGGGGGGGGGTTAGGTAATGTCTGAATCATACGGTTGAGAGTTCCCTTTATGAGTCCACCAGTGCCAGGTGTTGAAAATCAGTACATCCATTCCTCTCCATGCATTGCCTTGTTGAATGGAGTTTAACTTGAGTACACGGCCAATGTTTTCTCGTACTATGTCAACAAGGTAGGTTGATCGATAAAGAAAGATAGTTACATCAAAATCCTACAACATCAGAATTGATCCATTAAATTTCTTGCCAATGCGTTAACATGCTATGTCTAATAATAATATCAACCATGAGCATTCTAAGACCATCCCATAAAAAACATATTCAATTATAAGCATCTCAGAAATAATTATACTATTGCCTGGATACACCTGGCATGGGCAATTTGTTAGTACTACAGCAGATTGCAGCATTTTTTGTCTTCTTGTTCCTTCTGGTGTAAAATCTATAGATTGCAGCATTGATTACTGTCGCCATATATTTTGTGATCAATCCCAGCATGGTAGAAGATAAGTCTCTTTCAGTGAACATTTGGATGGCTTTCTATTTAGAGCCGATTAGTCAATACGCTTACATGGTTAGTTAAAAATGTAGAACTATTGGTATCTCTCTCATCTAAATAATTAATGGCAAATGGAAAACTAGTTGAAAAGGTAGATATATTTAATTTTTCGATGTTTAGTTCAAAAGTAAAATAGGAGAAAAGTTAATAATTACCCTATTAATTTATAAATTTGACAAATAAATAAGGACGATAGGAATATAAATTTTTGACAAATATTTTAAATCAAAGGGAGGAGTACCTCACTCTTCATGAAAGGAAAGCAAAAAGATAATAATGATAGCTTACTCTGCCAGGCTAACACGAATTTCATGAAATGTTACTCATGTGAATAAGGGTTTCCACAATTGGCCCTCCAAACGTGACTATAATTTTTCTTAATTATAAATAGGCTTTGTAAATGTTATATTTGTTGTAAATATATTTAGTTTCTTCTAAAAACTTTAGTTTAGCACATTAAAAGTATCAAATAATATCAACTTTTGCCCTTTTATTTTTAAAATTTAAAGATATCAATTGAGATTATTTTAACATTTTAAAGAATCAAATTGACATTTTGTTATAAAAAGAAAGCAATAATTATGGTTATTGTACTTATTGGGCTAAATGGGGACTTTTATAAGAAGAGAAGCATATCTATAAAAAAATAAAATAAAAAGGAAAAAGTGAAGTACTACTCCTCTGTCTTGCAGAACCAAATTGCTAAAGATTCTACAGAGGAAAATACAAGGCTAATTAATTCTTTATGCAAATCGAAAGATGCAAAAGGGACAAGTCATCATGATTATGCTTGTAGTTATAAAATAATAATAATAATGATTATGCTTGTATGAAAATTGCATTAATTTAAGTTCTTATACAGTAGTGACACATTCTTGAGGCAGCAAATCCGAGGAGTTTCCATTCAGATTTCAGACCAAACATTCCTGTTTCGATTATCATTATCTCATTCAATTGGTTCTTTTACAGGAAAAAAAAATCAAATCAAACAGTTTCCAACAAGGAAACTAGTGATTATACAGATTATGAAACAAAAACAACCGCACCTCAAAAAAAAAAAAAGGAAATTCAAGAATCAGCCTTCTACTACTACGAACACAAAATTTCACATTAATTTTAAAAAGACAGGGACAGACATGCCCTTACAAAAAGATATTGATATAAACAGAATATGGCCTTTAAGAAAAATGAAAAAGGGTAGAAAACAGGAACATTAGTCATTAGGTACCTGAAAGGTAACAGAAGAGAGAGGGTCCTTCCTGACAAGGCTGGTTTTGGCATTCGGCACCGACGCATAAATCATACAAACCAAAGATTGCCATTGGTTCAGACTCAGTGAGTCACCCGCAAACATTATCTTCTTCCCTCTCCATATCCTCAATAGCTCCATCCCATTAAAACTATAGTACATATTATAAACCACAGTATAAAGATTCAAATATATATTAAATATCATAACTAGCTATTTAAGCCTTTTTCAGGCTTCCTCTATCAAAAGAATTGGACATTTACCTGGGCAGGTTGCAAGAATCAGGTTTCCAAGAGTACTTAAGGTATTCTTTATCCGGGCGCCCATACTTTTGGCAATCGAACTCAGGGTCAATAAAGGGACAACTTGAAGATTGATAGAGGGGAAATGAAGGGTCTAAAACCCATTTTCCTTGGAACAAGTTGCATCCATTCACTTGCTTTCTTCCCCTTAATAAAGCACTAACATTATGATTACCTACTAATATTACTTCTGAGGTTGCATATTGTACAAACACAGAAGCAAACAATAGCAGTACTAGAGGTTGAAGAACAACCATTATTGAAGCTAGCAAGGACCCAATACCCATCTTAGATGGATTTTGGTACACAAAAGGTTCAATGAAGACAGAGTATTATTAACAGTGAAGATGCTATATATATATATACAAGAATACAATAGAAGGCATTAGTTGGTTTGTGGTATATTTTGGAGTTTCCTGGTTGGAGGTTTCACATGCTTGGATTGTTTGGAAAATAGTACTGATTTTCTTTTCAGTCTAATATTGAGTTGGAAAATTTTGGATGGACTTGAAAAAAGTATAGCATGCCATATGACTTTGCTCAAAGCAATTATCAATGAATAAAAGAATTATTGTTTAAGTAGTATTAATTATGGTTGCTCTCGAGTTTGAGTATTGCTATGGTCTAAAATAAATTGAATTTGGCTCTCTCTCTCTCTCTCTCTATCTAAGATAAATTAATTATGGTTGCTCTCTCTCTCTCTCTAGAGAGAGAGAGAGATTTGTATGTTTGATATTTCAGGAAAAATGAAAAAAACCAATATATATTTAACAAAAGACACACAAATAATATTAATAAATAAATATTGATATATTAATTAAGATGGCAAAAGCTAACCCCTGCTGGAATCTGCTCAAACTTAAATAATTGTTAGCATTCGAATCAAACTCGAATTTGAATTATTTTTTTAAAAAAATTAATTAATTTAAAATTTGAATATATATATATATATATTATATATATATTAGATTCTCAACTAGGTTGATAAACTATGAACCAAATATTTTAGAGTTTGAACTCAACTCAATTGGCTAAGAAGTTGACTCTAGTTTCCGGTCATTTGTATCCGTAATACTAACTGACTACAAAATTAAAATTTTGACATCTAGGCGACAAAGGAAGTAGTCATTTCCTGCGTCTCATTCTTTACCTTTTCTCTTTGAAATTGAACTCAAATGCAGCCAAAAGCCACGACCAAAGATTTTTTTTCTCTCCCTTATATTTTCCAGACAATGCATTTAATGTATTATACATACGGGACAAACAATGAAACAAAACGAATTATTGCATCTGCTCCAAAGATATAAAATACTTTGTTCATTTCATACATATTAATGAAGCAGTATTTTAAAATTTTAAAATATAATAATTTACATTATTATTATTATTTCTTTTTTAAAAATTTGAAATTGAACTATTTATTTTCTCTTTTCATTTTAGAGTAATAATATTGAAAACAACACACAAAATAATTCTCAAAGATAACAAAATATTTTATATTTTGAGATAAAGAAATTACTCAAAGATCTTATATATTATTGGACCCATAGAGTAAGAAAAATCTCATTCCAAAGGGTTTGGTAATTAAATGTACTTGAAATCTTTCAGAAAATTGTAATATGACGAAATATGCATTTAACGGGGGACAGTCAGGAGCCTTCAGCAATTACTGTATTTGGTATACAAATATGCACTTTATTATTGCATATCTCATCAAAATTTTGTAAAGTACAACATTACTATTAATTTAATCGTGATATGCATTATAAGGTACAATTGATATATTACATATATCATATAATAATATAAAAAAATTTATTTGTAATAAACGATTAAGTTGTTCTTTTAAAATATTTAAAATCAATAAATATCACTATTAAAAAGTTTAAGTTCAATAAATTTCTATCAGTTTAATTACTTTTTGAAATTGTGAAAATTAAAATTAATATCAGAGCTAAAAGTCATCTGTTAGAACTTTATTTCTCTATCAGACTTAAGCATATAAAATGATGAAAACCACCTTTTCAAGCAAGCTGGGAAATTTTAAGGTGATGTAATAAATATGCGATAATAACAAAGTCGCTAACAATATACGTTTTCTCCGGGCTAACTAGCAAATCATTGCCAATACAGAAAGGTGTGTAGCGCATCATACCACACGTTGGAAGGAAGCAAAGCTATAGCTCAGATCACTCAATTGTGGAGGCAATGAGGAGAATGGCTGCAATCCTTATCTCTTCATGGAATTCAATAACTAAACAGAAATCAAATGATTGAGGATTGGATTATTCCATTGGTCGCTGTCTTCTTGTTCCTTCAGTTGCAAATCACACAACTCACCAGTCAAAGTTTTCATTGCCTTGTATGTGTTCACAAATGTTGCTAATTGTGGTCCTACTCTTTCTTTATTTTTAACCCGTGTGTTTTCAACTTCAATGTTCTCGAAACATTGTCAAACTGTTTACTGTTAGTGCACGAGAAGAACATCAATTGTTTGGAGGGTGGTGCCCCATCGGCCACGGGAAAGAAGGCTAGATTTTTTATTTTTTATTTTTATGAGAAAGAGAAGAAGGATAGATGGTGAAAGGAGGGTGGATCTGGTTTCCTCCACTGTGTACACCATATACTTTTTCACAGAAAAATTAGTACGATTGAAAAAACAAACAAATAAATACGTGATATTTTTTGTCCAGAGAATAGTTTAAATTCATCATAATTTTTTAAATATATAGATAAAAGTACTATCAAGTTACAATCTCTTGTCAGTTAGTATAATTGTTGTGTATTACAAATGTATATATATATATATACACACACACACATGCATAATTATTTGTTTATATTTGCATTTAATGTTTGTGTAAATAGCCTCTTCTATGTGAAAGTGTGTAAAGAATAAATTTATTGTGAATACTGAAAAAGTAAATGACAATCCTTGTACAAATTGTAACCTTTTCTATATATGTTTCTGTATGTAGCCTCAATGCATGGAACGGATATTGGAAAAAAGAAAAGCAACGGAGGAGGGTTTGTAATGATGAGTTGATTTTTATATGTCTAAATTATTGATGTTGAGAATTAGATGCCTTAGTATTTAAACGAAGTGGTCTCTTCTTAATCAAACTTTAATTGATTTGATTCTCCTACCCACAAAGAGCTGAGTTCACATAACTAACTAATTATATGTCTCATTCGTACTGAACAGCTCGAAAGATTGATAAGAAGTAAGTATCTTGGGCTACATTTACAACTCAGTAATTGCCATCATCGCATGACAACATGATGCTTACTATGCAATAATTAGCACATTTTTCAGCGACAGCTAACTAATCCAATACCACGAGAAAACACTGTTTTGCGAATTCCATTAACTAATCCATTACTCTTTCAAGCAATAAATCAAATACATTGACCCCATCTTGTCATTACTGTTAAATATGTTCTTGGTGATCATTCTTTTCTTATTTCATTTTTATTTAATTCATGAATTATGCATATTAAAAGTTCATACTCACTTTGCCTAGAATAATATTCACTTTTAATTTAATACAAAAATTATAAGAAAAATATTTTATCTTAAGAAAGTTAAATGCTATTTCTTATTCATATGAATTAATAAATATAAATCTTTTAAATTTAAAAGATAAAAAACTGTTTAATATATGAGCGAAAAAAGTGTCAATATATACAATAATTATTTTTAAAAAATGATTTAGTAAAATTTTCAAACTTCGTAATATGTGAAGAATAAAATAAAATAAATATTTCCAATTACATGCACCATACTATGGTGGAATACAGAGAACAGGCAACTTGTCCTTTTTCAAGTGGAATGTAGACTAAATACAGAACACGCTCAGACGAGGAGAATGGGCTAGCTAGGTGGATTCCGTGTAAAAAAGATAGTGGGCTTTTCAGTGGGTGGGTGGTGGAGGCCCACTTGACTGGCCACGCAGAAGAAGAAATTGCTGAGAACACGAGTGACGTAAGTCTCCGGCCACCATCCATAACAATCAGCACACGTGACTCGAGAGTGAGTTCATGCTTTGTAAGTGTCGAATGTCAATCATGGAATGATGATAATTTATTTATCCTCTGATTGAATCTACTTTGGATGGGTACAATACAGCATGCATACATCTGTTTCACCATTTGTCTTACTTTTAATTCACAGCATGCCGTGATATAACTGACAATTTATTTATTTTTTATTTTTAAATTTTCGGAGTTTAATACGGCCTTAGCTGTGATTCTGTGAATTATGTTCTGAACACGTAATTGTAAGGTGAAATATTATTGCACTTGATTTTATTTTATTTTTAGTTTCAATTGAAATGAAATAGCCAGAATCAACAAGAAACAATAAAGCGCATATTCTTTTATGTTAAATTAATAGATTTATTTTTATTTTTTATTTATTTCAAATTATATATCACTTTTTTTATATTAAAAGTATAAATATTTATTACTTGATCAAAATTTACTTTGAAATGAGAATTGATGTAAGTATTTTATGAAAAAAATATTTCTAATAATATTAATTATATTTTGTTAATCGTCGTGAAAAATTAAATAAATATATCAATTTGGGAGTGAGAGAATATTTGAATTACAACCTGGGCAATTGCTAACTGTAAGAAAACTTGCGCGCACTTTTTTTAGAAACCCTAAATTCTTGCAATTTACACATCGTAGAGATTTTTGACAATATCCTCCAAGAGAATGGCATGATTCCCACATAAATAAGAATTGATTTGGAGGTTCATGTGATGGTCCACTTGGATTTAAACTAGAGCCCAATTTACATTGATTAGTTTGAATCAGTCGCTAATCACCTAGAACTTTGTCACTTCGTACTATACAAAAAACCCCATTCAATAAATTGACTTGATGCTCATCTTGTGGTTCAGAATAGCCTATTATGCAGCTCTCAAAATATAATTGAATTGGCGGAAATTCAACCAGTGTGGACTTGAGAGAAAGCATTCGGTACATTCTCATATATGGAAGCTAGTCTAAGTTTTCTATTGATTTCACTTTTTCTTGGTAATTAAGAAATTTCATCTATAGAATAAATATTTGAGTTTGATAAAATAATATATTTGAGCAATTGAGTTTTTGACCAACTCTTTTCTAATGCTTTTTTTCTCCTCTTGTGAGGAACAACTCTTTTTTTTTTAATTTTATTTTTAAAAGACTCTTTTCTTATGCTTATGAGATTGTTTAGTGCAATATTACGAGTAGGGTGTTCATTCGGTTTAATGTTTTGATTTTTAAAATTATGATATGATTTTTTGGTTTTCGATTTCATCTCTAGACAAACCAAACCAAACTATATTAATCCTAAAAACCAAACAACCAAACGATCAAAATATTTCGTTTTAGTTTGGTTTAAACCAAATTTCTCCATTTTATAAATTACTAATATAACGTTTGATAATAAATCATCTGAAACAATTCATGACTACAAAAAGAACATAAAATTATTATAATAAAAATACATATAAAATTAAAAGTCTCATGAAAATTTGAAGTCAAAATATTCAATATAATATTTATAATATTTTAGTAAAAATATGACTTGTCATTTGATGAATTTCATTATTTTTTCATCAAAGATATCTGCCAAAAAAAAAAGTCAAAATTAGAACTTGAATTACATTAAGAATCTAGTTTTTCCTAATAATTAAACTATAGTTGTTGAATTGAAATATTAAGGTTTTGAATTTTGACATTTTTTTTATTAATATCTCAACCTAAAAATAATAATAAAAAAAATATATTATGTTAAATTTGAATTTTCGATTATTCAAAATTTCTAAAATTGAAATCGATAATCAAATCATACTCTTAAAAAATTTCGAATATCCAAACAAAATAAATCAAAAAACAAAAAATTCAAACCAATTTAAAATTACAAATTGATTTTTTGGATCTTCTCAGTAAGATTAGAGAATAGAAGCCAAGGAGAAGCCCATGCAGTAATTGGATTGGCAAGTCTGTTCAAAAGTATGGGCTTCCAGAATTTAACAGGTCCAGATAGTTATTACCAACCTTGTTTTATCTTGGACTTTTAATTGCCCACAAGATTTCTAACCGTACTTGAACTTCGACCCACCCTAAAAAAAAAGAAAAAGGGGGGGGGGGGGGGGGTCTGGATAAGGTAGCAGAACCTTGTCTATACAGCTCCGTAGAGGATAGGAATCAAAGCAAGCAAGAGTTGAAGTGGAGAGAGCCTTCGAAAAATGGCTTGTATTTCCATGGCAACATCGATATGTTTTAGTGCTAATTCTAGTGTCCCTTCAGCTTCATTATCTCTTCTTACGGGTTCCAGAACCAAATTCTCTCGTGTATCTGTTACCACTGCTGCCAAGGCGTCTTCTTCTTCTGGATTGCTTCACTGCTCCTTCGTGGCACCGTCTTCCTCACTTTCTTTCTCTTCCAACTCTGCATTTGCAGGTAAAGTGGACAATTTAGAATCTTTTTTTTCTGGGTTCATGGCCTTCAATTTTAATTCTTGTGAAATGTGGACGAATGCGGAATGGAGGGTTCTTGCACTTTTGTTTGGTAGATGTTTATGGGTTAATCTTGTTTTCCATGATACATTACGGAATAGACGGCTATTGGAAGTAAATATTGTATTTTCGATATGGTTCTGAAGGTTTTTCGCTTATACTTGGATGGAATTCCTCTCTATAACTTTTTAACTTCGTTTATTTTTAAGAATTCTCTCTTTTTTAAAAATTACATAAATTATTTACTGTATTTTGCTTTGAGGGGGCCACTGTTATTTGAGTGATTGCCTTCAGGAGGGAACGGTGTGTTCAGGATGACCGTGCAATCCCCTCTCAAATTACACTGCCCCTTTCCTCAACCAAATGGCTGAAAAGAATAAGCAAGCAAAATATGAACTCCCACAATATTGGGACATTTGAAGAAAATCTGGGCACTTGTTGCTTATATTTGGTGTTGATTTGATGTTGGAAAAGAAATGTCCTGCGTAATCTACAATGAATCATTAAACTACTGCCTACCTATTTGGGACTTGTACGTTGCAAGCTGCCATTTGCCCTAATTCTTAACTTCATCACGTTACATATAGAGGATTGAAGATTTCTAGAACATGCTTGTATCTTAGTTCCTTTCTATTGACAATTAGATTTATTTTCCTTCTACATACAGTACAGAGTTTCATAAGTGTATAGGTCTTGAACTGGTTTTATTTCCTATAGATTGCAGGTTAATGTTTTTCGTTGGGTTTGAATTGTTTTTGATCTCATATAAAGTCTCATTTGCCATGATATTGACTGCATGACATTCCTTTTAACTGTTGAGGCCTCTATAAATGTTTGAGCATTATGAACTTGGGGATTTGATCATTTGTTTTTCTTGTGAACGTTGATAGAGTATATCTTTCTGAGTTAGTTTTAATATCCTATAACTTGCAGGTTATTCATTGGGTTTGAACTTGAACACGAATGCTGCAACAACTACAGAAAAGAGGAATGGTTTAGTGGTAAGGGCTAAGAAGTACCAACTTTGTCAAACCAAGAGAAACAGATCAAGAAAGTCTTTGGCTAGAACTCATGGCTTCCGCAAGCGTATGAGAACCACAAGTGGAAGAGCAGTTATAAAACGTCGTCGAGCTAAGGGTAGGTGGAACCTCTGCCCTAAGTCCAACCCTAACAGCGGAAAACGTGCTTAAGCACTTGATGATATTTGACTATTCACTGGATTCTGAAGTAAAAACAGAATTACTTTCGGATGTCTATTCCCAATGATCAGTGTTAAATTTTGAATTGTTTCATTTAGTAAATTCTTGTCTGTCTCATTCATTTTCACCCTTTGATTATCATTCTCTTGTGTAGTTATTTTGATTTGATTCTAACATGATAAGAAAGTAAAAGTATTTATACATACATTCAAAAACTGTATATCTGTTCCATTGTAATACTTAAGCAATAATAGGTTCTCAACATTCTCTAAGAACTGTGTTTAAATTAATAGTTGCTGCCAAGAAAAAATTAAGTTCACACGCAAGCTGCAGCGTTTCAAATGTAAGTGGTGGAGATAATAATTGTCCCCTTTACAGAAAACCTCTTATTGTTCATGCCTTACTAATCATAGTTCCTAATTCTAGAATTGTTGAAAAACTTGATTAACCTTTAACAGTGTAGAAAATACACAGGGATCTTGAAAACCTTGGAAGTCAATTCTAGACAAAATGCTCCCATTATACTGGAAAGCAAGTCAAAGCACAAGTAGAGGATAACTTCTAAATTAACTAACTATTATAAGCCGCTGTTGTGGTTTGTGCCACGTTCCTTGTGAAGGCACCATCTCCTCCAAAATACAGATGAAGACCAAAAGAATCAAGACCAGCGGAGATTGGTTGGTTTCCCACAGCCTGCATTAGATCTTCCATTACTATGGCCGCAACTTCTTTGAGGCCAGGGATCAGTGCTGCCACTCTTTCAGTTTTCTCATTGCTGCAAGTTCCATTCTCGATTTGCATGGACAATTATCTTCCTTGCTCAACTATATATGGGAAGCACCAGCTCATGCTTCGAATATACTATGCTATCTGGGATAAATGGATGTAAAGAGCTGCCAGCCAAAACTAAGAACCCAATTTGTGCTTGCCGAATATGCTTATATGTGAATGGCTTCTCCAATATCAATATTCAGCTGCTTGAATTTTTATTTTTGGTTTGCTGCTTTCAAGACACTTTAGATCACAAGAATCCAATGAGCAACTGGACTTGCTAAAGATACTCAAGGACAGGATGGTCAGAATCCCATCCAAAGTGCGGTCCAGTTCTTGCCTCAATAAGTAGAAATCGGGTTCTTTTGATGTGGATGAGGGAGAGAGGAGAACTATACCCATCTCTATAATAGATCTTTTAATCAATCGGTTTTGTAAATTGAGGAATGTGTCCGAGTCATAGACGCATATGAAATGAAGCTATTAGGATTCAACAAATCTTTACTAAAAATTTGATCCATAAAATATTTTAATAAAAATTTACATTACACAGAATTTGAATTTGAATTGTCGAAAGATTTCTTTCCACATTATCTCATTCCTTATCAATTCGGCTATGGCTGGGTACAAAAACCGGATTCTTAATTTGGCTATTGCAGAGAAAGCTACAACACCCGCATATTCTTGCTCAGTGCAGCGTAGACGATACTCCATTAAACCTCGAAGTTGCACACTGTCTTCATTTTGTAATTTTGTGCTTAGTTCTTTCCTGAAGGTTTTGACTGTAATGAACTATCGGTTAAACATGAAATTGTACCAGATTCCATTTTCAGTCGATTTGTGCTTGGAGGGAAGCATGCACGTCGCAATCACGTCAGGATCAGTATATTCACCAGGGAAGCCCCTTCGATCAAATCAATATACTCTCTGCATTCTCTGATTTACAAAAAAAAAAAAAAAAACTCCCTGAATTCTAAAATTTCTTTATCCTTTTGAATATATGCTAACGTGTATTAGAATCGATAAATGATCATATTCAGACTTCATGGAAAATTATGGCAAACCTAAGAGTTGTACAAATTCTGAGAAGGACATCAGTTTGCCCCATACGGCATGAAGGAAATAACGAAGTAAAGAAAGATGACTGCTTAAACATTTCGGACTGCATTCATCAGGTTCTATAAATTGGCAGTCTAAGAGAGATTGCAGCCCTGAGTCACAAAAGACCACTTGAATGGCTTCAATTTTCTTGAATATCTGTATCTTTTCACTTTTGATCATTTCCTGTGAAAGGCTTCCGCAAGCAATGTCCCGTGCTCTCAATGAAGGTGCTGATATTTCCATGAGAGAAGTGCATGAACGGTGGATGGTTCATTTTGGGCGTGAATACAAGGATGCTGCAGAGAAGGAAAAGCGCTATAAAATATTCAAGGCAAATGCTGAGTATATAAACTCGGTCAATAGAGCAGGGAACAAGCCATACAGGCTCAGTGTCAACAAATTTGCTGACTTGACAAATGATGAATTTAAAGCAGTTCAAATTGGATACAGAAGCATGTCTAAGACAGAATCAAAATCTACATCATCTTTCAAGTCTGAAAAGATTTCTACAATTCCCCCGAACATAGATTGGAGAAAAAATGGAGCTGTGACGCCAATTCGAGACTCACAGTGTGGTATCAATCCTTTCTGTGTTACTTTTTTATTTGATAATCCCTCCATTGTATCATTACTAATATGTAAGAAGTTATCTAGGAGCTTGGACCTTTCCTGCTGTTGACACTGTAGAAGGGCTTGTGAAGATCAAAACTGGCAAGTTATACGAGCTGTCTGTTCAAGAAATAGTGGATTGTGACCAAGGTGGCCATGGCTGTGATGGAGGTTTCACGGATGAGGCATTTGAGTTCATTAAAGAGAATGGCCTTACCACAGAGAGGAACTACCCATCCAAAGAAAGCCAGGGCACTTGTGACACCAAGAAGGAAGCAGAACCTGTTGCCAAGATCAGTGGCTATGAACACATTCCAGCTGACAATGAGACGGCACTTATGGAAGCTGTAGCTTACCAGCCAGTAGCTGTTACTGTGGATGCATCAGGTGCAGATTTCCAGTTCTATTCAAGTGGAGTTTTCTCAGGTGAATGTGGTACAGACATAGATCTCGGTGTAACACTGGTTGGTTACGGTACCAGTAATGGCAAATTGAAGTATTGGGTGATTAAGAACTCATGGGGCACTAGCTGGGGAGAGGATGGATACATGAGGATGCTGCGAGATGTTAAGGCCAAAGAAGGAATGTGTGGCATTGCCATTTGGGCAACCTATCCTACTATGTGATAGATTTGTAAATTGCTGTGATAAAAGAATAAAAAAAAAAACGTTTATATAATCGCGTTTTCCTCTTCCTTATGATAAACACGTTTATGTTTTGCCACCCCTTTTCAAATTTAGGAACCATTTCATTGATAGTAGGGATATGAGATTAGTTGTTTAAGTGGCCCTAGTGGAAGATGAGGTTTGCTGTTGAGAACAACCAAACATATAGGACTTAGCTCAAATTTTAGCTTCTCATGAACGAAGCAGCGACAGTCTACTTGAGGAATAGATGGTTGAAAATGGACTAGTTTACAAAAACGCTGATGAAAAAGCAACAGTATAAGATATTTAAAGAACACCTGAAATCATGGTAAGTCTTAAATGCTTATCAGGACTAAATGCTTTTTCGGATAGAACTCTTGAACTGAAACATCTTGGTTTTGGTTACAATGAACAACCTCCAAAATAGGCCTTGCTAATTAACTATACAATATAAAATAAAATAGATAAAAGTGCTTCACGAAGATGAAATAAGTGCAGAGCAGTTTGAGTATGATCTCTCAGTAACTGCCACAGGCATCCTCGGACCAATTGCAGTATCATCAGGCTTCATACTGGAAAGTATATCCAGATTTGGGCTGTCCTCCCAATAGACCATTGTGTTGTAGCAGAAGATTAAGACACAAGATCTGCTCGAGTATATACCAGGCAAGTTGCACTCAGTAACATATGTACATTCAGAAGAGGAAAGCTGAAGGATAAATGTCACAATCAAAGAGTTTACTTCATCATCCCTCCACTGTCTTAGTTCGTCAAAGAATTAGCATGTTCTACTAAAGCTTCCGTACTTGCATCCATACATAACAGGTTGGCAAGAGCTTCTATCAATGAAGTAGGATGAAAAATTACACCTACTTTTGGATCATGTACCAAATCCACAGTAACCTAGAAAGGACAAAAGAGTATATATAATTTTGCAAGACTTATAAAACTGCTGACAATACAAAATTGGATATAATACTTCAATGAAGCTCTTTTGCATGGCAAACAGATTATGCCATGGCACAATAGTCATTATTTCATTGAAGCAGATTGTTCTGAAATAGAAATGAAAGATGAAAACAATGGCTATTTCGAAATCCCCAAAATTTGAATCAAATACAGAAGGTCCAGTCTAAATATGCATGCATACACAGGAGAGGGAGGGATAAAAACTCAGGTCTACTCAAACCCAAAATGTTGAAAGAACAAAAAAAAAAAGATCCTTTGAAGTAATTTAAATATCAAATGTACTGATAACATGCATTTTAGATTTATTTAAAGCTTGCAAATGAGTCATAGAACATATACATACCACATGTGAGATCCCTTGGGCAGCCAAACATTCAACATCTACTGAAATTTGACCACCTTTGGGAACCAAAATTGTGTTAATGTATTGATTAGGCTGCAAAGCACAAAAGACAATAAGCAAAATATAGAAGATCCAAGATTATATGGTCTTGAACTTGTAGGCAACCATGCTTAAAGCACAACAGCGCAGTCACACGCAAAGGAAAAGAAAGAATGAAGGGGCTGTATTGGAAGGATGCAGAAAAATGTAGCCAATAATTCTACAAGGAAAATGCCAAAATCCAACTATTAATAGTGAACAAAGTTCTGAAAAATGAGGGCAAGGATTCTTTCTCCTTTTCATTTATTTTTCTTTCTAAATGGTATGGAAAATAAAGAAAAAAGGAGCACAGGCAGAAGGTGCGGAATGTAGGGGAAAATCATGTAGTGATTCCCTTTTTATATGATTCATCATATTCTAGATTTTTCTGTGACAGATGTCCTTAGAGAGGCAGTAAAAATATATAATATTTCTTATTCAGATCTTCTGCATAACAGACATGGAACAAAAGAACAAGTTGAGACAGAATAGAAGATAAAAAATATTACAAGTACAAAATACGGTGCCTCCGTAACCCAAGAACCCAAAGATAATGAAAAATCAAATGGTTTTAAAGGGTAGTCACTTTAAACTTGACTTCTAGGATTCCAACTGTGCAATCTGATTACTTACACTATTCTTGAGACAATTCTGGGGATCCCCATATGTTCGATTTAAAGCATCAGTAATTGCTGTTACAAAGCTGGAAGCAGTGAAGCCACTAGTTTCTCGATCAGGAGTGCCATTTAAAAGAAGTACCTGGGAGGGAAAGGAATTAGAAATACGATAAAAATATGGAAGAATATCTTAACTTTGAGACAGAGAAGGTATCATAGATTTCAACATAAAATTATCATACAAATTAATTAAGACAATTCACATAAATAAAAAAAAAAGAGTACACAGCATACATGCAACTAAGCTCTACTCAATAGCTAGTTCTTAACAACTATATCCTAAGAAAATGCAGAAATCAGAATACCTTGGGACATGATCGGGATGAGATGATTTCACCAATTCCACGTAGTACCTGGGGAAGATGAGAGCACGGTATAAGAGAATTAGAAAACAAATTTAAAAAGTTGCTGTCTATAGTGGCAGTAGAGGTATGAGATAGGATATCATTATTACCGGAAGGATGGAAAGCATTCATATGCAAAATAACAAGAGAATGGGCTCTTTGCTTAGAACCAAGTTTTATTTGCTCAATGAGAAAGCATGAGAGTGAATTTCTATCAAAAATTATCTCAATGGTGGGAGAGGTCTGCAAAATGTCAAGCAGTATACAGGTTTCATGAACTGAGAGTGGAACAACTATCAGATAAAAAACATCCTGAATGCATTATTGTTGTAAATGGCTGGTTTTCTGCTGTCAGAGAAAAAGGCCATTGACAGTAAACCCTTACAAACTGACATTGCAAGAACAAATAACCCCAAGAAAAAATTGAAATACCAAGGTTAGCCATACAAAACTGAGTAAAATCATGCATCACTGGAGCAAAGGATAGTTATTGGTCCATGATGTTACCAGGGAGGGGCAAATGGAAGTAAAGAGTGATCCCATGGCAAAGATGATACAGTCCACGGTCTGCAACTTCTCTAGTACAGTATGATTTACATTCGGGAATACCTGTTTGAAGTGCAAGATAATCAAGATAAAAATAACAAGTAATAAATTTTACTCCCTCTGTCCAAAGTTGAATATCCATATCTCCTTTTTGAAATATCCAAAATTGAATGATCATTTTCTTAAAATAAACATATTCTTTCTATAAAGTACCACAGATAACTTTCTTTATTTAAGAGATTCATTCCTACTAACACATGATTCCCACCCCAAACTACATTATTAATAAGGGTGGGTAAAAAAATTAATTTTTGTACCAAATCAAAAGTGAACATTCAATTTTGGGTAATGAATAATATATGAAATTTCAAGCATAACTTTAGGAAAGCGCCGTGTTTCATTTACTTGGGAAAGCAGATTTTGTCATGAGAATCATGAAAAATGAAATGCAATGTCCTAAATTTTCAATCCAGTAGAACAGTGAATAGAGCACAAAACCATGAGCAAGATACATATGTGAAAGACAATGTAAATACATGCTCGAACTTTTTAAAGATATCATCATGTTAAAAAACAGAAATGCATATTTTCCACAATGAGTCTCACTTCCAGTTCCAACTGGCAGAAAAATACTACAATCAAAAGAATTGCTGTAAACTGTCATTCTAAAGACATTATCATAATAGGAATTCAGCAGCACTCTTAGGTGTTATCCAAGCCAAGAATTGTGTTTAGATTCAGGAAGTGCAAATAGTGGAATGAGGTGCAACAGGCATTCTTTTCACTTTTCAAAAGTGTTGACTTTTCTTCTGTTCAGCATTATTATGAGACATAACAGAAGCTGGGTCGCAATAGGCTACACTCCCATCTTTCAATTCTCCAATGCTCTCCAGCATCAAGTAATATAACATGTCACAGCCATTCATTTTGCTCCCAAGTTTTGTCCCTCTATCTGATTTGTTTTATTAAACAGGGCACTAAAATCAATCTTAATTGTATACTGCATGTTTATCAGTATGCGATGAAATTCCAAAAATTCAGAGGAGAAAATTGCAAACTGCTTCAGTAGCAGGCAAACCCTTCTGAAGTGCAATTTTTACCCCCAACTCCTCCCAAGAGTGGCATAGGCATAAGCTTTAAGCTCCAGTGATTTTCCAGAAGACATGCAAAAATTAAGCAGTAGAGAAGCATCATTTACCTCATGCAATAAATTGCACCCTTCACTGGACATGTAGAATACCCTTTTTATTCTTGAATGAAGCACTGGAACTGAAGCGCTCCCCTAATTGAAGATACACAGTCAAACTAAATTGACACATTCTTGTGAAGAAGTTGGGGAAAGAGCAATAGAATACAAACTAGAATTGCTGTTATCATTAGCACTCAAAGAAGCAAGGAGAATCAACAAATCAGAATTGATAATTGCCAAAATAATTGCATCCTGGAATTACCAAATAATTTGAACTAAATAATGGCAATATTTATTATTTCACTACTTCCTATGAACATGATCATAGATACAAATTTTCATCTAAGCAAACCACTAAGATTTTCATTCCACATCCCATTCATTCATCCAGAGGTCACACTGAAGACAGAATCAGAAGTGATCAGCCAAGAGGGAAGCGAAACCAAATCAACATCACTGCTTAATCACAACTAAAGTTTCGTAAGAGACAACAAAATATAAGACACACCACATTTCCCACCCTTAGTACACCAGAAAAAAGGTCCCAAGAAAAGAAATTGACAGGCAAATAGGAATAAAGAACTTGATCTTGTTCTCATGCATCCATGCTCCACCAACCCGCCCCCCCCCTCCCCCGGCCCAAAAAAAAAGAAAGAAAAGAAGTTAAATAAGCTCTTTCAGGAAATAATTCCTTGTATTACAATGGAGAAAATTATGCAAGACAAATTCTCAATTAAGTAATCTATTGATTTGACATAAACAAAGAGAGAAACAATAGTATGTGTTAATTGTATTCAATGACTTGATGATTTATATTACAAGAAGTGCCTATATATATAGGCTTACACAAGCACACAAATGTAGAAGAAATAACACTCATAGCAGCCATGTTTGACTGCCAAACATAGCAGCCATTTTAGGCTGTCTAACTTAATTTAATACTCAACACTCCCCCTCAAGATGGAGCATATAGATCAAATGCTCCAAATTTGCTACAAATGTATTCAATCCTAGTTACTCTCAAAGATTTAGTAAAGATATCAGCAAGTTGGTCATTTGATCCAATGAAAGTAGTAACAATGTCTCCAGAAATAACCTTTTCACGTATGAAATGATAATCAACTTCAATATGTTTAGTCCTCTCATAAAAGACAGGATTAGATGCAATGTGCAAAGCATCTTGATTATCACAAACTAATTTCATAGAGTTGAGTTTACAGAACTTGAGCTCTGCTAAGAAGATGTTTTACCCAAATAAGTTCGCATGTCCCAAGAGCCATTGCTCGGTATTCGGCTTTTGCACTTGAATGAGCTATCACATCTTATTTTTTACTTTTCCATGATACAAGATTTCCACCAAACAAGATACAATAACCTGATGTTGATCTTCTATTCCAAGGACAGCCAGCCCAGTCTGCATTTGTATAGCCAACAATTTCTGTATTTCCATAATTCTTATAAAGTAAGCCTGTACCTGGAGACCTTTTAACATACTTTAAAATTATGATTGTAGCTTTCCAATGACTTTCACATGGTGCTTGCAAAAACTGGTTAACCACACTAACTGCAAATGAGATATCAGGACGATTGACTGTAAGATAAAGTAGCTTGCCAACTAACCTTCAGTATCTTCCTGGATCAAATAAAGGCTCCCCTTGTCTTGGAAAAAGTTTGACATTGGGTGTGTTCACAGGTTTGCAATCTGTCATGCCTGTTTCTTCAAGTATATCCAAGGCATACTTTCTTTGAGAAAAATAAATCCCCTATTGTGATTGAGCAACTTCTATACAAAAAAATACTTTAAATTTCCAAGGTCTTTAGTCTCAAAGTTTTGAAACAAATGTTCCTTAAGTTGACTTATGCCCTCTGTGTCATCTCCATTATAATAATGTCATCAACATAAACTACCAAATAGATACTTTTTCCTGATAAATATATGTAAAATACAGAATGATCAACCTTGCTTTGAGTTATGCCAAACTGTTGAACAACTCCACTGAACCTGCCAAACCAAGCATGGGGAGATTGTTTCAAACCATAGAGAGAGAGAGAGCTTAAGGCGACATACTAAGTTCCTTCCTACTTTAACTACGAAACTTGGAGGTTGTTCCATGTACACTTCTTTGTTCAGATCATCATGTAGGAATGTATTCTTGATATCCAACTGATGCAATGACCATTGACGAGTGGCTGCCATTGATAGGAAAATACGTACAGAGACAATTTTGGCCACGGGTGAAAAAGTATCAGTGTAATTAACACCAAATACCTGCGTATAACTTTTAGCAACAAGTCGAGCTTTAAGTCTATCAACTTGTCCATCTAGGCCAACTTTGGCATTATACACTCATCTGCAACCAACTACTATTTTGCCAAGAGGTAGAGGTACCAACTCCCAAGTTTCTGAAGAATCAAGAGCTTCCATTTCATCAGCCATAGCCTGCCTTCAGTCTGGTTGAGATAAGGCATTCTGAACATTCTTAAGGACAGAAACAGAAGACAAATGGGAAATAAAAGCACAATAGGATGGAGAAAGATGCTTTTGTGAGAGAAAATTATAGATGAGATAAGGATTTCGAGTAGACCTGATACCTATGCGGTTGGCAATAGGTGAATCTTGGACCGAGTCAGAAGGATCCGACGGCATAGGACATGAATCAACTGGACGTTCATGATCTTCTTGTGAACTACATAACTGATGAATGCGATGCTGATATATTTGTGGGAAAGGTGACATAAGTCTTTCCTCTTGGATTTGGGGCAAAGACTCGGGATGAAGTGAAGTGAGTGCTTCTTCAGACACCATATGAGGTGATGACTCAGAGAAGGCAGGAACATGAAGTATTTCTGCAGTCCCAGTAGGTGCCCCACTGAAGTCGGACTCGTTAATAGTAGTTAAAGAAAAGAAGGGTGAAGACTAAAAAAAGATAACATCAAAGGATGTGTAAAAACGATGAGTCTTAGGGCAATAATACCGAAAACCCTTTTGAAGACGAGAATATCCAATAAAAACACATTTTATTACTTTGAGATCTAGTTTATCTCGTCCAAAAGTAGTGTCATGAACAAAATTGGTACACCCAAAAACCCTTAGCGAAAGCTTATGAAGAGGTTCTTGTGGGAGTAAAACACTAAGTGAAATTTTTCCTTGCAAGACAGAAGAGGGCATTCGGTTTTTGAGGTAGCAAGAGTGAAGTATAGCATCTCCCTAAAAACTTTTAGGAATCTTTTGATGGATAAGTAAAGTGCGGGCTGTTTCGACAAGATGTCGATTCTTCCTCTCAGCAATTCCATTTTGTTGTGGAGTTCTAGCACATGAAGATTCATGAAAAATGCCATGTGAGGAGAAGAAAGTAGTGAAGGGATCAGAAAAGTACTTTTTTGCATTATCACTACGCATGATTTTTATAGAGACTCCAAACTGAGTTTTTATTTCATTATAAAATGTTTGAAATACATCATAAAGCTCAAAACGATTTTTCATCAAAAAGACCCAAGTGCAATGAGAAAAATCATCTATAAAGGTAATACAATGCAAATAGCCAAGAATAGACGAGACACGACATGACCCCCAAACATCAGAGTGAACTAACGAAAATGTAGTAGTACGCCTATCAACCTTACTGGGATATGAAGCTTTGGAATGTTTCCCAAGTTGACATGACTCACATTCAAGAGATTTTAAATTTGACAGATCGGGAATGATTTGATGCATTTTATTAAGATTCGGGTGTCCCAAACGGTAAAGAGCAAGAAGAGGAGAAACAGTAGCGATGCACGCAACTTTGGAACATAAGAAGAGGTAAAGTCCCTTTGATTCATATCCCATACTAATGGTCTCCTCCGTGTGTCGGTCCTGCACAAGTACCGAATTAGGAGAGAAAGTGACAAAACAGTTAACAGACTGAGTAAGTTGATAAACGAAAATTAAATTAAAGGGACATCCAGGAATATACAACACATTAGATAAGGATAAAGAAGGAAGAAGAGTAACATTCCCAATGCCTTTTGTAGCACCTACTGATCCATCGTCAAAAGTAACTGATAGAAGGGAATTAAAGTAGGTAATGTGGGAGAAAATATCAGGATTATCAAAAAGATTATCAGTGGCTCCAGAATAAAAAATCTACATAGAGTTAGATTGGGAAGCAAGAGCGGTATGCGATGTTTCAGGAGTGACAAAGGTCCTAACAGCCTTGAGTCGTAGAAATTCTCGATACTCAGTGTTTGAGATAGTAGTGTGTGTTTTAGGGGCATCTGAATTTACTTAGACCACATTAGCCACTATCTACTTGTTATGAAGTGCCCAACATTCTTCCTTTGTGTGTCCTGGTTTGTTACAATGATCACAAAATCAGAATGGGCCACGGCCACCCCGACCACCTCGACCTACTCGGTAACTTCCTCGACCTCTTCCTCTGTTATTGTTTCGATAATGTGGAGTTTGAAAAGTAAGAGCAGAGTGCTCTATTGTGGAGGAGGGTGTAATTTCTTTGGAGACAGAAGAAACTTGTAGAAGCCTTTTAAACATGTCTTTAATACTCAGTAGAGTTCCTTCGCTGAGAATTTCATTACAAATTTGTTCATAATCTGACTCAAGGTTTGCAAGAGTGAAGACAACAAAAAACTTGTCATGTTGAGCAAGCTGGTCTGCCGGTGATCCTCCAATGGACAAGAGTTTGTTGAATTCTGATATAAGCCCTTGAATTTTACCTAAAAATTTTTACATTGACACATTTGACTTTTTCATATATACCATTTCACTAATAATGAAATAAAAATGAGAGATATCATTTGTATATAGTGATTGTGCGTGTTCTCATACGGATGCACAAGTCATGAAGGGACAGAATATAGGAACTAACTCAGGTGAAAGAGACTGCTATAGAAGACTGCATAATTGAGCATCAATTCTTTCCCACACATTTCTTTCATAGTGAATTTTCTCAGAATTGATAGTCAAATGATCAACTATCCCTTGTCCCATAAACCACAGTTTTATGGCAGAAGATTACTCTTGATAATTTTGGAACCCTATCAAGAGCGATAACAACATTACTAGATAAATTTGGCACATAAACTTTTGGTTGAACAGATTGAGATTGGAAAATGGGGTTCAATATTTCTTCTTCAGTCATGACTTGTATTTTGTTCCTAATACTAAGGTCTTATATTAGTTTATATCAGAGACCAATTGGAGATAAGAAACAATTGCAGTAAAAAATTCTTAAGACCTAAGAGAAAAAATGTGACCCATTTCAAAACTCAAAGGTGAAACTGACAAATAGGGAGAAGCTCGAGGAAGAAGCGGCACAGCGTTCCGACTGCTGTAGGTGGCACGTGAGGCTCACGCACCGGAGAGTGAAGAGGCATGCGTGGCAGCAACTTCTGACCGCCGGACTGCTGGTGATGTTCTGAGAGGTTGAGGCGCGCCTAATGATGATGTAAGATAGACAGAAAATAGAATGGAGAATAGAAACTGAATTTAGGTTGAAGAAGGTGCAACTTGAAGCTTGAAGAAGCTGAAACCTTGAAACTGGAACTTGCAGATAGAGGAGGATATATGTTTCTGAATTGAGGTTGCAGATTTTATCAATAGGTTGGAGATATGTTTCTGATGTGTATAGCTGGATATATAGAGCAGAGATGATTCTGTACAGATACCTTCTGTCCGGAGAGTATGAAGTGTAGAAGACTTGAGATTGAAAATCTTCTTAAAGCAAAAAAAAAAAAAAAAATTCTGAACCTTTCAAATGATCAAAAAAGTTCCAAGCCACAAAAAAGTGGCTTTGATACCATGTTAATTGTATTCAATGACTTGATGATTTAGATTACAAGAAGTGCCTATATATATAGGCTTACACAAGCACACAAATGTAAAAGAAACAACACTCATTGCAGCCATTTTAGGCTGCCTAACTTAATTTAATACTCAACAGTATGCGAACATTACAGATATATAGTCATATAGATATATAATTATTAGAACTATATATATAGTTCTAATTATATATGTTGTTCTAATTGTGGGGTTGACCATACACATGTTTATCAAGAGCAAGCAATATTCCTACCTTATCCACAGGCTGCATGGATCCTGAGGTTGGATGAGATATCTCATTTTGCCCACGTATAATAGTTCCATCCTGAAGGTCAGTCAAACAAACAATTATAGATGAGTATAAACTGGAATTCACTCTCTGATATATATATCTTTGCATATGCATGCTATAAGGAATGAACAGGTCCAGTAAGCACTAGAAATAGAATAATAAACTTCTTCCGTGAACACAGCTTACAAAAGAAGAAATATTCAACTTGTTACCCTCGCAGTCCTCACACAATGCAAGAAACAAGTATTTTAGCTCTTATCACCACATGTTATGCTTGAATCCTGTTTGTGGCAGTGCACTTGACATATTCTATTTTCTAGTTTGGTCTTGAATACTTCCATTGCAAGGATACATAAACAGAAGGCCACATTCTACATGATATATGCATGAATTCCCTGATGAAATAGAAAACAATACCCATAACTCACAACCCAATGTAAGCCTGTCATTGGTGGATATCACTGGGAGGACCAGACTACCAGTAGGGATATCTGAAACACGTGAAAACAAAAATATTGCAGCATCTAAAGACTGAAAGAATATGCGTGCTCCTGCAAAAAAGAAGTTTCCAATGCTGCAATTCTATTCAAGTTAGTTGAGAACTTATGATGACAGATCTAGGTAACTAAGTTAAGCAATGATAACTCAAATGCAAAGAAACTGAAAATAGAAAAAACCGGGGGACAAATTGTAAAAAGTTACAAGAATCAGAGCAAGGCATTTGTTGTAAAAGCTGGAAGGGGCAGAAAATAAAAAGTGTTATATCAGTGGATTCTATTGTAACAGTGGCGCTGGCTCCCATGCATGAAATTTACCCAACAATAAGAATATTTACCACTTCAAACTTGGGTTTATGAATTAGTACAGTTCTCTTTCTCTCCTGTTCTGCTAGACTTATAGATCAGGGAAAATGATATAATTTAGTTCTTGGCTTTCAATTCACTACAAATTTTCAAATTACCAAGGCCTAGATCTTTCTCTTTATATGATGAGAAAGGTAAAGAAAGATAAATCATCATCAATGATAGACAAACAAAAGAGGCAAAACCAAAAAGCCAGAGGGTTGGCTTCTAAAAATTCAACCAAAAAAAAAGGCATCAGATACCTTCCATTACTAAAACAAAACATTTCATCTGATCGACGCAGGATCTGCAAGAAAAGGCAGCCACATAAATGCAACCTTACACATATTTCCAATGTGAACAAAGTGTCTGAAAAAGAAAACAAAAAGAGAAAAGATGCCATACTCTCACATTAGAGCTACAAACTAAGAAGATGAAATGTGTCCAATGTGAAGAGAACATATGCAGTGAACAATTTCATTGTGACAAAACAGATAGAACTGAGGTCCAATAACATGCAATATGACTTTGAAAACTTAAGTCATTATCATCAAAAGGTAGCCAAAAAATTAAAGTTCTAAATAGATGAAACAGATTTCTGATCAGTACGAACAGTTTCACCCACCACAACCCCGACCACCTCCTCCAACAAAAGAAAAAGAAAAAAAGAGATTAGTATGAACAGCCAATATATTCCCTGACACTAAACATTTATAATATACTACCAACAAAGATTAATGTCCACGTTAGAGGATAATCATTGCTCCAAATCTTCAGCCCCGAATATGTATTCAATACTACAGCATGAATTAAGGATTAGTCACTTTGTATGTTCATTGGACATGGGCCAAAGTAAGAATGAAGTTTGGTTATTACCATGCGCATGAAGAGAGTTAAAACAATCATAATGAACACATATAAACACAACAATGTATTTAAACCAAATTGAACATAATAAAAAATGAGCAGTAAACAATATTGTTCTTGACAATGAGGAAGCAGAATAAACCTGATCTTGGAAATACACCAAGAAAGCTCGAATGGTTTCTCTATATGGTTTAGAAACCCCTTTCCATAAAGGATGGTTTCCTTCTACAATGTCATACCTATAAGATGCAAATTAATACACTTGAAATAGCATGGGAAAATGGTAAGGCCTAAGAAAGACAAGTCAGGGTAGAACTGCAGATGCAAATTTATAAAGAAAAGTCTATAAACTCAAACAGTACAGTTTGACATGGACAGAAAATTGTTTCATGAAAGAACTACACAAGCAAAAATTCTATTCACCATTCTGATTTAGCTACCAGTGGATCGAGAGGCAACCGATGACCAAGCAAGGTTCTAACTGCAAGAGCTTCAGAAGTGCTTTGATCAGATAATCTGAGACATCTTGATCGAATATCTCCAACAGCTGGACCGCCTGAAAAATATAAGCATTCAGTTACCCCAGTTATCTTTTGAAGATCATGAAACAGAAGAAATAAAACACAAAAAGTAAAAGAGAAATGGTCAAGCACATGGTGAAATTTGTCCAAAGTACATATATACTTGTTTATCATCAGGTTCATCTTAGAAGGAAATGATGTATCATACAATATCTATCAGCTGCAGAACTTGAAGAACACTTGGACTTAGAGGATGTTACTTTGAGCTGGGTCAGATACATTAAAAAAGTACCAAAACACCTCCAAAGGATAAATTACTGCAACAAGTTTGCATTGGTATCCCATGACTGAAATGTTATCTCAAGTGTGGTAATCCTTCCTCTCAATCCAGTCCTCCCTCTCAGCAAATGAACAGTGTACCATTCATAAGCTAATCCACAAGTAAATTATTAAAAAAAAAAGATTAGGAGACGAAATAGAAGCATCTGTTCATAAATTTACCAAGAACTCGAACTATCTCTGCAGTACTTCCTCCATCATCAGAAACAGGAAGAACATGAGCAACACGAGTAGTTAACTTTTTGAGCTCTTCCACAACCCCATTAAAAGCAGTTCCACCTGTGATCATTAGGAATAAGCATGAAAATTGATCTTTTAAGTAACAAGATAAGTTACACAATCTGAAAATCAGACAAACTTCCATAACAAAAGATAACCAAAGCGAGAAGTAAGACAAAGTACCATTCACAGGTAATCTGGGTCTTCTGTTATTGGTTGGGTGAAAATTTCTATTTCCTTTTCTTCATTCTTTCATTCTCAGTTACTGATCTTAGAGACCAAGTTTCGTTTTAACTGTTGCCCAGCCGATTAGGAATCATAAATAAGGAGAAAATAATAGACTATGTTATCATTAATTGTTGCCCCTTTTCTTTCCTCTTTAGTTTCCATTTCATTGAACTTCTATTATTTCTTGTTAGGGCGGAATTCTACATTTTACTTTGAGAATGTGATGGAGGTTGCCAGGAACGTATCGGCAGAAGAAAAGAAGAATTTTGTAGATTAAAGGTTTAGCATTTTACCAAAGCCATTATCTTTACGATGAAGGGATTTCAAAGGGTTCTTATTATCATCCTTATACAGAAGATCAAAAGAGAAATCATGGAAAATTTGAACAGGTCCACCCATATCCCCTTCTTCGCTACATAAATTGTCCACAAAACAAAAGAAAAGCAATGAGAAGGAAGCAAATATCAGCAAGGCTGGCCCATTTCAACATAATCTTGATACCAATGCAGCGAAGGACCCCAAAATTCGCACTTAATAACAGCAACTAAATCACTAACAACATAGAAAATAACAACAGAATTCCCAATTTCTTTCTTAAAGAATCTTTGCGTATTGAAAAGACAGCAACGAACCCGAGAAAACAAGAAGCGAAGGTTGATATTGCTGGGAAGATGAGGACGAGGAGGAGCAGCGGCAACTTGTAGAGAAGTGATTAGGATTGTCAGTAGACATTACAGAAGATGAAGAAGTCGAGAAAAAGAGAGATCTTTTGATGCTGAAAAAATGGAAAGGTACGAGTGAAGGAAAAGAAAAGGGGAAGTAGTTGAATTTGTTATATAAGGGTCCCAAATAAGTGTCCGCCATATTCCCGCTATTGCTGATTGTATGAAGGAATCTTCTTCAACCACCAGAAACTGGTGGAAAACACTTCGCTCTCTGATATACACTCTCTACTTGCCGCTATTCGTTTCCGTTAAATTCGCCTTTTTATCCCTTCCTTTTTTCGTGGTTTTACATTGGGCTACTGACTGAGACGCCTTCCTATTTGAAATTGCACATTCAATGGAGCTTTTCTTTCCTACAGTCAATAAAAGAACAATTTTTTTTATTATTATTTTAAAAAAATGTGCAAATACATCAAGATAATGTTAATTTTCAAACTCATATATTTGTTCAATTACGTAGGAAAAGGGATCATAACCCACGAATCATAATGCTTTTGTTGCTTGCTGGTCCATTTTACTAGCCAAATTGATTAGGAAGAATTTGCAAAATAGAACGAACTTTGGGAAAATTAGAAACATTAAAAGACTAATTCAAAGAAGAAATTTGTTCCAAATTATCGAGGGATTAGAAAACCTAATGGTGCATTCCCGCCTGCCATAACAACTAACTAAGCTCTCGCAAAAAATCAGCAGAATCACAATGGGATTTGATCAGGTGCTATTTTGTACTATTATTTACACAAAATGTCGTAACTTCCAAGTTTGGAAGTAAAATAGGCTCTCCTTTTGAAGCTCCAAGCACTATTTAGACAATCTCCCAATCTGATTCACAAGATTCACTATCGTTATTAGACTTTGGTTCTCTGGGCTGCAACGATTGTTTGAGACTCTTTGCTCGAGGTTGATCAGATTCTACATGATGATCTTCATAGCCAGCCATCTGTATAAATTCCCACCCTTTATCAAATTTTACCTTCAAAAGACACAACATGTATTAGCTTTCAGAGAACAGAGAGATAAGAAACTATGCAAATTAAGAAAGATGTACCTGGAGAGTAGGATCATCCACTCCGTAGTCACAGGAAGGGCAAGTTTTATTGCTAGGCAGCACAGGGCAGTCATGATCCGTTGTTAGCACATTAAGTGGCTCAGTGCTATTCATGCCTGTTTCACTTGTAATTGTATGATTGTCCTCGGTCTGATCTTCTTTGCCATCAACAGGTCCATCTGGACTCAAAAACCAAATAACAGAAATGATTATATTGCTTCTTTAATATATAATCTCAAGAAATAGTGACACATAGAATCATGATTCAGGAACTAGAGCCCATGCATAACAGGGCCAGAGAGCGTCACAGCTTTAATCATGGCAATTTTTTTTTAGGATGTCACATTTAGCGGCCCAATGATCATGACTGATTGATTATTGCAAAATATAATGCCAATGGAAAGCCAACATAGCAGGACTATGAACATTCCTCAGTCCCATAAAACAAAACCAAATACAGTGGCAATCGCAGCAAAATTAAGCTCTTTCATCATGTGTGAATTCACAGATAGAAGAAAATGAAAGTAGTTTTACAAGTTTATCTTGATGCACACCCTATGAAACCAGTATTAAAGAAATTATACAAAGATTAAGTTCTTCAACCATTCATGTTTTTCTAGTCACTTTCATTTTGTTGAATCACCTCACCAAGTCTAATAATAGATGGTGCAGAAAATGAAGACAGAAGCAACTAGTGCTTGGCTTCACGTACACCCTTTTAGCTTCTTTATCGCAATAAAGAAAATAGAAGTAAATACAGGCAAATCCTTATGCTGTGGTACTGGAGCTAGCAAAAGCAAAAAGACAAAAGAAAGATGAAGAGGTCTGTTTGCACCCAGTGGTACTTCAACAAATTTACTACATGTCTCTAACAAAGAACAGAAAGAAATTACAAATTGAAATATGTCCAAAAACACTGATGACAAAAGTACCACTGACAAACCCAAGAAAGAAGAAACAACAAGATAGAGGGAACTTACCAGTGGAATCATCCTCATTCTCTAGAATTTTGCACTCATCAAACCCAGCAGAAACAATAGAAGCTTCAGGCTCGGCAATCCCCCCTGCTTTTGCAGAAGAATAAGATGGCTGACTTAAAACTGATTTTGGGCTTGGCAAATCAATTTGATCATCAATTCCTCCATCATGGGAATGGTTGACTCCACAAACTGATGGTTTCATGCCTACATCATTCTTTTCGGATGCTTCTACTTGGGAAATTTCAGAGGGAATCAAAGTCACATTTACATGATTTTGCTCCAATCTCATTTCCTTTCCAACAGTAGAAAATCCAGAAGCAGAAATTCCATCACAAGAATTAGATTTTGAAAGTTTATCTTTATGGCCTTCATCATCATCTTTCTTCAATGTTTCACAAGACGAACTATCACATTTTTCTGTCTCTTCACTTTGAGTTTTCTCTAGCAAGGAATCTTTCAAAAATTCAGGAAGCACTTCTTCCATAAACTCTGAACAGAATTGTTTAACATTTGCACCAGCTGTCAAGAACTGGTTTTCTGTGAATTGTTTCACACTTGCACCAGCTGTCAAGAACTGGTTTTCAGTAAATTGTTTTACATTTGCACCAGCAGTCAAGAACTGGGTTTCAGCATATTGCAATGATTCCTGTATAAGAAAGCAATTTATATATATCCCCAAGGAAGATCAGCTAGTTCTAGTTGTGCACACAATGTGAAATACGAAATAAAAAATGAATAGATTGAATAACAGACAATAGAAATAGTCATCTAACAAAGCAACAATAATTAGTGATAGCACACTGTTCATAGTATTAGACATTCTCAAACCTCAGGAAAAAGACAAAAGGCTCACCCACTTAACATAAAACCTTTCTATTCCATTTCATTGCTTATAGAAAATTGGGAATTAACTTGCTGAATTTCCACATTTTTATAATAGTCATGTCTGAAATGAACATTTTAACCATAAAACCAGGCCTTATATTACATGATTGTACACTTTCAATGACTGGAAAAACAATCCATTAAACAAGTACAATGCATAAAACTAGTTGCAGTAGAATCAGACATCCGTGACATATTGATTATTCAAATATCTTAATCAAAATAGATGCGTGCACACATATTTCTGTATATATGCAATCAAAAGAACAAAAGGCTATCTAAACAACTGTCAAGAAAAGAATCCAAAACAACTATCTTAAGAGGGGAAAAAGAATCATGACACTAAAGGGGAAACAGTTTCGAAGAACAACTGTAAGTCCAGAAATTAAAAATAATACCTGAGATATGATAGTATCAATCCCAGGACACAAAGTCCCAACCTTCTTGCAAATGTTCCCAACCCAGGTTGTGCATTTCTCTTCAGGACCCATGATCAGTGCATATAGCTATGCTCTTTGAAGAATGAATAGGAGCGTTGTCGCTTGCTAGTTAAAAGAGTACCTGATGCCTGGAATGGTTACCATTTAGAATGCTGATGCATAAAAGATAAATATCTCTTCCAGCCATTAGTGGATAGTATAGAGTAATGGAACCTTATCTCTGCTGATATATGAAATAGGTATCTGACATCTGTATCGCAACAAGAGTTTCAAAGTAGACATGTCATTAACCACAAAGATTGGAATACACAGAGTTTCATTGCCAGCTTCCCCAAGGTCAAAAAGAGTAATCATCCTTAAACTGTGGATAATATTCAAGAAGATTGACAGGGTACCCAAAAGGTACAAAGCAATGCCCCAAGTTTGTGTATGATAAATGATTGAATAGATAATATAAATCAGGGTAGAATATGCAAAGTAATACCCTGAGGTATTTTCATTCCGGTGGTGAAGGCTCTACAAGAAGGTATAGAGATAATGCTCAATCCAGTTAATAAGAACCTCAACTGAATACGTGTAGAATCTCCAAATTCCTTCCCCACTCCCCAGTCAAATGTGAAACTACACACATATCCAGATAGAGAATGGCTCGCACTCATACCACATAGATGGTCAGCAAACTTTTTTGACATCATTGAATAGAAGATGAGCCAAGATTTCAACTAAGGTGGCATCGTAAAGCATGAATGGGAGAGCAAAAATAGTTATAGACTTCATCATAAATTTTCTTTGCAGAAACAATAATAAACTAAACTTAAGCTCTTGAAAATGATCTGGAATAAGTTTTATTTTAAGGATCCATTAACATGAAACAGTTTCTAAAATACTCAGACTGAACATCCCAGATTTTGGTGCTAATAAACAACACAAACTGATTCAAGCATGAGCTTTGTCAATTGACCATAGCTCTTCTTGTGAAAAAATAGCAAAAGCTTTATAATTTAAAGGGGATGTCGTAGCAACACAAACATAAACCTGTATATATCCCAGAATGCTCAAAGCCAGAAAAGAACAGGGAAAAGAACCTCTATCCAGCTGCCCCAACCCTCCACCCCCCCCCCCCCCCAAAATGACAAAACAAAACAACTTCAGAGAAGAAAAGAACACAAATCTAAACAAATAAGAATAAGCCCAAGCCCTTAAACGGAGCTCAAAATAGCGGTTTCATGAATTATGTTATTTGATCATGATTCATGAATGCATTATTTTATATTCAGCCCCAGACCAGAAGGGTTCAACATTTATCATGATCATAATTCATAACTCAAAACGGTCACCATCCAGCAAAAGCAAAGATTAAGCTCTAAAAGGGTTATCATAATAAATAACTTCAGTGGTCACAAAGAACCAAAATGATTTTGTAAAGAAAGAAAAAAGAAAAAAAAAGAAAATCAAAAACATCTGCCCAACAAAAGAACATAGAAATTAAACAACTTTCTTTCCGTGAATTGAGCTTTTGATGACTTACAAGTTGGAAATTTGAAAGCCGGAAGCTGAAATTTCTTAAAAAGGAGGGATCTTTGAAGCAGAAGAAACTGCTTCGGTGACTAGAGAATCAGTGGCAGACTGGTAGTTCAAGTCTTCCACAGTTGAATTTCGATATTTTCTTTTTCAAGAAAAAACCACTTTTTGCAGTATAAGCAGAGCCCACAGGTACGTTACAAAATATAGCCTGCAAAAGTTGAGCCTATAAATAATACGTAGTAACGGTACTCCTCCCTCCCAAATAGTTTTATTTTTTTTTTATTCTAAATTATAAATTACTTTATTTATTAAAATATTTATACTTACAGTTATATTATTTATTTATATTTAAAAAGTATATTAAATTCATTTTAAAATCATAAAAAATATTTTTTTAATACGTTAATTTTGTTTTTAAAACCTTAAACCACTCTATCAATTTAATAAATTAAGTTTTGATTATTTTGAAGCTTTTCTTTTCTTTTTTTTAATCGTCTTTTCATAATAAAAGCGATTATTTTGGAATAAAAAAATGAGTTTATTTATTTAGTTATTCATTCATTTTAATACATAAATGTAATTTTGGATTTTACAATTATGTTAATCGCGTTTTAGTTGGAAAAATCAAGAATTCAAAATTCAAATAGAAATGTATTTTACATACTAGTTATTAACTCTTTATCTATTTTTTGCTTTTTTGTTTGTTATCCTTCAAATTTTGACAATATCTAAGTATTCCTTTAACAAATTTACTTATTATATTTTCCATTGTTGCACATATCAATGATTTGTTAAAATTTATAATATAAAGTACTAAAATTCTCAATATACTTTTTTCTCAATTTTATTAAAATATAAGACTTCATTAATCATTTTTCTCACCTTTCTCCTATTTCTCTTTATACATCTTTCACACATTAATTAGTCAAGTTAACTGAATATTGATATCCAAATTTTAGCACTATAGATAATCTTGTGAAAAAGTGATACGAGGACAAAATTAGGGAAATAAAATCATATATGATACTACTATCATTTTTCTTTAAGGAAAAAAAAAATGTAACTCAAAAGAAATTAAAAAGAAAAGTGAAACATGTAAATTTTACCAGACGATGTACTATTTGACTCAATTAATCTTACATTAATTACTAAAAAATGACGATTTTTATCGAAATAAATTTTCTCATAAAAAAAAAAAGTTCAACTGTGCGGGAGTATAAAGTTTTTATTCAATTCTAATCACATTGCCCAGTTCGATCCATTCCCAGGTCAACATATACACATTCGAACAACCTAGGAAACCAGACACTGTCAATTCTTCAGTCTGCACCCACTATCGTACCAACAAATCAAGACCACCCTGTTGTTGTAAGAGAATAGATGGAGCGCCAAGATTTCAAAATAGAAGAAGCCACCATCAAAGAAATCCATCAAGCATTTCAAGAAAACAAGCTGACATCAAGGCAGCTGGTTGACTACTATATCCAGAGAATAGAGAGCCTCAATCCAGTGCTACACGCTGTCATAGAAGTTAATCCTGATGCAAGGGATCTGGCAGACTTGGCTGATCAAGAGAGGAATAACAGCAGTAGTACTGATTCATTGGGAGAGCTGCATGGGATCCCAGTGCTGTTAAAGGACACCATTGGAACTAAAGACAAGTTGAACACAACAGCTGGTTCTTATGCTCTGCTAGGCTCAGAGGTTCCTAGGGATGCCGGAGTGGTGGAGAAACTCAGGAAGGCTGGAGCTATAATATTGGGAAAATCTTGTCTCAGTGAATGGTACAAATTTCGTTCTTTGAGTGGAGTTCCCAATAGTTGGTGCGCCAGATCCGGACAAGGAGCGCCAAATTTCATTCTCTTGGACGCGTGTCTCTAAGTAGTATACCCTCTCTCAGTAGTATAAATATGCCTAAGCATCATATATAACCCTCTGTCTCTTTATGTAAATCTTATCCTTTGTTTTGAGTATTATTTTGTATTTCCTCCGTTTGTCCCTTTATATAAATCATTATTCCCTTTTTATAATTATGTAATTATTATTTTGATTTAGATATGCATTCTATTTTTAGAAATAAGACAAAGGAGAGATGGGAGTTAATAATAAAGAGGAGAGGATGAAGGAAAAATGGAGAAAAAAAGAAAGAGAGGAGGTGACTCGAGAATGAGAAAGACTAAGAAAAAGGGGAGAGTGAGAAGGAGTAATATTGAAAATAAGAAGTAAAATATTCTTAAAATTTCGTAAAACGATTCTTGATCATACAAGGAAAAAGGATTTTTGAGGGAAAAATGAAGTTTAATCACTGTTGTAGTGTTTTTTGAAGGTACTGTTGTAGATTAGTAACTTGTGTGTATAAAAATATACAGAATCCTTATGTTGAGTCTGGAACCCCACGCGGATCAAGCAGCTGACCAGCGATTTCTGTAGCTGCCAACATGGTGACAGTTTCACTAGGAACTGAGACTCATAGCTCAATTCTGTCCTTCAGATCACAACTCAGTTGTAGGACTTAAGCCTACAGTTTGGCCTTACAAGTCGAGCTGGAGTTATACCAATGACACCCCGATGGGATACTATTGGGTAAGAACATTCTTATTTTGTATGTTTCTTGACTTCATTAATTTTCTCAATAATTATATGATCAGAAGAGTTGTATTTCTCCATTGCTCTACTAGATGAGCCGAGGTCTGCTATTGAACATGAGATGTTATGTTGTCTAATTACCAGCTTGTTTGTTATGACATAGGCCGTATATGTAGGACGGTGTCTGATGCAGTTTATGTTTTGGATGTGATTACTGGCTTTGATCCAAGAGATGCAGCTACCGGTGAAGCTGCTAAGTTCATTTCTCAGGGAGGCTACAAACAATATCTCACCGTTGATGGTTTAAGAGGAAAGAGACTAGGTATTGTGAGGCATCCATTTGTGGAAAATATGCATGATTTAGCTGAAACTGTGGCTTTCGAGCAACATATTGACACATTAAGGTTTGAAATGACTAAAATGTTCTTCCCTTATTATCTTGTTGCTTCTCATTTGTTTATAAAGATGAATTTTTTAAATTTTGAAGGGAGTGAGGTGTCAAGGTTGTGGATAACTTGAAAATAGCAGATGTTGATAAAGTTTTAGAACCCAATCATAGCGGCGAAATATCAGTAATGATGGCTGACTTCAAGGCCTCCATAAATACCTACCTAAAAGAGTTGATTAATTCTCCTGTAAGGTCACTGGCAGACGTTATTTCCTTCAACAAGAACAACCCTGAACTGGTATGCCAGGCAACTTACTCAGCCGTTTGAAACGTTCATTGGCATTTGAGCATCTTTATCTTTCCCGTTTTAGCTGTTATTTTATCATGTTCTTTGCCAAGGAGTAGGAATTTAAAACTCTCATCAATTGCAGGAAAAACTCGACGAATATGATCAGCAAACTTTTATTGCTGCTGAAGAAACAGACGGTTTGGGAGAGCAAGAGAAGGTCTACGTGGAGTTGCTGGAAAATCTTTCAAGAAATGGATTTGAGAAATTGATACAAGAACACCACTTGGATGCAGTGCCACAGTGGTAACACCAGGTTCGCTTGCTTGCCCTGTTTTGGACTATTGGGGGTTTTCCCGGTATAACTGTTCCAGCTGATTATGGAACAGATGGCATGCCATTTGGGATCTGTTTTGGAGGGCTGAAGGGCAGTGAGTCGAAGCTGATTGAAATTCCTTGTGCATTTGAACAAGCAACCAGGGTTTGGAGGCCACCTACCCCAATCTTGCACTAGTGTGCTGACTCCGTTTTGTGACATCCAAGGGTGGTCATTCTTCCAGAATTGTTTCTGTTTTATTTTAGACCGTATATCACTGTTGGGCCTTATAGGCTACCTCCACAAGTGGGAAAACCTCTTCTCACTTCATGTTTAGAGAACTCTTCAACTCTCTTTATTTTAGTGGAGAATTACCTATTGGCTAACCTTCCCTCAGCATTATCTGTTCTCCTAGTCGGTGTGGTATATTTGATTTTGCTCATATTTTCTCCAAAGGTCCCTTCCTTTTCTCTTTTCATGTTAAAAGAATTCTTCAACTCTCCTTATTTTATTGGAGAAATCCCTGTTGACTAACTTTCCCTCTATAACATGCTCCTAGTAGGTGTGGTATATTTGATTTTGCTCATATTTTCTCTGTAGGAATCCTTTTTCAGCTTTGCCGATCTGATGACACAAAGGGTAATGATTTCAAACAATTTCTTGTAGAATTATTGAATTCAAGAATAAAGGCTTGCATCTTATTATATAAACAATATATATATATATATATATATATATATATAACCTCCATTATATTTGAACTTCCTCCACTCGATTCTTATTGGCTTGAGATTTCCTATGAACTTTGTAGCTTGGATTATGGAGTGCATTACTACTACATTATACTCTATTTTTATTAATGGCCAACTCCATGGATTTTTTAAGGGAATTAAGGGATTGAGGCAAGGTGATTCCATGTCTCCTTTCTTGTTTGTTATTTGCTTGGAATATCTGTCACGGGCGATCAATTTGGCCAGCAACTCTTTAGATTTCAACCACCGCCCGAGATGTAAGAACTTGAGCATCTCTCATATTGCCTTCGCTGATGACTTAATAATTTTTACTAGATCAGATGCTATGTCAATTAGGATCATGATTTTTACTAGATCAGATGCTATGTCAATTAGGATCATGATGGATTGCCATTATAGACCCTATGAAGCTTCAATGCATTCTGCAAGACACAGCTTTTCAAGTTAGGACAATGCCATTCAGGTATCTTGGCATCCCTTTGATGGCAAAAAAGTTGAAGGCCATACATTATCAACCCTACATAGATTAGATCATGTTAGCCCTTAGTAGATGAAAGGCTTCAAGTTTTTCCCGTGCGGGCAGACTTGAATTAATTAGAACTGTCTTGCAAGGGGTGGAATGTTTTTGGTTATCTATTTTCCCAGTTCCAAATGCAGTAATTCACCAATTTATCTCCCTATGTCGTAGCTTTTTTTGGAATAGCAAACATGCTTTGGTTGCTTGGAATGTCATTACTCTTCCTAAGGAAAAAGGTGACTTAGGAATTAGATATCCCTATACTTGGAATCTTAGCCTTAAGGCAAAAGTCCTTCCGGATATCCACACTAAAAAAGACTCCTTATGAGTAAAATGGATACATATGAAATTCATCAATGATTGCTTTTTTTGGACAGTGCGCAGCCACAAGTATTTATCTCCCCTAGTTAAGAGAATTTTGTTGATTAGAGATAACTTGTGTGCAGGATTGGGTTCCTTAGATAGAGGCAGTTAGGAATTAGCATTTTGGGGCAGTAAGGGTTACTTCTCTTATACCTTAGCCTATCACTTCTTTAGGCACAAAGGTGGCAAGAGCAATTGGGCTTCTTCAATTTAGAACTTGACAATGACACCTAGACATTCATTCATACTTTGGTTGATTCATCGAGAAAGGCTGACTATTAAAGACAAGTTGCTTATCCAATTTGCTGATCTTCGTTGCTCCCTCTGCCTCGGTGCTACATAAACCTCTTCCCATCTCTTTTTTTACTTGCCCAATTAGTGCCAAGGTATGGAATGACATTAAGTGTTGGCTTAAAAGGTTGTCAACGATTAAAAGTACAAGTAATTGGCTAAAAAAGAATTGCAACGTACCATAAGACAAGCTAAGATTAGTAAATGTACTTTTGACATTACTGTTTATTACCTTTGGATGCTCGGAACACTGCCACATTTGAGAATAAAAGGCCGAACTCACCCTTCACTACTATGAGTATCAAGGCACATGTTTACAAGTATATTTTCTTTGTATTCGTTGGTTCCTTTTCCGATTGTAACACTTAGGAAGTCATTTACTTCATAACCGTTGTTCTCCCTTTTCGATTCTAACACTTAAACTTGAATGGATTGTAACACTTAGGAAGTCATTTACTTTATACCCATTGTTCCCCTTTTTCAATTCTAACACTTAAACTTGAATGGATGTATTTTCAGTTGACATAGGATGGTTTAGTTGGGCATTAGATTGTGTGATGCTGGTTTTTCCAACCTTGTTGTACACTTATTCTTTGATCAACACACATTCACATTTTGATAAAAAAAAAAAAAAGAGCATCCATGATTTCATGATAATTTATGGGATCATTTAAAAAAAAGGTGGGGGGCACTTGGCAGTTGTGTGGCTTTGCACATTCAAAGAATGTACCAATCAACAGCGATTTCAATTCTAATTCTCATTTCGCCTTTTCCATTGAGCAGAGAACAAATCTATATTAACATTTAACTCGGCAAGACTACAAAATGTTCTATCAAAGAACACTACATAAATTAGTCGACCAATGGATACAGTAAAAAATTTCACCACAGCATCAAGCAATAATACTGCATCCAGGCGCAAGTGCACTCTCTGGATAAAATCTCAGCTGCTGTCATGTTTGATGATTCAGCATAATCACCGCATGCTCATGTAAATGATCGCAAAGCAGCTCCCAAGTGGTATCAGCTATTACCATGCGGGTCACCAGCAGTCGTTTGGCTCTGGGTAAATCATAAACTGTGTTCTTGGGGTTTTTAACCCAGTCGGTAAATGAGGGAAGTTCACAATACAGATTGAGAAGCCCGCATGCCTTTTAAGAAAAATGTTGCATGATTTTACGGTAGAGGGGAATGCTACAGAAATAAATAACAATAAATGGGTAATGAGCATCCAAATGATGTCATGTACAACAAATAGGCTGCAAGTCACCCAACTTGGCATTCAGACTCAAGAAAAATTGATGTACGACATTAGACACTTCAGTTAATTAAGGAATTTTGCTTATTAATCTCCAGGGAGGGATACACCATCAAACAAAACAATTCCAGCTGAGGCAATCGAAACTCAAACATAAAAATTACTCAACATTAGACACATCAAGTACACTATCATCCACCAACCACAATCAAGCTAAATATTCTGAAATAAGTAGCAGTCAAATTGTCAAGCTAACTCATCGAAATACTGTCATGAAAGCGAGGTTCTGGCAAGTCCGATCATCTTATATGATCTCTAGTCCAATATTTCCAGTTTGGCAAGGAACCAATGGCTATATCATATCTTTTAGCATTACCAAGTCTAGCGGACATAATGCACAAACTATAAAATAGGAAGGAAAATCTTCACACAATATACTTCATTAAATGCTTATACCATGCATCTTGCATATTGGATTTTTTAGAAGAAAATGAGTTTTAATGCATATAATCCATAAAAACTAAGTCTATCCAAGTATCATTCAAAAATGAAATGAAGTGAGTTTAAGAAGCATTCATATGATAATCATAACCAAACTGGCAAATCATAAGTCCAATCATGTGAAGAAACATGGAGACGTTTCAACAGACTGCTTATTTCATCAAAGAGTAGAGAACCCTCCCAAGCAAGACAACCATAAGCACATCTCTGATATGCTCCGCTTAGCAACTTAAACAGTAACATTATCCTATTTTTGCATTTCCTGCCCATATTACATGCCAAAACCATTTTCAAATCAAGATTGTTACTCACACAAAATCACTAGCACAAAAGAGTACAGAACCCTCCCAGGCAAGACAACCATAAGCACATCTCTCCGATATGCTCCGCTCAGCAACTTGAACAGTAACATTATCCTATTTTTGTATTTCCTGCCCATGTTACATGCCAAAACCATTTTCAAATCAAGATTGTTACTCGCACAAAATCACCCAAAAGTTCCCTCTCAGGCTTGCATCCACCAGTAAGTTTACCTCTGCATATTGCAGTGAAAGCGGGTATGCTTTCAGTTTTCCTATTTTGATGAAGCTTTTAACTTTATGGACATCTTCTAATATTGTGTCTGCCTTGTTCAGTTCTTTGTTATTGAAACAGTGTCACTGAAACTCTATACTACGTATGCAAACCATACTAGGGACACGGAAAGGCCACATATACACACACATAACAATGAAAAACCTAATACTTGAAACAAAAATTGATGCGAGACTATCCAATAAATAACCCAAACTAATTTTTTAAAAATGATAAAGAATTTGGAGTAAAAAACAGATACAATGACATAGAGTAGAAGAGTTCACAAGTGTATGGCAATTTTAAGCCAGGCTGCAAGACAAGGATGGACAGAGCCAGCCACATGCGGCAAACTAGTAATTCAGATAATAGCACCATAAAAAGAGAAGATATGTAAATAATAATATAATTAGCTTCAGTAGTAGAAATTGCATTAAAGAACAAAACTGACAAAGGACTGTTGCACATCCAGTAATCACATAATACAGCAAAAAGTTCTCAAGTAAAATAAACTCTCGCCTAATTCTACCAAGTAGTAACTAATAGCCACAAATCCACAAGGAGCAGATAGAGTGAAGCAGCAACAGATGTACAGCAGTCCATATATCAACCAAAGATTTCATTGTCTGCATTCAGGAAATCACCACAAGCATTTAAAGCATTTGCTCCCAAGCTCTCAGACACCTGAACACATACCCATTTATAACTTAATCCATCAATCAAAATCTAAAACAAATAAAGCAAGTTTGTCAGACATAAATAAATAACAGATGCCACAAGTCATTAAATTACAAAATTAAGATGCAATTCCAACGGACAACAGACAATTCAGTAATACTTCCCCACTCCCACCAGAGAGACAGAGAGAGCCTTTTTTCACAAATTGATTATGTGAATACTACAGAATCAATTTTATAAACAAAAAACGAAGGAAATTTTTTCCACAAGAGACAAGTTCAGCCATATTTTGGAAAAATATAAATTCTAGTCTTCGAATTCATTTTTTCCATAACAATCAGGACAAGTTTTCTCAAAGGTAGAAAATACTGCACCAACCTTAATTTGCAGAATCTGTTAGAAAAGAACATAATAACTAGTTAGTATCTCTTATCAACATATATGAGTACATATATTTTGAGAAGCATTAGTTGTACTTGCTAACAATAATTGCATGATAGCAAGTGATAGAATGGTTCAAAGGAAATTGACCCACAGATAGAACAATCTATGATAAACAGTTTCTTGTTATCATTTATCAAAAATAATCCAAATGGCATGACATCGAAACTAAAATGTGCCCAAACAAAAGTTATGACATTCTCATGTAACTTAGATGTCTACACATTCCATCTTTGTCAATACCAGTTAACCAAGAAATCATCAATAAAGTCCATCAGAAAAGGAGTACAAAACATAGCTGAGAAGACTAGAGGTTATTCCCATTGAAGAAATCTTCAAAACATTGGTGCAAAATAAAATTCTAAGAATCGCATAGGAAGTAGGACATTCAAGTAATAACATTCCCATTAAGCCCAGCCTATATGAGATATTCATCACAAGAATCCAGGGAAATACAAGCAATAATTCCAACCAATATCAACGAACTACTCGAATATTCCCTTAATGAGGAACTTACACACTATACCAAAATGCCATGAGTAAGAAACAAAGGAATGAAGAAAATGAAAAACTAGTTCCAATTGCACTAAAAGCAGGCATCTTAAGAGAACACGTTTATTCCTGATAAGAGGAACCTTAGTCTTATTTTTTGTTGGTATCGTGAGATTCTGCCAGATTGATAAATGCAACAGGTAGAATGATATCTGATTGTGGACAGATTGAGATGGGATACATGTATATACAGATTAGAAAAAGGAGAAATTCCACAAGAAGAATCTAAAAGATACAAATAGAGCCACCACCATAACCGAAACCAAGTTAAGGCATGCACTGAATCTTCTTTAAGAACTCTTCATGGTTCAGAAATCCAGTTAGCAGGAAAAAAGGTAGAAAGAAGTATATGAATATCAAGATGAAGCAAGAAAAGAACTCAGTCAGAAGCACATGGCAGGAGAAATAACCTATAAGACAATGAGCTTCTGTCGTCAACTCAGTAAATGTTACAAATTATTGAAAAACAAGCAAACCCAGAAAAAAGGAAGAGGGGGGAAACATAAATAGGACATCATGGCCAAAAGGAGGAAAATAAGATGTACAAGAAAATTCTGTCAAATAAAACACTACAGCTAAATAAATAAATTACCTCAATAATAGGGAGGCATCCCCTGGTACATTCCACCAGGGGGAGCCCTAGGCCCTGTTCCTTGCTGAGATGGATAAGTTGATGTCAACCCATAATTGCCACTATCAGGATAACCTCCAGAACTTGGCAATCCCATAGAACCAGGTGGCATTCTGTATAGATTAGATCCACCGGGAGCATTGCTTAATCCTCCAACACCACCATAATCCCCCGAACCACCTGGAACACCACCAGAAGCAACATACTGTCCCCCACCTTGCCCATATCCTCCGTTGAAACCAGCCCCTTGATTTGCATACCCTCCAGCCCCAGCAATTCCCGAATTCAGGTGGGGAGCTTGAACAATCCCAGGCTGTTGTGGCTGTTGTTGCTGCATTCCTGGACCTACACCGCCTGAGAATCCACCATAGGTACCAAAGCCACCTCCTGGAACCCCAAAGCTTGCCTCGCCAGGCATTCCAGCGTGGCCAGCGTTGGGCATTCCAATTACACCACCAGGTCCAACATTCTGCTGTTGCTTTAGTTTCTTGTTATCAGTAGCCAGCTTACAAACCAGTTGATGCCCATCAATGGTCTTCATAGGATCTACCAAGGAAGCCCTAGCCCCTTCCTCCGTTTTATACACAAAAAAGGCAAAGCCTTTAGCCTTCCCAGTCTGCTTATCAAACCCTAATGGCCCCTCCTCGATTTCCCCGTACATTGAGAAATGAGATAACAATTTTTCTGAAGATATTTCGAATGGAATATTACCGACATATATCTTCCTCAAGGCCACGTCAGCTGACTGTGAATTCCCAGAATTTCCAGCCGCCGCCAGCTGCGTTACGGTGATTCTCCCATCGATTTTCTTATTAGGTTCTTTGAGTGCCAAAATAGCCGCATCAATGTGTTTGAAGGTGACAAAGCCATAACCTTTAGATTTACCAGAATTCTTGTCCGTGATAACGATGGCTTCGTCCAGTTCACCGAAGTTCGAGAAAACAGACCGGAGTTTATCCGTAGTTGTTTCCCAACCGAGACCACGGACGAAAAGTTTCCGCTGAGCAGGGTCAGAATCGGCCACGGAGCGCACAGCGTCGAGAACATCCGGGTGGCGGAGGACAGCGGCGCGGATGATGGGAAGGAGTTGTTCTTTAGTGAAAGGGTCCAGGATTTTGTTGATGTCGTCGGGGGTTAAGTGGCTGGGCAGCGGTGGGACTGTAGCGTTCGGGTCTGGAAGAAGGGTGGTAAGTGCCGGGTACGCGCCACCGTTCTCATCAGCTTTACGCTTCTTGGTGAGATCCATCGAAGAAGAGAGAATGGGGATGAGTGAAGAAAATCCAAAACCCTAGAGAGAATGAAAAACCTAGCAAGAGAGCGCGCGTTGGCTTAAAGAGAACACCAGCTTGTGGAGAAGATAGCGTGCTGCATATATACCCGAATAGTAAAATAAAGAGCGAAAAACTCGTAGCTAACGGCGTCGCTTAAAGATAACTATTTTGGAAAGTATTGGCCGCCCGGCTTGCAAATTGCTAATTGGACCCGATATGATTTTTATTTTATTTTTTCTTCTTATTAATATCGGATAATTATGGTTTAATCCCAGAATGTTTGTGAAACACTATTATGTTGATTAATCTATAAATGTAAATCACACATACAAAAGCATATCATTCATCATATATCTTTAAGTCCTTAAAAACAACATTTGGGAAAATATTGAAATATGTCTTCCAACTATTTATGATTCTTCAATTATATCTTTTATTTTTCATATCTTTAAATTATTTATGATTATTCAATAATATATTTTATTTGTTATTTTATTATTTTATATTCTCAAACTATTTATCATTATTCAAAAATGTCTTTAACATATCTAGTGGAAGATGGATATAAAATATTAATCGAAAATAGTTTAGGATTTAAAAGGATAAAGGATATAATTGAAAATTTGTAAATAGTTTTAGGACATTTTCACAATTTCTCCAAACATTTTCATATTGCTTGTTTGATTTATAGTATATATAAATTTATAATTTTTGTTTGATTTAATTTGATTTGAAAGTTACAATTTTTCAAAACAAAATCAACTCCTCTAAAAAAAAACCCAACTTTTCATTATTAAAAGTGGAGAAAAATGTAGATTTTTATATTTATCAAAAAAAAAAAAGAATGTAGAATTTTGTGTACAGGATCTTTTGGATGTAATTATTTGTGAATGAAAGAGTGTACTGGTTATGATAAACTGCTGAAGTTTATATGATAAGGTTTTGGCAATTTTGTTATTTATGACTAAAGCTAGATAAAACGAGAATAAATACTTTCTGAAACATGGTCAGATGTGGCATCTGTGAATTCTGGGGTTGCCAGTGAAGAGGAATATGTACCATAAAAGTTGTTAGGAATCAGGTTGCTAATTGTGATGATCTCTTTAAATTATATCAAGAGTAAATTTGCTATCTCTATTTTCTTCTTTTAAAAGTTGAAGTAAATAAACTAAAACTAAAGACTACCATAAGCCATTATGCTGTTTCATAAAAAAAAATGGCAAGAAGGCACTCTGAGAGAAGTATCACTTTTGTTTAAATGAAGAATCATCACTTATTATTGCTTATTTACAAGGCAAATGAGGATTTTGCAGAGACTGCGATTATCATGCTAGACAATTGTATCTGTCCAAAGGGGAGGGTTGAGGTGGGGTGGGGGGGGGGGGGTGGAATCAATCTCTCTAGTATGGCAAGCTCTTAGAACTTGAACTGATTACCAAGGCCTTAAGCCTTGAAGAACCTTCAGCACCACTGGCTCGACGAGTAATCGTTTCCATATTTTTGTGTAGACTTTGTTTAACAATCTTCTTCATTAATCTCTTCCCCTCATCAACCTCCCTTTCATTTACAGGCGATCCGATTGATATCCTTCCCACCTGTGGTCCTGAATGAGGCCCCATTCTCATCTGTCTTTCATCCTTAAACCACTGCAGCAGCTTTAGAGCTCTTTTCTGAGCTAAAGGGCTACCCAGCAAAGCCACTTCAAGAAGGATTGGAACAATTCCGGCCTTGGCCATTTTCCCTCTTTGCACAGAGCTTTGATGAGCTAAAATCATCAAAATATAAGCCGATAACTCTTGGCATTTCTGTTCCTCTTCCCATGACAGTATCTCTATTAAGCTTTCAGGTACCATTTGGCTGCTTTCTAGTGCTTTCCTCCCTGATAAGGTTACTACAAGGTTTCCTAAGGTTGCAAGTGCCTTCTCTGATGCATTTTCCAATGCGGACAGCTTCAAGAGAGTCTCAATTACACCACTGGAAACCAAAGATCCAGCATTATCTAACACTGAAGAGAGATTATACAATGTACTCAAGCACAAGACTTTGGTCTCAATAATTGAACTCGACTCCAGGATGGAGATTATGAAGGGAATAAATCTTGATGAAGTGACAGGGAATTGACTGTTGGATAGGGATGATACGGACAAGAGCAACTCTGCAAATTCTTGCTTTGTTGATTCATCTAATACATCTACTGTCATTGATAATTTTGATAGGATTCCTGCTTCCACCATCAGTGCCTTGTTCCTGAAATAATATGGAATAGTAAACAAAATAACTTAGATGCTGCTGTTAACAAGAATCCTTTTATATGCGACTGCTCTTCTTTGTAACGCACTTTAAGAATTAAAATAAGCTAAAATTGAGACAATAATTGCAAAAACTACTTCCCATACAGAGAAAAAAGGGAGCTACATACTTGTGGGTCCTCGCCAATTATATGGAGAAGGGCCCAAAATCAACCACCAATGAAAATAATTACTATATTTCATTTTATTCTAGTGAGAAGTCAATTGATTCTTCAAAGCAGATCTGTGTTTGAATGTGAAAGTCAGCAAAAGCCAATGGGATGATATCCAAATCTTTTTTATATTTTGGCTACAAATAAGATGATATCCAATTCTCCATATCACAGACTTATGGCAGGCACTCAATTCCTACTACCACTGGTCCAGTTTGGAGTTTACCAGCCAATGGGAGGCTTGTCAATGGTCTTGTGGAGTCACAATTCTTTGTCAGATTATATAATACTCACCTTGTTCTAAAATCAAAATGAATGATTTTAAAATTCTTGTACTATTGAGTACAGTAAGAAAGTTCAACTTGCGTATTCGGATACAGAATTGAAAGTCTTCCAAAACAGAGGAAGAGGAACAAATTCAAAGACGCCCACAATCGATTGCGATGAACCTAAAGAGTTTATTTGGTGCACTCTTTCATAACACATACTAAAAGCACACAAGGATGACAAATCAATCTGGCATACGAGTGCAAAAGAAAAGGTCTCTCTGAGCAAAAAAAAAACAGATTACATCCAATTTTATGTGGTGAAATTTCGTGATCCAGATGGGTAAAATTCTTGGAGTGGCGAAGACCATGGCCAATTTCTGCTAAAAGAGTAGCAACTTTTAAGTAAACTATAATGGAGGACTTCCAATACATTCAAAGGCCAAAACCAGTCTCCAAACTGAGATTCCTTTTGCAATAGTTTGTTAGGTTTCCAATAATAGTGTGCCACATCATATCCACTAGGATTTTTCCTTTTTTAACCTTAAAAAAACCTGTGAGCTTTACCTAATCTAAAGTTCTTGTCCGATATCAGATTACCAATTTGAAGTTCATCGTGCTGCTATCTAAATCCTGATAAGATTTTAGAACTCACAAGACAAATAGTATTGAAACTCAATTTGAGTAGTAGTAAAACAACAGTTCAGTTGCTATAAACTTTTTACTACTTGTACTCATTGGTTTCTTTGTTGTACTAGTGCGGTAGTGCTATAGGTAAAGGACATTTATTTGGTGGGGAATCAAATCCTTGAGCCGAAACAGAGTAGAACAAGAGACTCCAAATGCACACAGTACCACATACTGTCTCATCTGTTTGGTAATCAAGACAAATGCTGAAAAAAAAGAAAGAAAAGGACAACACACATGCAGAGGCTTAAAGCTATGATCAATCAGCAACTGGAATCTTCTTGAAAAATGGAGAGAGAGATGTTGTTTGGGGGGGTGTTTGAGGGGAAATGGTTGGTTGGATGGTGGAAACTATAAACAGAGCTGTTTAGCAGATGCGTGATCTTTCCAAGAATTGAAGTGAAAAAAGGAGCAAACTGATTAGCCATTTAGATTTGAAATTTCAGGAAGCGAAAGGGATGATCGTGTTAATGAAAAAGCTAATAAATGAAACTAATAGAATAAAGATGTCTTTAAGTAGTAACTGTCAAATTGTGAAAACTTACGTGAAAGAGCCATTTGCAAGTTCAATCAATGCTTGAACCGCCAATCTTCGCCGCTCAACCACCTCTGATTCAACCATAGCCACTAAAGGCGGAATAACACCCAGCTCAGCCATTGATTTCCTTCTCTTCAAGTCTTGTTTTGCCAATCTCTTGATATCTTTCATTGCCAACTCCTTTTCTTCCCAGCTTCCAAAATGAAGCCTCTTCACAGACCTCTGCAAAACCATCCAATCATCTTGATCATTCTCCTTTTCCATGACTTCTTGTATCTCTGCAGCTTCTTTATTTATACTCGTTGTAATTCTTGGTTTCTCCAACTGATCAGATGGTTTCAATTGTTTCTTGGAGGCAGCTTTGAACAGGAGGAACCGTCGGATTCTGGTGAAAAACCTAATCTTTGTGTAGGTATAGAACCAATTAGTAGTTGAAGATTCAGGCATGATTCTTTCTTGGACTTGTTATATGTAGGCTGTAGAGAGGGACAGTACGAAAACTTTGTGGGCTTCTATCTTCTTTCTTTAAATAAGCTCCTTGAAACCATGTCTGACTTTTGAGGTGAGAAAGTAAAGAATCAAACAAAGGGAGAAGGCGACTTAGAAGGCAAAAACAAATAGAGCAGAGATCACATGCACACCCACAACAATGTCCCTTTAGTACATGGTTAAAATCTTTTTCTCCAGAAATTTAATTTACGAATTCCAGTACTCCTAAAACATGACAAAATGAAGTTTTTTTTTTATTATTATTACACAGAGATGGGCCATCGAATTTAAGATTTTTAGGTACTCAGTAAGCCTGACAAATGAAGTTATTTAAGTCATTTTATTTGATAGTATTTTTTATCGATTTCAATGTTTTTAATTCATGATTTGTGTCCTAAATTGGCATAATTGACCTTGGAAATAGTGAAGGATGACCTAATTATATGTCTAGGTGTAAATTGAGGCTTTAATTCATTTTGAATGAATACTAATGAATCTTTCGGAGGGGAACCTAACCTTTTGGACTATGCTAGAGGAGAAGAATGAATAGGGATAGGATAATTTTCGCACCTATTTGGGGAAGAAATTAGTGGCATTTGTGCTCTTTATTGTCGACTCTTTCCAAGGTGATACCCTTGCTTTAAGGGCATCCCACTATCCTTACTTCTCAAATCTCAATCCCAATTCCCAAATCATTTATGGTTTGTAAGAACTTGATTTTCTTTGGATCTATTGGTTATCCATGGACAAAATTAATTGTATGAGGGAATCAGGGTACATCATTCACTCATGCACCATGCTCCTTTAAAGCCGGTCATTATTTTTCCAGTCAGGTAGTGACCCTCCACATTATGGGCTGACAATAAAATCCCAACTTTAATACCACTAATTACTATAATTTTCTAATCTAACTTCTTTGGCTGTTTAGTCTTGAAAATTGATTTTGTATAGTGGGAAAAGTGTGGTCACAACACATAACATTTTCATAAACTACAAATAAATTTCTAAAAGCTCCATTTACTTTTAAAGGTGAAAAAAAAAATGTTAATGAAATGTAATAATATTGATAAAACCAATATGAATTGACCACTTATGCAACTTATAAATACTCTGTCCGTATTCAAGTTAATATGTGAATTAAAAATAACTTTTAACTTTGAAGAATATTTATATTATTAATGTGATTAATAATAAGACTATATGAGTTAGTAAAATATAAGTCTTTTAAATTAAGGTAATTATTTGTAAAACTTTAAGTACTAAACATAGTCATTTAATAAAAAAATAAAAAAGCATTCAACGTTAACCTCCAAGTCTCTAAAGGAGCACTAAAAATCAAATAAGAGGGCGTTGACTGACTCTAACAAAACAAAAAACCTTGAGATATCATTTGATAATATATAGAAATTGGGTTGGGAAGTGAATCACAACTTCAATATAATTTGATGCAAAGAATCGGTTAGATTTGCCAATTTTAGCTATGCGTTGGAGCTCATTAATTAACTATTGCATCTAATTACTACCCCTCAAAACATATATTAATAATAGGTTTGCGTTTTTTGAAGAGACAAAACAGAGCAGAACTCGGAACAAACACAAGTTGATGTGCCAAATCTTGAATATAAATGCAAAAACATGTTTAAAAAAACGAAGAAGTACAGACTGGTTTACAATAATTCAAGCATATACTATAGTTTGTAGCAAGCGTTAGAAATGGTTGAACCGCCCATTGTCCTCTATCTTAACAATAATTTCAACTCCAAAGTCTCCAATAAATTGTTAAACATAAAAGCAAAAACACGACGACAACATTTGACATTTTCAGTGCATTGTACCTTCTTGCTTGAAATGCATATTGCCATCATTTGCGAAGGGGCTTATTTGTAATTTATTAAGATCCAATTAGAATACTCTATTTATCTGTGTTAGTACATGTTAATATCTATCCGTTTAAAGAAGAATCAAATAGAATTTTTAAAGAGTGAAAAAGGGGATATATATATAATGATTAAAAATTTATTATAAAGGATATCATATTTTAAAAAATAAAATTTGAAACATTAATTTAAAAGTCCAAATAAAAATATTAATTATTAAGGATCCAAAAATAGAAAGAATAAAAGGTAACATAAAATGCTATTCATTAATAATAGGTTTGACAATTTTAAGATGACGATACGATTATAACGACTTTAGACTTGACGTGACGACAAACGATTTTCGTTCAACTTGTTTAATTTATTTAAAAAATTATCTTTCACTTATCAAAAGAAAACAAAATTTTCTTTTAAGTTTATAAAATTTGAATAGTAAATTTAACCCTTCAATCATTACTTAACATTGAACTTTTAAATTAAATTTAAAAATAATGTAATTTTATTAAGATTTAATTATGTTTAATTGTAAAAATTATAATTTAAATGTTTAAATTATTTTTTAATAATTTTTACTTATTAATTGTATTTTATTTGAATTAATAATTTTTTTTGTAATATGAATGGATTGACATACAAATTGACGGGAGAACAATAAAGTAACACCCGTCAATTCAATTATAAGTAATCTTATAGTCATCTCTAATTAATAATATCAAAACCTCAAAAACACCTGAGTTATGTAGGATTACTCTGAACATTTAACATTTATTATCAATACATAAAGCTTAAAAAAAAGGTTTTGATATTCTTTTATTGTACTTTCATTAGATATTAAAACGTCATATTATTGAGAATAAAATGATATTATTGCACATTTTGTGGAATGTTTAATATTATTTATTTTAATAAAAACTTTTATTTTTTAACTATTGAGAAGTATACCATTTAAAATCACGGCACGTGGGCACAAAAATAAAATGTGAGGGTCAGGTCAGGCCTGTCAATAAACAGAAGAAAGATCCCAAGAAATATCCGTAAAGAGTTGCCGCCATTTCCAGGAATGGCGTGCCTACCATGGTGCACTATGATCAACCCCAAGATGTCAGAGAGCACCACCAAATTGAAGCCCTCTTCGATCACCGAAATTGACCATCTTCCTATCTCTATTTAATTTGCTGCGAGATTTTAAGTGGGTTTTTTTTTCTTTTTTTCTTTTTTTCTTTTTTTCTTTTTTTCTGTAGTAAAATATAGATAAGTTTTGTCTTTCGATATGGCTTGGGATATCCATGTGGACTTGCACTGAAAAGTTTTTCCATTTCATGCCGCTAGACTCAAATTATTCCACATGTAGAATTGTTGCCTGGTGGGCATACTAAAGATCTTGCGTGGTTTGTGGTTGACGAAAACATAGAAAAAATTTGGTGCTTATTTGAGGTGTTCCACAATCACAACTTCACAAGACATTCCAAGGGGTTTTAATGACACAATCACTTGCTTCACCAAAAAAAAAAGAAGCCTTTTGATCAATTGCTTTTACCATACTTTTTTTTTATGTACTTTGAATCTAGACTCATTAATTACGGTAAAATTTCTTCATCAATACAAAAAGAAACTATTTTTATTAAATGTGTCGACTGTTTTAACGAAGATTACAAATTTCATTTTCATATTTCATGCTATTATCTTAAATTTTATATTAAAAAAATAAACTTTAAATAAAAAGATCAAATTTTAAGTAGTATTACAACGCAAACATAGATAGAGTATTAAAACAAAACCCCGCATAGGCACATAAAAAATCCCAATTTATAAGTACTTTTATCATCGATCCTATTCCTTGCTTATTCTCATTTAAGACCACAAATATGAGCTAAATTGCCACTTTGGAGGGTAACAATGATATAATAAAAATGGAAACTTCAGGACATAAAATAAAATGGACCCTCCACTATATAAAGTGAGTTGAGACTGACGAATTCAGATTGGTCTTGGCCTCTTGGTTTTACTTCCACAACCACCTCCTTACCCATAAGCGAAACGGAGCCCAATTTCATTGGATAGCAGAAACCACTTCTTGCAACTGCCTAATTAGTAGAAGATTAGGGAAAGATGGTAATTAAGATGAAATTAACATGTTTTGGGGTTTATTTCCTGCAATTAGTCACATGGTTTTTTTCATTGAATACGGGCACAATTTTTGTCCGAAATATTATTACTATCATAATATTTGAAGATAGAGTACTAAAATAATTCGGAAAAAAATATATCAATATGATCGATTATAAAGCTAAATTTAATGTACTAAATTGGCTAATTTTCCAAACAAAATGTACCCTCTACAAAATTGACGAAATCAGATAGGCCGAGGGGGGTTTAACTTCCAGAACTACCTTTCCCATAAGCGAAAACGGAGCCAAATTTCATTTTAATTTCACTTTTTTTTTTAGACAACCTAATTTCATTGGATATCAGAATTCAGAAACCACTTCTTGCACTGCTAATAATTTTTTCATCTCATCAATTCTAGACTTGATTGTGGTCAGGTCATTAGCGGCTCCCTTTCTCTGTCGAATATTTGTGTGGATGACCGAAACTGAAAACTTTGGCATCATTGATTCTTCTATATAATGAATAAGATTGAATTATTTGAAAACACTTAAAATTCTTTGTAACATTTTTAAAATAAAATCACTTTCTTATTTTGAACTAGAGAAAAAAATGTGATTGTAAAATACAAATATTACGAAAAATGAGGCAAATAGTGTTATATAGAATTCAAGCATGTGCAAATCCATTTCATTTGAAAAAAAAAGGGGCAAAATATAAGAATTGAAAGTCAAAATTCGTTGTAATAATGGATAGCTAATTTACTATGGTCTAAAGGGCACATTCCAAGTTTAATGGTTTCTTCTGTCTGGTCTTGGTTTGAAAAGAAAGAAAGAAAATAAAGGCATAAAAAAATCATTAGATGCATGATGATGAGGCTGTATTCCTGATTGACCTGGTCTTGAAAATTCAAAGTTGTTATTTAGGCAGCCAATTGGCCAAACTAGTGCAGCTGGTCCTAAACACCTATTTCTTAACTTTCTTGATTTGAACTTGTGATGTGAGTACAAGAAGCAAGTAAAACTTGAAGCAAACACCTTGTTAGCAGAATCTATGAGTACAAAGCAAACCAAAGAGAACATATGGAAAGTAATAAACTCTGAATCTACTGTTGCCGATTTGCATTTTATATATATGGTAAAGAAAATCTTAGTTAAACCAAGTGAGAAAAATATACTGTTATAAAAAAATGCTAATAAGCCTTGCACCAGCCGGGAATCGAACCCGGGTCTGTACCGTGGCAGGGTACTATTCTACCACTAGACCACTGGTGCGCCGTTGTGAGATTCTAAGGAATAAATATTTTCATAAGAAATTTAATTAGAGTCTAATCCCTTCCTACAATCATTCCACAAACTTAATATTAATATTGCTTGTGTATTATTTTGGTCTATTTAGTTTGAGTATTAATATGATTATAAGGTTTGTAAGTTTGAGTCATATATGGTTATGTAAATAATACTTCAATGTAAATCTGACTGAAATTAATCCTAAATTGTTATAAAAAGTATTCATGAAAAGCCATTCTAGTATCATATTCTTTGAAAATGTAAATTTGGTTGAAATTAACTCTAGATTATCATGTAAGTCAATACTTCATTGTAAATTTGGCTAAAATTAACCCTACATTGTTATAAAAAGTACTCACGAAAAGTCATCTCAGGTTATCATCTAGCTATAAACGAGTAAAAATATTGGCATGCATGAGTCTCAAATTGAACCTAGGCTTATGTTGTGGCAGGGTATTATTCTATTACTAGACCTTTGGTGGTGCCCTAGTAAGGTCTCCAAATTAAATTTTACTCTATCATTTCATTTAAATTGTTCATTTTGAATTTACACAAGAATTAATATAAATATTTAAAATAATAATTATACAACTAAACATCTTAAGTCGTCATCATTTAATATCTAGTGTATATATATATATTAATTCTTTTAAAAAAATGCATTCTTCAATAAATAATTGACAATTTATATATATTATTTATTAATAACAAAATAATATATTTGTAAAATTACTAACGATTATAATTGAAATGAAAAGAAGAGAATACTCTTTCTTGCCAAACCATGATTCACCATGGTTATCATCCATTTTAGCGTGCAAATGTTTTGATACGAGGCATTGCAGTCTCACCCTTAAAATGGTCGTTAATTAAATCACACAAAGGTTACTGACGATCGCCATAATTGAGTACGCGTGTTAAAATGGATATTTAAATTCATTTGGATGAATTTATATAAGTATTAATTTATTTAAATTCAAATAATTTATTATCCATTTATAAATGATTTTGTTCTAAATGGTTTATAGATATTCATTGACACATATTTATTTTTATAACTTTGATTATATTTTTTTAAAAGGTGATTCTTTGTAATTGTATTCAATTAAATTACTTAATATAAATTTTATTATTTAACCTCATGTTCAATTAACTTTTAAAATATTTAATTAATTAATCATCTATATGTATTTGAAAAAAAGCAAAAATAATAAATACACTACCAATTGATTTTTTTTTTTAAAAAAAATCCTATTAGATGAATTGAAAAATGATCTTATGTAAATTTTTGGAGTTCTAAATTAGTTACATTAACTTCAGATGTATTTGGTATCCTCATGCTTCACTAAAGCAAATTAAAACTAGATATGAGACCTATTTATGCTAATATATTTGAAAGTAAAATAATAGTTTTACCTTAAATATTTATTGAATCTCTTTTTCATTTTTATGTGATATTAAAGAAGAACAAAAAATAAATTATAAGAGTTTTTTTTTCTTTGGTGTCAAATAATGCTTCTAATAATGATTTCTTTTAAATATATCCCAATACATAAAAGTTTGTCATAATACATAAACTTCCTCAACCTAATTTTGTAACTAATTGAGCAAGTAAGTTGTCATTCCTTCCTCTAATACTTCATCTTCATGAGCTTAAATAGAAAAAAAGTTGAATTAGTAAATAAATAAAGTAAAATAATAAAATAAATAAAATTGTTCAAAATAATAACAATTATAGTAATACATACCTCCTATATCACATACCTCCTAGAGAGAGTTTAGATGCAAATTCTTAACTAAAGCAAAACCCTTTCTTTAAGGTAATATTTCTGCAATTTGGGCTTGCAATAATGGACATTCTCTCAAAAGTTGCATTGAACAAAACCCTTCTTTGACGTAATTTTTATGTTTTTTTTTCCATTCAACATGATAAATAAGTTTTTGGATAAAAGTTTAATTTTTATAAAATATTGAGATTAAATTGTAATTAAATAAATTTGATTAATAATGATTGATTAGATTAGACTTTTTAAATGAATATTTATTGAATTTTATAGATATTCATTAAAAATTATTAGATAAATGAATTTAAATAAATATCAATTTAAAAATATTTAAATTAAATAAGTAAATTAAAATTATTTAATTATAAATATATTTAAATATTTATTGGGTGCACATCCATTTTGTCACGGATATAATTGTCTCTCTTTTACATCACTTGAAGATGATGCCGCATAGGCTTTTTGCTTTGATGCTTTGGGATAGCTCCGAAATTGGCTTCAAAGCTTGACTTTGACTCTTTAGTCTTTACTTTTGGGGGGTAAATATGAACTTATGAAGTTGTACCATCTATTGGAGAAAAACCTCAATCAATCCTCAAAAGTTCTCCTCGAAAGATTCTATATAGATATGTTTTTATCTATTATTAATATTATTAAACCCAATGCCGAACTTCTTCTTCAATCCATAATAGTAGAAAATTAATGGAAAATTGTCCATTTTAATTACTTTTCTTTAACATTTTATTCGATTTGATGTGATTTTTTTTCATTCAAATTGATTATTTTCATTGTTCAATTTCAACAAAATTGGTCAAAATGAAAAAAATTACTTAAAATCATCAATTAATCCATTGACCCACTGACTCGAGGGACAAAAATAAAAGATAAATTTTCTTTTTGAAAAAATAACTATTTTTGTCCTATTACTTTTAACATTTTTTTCATTTTTATCAGTTTCGTTTTTTATCTAAATTGATCTATTTCATTATCCAATTTCAACAAAATTTGTCAAATCATAAAAAATTACTCAAAATAACAAATTAATCCATTTTTCACTAACTAGACTCTATAGCTAAAGGTATATTTACCAATTTCATGTCAACGGCTGCACATTTTGGTCCATTCCAACATAAGCTTAAAGCAGTGACTCCTTCTCTGTGACTTTCTCGTTCCATTTATTCAATCAATTACATAATTTTTTCTTCAAGTCTTGTATAAAAACTTCTAATAATTCTAAAATTTCTAATACACTTGCCTGTGCCATTATGATTTTAAAACACATATGGAGACCCCAATTTTGGCCCTAGTTTGACCTCCTTTCCATTTCCTCTAATTTCTTTCTTGAAGATTGAGGACTTTTCCTACTTATTCTTCCATGTCAACTTGAGCCCTTTAGCTGTACAGTCTATCTTCAATCTAAACTTTCAAAAGTCCATCATAGTGCAAAATCAGGCCTGGGTTGGCTCTACCTCTAGGTTGTTGCCCAAGGCTTTCAAAATTTTAAGCCTCAGTATATTCCTTATTTTTAGGCCTCAACTGTGAATATGAATTTTTATTTTAAGTTTATAAAACTAGTTTAATTGTAATTTGTCAATATTTTATAATTTATTTCTATTATTAATTTTTTTATCTAACAACTTTAAGATATATATATACACAAATATTTATTTATATAGTTTAATTAATTTTAAGATTTATCTCAATCTTATGATCTAATTAATTTTAAAACACTTTTCATATTCAGAATTTTGTGATGTTTATTATTTTAAAATCTGTTTATTATCTACTATATTTAATATTTTCAGAAAAAAATAAAAAGTATCTATTATTGAAATGTGTCATGGTTTTAATTTATTTTTCATAATTAAAAGTATTAAAAGATGTTTTACAAAAATGAAATTATACTCCCATTAAAATAATTAATCATATAAAAAGAGTGAATTATTTTCTAAATACATTTATTGCTTGTAAAATATTATTAATTATCCCAATAGCGATTGCTTCAACAAAAAGATATAATGTATTCATTGAAACAAATATTAGAAAATTCAGAATATAAATATCTAAGCAACATTTTTACATATAAAAAATCAAGAAAAATAAAATTTAATTTATTATTACTATTATTATTTATCGATAGATATAAAAGATCTCATTTTAGAATTTCGTTTTGAGGTTCTAAAAACCCTTGAGACGGCCTGGGCTGAGGTATTTCTCCTGAAAAGATCAAGCCAGTATGGGAATATCAATGTCCAAGAGTTCCTCATAACGACAGATAAATGCCAAATCATACTTGCACAACCGCAAGCACTATTAAAAGTAAAATCATCGTAAGAACAGAATGGAAATTCCATGATGATTAGGTGGAGGACTCAAAATAAGAAACCCTCCGCCTCTTGCTCGGAAACATCATCCTGGGTGAATATTCTGCCGATGCAGCTGCCTTGTCCAAGATTGTACTCAAAGCCTGGCGGACTGAATTCATAAGGTGTACACAACTCTCAGCAGCATTTCCAGTGTCGCTGGCAGTGAAGAAAAACACGTTCTTCACTCGACGTTCCAAGGTTGAAATTTCTGATCTCACCAGATTTACCTTAAGTGCACCTAAGAGCCTGCCTTATATCAGACAAGAGTCCTGGCCTGTACTCGCAACAAATGGAAGCTCTGAAAGAATTAGTTCCTTCTTCTGCATTCTCATCATTTTGTTCTACTTTCACTTCATCAAAGTCCAGTGGAACAAAACAATTATCACTGACTTGTGTTGCAGTTTCCTTTAGTTGCTTCACTTGGTTGATAACTTCTGCAAGTAGCGTGGCTTTGTCCATCTACAAAATTACTACTTCAGGTCAACTTTTGCTCAAAACCACTACTAACAGAAGTATGATGAGCGTGGCAGAATGAATAAGTAAGAAAATAAAAAAAAAAATTAATTTAGCAGACATTCTTACAAGCTTCTGCTGTTTGTTTTCTTAAACTTCTCCCAAGTCTGGGACTATTTCACCACGAAAAGAAAGCCATAGATTTTTATTTTACAGTTGTTCTTTCCAAAATCTGAAACCACTATAGAGTTGCACAAAAGAGCCCTCTTCTCTTCAAGGGCAGATGATCTTAATTTTCAGAGGTTGAAAGCTAATTTCCTACTTAAGTCGCACAATGTTTGATAAATGGAGTGCTCAGATACATTTTCAACAAGTAATTAGTGGATGCAGGTCAATTTTGTCCTTTTCTTTGAGAATAAAGATAGGCGATTACACAAGTCCATCCCATTTAATATAGTGCTTAAGCCACTATTGTGGAGCCAGTGGGCTTGAAATACCAAACACAGTAAGACAAACAAATGCAGAAAAAATTACTGATAAGAAGTGAGCCAGTTAGATGATTCAGCAACTTGACTTATGCAGTAAAATGACAAGAGGCAGCAGTTGATGTAGCTTAACTCCATATTTTTGTACGCTCAGTTGAACAAACACAAATAAGTGAGATGGCCTGAGCAATTTAGTCAACTTTTGCAACTTACAAAAGCAGCCTGCATACATAAATTATGATTTTGAAGGTCAAATCATATTTAGCAGCCAAGTGGTCATCTTGTTGTTCGTGTTTGCCATTGAAATAATATATCAGATAGCCAGAACAATAAGATAAGTTTGAGATGTAGAGCCCTAATGAGGTAGGTTAGTTAACTAATCCACATTACACCAGCTGAAAGGATCCCCAAAACCAAGTCAAGCTATTAGGGTTCCTTAGTCAACCATGATGCTAGGGACTTAATATTTAAATGTTTGACAAGGAAAAGTAGTTTATAAATTTTAGGTTGGCAAACAACTCCAACACACAATATATAGTAATTAACCAATCACATCAACCTGATTGGTCATGATGGTAAAGTTTGCCACAACTATTTCAAGTTTTTTGGCAGCATGTACAGGATGCGATCTCTCTTTGTGAATCATAAAGCCCTTTCCTGACCTTAGGAAATACTGTGCCTGAAAATGAGGCTATTATTAATCATGGAAAGGAGAGTAACAGATTTCATCAAAGTGAACCTCATTTCACCTCACATGTCCAACAATCTTACAGATACAGAATTTAATTTAGCTAATCTTTATAACATATACTGATGGATACATGATTCCACATTTTACTAGACTTGTTCCATTAAGCTTTTAAGTAGAGATTCCTGAAATTACTGAATCTTCACAGAGAATCCTGGGTCTAAGTTTGCAACTCTGGTTTTAGAAAAGCAAAAATTTTCTCTACTCCCCCCCCCCCATTTTTCATTTTGGCTTCAAACAACCTGGCAACACAATCAATCAATGCTCTAGAATGGTCAACACATGATATATTGCACATAATTTCCTCAGAGAGATAGTGGATAACCACAAAACTCATGATAAACACAGTAATTGTAGCGTGATGGCAGCATGGAGGGAAAAAGTAATTAATACACTTCATGAATGTAACACTTTGAGAACTAAACACAAGAATCAGATTTAAACTTAGGATAGTAATATTCATCATGAACATCCAACTTGAAATCTGATGACCTTACTTATCAGTAACACGTATTAACTCAATTTTTTTCCCCATAAATGGAAAAACTAGACCTAGTAGTATGCACAAAAGGGAAAAAGGAAAAAAAAAACAGCAATACTGATTTATGTGCATTAGTACTGTAACAAAATACCAAGAAACAGAAAAACAGTAGAAATCCTCAATAGGGTAATGGATGCCAGAATTCAAACACATTATGTACATTAAAAAAAGCTACCAACCTTTTCATTTGAAGGCACAAGACCGCGGAGTGCGCCCAAATGAGCATTGATCCTTTCTCTCCTTCTTCTCTCTGCCTCGCTGTGGCTCTTCAATGCTGCCACTGATTTTACCTCTGATCGCTCACCTTTCTTCCCCACTCTCCCAGATGCCTTCACCAACTTCCCCCTGTCAGTGTCCAACACCAAGGATTGAGAAACTGCTGGTAAAGACTCACTACCCAAACACCCACTACTCCCATCGATGTCCCCTGCAAACTGAGCAAATAAACCTGAATAATCTTGTATTATATCTATGCTATTTTGGTTCTCAGAATACAAGCTCATGATCCCAGCCGGCACAAATATTATATACAAATATACCAATATATGTATCTGTGCTTCTGTATGTAAATAGTAAACGGCAAAGTTCAAATACTTTAGTTCTTTGGATTGATGAAGCACAAAATCACTCTTTTATCCGCCACAGAGAAACTACATGTTACATGTACGAATGTGTTTGTCTGAGAAGAAAGAAAGACTTTATCAAGGAAATTCCAAGATAAGTTTATGGGTTTCCAAGAAAGTGAAATGATGATCAAACTCAATTACATTCCTACATATAAATTTGTTTTTTTTAAAAAAATCCAAGCTTGAAGCTTTTTCAATTCGAAGGAAATCAAATCAGAAGCTGAAAGCACAGACTGCAAAACTAAGCTACGAGGGTTCTACGGATCAAGGCCAGGAGGACGAGTGGTAGGAGCAAACCAGAAAGAGAGCACTCGAGAACGATGCTTAAGAGTGGCAATAGAGAAGCTGGTCGAAACTGAATCTACTATTATGGTCATCCCTTCCATTAGAGAAAGAAGACAAATTGGGCTGAGTGTTGAGGAAAAGATATACTATCAGTAAGAAAACATCCACATTTTCTTCTTTATCATCTTGAATTGGAGCATATCGATAACTTTTTGGTTTGAATCTTTATGACCCAGTTTAGGAAATCGATGAATATACTAAGACAAGAATCGAAAACCCAGAAACAGAAAGCCAAAAACAAATATAACTAGTCTAGATACTTCTGCAAGAAAACAAAGTCAATCAACATATATAGTTCTTCCTATAATACTAGTAAGGAGTATTGAAAGGGTATTTAACAGTTGAGGTAGCGAAACAACAAGCAAATGTAGGAGGACCGAAAGGTGGCTATCTCCTCATTAGCTATGCCGTGAGGTCATGTACAATGTTTTCGACTTTGACTATGGGCCTTCGTAGAAACTTTCAGCTGTGAGTTTTCAACTCCTCAACTGCTAAATAAAGCGGTCGGTTCTAATTAGCCGCGCCAGGATATTTTCTGCTTTGTTTTTGTCATCTTGCAGGAGATCCAACTACTATGGAGTGATTATTCGGCAATAGGGGTAGTAATCAAGAATTCAAGATTAACAATTTAACATGGGATTGAATTTAATTTGCAAGGATAATTACTATTTAAACTCGTAATGCTGCATTTGGACATGTTTAATTCTTAAAAGAAATTTGGTAAAATTTGTTTTACACTCTTGTTGTGTGGGGGGTTTCTCTCAACTAATACCAAAACAGAGTTGGCAATGTTTGTCTAGAAACATAATACTGAATATTCTCTAATCATGGACTTCCCCAAGCATCAACCCTTGGATATTGTTTTCTCTTCTAAAAAACTTATGATTTTTTATTCAAATTACGACATATGGCAGTTAAATTATGATAAAGAATTAATGTATAACGAATAAGTCTTCGAATTTTTTTTCCTTTATAGAAAAAATATTTGACTCTTATATTTATTATTTCACAGACTTTTTCACAGACTTTTTCCTCTCCTAGAAGGTACCAATTTAAATACATGGTTTACTTAGCAAACAAAAAAAATAAAAATTAAATCCATGTTTATTTATTAAGAAAAAGATGTATTTAATGAGTTGACTTTAACGAAAATATTAATATAATTTTTTTGTAAATTATAAATAAAAACTTCTTGATGCTTTGCCATTCCCTTCCACCCGTATCCTTCTTTCTATGGTCAACAACTCTTTATTAGCTGTGTATATATATACAACAACTCTGTCGTCACAGCAATGTGATTGGCTTGACCTCTCAATGAGCAAACCTGGCCATGGTGTGGCTCTCAATGAGGGTGTGGCTCCCTTGCCTTACAAGATGTTAATGCAACTCCATAATTCCAATAATTTATTTGTTTACAGTGTTGTCGGTTGCCATCCCTTTTAGAGATAACAGCATAATTCATAAAAAAATACCAATGTAACACTCAATTAGTCGCGAGAGTTAGTATATGTGACAATCTTAATATTAGTATTCGTACAAATTTTACTTTATTAGGTAAAGTAATTAAGCTAGATCGTAATTTTTTCCTCTTTTTTTTTTTTGTATTAGATGATAATATTCCAAACCAGTGAATCATAAACAATGTATTTATCAAAGTTGACAAAGGGTTGAGTGTTTGATTATACCACTCACTCGAGCTGATGAAGATGGGAAGACAACAGTTTTTATGAATTTTATATGATTAGATTTCTTATTTCTGCTAGCAAATCAAAGTGATACATTTCAGCTTGACAAAATATCAACTTGTCTTCTGAGAGCAAATCATGGGCAATTATTGATAGTTAAACTTTGGTTTTTAAAAGTGAGGTATATATTCATCATTTCAACTTGGATAAAGACCTACTCCTAATTCAATCTCTTGAGTGCAAGATACTTCTCGTCTGTGTTCAGTGATGTAAGATCGCAGTTGAATCAATTAAAATGTACTCCCTCAGCCACTTTTAGGTGATTTTTATTTATAAATCATTTTACGACTTTTAAAAGATATTTTATTAATTATTTTTAATATTACCCCATTAATGTTTAATTTTCTATGACATCAAAATTGAAGAGAGATGAAGATCAGTAGTATTGGTGTAGAATTTTCTTTCATTTTTATCAATTCCCATAATTAAAAACATTTCAATAAATAAATTTTCCCTCCAAAATTTTTATGACATCAAAATTTTAAATTTTCTCCTAACTCAATAAATGGTTCCACATATTTATATAAATAATATTTTTTCATTATCTTTTAATTAAAAATACAATCTCAAATAATTTATTAAGAATATTTTATATTATCATCAAACTTTCAATTTTCTAACTCAAAAAAAAATTATTATCCAAATAACAAATATTATATTTAAAATAAAACAACAAACTCATTTCAAATTCTAACTCAAATATATCCGAGTAATAAATAGGGACAAAAAAAAAGTTTCTTGTAAACTTATAGTAAACAACTTATAATAAGGGATGTGGAAGTATTTGTTATAAATTAAAATTTTTAAATTTTAGTATACATTTTTTACAATAAAAAAGGATCTTTAGCAATTTGTCCTTTCAAGGCTATAAATTTTTATATTCACATTTTAACAAAACTTTCAATTATACTTTAATTTCAAATGGTAGCTTTATATGTATATATATATATATATATAGAGAGAGAGAGAGAGAGAGCTTTAATCTTTATTTTATATAACATTATCAATTATATTTTCAAAAATGTCAAATTAGTCTTAATGATAACCATGAAAACGTCAAAATAATTTCAACTTTACCTTTTGTTTTAACCAAGTGTAGTATTAAGATTATTTTAACATACTACAAGGTTTAAGAACTTTAGTTAATGATTTGTACAAAGACGAGTAAGTTACAATCGTTTGAAGGTATAATTAAAATTTTTAGTATAGAGTATAACTGCAAAAGCACTACTCTTAGAGGGTCAAATTGCTAAAAAATTGGCTAGAAAACACATATTCCAACCACATGGATCTCTAATTAATTTCATAAGGAAGTCAAAGGAACCGGGGCGTAAATTTGGGCCTATTCATTTGCGCATTATTTATTCGAAAATGGGCCGTCCTATGACAATCTTTTAAGTTTTACATTTTTTGAAAAAAATAGGTAATGATGCCTTTCATTTAAAATTTAATATTTACATTTCAATTATTTTAAAAATAATGATGTTTTACATTAATAAATATATTATATTATATTTATTATTAATTTAATTAGCGATAAAAATATTAATTAGTAAATATAAATATCTTAAATTAAGTATGTCATTAGTAAAATTTTAAATAAAAATAGATTAATTTTTTTAAAATAAATATTCAATTCTAAATATTTTTAAATATAAATATTTAATTCTAAAAAAAGAAGTAAATAATATAACATTTTAGATATATTAGCAGATTTATTTCTTTTAAAAAATAGAACTGTAGTATTATAAATCCAAGCCGCCTACCACATGATGTTCTCTCAACAGCAGGCCTAACTTGGGCTCTAAAATCAAAATTATTTTCTCCTCTCCCTGATAAATACTTGTAAAAATCTTCAGCAATCGCATTAGTCATAACTTTATTTTCATTTATACTATAAGTCGACATCGTGTGGAATTCAATTAGAAACTACTAAAAGCAAATTTGTAGGGTTGGGAGTAGGGACAAGTGGAATTGCGTTATGTACACAAACATCCTTTTGCTTGTCTTAGAATATATATATAAAGACACTGATGGTTAGCTGGTGGTGTAAACTCCTTTTTCATACCGCAAAGTCGAGGATTCGAGCGGTTCCCCCAACTCTCAATGTACTAAAAGAAACAGAATATATGAAGGAGCAGCCAACATTCATCCTGAAAATGACAGAGGGGATCATTATATATCGATTTAGCCTTTGTTTCAAAGTGCTAAACGATAATTATAAGTAGAAATTGCTGACTAAAAAACTTGTTGATTTTGATCGTTGTGTGTCTTGTCTTGTTCTGCTCTCTGCTAGCCACTATTGCAATCCTAGTCAGTTTGAAAAGTTGCCTTGAATCTTGAATCTCCATTGGAATTGTGGTCTGATTCCCACTTGAGTTGAACTTTGGATCTTGAATATGTGGTCTCTAAATCGAGGATAAGGGGAATATTCTTCATAAACTTATCAACAAAGTTCATATATCATATTATTCCAATATTCTACAACTTCATGAGAATAAATATACAAGTACTATACATACCACACTTGATAGCTTGAAAGGCATCTAAACCATAGTTATTAATACTAGGCTGTTCACAAACTGTACGCAATCCAAACTACATATACATTTTTTTTATCTATTAATATAGCAATAAAAGCTGATCTTTCTCCTAGGCAGTGGGATAAGAAGCGTCCATAGCTATGCCACATATGCCTTCCTTGTCAGCAACATCTCTTTTCATCCGTATGTAACCATTCTCCCCCCACTTGGTACCCCACGAATTCTTCACAAGCCAATATTTAGCACCATCATCAGCAGTTCCATAGCCAATTGCTGTAACACCATGGTCAAGCATCGTACCACATTCCCCACTGAACACACCACTTTTGTAAAAGTGAAAATCAAACTCCCCAGCATCAATAGCAACAGACACTGGCTGGTGTGCCACTGCTTGTAGTAGAGCTTTCTCGTCGTTGGCCGGTACATCTTCATATCCTGCTATCTTGGCTGTCACTGATGCTGCTTTATTGGTTTTGCAGGTACCATCTTGTCCAGTGTATGGATAGTTAGCTTCTGAAGTGAGCCCCTTGTTTCCAATGATGAATTTGAAGGCGTTGTCCATGAGACCTCCTTGGCAACCAAAATCATCGCCTTTGACATCACAATCCACCAGCTCTTGCTCTGAAAGGGAGAGTAATTTACCCGTTTTGAGTTGATTAATTCCTTCCATGGCTGCTACTGCTGAAAATGCCCAGCAACATCCTGAATATCAGAGTGACAAAAAAGTTAGGATGCCATTTTTGCTTCTTTCGTCCTTTTCCACGAGGCATGGTAATAGATGCATGTATATTTCGGCCTCTTGTTGGTTACTTATAAATACGTGCCTAAAATCACTCTCAAACTTCTAAAAGAGAAGTCAGAGATGAATGAGAGGAGCAAAAACACTCTATTTTTTCTTGTGAGATAACTCTTCTCTTTTTATAACTGGGAAGATCCATTTAATTGGTTTCATAAAGTTCCTACGTGGGATTTAGCCTTTAGGGCCATATACTCCAAGTAAATTTATTGTAACTTAAAAGAAGGATGATTCAAGTCACAACCGTTAGAGAACTACTATAAGAATAAAAGTTAGTAATAATCACTAATTGAATATTCCAAATACCAAATATATGATTATACTAATTATATATTACCACAATCGCCTTGATCTTTGACTGCAGTGATTGCACCTTTGCTTCTCCAGTCCATAACTGTTGGGACAGCAGTAACATTTGCATACCTAAAAGATGTTTTTTTAGAGTCAGACAACAGTACTTTTGGTTGCTGTCTCTTATAACCATTTTTTGCTCGAATTTCCTCAGTAGTTAAGTCTGCAAATTGATTAACACCTAGCTTATATCCTTTGTCCACACCAGAATTAAAAGCTTCAATTCTTTCAACGTTTTCCTTAAATATTTGAAAACGTCTGTACTTCTCATCTAAATCAGGGTAAAGACGTCCATGATAAGCCATCCACTGTTCGTGTCTTAATATCATGGATGACTCATCTGGAAGAAGGCGTGAGGATGCTTGAGAGATCACAACTCCCAATATGAAGCAAATGAAGGTTGAGAACAAGTTTTGGAACTGTTTCATTGAAGCCATGATGCGGAATGTAATGTGTAGCTTAGGGAGGAATCTAAGGGAATCTAGTGGCGGATGCAATGCAAAGAAATGCATGCATGGCTAGGGTTTTTATAGGCCAAGAATTCCCGCAAATTAAAATTCCTCTCCTCCTTCATAAATAATGGCGGTGATACCCGATAGGTACTTAGCTAAGTACGTGCCTTGCAAAATGTTCTGACTGAGACCACCGGCCCAGGTGAAACGAGATCAGTTAAATCAGTTAATTCTGTTGAATCTTGATTCTCATATTATATAAGTGCATGGCTGTATGCACATTCGAGTTTAATTATCGTCTTTTCCTTGAAAAACAGAGTAATTTTATTGTTGAATAGTTAAGAAGTTTTGTCTAATATTTAAGCATTGCATTATGTACCGTCACTTTCACTGATGTTAATTGTTAAATCACCAGTATAGTAATGAACGTGAAAAGTGCCTGATTTATTTTTTCCTTTTTTTGAAAGGAATAATGACCAATTTTTTGACTGTTTTATTGAAGGAGTATTCTGGTTATCATCTTCCATATCCATATCTCCATTGGCTATAAACCACACGGAAATGGAAACTTGATTCAGAAATTTTGATCAGCAATAAAAAAAAACAAGATCGTGATGAACTCAAACTTTCTATTCTTTATAATATACATGACAGAATTCAAACAAAAACTGATAGAATCAAAGATTAATCAGGTTGATAACTACTTGTCTTTTTTCTTCCTTTTATGGATGCGAAGGAATTCTTGATTTCTTGCACACAACAAATTAAAAGGCCTGACCTTCAAGCTTGAAAACACTGTTGGAGAAAATTTACACATAGATTGTCGTCATTAATTCATCACCATGATGTTTATCATTCACATTAAGGTTAGTCCAATCTTTCTAGACATCCTATAAATACATAAATACAAGAAACTGTTGATCTGAGCACAAAGACAAATCAGTCAACGATCAATCACTTTGGGTAGTAACCCACCAACGAGCTCATCGAAAGTGATGGAGGCCATATATATAAAACCAAGCGAAAAACGTAATTAAGAACGCATTATCGTGTGGTTGATAAAATGATAAAACTCATCATATCTTGGAGGAACAAAACCCTCCCTGAAATAAGATTTCTGGACCTGCTAATTCGACGGTAGTTGCATGTAGAAGTGTATATATATGAATTACTAGAGAACAATTTAAGGATAGCTTGAGTAGAGAAATTTTACTATCTGGCAATACTAACTTTTCTGTATTGAGAAATGAATCAGATAAAGGGGGTGAACACCCGCACGTAATAGCAAATTTTTACTGTTCTTTTTTTATAATATATTTTAAGTAAAATTATACATATAAAAAAGTTTTTTTAGTTTTTATTATACCCTTATTTAGTATAACTTTTTTTGAAAAAATGAGTATGCGTTAGTTATTTCTTTCAATAAAATAAAGGTGAATTTGTAAATAATATATACAATAATTCTAAAAAGTAGCAAAATATCTTATAATTAAAGATAATAGAGTTTGCTTGATATATGTTATAAAATAGACGGATAGAGTATTGTTGATGATAAAAATAGTAATTTATAATTTAAAATAGAAATAGAAATATTTAATTTTAAAAGGAAATTATATACTCCTAGTTTCAACTTTCGTCTCCCGTCCCAATTTGATATATTTGTTTTTTTTTGTTTGTCTTAAATTATATGCTAGTTTATATATTCAAAGTATAATATATTCCTTTCTTTTGAATTGAATGTTTACTTTTGACTTTAATTAAAAATCAATGAATGTCATTTGACTTTAATTAAGTTAACAAATTATTTTTGAAATTAATGTAATGGATAGTGAGACTATGAGTTAGTGAAATATAAATCATTTAAACTAAGATAATTATTAATGAAACTTTGAATACAAAATATATCTATTAAAGAAAAATGGACATTTAATTCCGAACAAATCAAAATAGAAATGTGGATATTCAAATTCAGAATAAGGAAATATTTCTTAGTTGACTAAAATATAATTATTTAATATGAGAGTATTAAATTCACTTTGAAATAATAAATTATGATGAGATGGTTGAGAATATGAATTTCATTAATGAGAAAATATTTTTTCAATAATTTATTAATGTTTCTAATACTCAAACTTTTCAATATTAAAGTATTATTTTAAAAATACTATATTAAAAATATACATTTCCAATAATATTAATTAAAAACCAAATATGACGTTAATTTGGGACCAAGGCGTAACGTTTTAATATGACAATTTCATTACATTGAAAAACATAAACTTGTGGCCAGAAATTCTTATAAAACCGACAACATGGGTCACCAAAGCTTTTGTATGGCTCAAAGCTTGACTTTCTTGATTCATGAAAACATCATTTTCTCCGATCCATTCAACCCCCCGATAGAACTGCAAATTAACTCTCAGCCGAAAAAAAAAGGAAACAAATTACCACAACATCCTTAAAATATTCTTCTTCACGTCAACAAAATCGTATGTCATCCAGGTTCCTGAGAGCAACTTCACATACACAAAATCTACATCAAGATTCCCAAAAAAAAAAATTCATTAAAAAGATTCTGAAATTGATATATGTATAATCATCAGTCAAAAAAGAATCTTTTATTCACAAATTTGTATAATTTCTTGAAAGGGGTCTAAATCAGAACACTGTCCTTAATGGAATCCGTGCAAGCATGGTCTTCTTCCTCCATCACTTTATGCATTGAGCATTACGGAATCTTTAGTGGAAGCAAACATTTCTACGCAAACTTAGTTTGGACTAATTAGCAGCAGTCACTATATATTATTGAAAGAAAGAAAAAACAAAAAGCTCTGCAAATTTATTCATTGGTTAATGCTATCTATGGCTTGCATTAATTATTGGTTCATTTGCTGAGGGCTTTAGTATAGTATGGCTGTCTATGTTGATTGGCGTCTTCTTATAATTATGCTAACCCATTACATAAGCCATGAAAAATGATTTTGAGTCAATTCTTAGCCTGATAAGACTTGAAAATTGGTCGACTCTGATCAAAGAAGGGAGAAAGTTTGATTAAATTTTCTACGACAACCCTTCTAATTATTAAGTACTGTCTACAACTTGAGCATGCAAAGTTTATCATAATTACGTATGCTTTTGTTTCTGTTCTTGAAATTACTGCTTGTTTTCCTTTTCTTTTGGAGTCCATGACCTCTTGTGAGTGAATTAATCTGTGATTTACCGTCATTTTATTTGTCAAGGGTTTTGTTAAGAATAGATTATGTGTCCTGACCTCACAGAGGGGGATCGGACAAGAAGGGCTAGACTGGGCAACGCCAAATTGTGGTTGGTTTATTATATATTGTACATTAAAGTAATTAATAAGACTCACATTTGTTTTTTTTTAAAAAAAAAGGTAATAATGAAACAAAAAATATCAATATCATGCATATTGCATATTGCATATTGTATCAAGAATATACTGTTGCAAATAAGAAGAAAAAAAAAACCACACTTTTACTACGGCAAATTCAATAGCTAATTATCTGTGGAAAAGTAACCCATTCCCTTTGCACCCCAACTTCAATATTGCAGGGAAGAACCCTAGAAATAAGAATCCATACTTGACTTTAATAAAATGACACTAGGTTAATTGCGTCTTTGGGACAGACCCTCTCCTCTCTCACCTTGTCTATTACTTAATGTTGAACCCTATCTATAAAAGTCCTTGAAGACCAACTGATCACCGGTGCAGCACACCCTTTGATATGAAATCAAGCAAAGAAAAATAGTACTATTACATTATGTTTAGAGAATCTTTGCAATTACATAGGCTATATGAGGTAAAATTAGACTTATTATGCTATTCATGATTAAAACAGTCAAAAATTCAATAGATGTAATGGCTTTTTCAACCAAAGAACCTGTAAAGAAAATGGCCCAAGGAGACGAGGCCTTGAGTCTTGATTAACAGTTTTATTTGGGTCCAAAATCTAAAGGATTATAAAAAGTCCTTACAGAAGAAAGCCCAGCCCAGTTACAATTCCATTTCCTTTTTGGAATGGGTTTGTCCATTTACCACATATATACTGTATTTGTCTGTTGATAGATAGTACTATATTATTTATATATATATATAAAAAAGATAGTACTTTATTATACCAACAAAATTTGAACTTTTGGAGACGATCTAAATGTTTGGGAATGCATTTTAATGCGCTATATCGAACGAGGTTGTCGAATGCCCTCTTCTCCACACATCCTTCTCCCCAATTTCGCCACCCACCCTTCTCAACGCTTTTTGGGTTGAGGTGAAATTCGGGGGCGCCAACCCAGGTAGATTTTGTAATTAATTAGACTTAACTTCTCTGATCTTTCACTCGATTATACGAGTTAAAGATTTAAACATTCGTTTTAGAGAGAATTTTTTTTTCTTCTAAGAGCCGTCTTACAGCTTTAATAAATATTCGTTATTTGTTTTCTCTTATGATTATGATACCCCTTTGAACTCTATCTTCTTGAAGTGACTAGAATTCTTTTGGAAGTATCTCGTGATCTCTGATCAAAAGGAGTTTTTTTTTTTTTTTTAAATGTTTGCACTGAACCTTGATCAAATTTTGAATTTGTTCGTATTTTGGTTTAAATCTTTTCTTCTTCTTTTTTTCATTAGCTAAGTAGCTGGTTGGTGGTCCTGCAAATGCAATTTTAAGTTCTTTATAAGGCAATGGAGTCTTCTGGGTCTTGCAAGGGTTGTGGGAATAGAACTTTGGTTCCGGATGACCAAACTGGCAATTTGGTGTGCTGTTCATGTGGTGTAGTTCAAGATTTTGATAATTTTCAAGCCCATATCGGTGGCATTACAGGTCCTGCTGGCACCTATGTCCGCGTGGGCACTGCAGGGACAGGCAATTCTTATAGCTATAAGGAAACTAAAGTGTATGAGGCGCAAAAGTTGATAGAAGATTTGAGGTTTAAGTTAGGATTGTCGGATGTGAGATCTAGTCAAGTTAAGGCCATGGTTGAGAGAGTAACAGAAGGTGAATATGGTCAAGGTAGGTGGTTTAGGATATTCGTCGGTGCTTGTGCTTATGTTGTGATGAGGAAAGATAATAAAATGTTGCCCATTGTGCAAGTGGCTAATCTGGTGGGGTGTGATAGCTATGAGTTGGGTCGAATGGTTAATCGTGTTGTAAATTTTCTTGACTTGAAATTGCCTGAGGTTGATATTGTAAACTTGTTTACTCGCTCAATTAAAACCTTGTCCAAGCTTTGGTGAGATTTCAGAGGATGTGACCGAGAGGATGGTAAAGCAAGGGGTGTTTTTGGTGCAGTGCTCAATGAAGTGGTTTTTGACTACAGGGAGGAGGCCGGTCCCTATTGTCACAGCTATTTTGGTGTTTGTTGCTGAATTAAATCAACTGGAAGTGAAGATTGAAGATGTGGCGAAGGAGTTGCATGCGGCAGTTCATACCTGTAAGAAGAGATACAAAGAGCTTTTAGAAAGACTGGTAAAAGTTGCACAGGCCTTACCCTGGGGTAAAGATGTGACGCTTAAGAATATTCTGAAGAATGCACCATTTGTAATTCAGTATATGGAGTTGAAGTCAATGTCAAAATGCGGTGACAAGGGTGGGCTGAAGCATGCTGGCATTGCTGTGGATGATATAATTAGTGACTGTTTGACCCAAGAAATTGGATATGGAACTGATACTTATGACACAGAAAATGACACTCGGTACTTTAAGGTTGACGATTCCCAGAGTCAGGTAACAGAAGGTCCAAACGATCTTCAGATTTCACATGAATGTCTGGCCTTGATGTATCATAAGTTTCGGGATGAAGTTCCTTTGGTAAACACTGCAGCAGAGACAGGGGACTCAAACAAGAAAATATGGAGTGGATATGACCTTCATGCATGTAGAGAGTGGTGGACAGGCAAATCAGGACTGAGCAAAGAACTTCTTTTGAAGCAAATATTGGAGGTAGATATTGGATTGAATGCTAATCCTCCATCTTTTGATAGAGGAAAATTAGCTTATGAAAGGAGGAGAGAAAAGATAAGGGCTGCTAAGTTGCGCATTCAAAGGATTATGCATCCGTTAGAATCTGGTTCTGCCAATTTAGATGGTGTTAGCCTTTTGAAAGTGTGTAAAGGCTGGAAAGAAAAGAAGGAAAATGCAAGTTGAAATTGATTGGGAAGATTTCATCATTGAAACTCTTCTCCTTCATCAGGTGAGAGAAGATGAGATAGAGAAGGGGCATTATAATGTCTTGTTGGAATTGCATGTTTTTGATCATTGGAGTTCGAGATGAGCTTTGTTAAATTATTAAATTCCATCACAGAGAATGAGCCAATGCTTATTCCTTTTTTGTAGATTCTTCAATGGGCTGTAAAGTAGGAGGATCTTTTTGGTAAATTATCCTTGTAAACTGCATGGTCTCTTATTTTGTAACCAAGTATTCATAATTATTGTAATATCTCTCTGGAAATCATATTCATGCTACTTTTGTGTTTCATTTCTGTTACACCGAGGGATTTCTAGAGCAGACTCCCAACAATTATCTTTTCCTAAAATGTTTTACTATATTGTGACTACCTTTGTTACTTCTAAAGTCTCTCGTATATTTTCTTCTATCATTAACTATATTAATGTTTTCGTTTTTATTTATTAATTTTTTACTTCCTTGTGTGTTCCAAGCTTTCAGAGAACTGACCAGGTAATCTCCTTCAACTATGTTCTTTTTGAAGAAGTAACTAAAATTCCTATTTGATATAATCTAATTTCGATTTTGCTTTTGGGGACTATTTGATATATCTTTGTTTTCTGCTCTCATCTCTTTTCCTTCAGTATTTCTGCAGTTCCAGCATTATTTAATGTGGGTAATGAATTGATTTAGGGAATTAAAAGTTCTACCCGTCGCAGCAGTGTAGGTCTTTTATGTTCATTTTGCAGTTTAGCAGTTTTATTTGTTCATTGTTCATTTTGACACTGACGGATTGGCGAGGACAATTTCTCTGTTTCAGAGAAGAGGATCCTGCATACCCTTTTAACTTTCATCAAACGTCCTCTTGGTTACTCTATTGCATTTCTCAAAGCAGAGTTTGTGTAAAGCAGATGCAAGTTTTTGCTTCTTCATGGTCTATGTCAGTTCCCCATCATGGATAGCATCATATGTTTAAGATAAGCGGACAAGTATATGTAAATTTATTCATCCGTTTGCCTTTTTCTCTCAACATGGTTTCCCTTGCTACCAGGGATTACCTTAAGAGGAGTAACGCAGGTTGAGTGCAATTATTTAATTTTTAGTCGAATTGTTTTAACATGTCCTCCGAAAATTAGGATGATTATGATCTCTACTCCTTTCCTGTAAAAAATTGCATGGCTACCATATTTTGATTGAAAAGTGCATCTGGCATTATAGGAGTGATGCCAAAAATTTTTTCTGCCTTAGTCTCCTTCAGTAACTTATTCTGCCTGAATTTTGCTTTTCTAAATGCAAGTTCTCTGAAATCTGTTTCTCTGTAGTAATTATTTCCTTTTAAATTATCTAACCAAGTAGTGAGAGGAATAACAGGCAACATAGAAGATGAAATATGAACCCTAACTGCCTAGTCTGTAAAACTTGACACTTGGGTGGCTTGATAGTCTTTTTGCATTACTGGCCAGCTGCAAATGCCTCAACAGGGAAAGTTTTTGTTATGCCAGCTAAACTCTTGAAGTGAATCTTTCCCGTTGGTGGATCATCCAGAGTAATCTCATTGACTGGAGGCCACAACATCAACTCCTTAGCCTTCACTCCCTTGAGCTTCTTTATCCTCTTCTTCTCAACATAACCACTAATTTCAGTACCATAACTCACAAGCTTGCTAATTATCTTGAAGTTGTGTTCAACCTTTTTCTTTTGCAGGATCCACATGTAGCCTGTTGTCTTCACAAAACCTACTTCAATGACTTCAGCCAGAGGAAGAAGTCCTGCTGGGAGTTCAAACTCTTGAAGGAGAGCAACAGCCATTTTCGAACCTTCTTCATGACCCTTCTTGACAATTCCTCCTTGCTTCTCTGCCATGGTTGTTTTTCAAAGGATGCTTCTGTTGAGTATGATTTGAGTTATTCTATCTTCAATTTATAGGCAATTAGCTACATGCAAGGGACAAATCTAGTGATGATATCAAGGTTGGTAACTTCGTATCTACCGCCCTAAATATATATTGGCACATATTATACCATCTGAGTGACTTCTTGTTACCATTTCTTATCAGCACGTGAACAAAATACATATTTATACACTGAACAGAAATACATATTTTTCTGAGTGACTTCTCTTCTTACTAAACAGAAAAATCCTGTATCAAATTTAAACATTAAGTAATTGCACAACGGCTTAAGGAATGATCGGACCTTGCTAAAGAATGTATTAGTCTATGCCACATTTGGGGAAAGAACAATGAGATTATGTCAACAAGTTATTTTATAATTCATTCTACTTTATAGGTTAAAACACAATTATAAATTTTTCTTCATTTGTTTGAATGTGAATGTCCATTTTGCACCTTTTTAGTTGGGTCGTGCATCTTTTAGACGAGAAGTCCATTTGTTTGGGCATAAAGGTGAAAACTTTAATGCAAATGTTGCTCGAAAGATGATATATTTTGATTTAAGACAAACTTTAACAAGACACTAAATATTTACGAGTGAGGTTATTGTACTTACTAAGGTTTCCTCACCAAACATTTTGAGTCTGCATTTGGCTTATAGAAGTTACATAAAATTGTAACTCTTAACTGTAATCCTAAGTTATATTGTAATTTTCCAGGGTAACTTCTTTAAAACATCTTTTTTTTTCCAATTTTTCAAAATTAAAATCAGAAGTGAAAAAGCAACCAAAAATAGTTAGAAACAGTCTTTGACTTAAAAAAAAAGGAGAAAGATGCTAGTTTTAAGTAACGATAACAGGACTATGGATACTCAAGTTAGCTAAACATTTGCAGTGATAACTGAATCCATATTCTGGAGTTCAAGTGAAAAGCTGACACCAAAATTACATTTGAGGAACTTTGAACGTTATACAATAGAAACATGACTTATTTCCTTATGAAAACTATTTCCTTAGGGAGTATTTAGAAGCAAATGAAGGTTGCCCTTCTAATGCGCATTTTTCATCTCTTGACTCCCAAAAATAGATTCTGCCACTATTGTTAGATTAGAGATTGTAGACATGATATGCTATAGTATGTATATTCTATTAGCTTTTGTTTTATACTTCTACAGCTGCAGTGAAAAGAATGGTTGCTGGGCTTTATTCTTAGGTTCAAGAGTTAAAAGCATACATTTAACTGTGGAAATTGTTTGCTGAGGTAGGTGAGTTCTCTTCCACTGGCAATCTCCTGCATTTGTTCCTCTCACATCTGATCTATCTCAGATTGAAAATTGGAAATTGTTTCAAATTGAGCAGTATTTGGAGAAATTTAGGTCCGGGGTATGTCAAACTGTATACAGTCCTTAACATGATAAGAATCACGCTGTTTCCTAGGCTTCTATCTCCTCTTATATCAAGTTGTGCTTTCTGTTATAATCTTGGTTTGTATTTCAAGGTTGTAGATGGAAATTCAAGCCAAAGAGCTGAAGTTGTTGCTTAACTTCATGTAACAACTATAATGACCACCAGATCCTTTGTTACAGTGTATGCAACTTTTTATTTGCACTAATTTCTACTTTTAATTTAAGCACTCCAGGAAAGAAAGTCACACTACAGAGAGATAAAATCACGAAAAAGGAGGCCCAAAAGAGACATCCATGGATGTCTAGGCAAGGACCGTTTGCAGACAATGAATTACTGGCCAGCTGCAAATGCCTCAACTGGGAAAGTCTTGGTGATGCCGGCAAGACTCTTGAAGTGAATCTTTCCGGTGGGTGGATCATCCACAGTGATCTCATTCACTGGAGGCCACAACATCAGCTCTTTGGCCTTCACTCCCTTGAGCTTCTTGATCCTCTTCTTCTCAACGTAGCCAGTGATGTCAGTGTCATAACTCACCTGCTTGCTGATCATCTTGAAGTTATGCTCAACCTTCTTCTTCTGCAATATCCACATATAGCCAGTGGTTCTCACAAACCCTACTTCAACCACTTCAGCTAGGGGGAGAAGTCCTGAAGGCAGCTCAAATTCTTCAAGAAGTGCAATAGCCATTTTCAGCCCCTCCTCATGACCCTTCTTTGCAATTCCTCCTGCCTTGTGATCCGCCATTCTTGTTATGTTCTTAGAATTTGTTCTTCTATTCTTTTGTATAAAATGAAGCCTGGTTTTGAGCTAGGGAAAGTTTGAAATTTATAGGCATTAATCACATTCAAGAGACAAAATCAGTGAAACCAACGAGGTTAATAAGCTTTGTATAAACCCCCCCAAAATCTGGAATGCGGTCGTTTTGTACTTGTTGCCGTACCAATCCAAAGAATGAGAGACCTTTTTGCGCCAAAATGTGCATGGAATTATTCTCTAGTTTATGTAATAATAATGGACAAACATTAACAAGACATGGACTCTACCACCGTCTCACAAGCTTTTGGTACTTCATTTGCAACATTTGGCTTCTTTTCATATGCGTGAAACCTAAATTTAATGTCCCAAGAGAGGCAGGCACTCACAATACCGGCCAAGAGATTTTATTGTCCGACCTGTTAATAATTGGATTGTTAAAATTTTTATTTTAGCTGGTCTTATATTGAATGTTTACTTTATTAAATAAATATTTTTTAATTAAAAGTTTCATAATTTTTTTAATTTAAAAAATGTATATCACACTAATTTAAAATATATATATATATATATATATATGAAGTCTCGCTATTCATTACATTAATATTAATGATATTTTATTATTTAATTAAAATAAAAAATTAATATTCAATTCCGAATATAAGGAATATAATTTTAGAAAAGATTTATTTTAATAGTTGAAGTTGGACAGATTTTGTTTCCCATTTGAATAATCTCTTAGCTATGATTTCGAAGTCGAATTCACAAATTCTGAACATTATTTAAATAAGGTAGTTTGTTTGTCCCAAATTATTTACTTTGATATTAAAACGAGTTTAATTTTATTGCTCTTGGACTGGAGGTATACATGGATTGATAAAAAGAGCTGATATACAAGCGATTGAAGAGCAAAAGAATCAAATGCAGAGAAATATTGGCCAAAGGTAACATGAAAATGGTCCAATCACACTCACAGAGATCAAATTGGTGACTTTTTGGATATTCACAAGATCTTTTATGTGGTCTCATTCCCTTTCCTTTAACCCTTTTTTCCTCAATATATTCCAGCATTTCTCTTCCTATCGTACTTTTCTCCCTTTGAAAACTTGGAGGACCAACTGTTTTCTTGAAAATCCAAATGGTAGATTAATAATGTTACTGTCATATCGTTGTTGAGGAATCTGGTTAAATTAGTGCCACTCTGGCAAATTTCTCAGCATTTTCTCCTCCTTATTAAACATAGATTAAGTCCGATTTTCTACGCTTAGCCAACAAGAGTAAATTTGTTGCATCATGGATTTAATACTCTCTTCATTCATTCAAAATTGAATGTTTATTTATGACTTAATTCATTCTTTAAAAATTTAAAATTTAATACTTGCAACCTTGCTTGACTTGGACAAAGAATTTTAAATTTTAAAGGGCAGGTTAAGAATTAATCTGAATTACCTAGATAGGAGTTGAACATCAAATTATCCTGTTCTTGGACCATTTGTAACTGTAAAGGTAGCCATGGTTGAGCTCATCAGAACATTTTCAGTGAGCTTTCTGAAAGGGCCCTCCCCGAGAAGCAATTGAAGAAGATCAAAGAAGAAAAGTTCAAGATACACATATATGGATAGTGGGTCGGACCAGTTCTATATTATTCTATCTTATCGTTCCTTCTATCCCTTTTATCCTGCAACTTGTCTTTTAATTGATAGATAAATATATGCTCCTAGTAAACTAGTATATATAGGACCATCCATAGAACCTTTTTCATCACAAGATCTAATTCCTCTGAGATATTTCATTCAAAAGAAAGCTTAATACTTCCCTTTTTCTCTCAAAGTCGACATCTTAAACCCAAAATGAAGGTCAGCTTCTCCTTAAACCCATTTATGTACTGTAGTATCTCTGTATTTGCTTGCATGCATGCATTGTATCTATAGATGAACAAATTCAGGTTTGTCTGTCTATTCAGAGTAGATTTATGCTCTCCCTCCCCGTCTCATGAAAATTTTGAATAATGCTTCGTTTGCAAATGTCTGAAACATCAGTACTGCAAAACAAGAATGCTAGCAAATTTGCTATATGTATAACCTGTGCCAATATGTGACTAACACCCAAGTTGTCGTATAGTGAGAAATACCATTTTCTCATTGTGTATATTATCTCTGATTTTGTTGAGAAAACTGCTTTGAAATGATGAAATGAATTTATTTAGTCTTGCGAGAATGAAGAAGTATAAACAACAGCAACAGGGTGTCAACAGAACTATAGTCTGAGACATATAGCTATTTGTTGAAATCTCGTCATCTGAGCATTTATTTTCTGGTTCATTTAGATTGTGGAGATGAGAGTTCACATGGATTGTCCCGGCTGCGAAAGCAAGATCAAGAAAGCTCTTCAGAAACTCAATGGTATCAAACCCTTCAAACTTTTCTTGATTATTAGTAGTTGATGAACATATAGATTCAGTCAAACAAATAAAGCGCATCAGCTCCCAAAGAGACTAACTGTAACAGCTTGTATGCATACAATACAGGAGTGGACAATGTTGATATAGATATGTTCATGCAAAAGGTGACGGTCACAGGATGGGCAGACCAGAAAAAAGTACTCAAAACAGTAAGGAAAACTGGAAGACAAGCTGAGCTCTGGCCATTTCCATACAACCCCGAGTACCATGACTTCACCTATACTTACTACAACCAATACTACGGAAATCCGGCCACCACTTATGCAACCGAGCCACCGACTTTTGTCACCGGTGAGCCATACACTCCGTACAACTACCATGAGAACATTTACTGTGGCCATGACGATCGGTACTCTTCATACAACTATTATGAACATGGTTACAACGGTCATGATCATGGCTACTATAGGCATTTCCCTCCCTCAACAACCATTTTCGACGAGGGGACCCGAGCCATGTTCAGCGATGATAACGCTCACGGTTGTTCTATAATGTGAACATCACCAGAGCATTTGAAAACACATCTTTTCCAGTAATTGTAGAACCTGTTTCAGCCAACTATTAAATCTATTTCTTATTTCACTATCGATGAAAGCATTTGAAGTGGTCTATTCATTATGAAACATTACAAAATACGAGCAGAAAATACGAAGTTCAATTGATGGGGTAGTAATCAAGCTCAATTCACTTAAGGCTCCATTAAAAATCAGAGCTACAAGCTAGCAACAATATAAGAAGGGGCCTCCTGCTCCCTTTCTTGTTGATTAATACTGTCTGCAACATGAGCAACAACTCCAGCTCCAGCATTATGAAACCATTCATTTTTCACCTGTAGTTAAAGATAAATTTTTTTATTAGAATAAAAAAGGCAGGAAAAATGCATCTGATTGAAAAGATGGAGAACAGAGAGCAGTACATGAATGTTGTTATGGGCAAAAAATGGCCACAATGCTGTGTGAAAGCTGACATCAACTTTCTTCCATCCTAATTGTTGTAGACCACGGATCATTTCCTCTGTACTAACAAAAAGATATTGGTCATGTTTGCTGCGATAACAAGTCATATTTTTTACCTTAACACACAGTTGAAATGTAACTACAACCTTCCATAATTTCATGATATTCATGCGTGTTCTGTCTGCTGGGTGCATTTTGAGCTGCCTCTTTAGCTTTGGCAGCTTCTGGAGGAAAATGGGAACCCTCAGAGGAAACAGGTGGACAATATTCCACATCCACTACATGCTTGTAACTATCCAAAGACCGCAGAGGGGGCTGCCGATTACAACAAGAAATGTAAGCTAGCCAAAACAAAAACATGCATTGTCCCATCAATAATCATTTTCTTAAAACCTTTGGTTTACTTGATTGTTACTACAACTTCTAGCTTAGGAAACCTTTTCATTTGAACGATACAGTAGCTATGCTGGAATGCACCAATCCAGCTACTAGAGGAAGGCGGCCATAAAAATGATCATTAATAACAAATTCACTCTTTGGAGACAACATAGTATCGTGATCTCAATGAAACACAAATAGATAAGGGATTACCCGAATCCAGATTAATCATACTATAACATATCAAAACATAACACATGCACCCGTAAAAGGAAACAAATGCAGGCTCTCTGATTATTACTCATCATAGAGAAGGCATTGGTCATGAAACACAGCTCTGATTATTACTCTCCAGAATACATCTCAAAGAAACGCAAATAGAGAAGACATTACCCAATCCAGATTAATCATACTGTTACATATCAAAACAGAACACATTTACTCACAAAAGGAAACAATTGCAGGTTCTCTGATTATTACTCATCATACATCCCGAGGAAAATGTCTCTAACAGAGAAAACAGAAAGAATCAAATATACCCATATACAAATATGACGACAAAAAAGAAAAAAGAAAGTATAAGAATCATTGCAAAACCTTTTCCCAGAACAACTAAAATCGCATTACCCTTTCATAAGGATCAATCGTGACAAAAAGGATTTGGGGGACAAAGTCAATAATGGGAAGATAGTTGAATTATTCAACATGCCAATATGAACGAAGGCACAGTGACAACCCCTTACCCCATCCCACCCCCCCCCCCCAAACCCCCCCACCCCAAAAAAAAAAGAACCTTTTTTTCTATACATCTGATATAACAGGTTAAAAATGTAGTAGTTTCACTGATATTTGAAGTCAGGCCCACCATGTTTATCAAATGTAAACAACAATGAGTAGACACCTCCAAATAACTTATTTCCAGTAACATCTAATAATAAACGTTGCAAACCTATGGTTCCACCACCAGGCCACTGGATTCAAAGTCCAACATTGTAGCCGCTAGACTTGGAACCATCTGTTAGGATAGGTTCCCACCAAGTTTATCTAATGGAAACAATATTAAGTAGATAATCCGACATAAATTTCCTTTACTTTCTAAAATGTAAACTAATGGTTCCACCAACATTTGTTCATATAGAATTCTTGCAACAGGAGAAATGTTTTACCCATTAGATTGAATGTTGGATTTGGGCCTAAAGGATAACCAATTAGCTTATCCATTAGGTCGGTATTGACAATTTCATACAATCAGTTATCTGATCTATATATAAATATTTGAAAAGAAACGAAAAGGTAAAGGGCTACATCACCTTGATAAGTTCTGTCTCCCTTCTTATAGACGATGTACGCCAACCAACCATATCTGAGTTATGTTAAGAATGGAAACAAGGCAGATAAGGAAATGACATGTAAGCAACAAAAAAGAAAATCAGACAGGATACGGTCAAAAGAGACGTTAGCATACAGTACACGACATCTGAAAGCACCAAGGGCAGATCTGCAAGATAAGAGTAGCAGAAGAAGCATTAGATAGAAAGGCAAGCAGTATAAAAACTGTTCCATGTATTTTTCTCACTCACATAAACTTGCCGTCCTCACAATCTGAAGCCATTCGTAATAGAAGAGGAGATTTATTGGGTTTTCCATCAGTGAGGAAGAGCTGACTACCAGTTCTGCCAACAAAAATGGGGGCCAGTGGAGCAGCAATCTTCTCCAAGAAGGGGACTCCCAGAAGAAATGGAAGCTAAATCACATAACAATTAACTGTCTGGAAGTCAGATTCTGTAAAATATAATCACAACCAAAATCATCGATCAAGTTTTGTCCAGAAAACTAGTATACTACCCCCACAATATTCAATGCAACATTCAGTTAACTTACCAACTGGCAGTATAGCCAGATAGAACTCAAGAAACATGAAATCACTAAAAGGAATAGAAATACACTAGTATTTCTCAAGATGTTTCTCTGCCTCCTCTTTCACAAATATTTAATACCTTCTCTTGAAGAACAAAAGAATAGTCTGTCAATTCTGGGCAAAGGTTTCTTCATGACTCAAATGCTATTTCAAAGATTGTCAGGATCTAAGCATGGTATAAGAATGTTAAAAGCTCAGAAATAAAGCAAATATCATGTTAAGTGTTTATGTCATTTCTTAGGTTCTTCTTCTATGAGAACAAGAAATGGCTGCTATTGCAATCAGTGAGATGACTCCAGCCTGAAAGTAACTCAACAGGTTTCATAAGCTAATACAAGCATATAACATGGTAAACAGGGGGTGAATAAAGAACCTTCAAACACCAGCCTATATGTCCAGTTCTTAGATGGGAATGGGAATCACATTAATATCAGCTGACAACTGAAAAACAAAACATAGCAGGACCCAGTTACTTCTGCCACTTAGAAGCTTTCCTCTTGCCCTAACACCTCCCTCCCCCTTCCCAGGGGGAGGGGGAGGAGGGTAATAACATAGAAAAAAGGGAGAATGAAAAAAGGAAGAAGGTACTGCAGAGGTTTTCCCAAAGCAAAATCATGCAATGTGAAAATATATGTTAAACAAACAATAGATGCAGGACAAAATCATTATTAACTTCACTTCAGCATCAATTAAGAATAAGGCATCCGTCAGAACAAACCTGCTTCTTCCCTCTAACTCCAAGATGTGGTGTGGCCAAGGTAATAAAATTGATTGGTTCCAGCCCAGCAATTGATCCACTATTTGAAGAGTATACAGATTTTGGGTTTGCATTTAGAGAAGAATCATTCTCATTTGATTGATCAACAGAGGTATTTGGTTTATAAAGCATAGCAACTGCATATCTCGCAAACAATCCACCGAGAGAATGGGCTAAGAAAGATATCTTTTTAAGGCCCTCTGTTCTTTTAACCACCTGCATGACCTGTTCATATTTGAATCCTGAATCATAAGATGATAGTACAGTACTTATGAGCAAATATCCTTAGTGAATTATGATGATTTAAGTACCAGCATACTGGCTTGTTGTTTTTAACCCAAGTAAGAAGCAAATATAACAATAGCCTAACCCAAGTAACAGTACATAACCAACCATGACTCTCTAATAAATGACACAAAATACCCAAACATGTAAAAACCCCTTTCAGATACTCACTTCATCTGCTAATCTTTTGCCTGCTCCATCAATGCCAGTGAAGGTTTTCATGTAAGTGTTACAAGAGCTTGCTGCGCATAATGAAGATGAAAGTAATCCCAAGTCAAGAGATAAATGGCACATGGTTCCTAATACTACAAGAATTAAATCTGCACAAAATAGCTGTGCAACAAAGCTAAGAAGAGAAGAAATGGTGTCACACGAACTGACATCATCACCAAGTGAAAGTCTGTCTGCATAAGTTATTACCTCCATTTCAAATTTAAATAGATCTTCATCGTTTCTTCCCCAACCTCCCTCAAAACCTTTCTTTTCTTTGGAGACGAAAGGAAATCCAAATTTTTACAAACCTCATGATCTTTTCACTGGACCAACCTACAAAAACAAAGCGCTCCCTATGCAACTACTCATCCCTAATATCAAATAAGTCATTTTTGTAGATGGCCAAATTATTCTACTCCAACATTAATACTTCATCTATCAATTGACCATTGACCACCCATAATCTTGTAAAATGTCTAAGTTCCAAGATAACATATTTTCACCCTCCTTAACTCTATTTTCTTAGTTGTCAATGAAACTTTGAAACCATTTTACTTGTTCTTTTTAGATAAATTTAATAAACCTTAACAGATTTTATGTATTGAAATTTTTTAACATATTGTATGTGTTTTTTAGGGAGTCATAAATAATCCATTAAGCTTTGTTCAAATCCTTCCTAAAAGGAAAAGACTCAGGAGAACAAAGGGATGCCTCCTTTCATTGATTTATGCAGCATTAAGATAGAGGAAATGATAACCTGTTGTCAGACCAAGAATTTACCATGGTGGTTTCATGCACACATGTAACATAAACACAACCTGTACTCTACCTGCATTGCAAATTTTGTTTCCCATCACTTTTACCATAAGCAAATCCTACATGTGTATCATACACAAAATAACTATTTTCTCCTTTCACTAGCAGTAACAATAGTCATCTCAATAAGCGCATCCGACCTTTATAGAAACAACTGTGAAATGAAAATTTGTTACTCCAATCCTTTTACAACTAATGTATGTAAAAATCACCAAAACATATTTTAGAGGATGAAAACCATTTAGTTTCACTAGACGAGGGACACAACCATCCACAAAACCATGGATTATGCACAAAAATTTCTCCAATCTTATTGACACAGACTGGTTTCTGCATTCTTGGAATTGCTAGTCCACACAATTCAGAATTACCTTATACGGTTTCCTTTTCCAATATGAAACAGAAGAAACATAAGTGGTATTTCCTACAGTAAGGAGGTTGAGAATTTGGACAATTGAAGTACCATAGATCAAAAACTTTCTTCCCAAACGCCTCTTCAGCTCTGCTTCAAAATATGTCCAGTCACTAGGGCTGCATTAAATAGAAAGCTCCTCACTAGAAGAATGATATATACATGTCTCAATGATGGACAAAAAGTAATGAAGTGCATAATAGTTTTCCCTTGATGTATATAGTGTCTAAATAGTCTAACTTGCATTAAAAACAAACAAAAATAGTGCATGAGTAAGAAAAGTAACATACATGCTCTTCTACTCTTTTAGTATGAAAAGAACAGAAACCAATTATACAAAAAATAGAAAATTGTGAACCTAAGAAGTCCTTGGAGGTTAATGGATGCACTAAAAGCTGATACCATTGTCAACGTCATCTTAAAGATTATGCTACTAAGGAAAAAATAATGCATATATTGGTACTACATAAATGTATGTGGCTATGTTTCTGTGTATAGATAGTGTGTGAGAGAGAAAAGGGGTGGAGAAGGAAGCTGCAAGAGAAATCTATTAAAGATCTGAAAATGAAAAGATGATATTTTGAGGACTTGCAATATAGCAAAAGAAGACAGACAGGCAAACCCTAAATCATAAAAGTCCCAGATAAACACTGTCCATATCCTCAAACTTTTCTTTCTTGTTCACTTTGAATTCAAATGGAAAATTTCCCAGTCCATTATCTATGAACTTGCTGCTATATGTTGCATAGGTCCTTATCCATCCAAAACTGCAGAAAAAATTGCAACTATTTTTCCTTTTTCATAATCTAACCTAAAGGGCACATACCTTGCCAGGATTCCATGAACAAGAACAAGAAGATGGTCTGGTTCATCTTTCAAATTAACAATGCGCTTTGGTAATGCAAGATTTCCTTGAGTTGTACTCATAGCATAAGATTTAGGCCCTCGGTTGCTCCAAATGTTTCTTATACCTGCTAAAGTGTAATCAGCACTCAAAAACTATGGTCATATGCAACTAAAGAATGAAAAATATCATGCAACTCCTGCATCACATGCCCATTAAGAAAAAACAGTAGCATTCAACATAAGCACCAAACTGCTTATCAAATCACAACCTAGATCAACAAGAAAGATCCAATTTTACCAGAAGAGGCTGTAGATGTAGGGAATTTCAGTTACTTTCAAAATACAATACAATAAAACACACATACACCTTCCCCCCCCCCCAATCTTCTTAACGTAATATTAGCTTTAGAACATAATCATTCCACGTGAGCAAAGGAAGAGATCTTCTAGATTATAGGACATATAAAAGAATAAATGGTCTAGGAATTATAGGAGCAGACACTAGCCATGAGCAGATAATGGGATTCATTAAACTGCCAACAAGGAGCCAGCCAATGGCATATGTTGCAAGGCTCCAAATAAAGCCAAACCCAACTTTAAGGTTTTACACAGTTTAAGCCCCAATAAAGAAAAAAGGAAAAAAAAAATGGAATCAAGCATCCTAATACCTTGGAGTAGAATAATTCATTGTATATCAATACCACAGCATGCACAAATAAGCATTATCAAACAACATATCCATGTAAAATCTGTATTTAGCTCCCACACCGCCTGTAAATCTTGACAATTAAGTAGGAAAAGAGAAAGGAATAACCGGTTTTTTTTTGCTTTTAAGTAAACAAAAGTTAGGGGAAAAAATTAGTTGAATTACATATGGCTCAATTCATATACACTATGGCAGAGCTTTTGTTCTCTTAGTTAATGTGCATATCAAAACATAAAAAAAACTTTAACGTACAAATAAAAACATAATGATGCAACATATACGTCATCGGAGTAACAAATTCTCACCCTTTTTATTATTATTATTATTATTTCTCAGTTCATACACATGCAATCATCCCACTTAAAAAGATTATACCGTGGACAAACAGAATCAGAGTTTAAACGCCCAATTATACTAAATCTAAGGATAAATAATTCCAAAATCATACCTTTTGGTAACAAAATTCTAGTACTCAACTATTTAGCCACTAAAATACCAAACTTAATTTACTTTATTTAAAATAAAATAAAATAAAAATTAAACTTTGCTTCAATTTTATGTAACCCAGCAAAGTGATAAAGCGAAATGAATTCCAAATTGCTGCATTAATTTCAAGAAAAGGTAACAATAGTGAGCTTACCATATAACCCGATTAAGCTCCAATTATGCCCTCGCTGATAATCCACCCATAACCAAGAATACGCAGAACAAGAGGGCGAAGAAGAACAAGAATTTGAAGATGACGACGATGAAAACGAAGAACCGATATGATTATTAGTATTTATACTATTAGTGGTGCTGTTATGATTAGAATGAGACAAGGAGGAGCTAGAGCTGCGGAGGCTAAGAATTCGAGGTGAATGATGCAGCAAAGGCACCGATGACGCCATGTAGTAAACCCGTAACTCTCTATAAATAGTAAAGAATCTAGAGAAAGGGAGAAAGCAACAATTTTTCTTTCTTTTTCTTTTTGCTGTCACGGCAAGGAAAGGCGGGTAAGTGTTAAGTCAGCATCTCCCTTCCTCAGTTCCGTGTTTCTTGAATTCTTGATTAGCTTCTGACTCTCACCCACCGGTATCCCCCCATCCCCTGTCCCTCCATACGCCCTTTCTGGGATGGGTTGGCCGTTGGAGATTCCTTTCCATATATCTAGGAAAGAGATTGAGTGTATATTATATTATTATATTCAATTGTGCAAGTATAGTCAATTGTGGTTGTGGTAGGAGCAAATGGGATCTGGACAAGAAAAAATGGGAAAAAAAAATCAAGATTCTCAACGTTCTTCTTGTATGTGCATTAAATGAGCTCCCTCTTTAAACTGTGCCTTTTTATCTATCAAAAAAAAAAAGAGTTCCCTCTTTTTCCTTCGGTAGTTTTCAATTTCTAACTCTAAAACTTTCACATTTTAAGACTTACTGAAATTTCAAGTAATAGTATTTTAGGACTAAATTAGAACAATACTTTTTTTGCACTATTTTTCAAGAGAAAAACATTACTTTATTTTTAATTTTGGTTAAAAATTAAATAATATTTTTAACTTTAATTAACTTATCAAATTATATTTTATATTAATATGTCAATATTTAATTTTGGTTAAAAATTAAATAATGTATTTGATTTTAATTAACTTATCAAATTATATTTTATATTAATATAATGGAATATAAGAAGTACGAGGTAATGATAATTAAATTTTTTAAATTAAAAGGTTAAGTAATAGATACCATAAGTAAGTGAAATAAATCTCTTAAATTAATGAAATTTTGAATATATTCCAAAAACATAAGTCGCTAAATGATTTTATTCTTGTCTCATAATATAAAATATAAATCATTTTACAAAATTTTATTGATATTTTTACCATTAACTTCCAATATTGCCTTTATTTATTTTTCTTGTCTCATTTCACCTCTTTTTTATTTCTAAAACAGATCATTTATATTTTCTTCTTATCAAAAACAAAATTTATTTTCTTTTTCTTATTTCCAAAATATAATAATGAAGAGTATTTTAATAAAAAAAAGTTTATTGATTTATGTAAAAATGAGTTTAATGACTTATATTTCTAAATGTGTGAAATATTTATTTAAGAGCAGTAAACATTCAATTTTGAAGAAAATAAAATAAAAATATAAAAATTCAATTCCGAAAAGAAAGAGTAATTAAAATAAAACATGTCATACTTATAATAATTGTCAATTTTCCATTTATATAAACTTAGTTTACGGAGTAACTTTATACAAATGCTAAAGCTTTCATTCGTTTTATTAAGTTTTCTTCTTTTTTTATTGTTGGTAAAAAGCTTTATAAGTTTTCAAGAAAAAGAAAAAATTCTCCTTCTAAATTGAGGTATCTGCACTTGAGGGATTCGAACCTGAAACCTACTCCTCCATCATCTTCATCTTCTTCTTTCAATTCACTTCAGTCGACTCCCTATTTACAGAACAGAGAATTCCGCGCCAAAATTCAATACCAGCCAACTGATAGATACTAAATGCTGCAGCTTTGATGGATTCCATTGTTCACTCGGCCATAGAAGAGGTATGTTCGCAGGGCGGCGGTGGGCTGACTCTACAAGACCTTTGGCCAAAGCTCCAATCCTCTCTCACCACCCACGGCCTAGACATTTGTCCCTATGTCAAGGCCGCCCTATGGTCCAATCTCCTTCAAATTCCGGGTCTCCAATTCGCGGCCGAAGGCGTTTCCTATAACTCTCCTCAAGATTCTTCAATAATCAATTCCGTTGATGAATGTGAGCAAATGAATTTGAAGATCATTGCTTCCGAGCCGCTTCGAAATAACTTTGTCGGAATTTACGACGTTGAGGCCTCCAGCTGTAGTATTACTAAGCCTCAGCGCCGTACTCTTGAACGCCTCGCTATTGCTGGGTGAGGGGGAAAAGCCGTCTTTTTTCCTTTTTCTTTTTTCTGATTGTCGTGCTAATTTTTTTTTTCTTTGATTGGTTGCAGAACGGCTGGAATTACACAAAGTGATCTTGCTAAGGAATTCGGAGTTAAAGGGAACAATATCTTTTATATCTTGAAAAAGCTTGAGACTCGCGGATTGATTGTAAGGCAATCAACAGTAGTGAAAACAAGGGAAGTTTGTGGTGAAGGCGAGCCAAGACATAGTTCGATTGTGTCGACCAATATGCTCCACTTATACCGTTATGCCAAGCATTTGGGCTCCCAGAAAAGGATTGAAATTATTAAAGAGGATAAACCCTTTGCAGACCCTTATATTGCAGATGGAGCGGATGGCAGTGGCGTTGGTTTTGCTGAAGAACCAGTAAAGGAGGATGACGTTCTTGTAAAAGACTATATCCCAGCAATGAAAGCTATCTGCGATCAACTCGAACAAACTGAAGGAAAGGTTAGTCATTTGTACTGTCATGAATTAGCCAGTTTTATGAGCAACTTAATGCTGATTGTATTTGGTTATACTTTTTCTTGCAAGGTTCTTACTGTCTCAGATATTAAGCGCGCCCTTGGTTATCGAAATGTTCATGGGCATAGAGCTTGGAGAAATGTAAGTGTTATGTGTGCTACTTGTTATTGGGCTCCTTTGTTCATCGTGATTTTCACCCACTGTCATGTTATTTGTTGTTAGATACTACACAGGTTGAAAGTTGCTCAGGTAGTGGAGGAGTTCTTGGCTAAAGTGAAGAACAGAGTAAGTATACCCAATCGTTGAGAAACTGTAACTGCATTCCATCCATCTTCTGTTGTCTTCCCGTCACATGTTTCAATGTGCTTAATTCAGCTTTATGTTATCTTCAAATAATTTCTTATGGAAAAATTTATAATATTTGCTGTTAAAATAATCAAGAAATGCTTCACGAGTTACCTGATAGTTCTGGAGCAATGGAAGAAAGGAAGGAAATTTTGAATTGAGTTGAGAATCTACAGTATCCTTAGTGCTTTTTGTTATGCAAACTTAGATTTCTTAATCTTCCTTAATTATTTTGGCGATTGTGGCATGATCATTGGGGAAGAGGATAATCTTCTGTATTTCCCCTTGAAAAGGTTTTTGCTTAAGCAACAAGCCTGTGAAACACTATTTGTTTGCAGTGCTCATAAGCACTCATTAATAGCTAATGTGGAACATATAGAAAGAATGTCATCATGCACAATTGCATTGAAATGTAATGTGTAATTTCATTTTGGGTTCTTTTATCTACATAGGATGTCACTTGTTTACGCTTGTTGAAGAAGTTTTCGCCAAAGCATTTTGAGCCAAAATCTTCTAGACTGGGAGATGATGATCTGGATGCAGTACCATTAAAGAGAGGCCAAATCACGGAACAGCTTGTAGAACTTCCCATCGAGCATCAAGTTTATGATATAATTGATGCTGCTGGGTCAAAAGGACTGACAGTCCTTGAAGTGTGTGCACTTCTTTCTCAACATGCTTTTGATATTGTCTTTAAAATGTTGGGTGATATTGCTCAATTAGATTATCACACTGTCATCTTATACTTTTTACATATATTACATTCTGTGTATTCTAACTAGATGTTCCTTTTATGTCGAAGTATTGGATGCACAATGACTTTAGACTCTTCGAGTTTTGTGTGTCACTTGTGGAGAATTTGTGATTTAGTCTTTTTTTGGAATCTGTTAATGACTTTTTATTGTTTTTCAACTTGTTTCGTGAGGTAACTAAATATTTTGCAGAAAACATTATCATTTATAATACTGCTTACTTAGGTAAATGCTAATGGATTATAATGCATTATCATTTATCAGTTATACTAATGGATTAGTATGCATTAGAAAGCTAGTTGTCTTTGAGGTCAATATCATTTCGCTATTATTTTAGACAGTCTCTACTGGTCCCCCCCAAGGGAAGAGCTGGTAATTTGTTGAATACTGCAGCATCAGCATGTACTAAGTGAGCCCCTTGTTTGTCCAAGCAGTTGGATTTACCTGCACTAAATAAATGACTTTCTGGTCTTGAATTATTGGTAACTATGTACTTTGAATATTTTGATTGTCACTGCTAAAATGGACTTCAATATTTAAGCAGATTTTTAGTTGGCTCAGGAAATGATATGGTTGATAATTTTTCATTGTCGGTGGGAGTAGATGGTCATTGTGGTGATTTTATTTATTTCTGACTGCTTCTTTTAGAGTCTAGCATTGTAGATGTTTCCTCTCCATTACAGTGTCAAGGTTTGATGTTTATCTACATTTCCAGGCTTTGAAAAGGCTCGGGTTACGGAATAAGCAGTATTATGAGCGGCTTGTGAATATGTTCTACAGACACGGAATGCATCTGGAGGCAGAAAGCTTGAAGAGGGGTGTTGCATATAGGGTGTGGACATCTAGGAACTTCAATCCTAAAGCTTCTGAAATTGTCCTAGATAAATCAGAACCAAATTTGGATGAGAATATCCAATGTGATCCATGCCCAGTAGATTTGGAAGTTGACAGGAATTCAGCTCAAACCATTCTAGAGGTTGATGCATCAGCTTCCAAAGATGATGTTAAATCGGCTGATGCCATAGAAGTTGAACCAGAGGTTTCCTCTGTCCCAACAGCAGACAGTGAGGTCAATAGCTGGCTGCTTTCTGTGAAAAATCCAGAGTATTCTGCCTCTGAGCCTAGTGGTAGAGTTTCTGATATGGAGCTGGAGACAATAAATAATAAAGCATCAGTTGTTGATTCATTGGAAGTATCGCCTCCTGCTATATCTAGACGCAGATCATATCAGATATATCCTCGTCTTACCTTAGGTGCACTTAGCGCAAGGAGGGAGCAGTGGATCCTTAAAATGCTGGAGGTCTCTTGCTTCTTATTTCTCATTCATTTTTCCTAGATTTGGTGAACTATTGCAATACTTTTTTTTCTTTTTTTTTTTCTCTTTCTCCCTTTTGAACAGGAAGAGAAGATCCTTATAAAACCTGAGTTGCATAGACGGCTTGAGGACCTTGAGAACCTTGAAAAGGAAAAGAATACAACAATGGACAGGAAGACTCTAGAACGTAGTTTAAATAAGCTTCAGCAAGAAGGCCATTGTAAATGCATTATTGTTAGTGTACCTGTCATCACAAATCTCGGGCGCAGCCGCACTACTGAGGTGATCCTGCATCCATCTGTATTTACTGTAACTCCTGAAGTATTGGGTCAAATTCATGAAAGGATGAGGTCCTTTGAAATGCAAGTGCGTCGCTTGGGCTCTCGATTAAAGAAAGGGCCATCTGTTCCTGTATTGGATAGTGTTCAAAGAATTCCAAGTAGTATAAAATTGGATTCTCAGGCTGAAATTGCTGACACAATGCGTGCTAATGGGTATGTAAAAGCAAAAATGGTTCGAACAAAGCTGTTTCACATCTTCCTGTGGGGTTACGTGAGTAGTTCACCTGATTGGGATGATGGTATATCTATGGGAAAACAGGGATATGACATGAAAAATCCTCACAGTACTTGTAGATTATTTGAGCTAGATTCTGCCATTAAGGCAATGCCACTGGAGCTGTTCTTACAGGTTGCAAGCTCAACTAAAAGAATTGAGGACCTGGTTGAAAAATGTAGGAGTAGCCTGTGCCTTTCTGATCTTCCACTGCAAGAGTACAAGTCCTTGATGGATACTCGAGCAATGGGACGTCTTTCATGGTTGATTAACATTTTACAACGTTTGAAGGTTATATTTCATCATCCATAATCACACATTGTTTAGTCTAGATTTTAATGTCAGTTAATGTATTATTTTTTTTTAATTTCAATTGATTGTATTTGGCAATACGTGCCTCTTAAATAATTCTGTAGGGCTAGTCCCGTCAGATTATTTGAAGGCTGTTTTAGGTGCTATGCAGCAACAAGAAGAATATATTGGGCTTCTCTCCATTTCATATTCATTTGTGTTAATTCCGTTAAATTGGTTTTGCAAGGGTTACAAGTTCCAAAGGGAAAAGAATCTGCTTTATCGTTGTTTTTCGCTGAGATTATTTTTAGAGTCTATAGCAGACTAATGATTGCACATTTTTGCAAAATTATGGTATATTGTAACTAGTGGTGCACAAGGTCCAAACTCCAAAGTTAAATTTAATTATGTCACGCATAATAGGTAAAAGTTAAATGGAAAAGAGGTCCTTGATTGTTTCACTGATAAATTGTTAATTTTTCTTTCATCAACTTGATTTTAGTAGTCAGGGAACAAGGAGTGATTTATGAATATGTACATTTGTGTGTGTGCATGTGCATGTCTGTGTGTTAGTATGTATTTGTGAAGCATGGTAATATCTGTAAGCCGAAAATTGATTGTTTTGAGTTGCCTCAGACATTGAATTTCTGTCTCTCTCCCGGCGGAATAATTTGATTTACTGGTTGATATTTACTTGACAGTTGATTCGCCTAGCAAGTGCGGGGCACCCAGATGATGTACACAAACTTCAGCACACCACCCTTACCCATGCATTGGAACTTAAACCCTATATTGAAGAGCCTGTATCAATATTTTCGTCATCTTCTAGTTTCTTCTTCCCAGATCTCCGCCCTCATATCAGACATGATTTTGTTCTTTCAACCAGAAAGGCTGTTGATGAGTACTGGAACACTTTAGAGTATTGTTATGCTGCTTCTAGCTCAAAAGCTGCTTTGCATGCATTTCCTGGATCTGCAGTTCCTGAGGTTCAAGCTCTATTTTGTAGTTCTCTGTGGTGATGGTTTGAATCCCCATTTTTTCTAATCAATTTCATATATGTGCAGTTGATTTAAATATTTTTCTTTTGGATTTGAATATGGCTAACACTTCTTGTTATAATGTTCCTTTGGGTGCTTGTTACTGATAAGTTATAATCTATTGACAAGTTTTGGTGGCATTGTTATTGATGGATGCCTGTATGCAAATTTAATCTCTTTATGTGGTCCATTGGCATTAATATGTTTAGTATTCAAAAGGAATCTCGAATTTATGGTTTATCTTTCCAGCTTGGTGCTATCTTTTCTAAACAGTAGATCAAATAATATACTGAATCACTAGAGAGAGCATGATTCAGTTTGACTCTATTGTAGCATGAGGTTTCACCTCTGCCTTTAAATGTTTTTCCATTGATCATCAATTTGGATTTATAGAATTGAGGGACTTCCTTTTTCCAGGAACAAAGATGCCTCCCTGCTTAGGAGAAGATTGTGTTTGCGGTGTACTCATTAATCTATTTGACATAATTTTTTCTTCCCTGGAAATATGCTGTTGATAGGAGTAACAAAAGGCCAATTCGGACACCCTCTGGGGTCCTGTTTCTACTCTCAAAACTTCAAAAGTCCAACAAAGCCACTTGGATGGGATCTAGTTTGTTTGAGTTTTCAGAAAAAAAAAGCTGAATGTTCAGAGAAAAAATGGAAAACAAGTCAAGCCTCTTTTCTGTTTCCGAGTGAAAACGCGCGCTACTGTGCACTAATATCCCATTCAGCTTTCTGGTCCTATCTGATGCTCATTGACTCCTTTCTTCCTCATTTCCATTCTACCTTTCTCTCTCCCCTATCACTACTCTACTGTTGCTGTTCAGATTTTGCCTTACAGCACTAGCTCCCAACCCTGTTTTCCCATTTCATCTTCCTGTTCCCCTCTCTCTTTCTTTTTTATTTTTCTTCTTTTAACCAAATGCTTCATATAAACTACAGAGATGAAGAAAGGCTTTGCAGAGATTGACAGAATGTGAGCAAATTCAGTCAAAATATAGCAGTTGTGATTCTCTGAAATTCGAGTTTCACCTGTTCCTCTCTCTTCCATTTGTCTCACTTACTGAATCCTCACCAATCCATGACTACCCTTTTTGAGTAAATTGAAATTATGGTTTTTGTGGAAACTGGTAGGTCTTATTACAATACCTAGCAGTAAATCTCTTATCAAATAAAGAGGGAATAAGCCTCATATATATACAAGTTTATAGCTGACTCTAGCCTACATTAGCTATTCTAGTAGCTGATAGATAGCTGTCTTAGTAGCTAATAATTAGATGACAATCAGCAGACCTATATTTACTATTAGCAGTCCTATGTAATTAAATAAGAATAAAAGAACAATACAATCTATTCCAACACCCCCCTTAAGTTGGAGCATGGATATCAATCATGTCCAACTTAGATAAATGTTCTTCCAACCTAACTCGTGGTAGAACTATGGTCAGAAAATCAGCAAGTTATTCTTTGGAAGTAACGTAAGGTATACACACAAGTCCTTCTTCAACCTTTTCTTTGATGAAATGTCTATCCACTTCCACATGCTTAGTACGATCATGATCGGTTGGATTATGAGCAATGTTGATTGCTGATTTGTTTTCACAATACAACAACATAAGATTCTTACTTTGAAGTGATAACTCATTCATAATTCTTTTCAACCATAGAAGTTTACATATTCCTTGTGCAAGAGCTCGAAGTTCAGCCTCAGCACTACTTGCAACTATTGGTTGCTTTTTACTTCTCTAGGTCACTAGATTGTCCCATATAAATGTGCAATAATCAATAGTAGATCTTCTGTCACTGACTGATCCAGCCCAATCTGCATCAGTGAATGCCTTAATTTTCCTTGAATCATTTTTCTTGAAAAACAGCCCCTTTCCTAGAGTTCCTTTAAGATATCTCAAAATGCGAAAACTGCTCCAAGATGTTCTTCATATGGCTTGTGCATAAATTAGCTAACCACATTAACTGCATATGCAATATCAGGTCGTGTATGAGACAGATAGATTAAACGTCCAACCAACCTTTGGTATCTTCTTTTATCAACAAGAACCTCTCCTTTCTTAGATCCCAACTTGTGATTCTCTTCAATAGGTGTATCCGTTGATTTACTTTCCAAGAAGCTTGTATCTCTAAGCAAATCAATGATATATTCTCTTTGTGATACATAAATACCTTTATTTGATCTTGCAACTTCCATACCAAGGAAATACTTCATAGGTCCAAGATCCTTGATTTCAAACTCTTTGGCTAGAACATGTTTCATTCTTTCTCTTTTAATTGTATCATCTCCGGTAAGTAAGATACCATCAACATACACAATTAGGACTGAAATTTTGCCATCTTGCGATTTCCTAAAGAACAAAGTATGATCAGTGTGAGCTTGAGAATAGTCATATCTCTTCACTAATTTTGAAAAAACGATCAAACCGGGCTCTAGGAGACTGTTTTAATCCATAGAGAGATTTTTTCAATTTGCACACATTATGTACACCATAAACATCTTCAAAACCTGGAGGAACATCCATATATACTTACTGTCAATGCCCCATTTAGAAATGCATTTTTTATGTCAAGCTGTGAAATTTTTCAGTCTAAATTTGCAGCAATAAAGAGAAGAACTCGAATAGTATTGAGTTTTGTTGCCGGAACAAATGTTTCTTGATAATCTACTTCATAGGATTATGTGAATTCTTTTGCAACCAAGCGAGCCTTGAACCTTTCGATAGAACCATTTGAATTATACTTCACAGTAAATACCCACTTGCATCCAACTGCTTTCTTTCCCTTTGGTATTGTTACACAATCCCAAGTTCTATTTTTCTCCAGTGCTTTGATTTCCTCCATAACTGTTGATCTCCATTCTGGAATACTAAGTGCCTCTTAGACTGATTTAGAAATCAGTACATTGGACAGATTAGTAGCAAAGGCCCGATAAGATGAAAACAAATTGTTATAACACATAGTTTGAGATAGGATGAGAAGTACATGTTCTTTTACCTTTTCTTAGGGCAATAGGAATATCTAAGTCTTGAACTGATGTAGAAATACCTGGACTTTCATTTCTGTTTTGAATTATCAATAACTGGTGGATCTAATGACTGGTTCTGCTCAAGTGTGTGAATTTCTTCATTTCCCTTTCTTTTTCGTCTCTCATAGACAAGTAATTTTGGACTTTGGAAGGGTCTTTTAGTGAGTGGATTAGACTCGAGTGTCACAAAAATTGGTGATTCCTGAGGAGGAGCTGAGAAGATATGATGATCAAATGAAAGAATGGGAGAAGAAATAGGAACTGATGAAGGAGTAGGAAGTGTATCCCAAAAATTTCAAAAACTCTCTTCTGCTCCTCCTATGTCACACTTTCCCCCTGAAGTGAGGATTTGGTAAAATATGGCTGATTTTCAAAGAAAGACACATCCATACTAACAAAGAGTTTCCTAGTTGTTGGATCAAAGCATTTATACCCTTTTTGTGTTTGTGAGTAGCCTAAGAAAATACATTTAAGAGTCCTTGGATCAAATTTGATGCAGTTATAGGAATGAATATGGACAAAGGAGATGCACCCAAATATCCGAAGAGGTATATTAGAAACTAGACGATTTGTGAGATAGATATTTTGAAACACTTCTAGGGGAGTCTTGTACCCTAAAACTCTAGTGGACATTCTATTGATGAGGAATGATGCAGTGAGGATAGCTTCACCCCAGAAATTTTTAGGCACATTAGTGGTGAACATCAAAGACCTAGCAAATTCAAGTAGGTGCCTATTTTTCCTTTCAGCTATCCCATTTTGTTGAGGAGTATTCACACATGACACAACTACTTTGATGAACAATCCCCTTATTATGAAGAAATTTCCCAAGAACAACTTTAAAGTACTCGCTGCCATTATCAGTTCTAAGGATTTGAAATTGAGTTTGAAATTGAGTTTTGACCATGGAATGAAAATTTTTAAATGTTTGCTCAATTTCATATTTTGCTTTCAAGAGATATACCCAACAAAGTCTAATATGGTCATCAATGAAGGTAATAAACCATCTATCTCTTGAAAAAATTTTAATTCTTAAGGGACCCCATATGTCACTATGTATGACTAAGAAATGTGCTAAATGTTTATATGATTGAGGTGGAAAAGGTACACGGTGATGCTTGGAGAATTGACAAATTTCACACTGAAAAAAAGATGGATTTTTATTTTTGAAAAAAGATGGAAACAAATTGTTCAAATATTGAAAGCTGGGGTGACCAAGTCTATAGTGCCACAACATGATATCATTGTTATATAAGGAGGTGGAAAAGGATTTGCAAACTAAATTTTGTCTATTTGAGTCTTCCTTATCAAGGTAGTAAAGTCCTCCACACTCTTTAGTACTGACAATCATCTTCCCTGAAACCATTTCTTGAAATTGACAAGAAGAAGAATTAAACTTAGCAACACAATTTTGGTCATGAGTGAGTTTGCTAATGGATAAAAGGAGGTGGAAAAGGTTGCAAGAGATAGATGAAACATGAAATACAGGCTGTAGAACTAGATTTTTTGACAAACTTATGGGACCTTTCCCAGCTACTATGGCTAATGAACCATCAGTAATCTTTACTTTCAAGTTTCCAACACAAGGATTATAAGAGGAGAAGAGTGAGGAACAACCTGTCATATGGTCTAAGGCACCAAAATCTATGATCCATGGAGTCTTGTTCTCAGTTAGCACGTTAAAGGATCGAGAAAAATTACCTTTTTGTGCAATAGAGGCAGATGGAAGGGATGCTGCATTCAGGAGTTTCATAAGGTTTTCCAGTTCCTCCTTATTGAGGGAAACTACAGTACTTTCTGGTATTGATTTCTCATAGGATATTTGAAGAGCTTTGTTAGCCCCTTGGTCTGATTGTCCATTCTTCAAATGATAGGGTTTTCCGTGTAATTTCCAACAATTTTCACAAGTATGACCAGGTTTTTTACAATGATCGCACCAAGGTGTATTTCCTTTTTTACTACGAGTGTCATTTCCACCATTAGAGAAAGCAGAGAACCTGTTATTTCTGACTGCAAAAGCTGATGATTCTGATTCAATGATAGTAGCCCTCGGGTTTCCTTTCCTAGCATAACATTCCTCCTGCTCTCTTCCCTACGAACTTCAAAAAATACTTCACGAGTGGATGGCAGAACTTCACGTCCAAGAATTCTCCCATGAACTTCATCAAGTTCATTGTTCAAGCTAGCCAGGAATGCAAAAACACGTTCCTTCTCAATCATCTTTTTGAATATGACATTGTCTTGTGAACAATGCCATTCAAAGTCATAAAACAGGTCAAACTACTATTATAAGGTTTTGAGTGTATTGTAGTATTGCAATACGCTCAGATTGCCTTGTTTTATGTTGCGGATTTGTGTAGCAATTTCATAGACCTGGGCAGAATTTCTTAAATCTGAAAAAGTCTCATTTGTGGCTTTCCTAATTTCTTGAGCAGTGGCAAAAAATATATAAGTTTGGCTGATTGATGGTGTCATTTTGTTAATTAGCCATGACATGATCAATGCATTTTCAGATTCCCATGTCTCAATAGATTCAAGACCACGTTTTGATTTTTGTGTAGCACCTGTCAAAAACTCAATTTTTCCAGGATTCCGGATGAACAACTTAACTGATTGGGACCATTGGAGATAACTTTCTCCATTGAGTTTATAAGAGGTGATTGGTTGGGAAGAAAAATTGTCATGAGTATTTGATAGAAAAGTAAATTTGGTAGGGGATTTTGCTGGTTCAGAATCAGATTGATCACCAAAGCTGAAAGTATCAGACATTTTCTTTTCAATTTTGCTGGTGATCAGAGGTCTGCTCTGATACCATGTGGAAAATGGTAGGTCTTATTATAATACCTAGCAGTAAATCTCTTATCAAATAAAGAGGAAATAAGCCTCATATATATACAAGTTTACAGCTGACTCTAGTCTGTATTAGCAATCCTAGTAGCTGATAGATAGCTGTCTTAATAGTTAATAATTAGATGACAAACGACAGACCTATATTTACTATTAGCATACCTATGTAATTAAATAAGAATAAAGGAACAATATACACTATTTCAACAGTTTTTAGTTTGGGAGGGCAGCAAGTTGGCAATTATTACTTTCGAGGGTATTAGTGTGACTCTATTAGCAATAATAAGGACCTTGATACCTTTTAACTCTTTCTGAAAATATCATCAGTCTAACTAATCCAAATTTTCAACTTTTAAGCTCTTTTAAAAATTCGATTAAGGAGTGTGCTCCTTGAAAATTAAAAACAAGTCCATATCCAAAAGGACCCATGTTGTTCCTTTTTATTTTCTTTCTTCTCCTTTTATTATTGTTTTTCTTTTTACTTCTATTCCAAAGAATGTGAGAGGTTATTTTGGTTGTTGTTGTATACCTTTTCTTTTTCCTTACTTTGGGAGAGAGATGGCGTTGTAATTGTTATTGAAGGAAATAGATGGCTTTAAAAGTTTATGTTATTAAGATTTGTTATAGGTGGGTAGCATTTCCCTTTTTTGGTTGATGTTTCCTGAAGAGGCTCCTTGGAATTTTTTTCTTTTCCAAATTGAGTCAATTTCTACAATCAAGGATAATTCTTTATATGTTGCATTATGTTTCTACCTTTTGCCATTTGTTTGGTTTCTTTTAACTGGAGATGAAAATTCTCTCAGGTGTTTTTATCCCGATCATGGATCACAGTTCGGGTTATATCAGCTGATCAGCGTGCTGAGCTCCTTAAGCGCATAGTAAATGATGATCCACATAAAAAGCTTTCTTTCAAAGAATGTGAGGGCATTGCTAAAGATCTTAATTTGACCCTTGAGCAGGTTTGTTTGCCTTCTGATTGCGAAGTGTTTTGGTATTCTATTGAGGTGCACCATTCCCACTATTTTGGTTAATAAATTTAAGTCTTATTTAATTTTGCTTCTTTATTGAGTGGGTTTGGGGTCCCTTGTGTTTATCTTCAGGCTGGAATTTAGGTGCTTGAATAATGTGTATCTGTCATTTACTCATTTTAGATTTGCTTCTTTATTGAGTGGATTTGGGGTCTCTTGTACTCATCTTCAGGTTTAAGTGCTTGAATAATGTACATATGCCATTTACTCATTTTAGATTTGCTTCTTTATTGTGTGGGTTTGGGGTCTCTTGTAATTTTTTTCAGATTGGAATTATGTTGTCATTGAGCAGCTTTGGCATGTTGGTTTCGGTCACCACATGAGTGTTGCAAGTATGGATGATGTCTTTATGTAGTCAAGCATTCAGAAGATATGGCCAGTGTCTTCATTTGTATGTTTGCCACTTGCAGGTGCTTCGGATTTACTACGATAAGCGTCAACATTGCCTGTCTAGATTTCCTGGGGATTCATATACTGAAGATGAAGGCATCCGAAGGCAGAAAAGTTCATATATTCATGCTTCACGTAAAAGAAAAAGATCTTCTGAGAGTAAGTCCTCAAAACATGCAAATGTGGGCACCAAAAATGGACAGTTGAGTGATGAGAAGCTTACTGAAATCTTCGACTCTTGTGACCAGTCTATAGAGAAAGGAATTTCCTTCTTAGCTTCCCTAGAAGATCGTGAATGTGAGGAAGATCATATTGATGATCTGATGGAAGCTGTGGAAGGGGAATCAAAGGAAGAAGATGAGAGTAATTCCTTTCTTCACAAATGTGCCTTATCAAGGCTAAAACCACGCCAAAGAAAATTTTCATGGAGTGAAGCTGCTGAAAGGTAATTCTTAGTAGGATTTTCATAAATAAGTCATGTCCAGATGCTAAAAGGAGTTAAAACTCTGTCTCTCTCTCCCTCGTGAAGATTAAAAATAGGTAAAAAGTGAAAATGGTAACATTTTCTGTCACAATAAAGGTTGTAGCTTTAATAGTAGTGACACTAAGAGTGAGTGAAATATGGGCTCGCAGTTGTGAATGGATCTTTTGACATAGTAAATGGTTTGGAAAACAGTTTATCTGTTTGACACAAGTTTTTGAAAAAAAAAAGAAAAAAGGAAAAAGGAAAAAGGAAAAAGGAAAAATTTTGTACAGTTTATCTTTTGTGAGGTTCACAAGAATGTTATAAATTTGCATGCATATAAATCTAGCTTTTTGGCTCCTACTAGAACACCAGATGTAGTTAAAATATGTATATCCATTCAACGATTTCACATACCTATTTATTTTTGAAATAGAAGATTTTGTGGTTAACCTTTTTATTTTAAATTTTTCTTTTCAGATTTGATATATAAGAGTTAATTCATGAATAATCAAAATTCAGTTTTAAAAAAAGTTAAACAAATCATTGTTATTTAATATTTTTGTGTTTTATTATTATTTTAGGTTTACCAGAAACAACCTATGCATGTCATGTAAACAGATAAAAGGTGATGAACAAAGAAAAATGTTCCCACACTCTTTTATTTTTCTTTTATATTTTTTATTGTTGATTGCAATTGGTAGGAAATATCCATTATTTTATGGTCAACCATAGTTAAAGGAGGAAAAGTGTAGAATGAAAATAGTGATAGCACTACTGTCAGGACAAAAATGGGTTATTCAGGTTGCCAATATAGTAAATAGGTCATGAATGACTTGACGTGAAAATTAAGTGGATGCAATTAGGGATTCTGACTCTGGACGTGGAACCTATTACAAAGGGATACATGACCCATTGCATTGCTAGTTGCAACTAGCTGATGACTGGAATTTGTTAGTCCTTATCATTTAATGACTTTTTCTGGAATGTTATACCAAGATTTCTCACTTGCTATTATTATTATTTTTTTGGCTTGATCTTATAACAAAGTTTTATTGTCTTTTTAATTGTAGGCAATTGGTGATTGAATATGTACGATACCGTGCTGTTCTTGGAGCAAAATTTCATCGAACGGACTGGGGTTCACTTCAAAATCTCCCTGCACCTCCAGATGCCAGCAAAAGAAGAATGGCATTGTTCAACAGAAGTACAAAATTCAGAAAAGCGATAATGAGACTCTGTAATATTGTTGCTGAGCGCTATGCCAAGCACCTTGAAAAATTCCAGAACAGCTTCTCTAACCAGGTTGGTGAAAAAGTATTGGTCAGGGAACATGCTATGGAAGAGGATTACACCCAGAAGTTTTCTGGTTTTGATCAGTCCAATGAGTTTGCATTTGATGAGCAGTGGGATAATTTTGGCAATGATGTTATAAAGGCAGCCCTAGATGATGTTCTGCGATGCAAAATGACTGCTAAACTTGACGCCAATAAAAAGGTTGATTCTGATGGATGGGCTAATGGATGTGTAAGTTATGCATTCCTTTTGTTTTATGTAACATTTTCTTACAAGTGAATGACCTGCTAAGTACAGTATTTTATCAGGTCATTTGTATCTGTTACTTGATATTTTTGCTTGATGGAAGGTTTTCTATCTGTGCAAGTAACCTCCTCCCTCCAGATTCCCTCTTTTAAAGTGGTTTTGTAATGAGATTATTATTTTCTACCTGCTTCCTCTCTCTCTCTCTCTCTCTGTGTACGCATGTACATGTGTGTGTGTGAATCAATGTTAGCACCTTTTTGCTTTTCCTTTTTCTTGGCACTTCGTAAACCCACAACATAGTTATAGGAATTTTATGTGAGTTTTACAACTATTTTCTCCAATATTTGCAGGATGCTCATCACTTTAAAATGGATCCTTCAGCTTCCCAGAGTCAGGATAGCATGATTTGTGGTGGAAGAAGTAAACTTACTGCTCGAAGATCAAGATCTCATCATTTTCCTCAAAACTATAACAAGCTTTTAAATGAAGGAACTAATCTTAGTAGGAAAGTATATGAATCCGTTGCAGTTTCAAATGCTGTAGAACTATTTAAGCTCATTTTCCTGAGCACCTCAACGTCTGCACAGGCATCAACAGTACTTGCCGAAACATTAAGGCGTTATTCGCAACATGATCTTTTTGCTGCTTTTAGCTATCTTAGAGAGAAGAAGATAATGGTAAATATATTCTTTATTTATTCTGTTAACTTCTGCTTATTGATGGTTGCTCAATGAACCATAAACCTTGTCTGGCCTACTCTTTTTGTCAAGCAAAATAAGCAAATAAGAATTTACAATGTCGTTCAGAAAAAAAAATCATCTAAGATAAATATAATATGCACCCTGAAAGGAGCTGGTTGCAGGACTCTTTGTGGCTTTGACTTCTGATGATCTTCATGATTTTTTTCATGTTGTAATATCTACTACATGGTAGTTGTTATTTTGTTATTTCTATTTTCTATGTTGAGAGACTCTTCACAGTGCTCCAGACTAATCTTTAAGTGTCCTCTTGCACTTACTATCTTGCTAAAGGGATAGTGAATCCCCATTAGTCATCTTGGTTATACACATGCACAAACAGATATCTGTATATATTCCTGTTTGATTCTTTCCAAACCCTATTTCTCAATTAATTTAACAAGTACTGATTCATGATGAATTAATTTGCTCATTTATATAGTTAATTATACATGTTAGCAATTAATACTATTCACTTTCTGAATAAATTTGATTGAGGGGTGAATATTTAGGCCTCAGCTGATCCGACTTCACCCTTTGTACAAAACTAAGGGTAGAGAATAAATATTAAAACAGACACTATTTTATTAAGTTTGAAGTACTGAGGATTAATTGTTATTTGTTTTCTGAATGATCATTTTTTTTCCTTTGTCGGGCAGATTGGTGGCAATGGTACTAGTCCTTTCATACTTTCTCATCAGTTCTTGGAAAATATTTCATTATCTCCATTTCCAACAAATACTGGGAAAAGAGCTTCCAAGTTTGCTAGCTGGCTTGATGAGAGAGGAAAAGATTTGATGGAAGAGGAAATTGATCTCCCTGTAGATTTACAATGTGGAGACACTTTTCATTTGTGTGCTTTGATTTCTAGAGGGGAGCTTTCATTGACACCATATTTGCCAGACGAAGGTGTTGGAGAGGCTGAAGATTCCAGAATTTCTAAACGTAAAAGTGATGCTGGTGAAGATTGTGGTGGAGACATGGCTAAGAGAATGAGAACATCACTGCCTACTGAGGGTGAGATTATTTCTCGTCGAGAAAAAGGTTTTCCTGGCATTAGGTTATCTTTGGACGGTGTAACAATTCCAAGAACACATGCTTTAGAACTTTTTAAGGACAAGGACAGTCATGCTATGGGACTTCCTTGTCAACAGGTTAGAGATAATACAATAGATCTCCATGGTGCCAGATTATCAACTGGTTTTGATGACTGTAATTCTTCAAATGATGTTATTGATTATGGGGATAAAATCTATTCAGCAGTAGTGGAGAATAATAAATCATCTTGGGAGACCATGGCAAGCTATGCTGAACATCTGTACTACTCAAGTTCTGATGTAAAAAGAAATTCTCCTTTTGATCCTGAGTTACTTAAAACTATCTGTTCAGAAATCCAGAAGTCTGGTGATCAAGGTTTGGGCATGGAAGAAATTTCCAAGGTTTTGAATGTTCCTGGTAAACATATATTCATTTCGTTGTATTTTGTTTGTCTGCATTATGGTTTGTTTTATTTATTTTGATAGCATCAATTTCTAGAAGTTCACTGGATCAACAATTTATTTTCAGGGGATGAAGTGTCAGAAATTGTTGTAGAGGTGCTTGAAAAATTTGGGAGAGCTTTAAAGGTTTATTCAATTGATTTAATTATTTTGGAATTATTGATCTGTGGCAGCATACTCGTAGTAATTAGTGTCATTTCTATCCTAGATTTCACAGATTTGATATTTTATTTTCTTAATTAATATTCTATTTAATGAATAAACTCTCAAATTCACTGGGCTATTCAGTCTGTTCTTTTGCTTTAAACAGCACTGGACTAATGAAGCACATAATAGTTGAGCAACTAACAAAATAAAATTATATGGATGTTCAAAACTAAATCACATGACCTTTTCATTCTTCTGACACTGTATTTTCTTAAACAATTTCCCTTAGCACCCAACTCCTAAGTTAATTTATTTGTTTGTTGTTACAGGTTCATGCATATGACTCCATTCATGTTGTTGATTCGTTGTATCAAACCAAGTATTTTATGACTTCCATTAAGGGGAGCAAAGCAAACTCCAAAATAGTGTCGGAAGATTTTGCAGGAAAAATTGCTGATGGACGTTTAAACTCTAATATGAAAAATAATGAAATCGATGTTGCTGGGTCACTGAATGAGACAAGTATGGATAATGATGAGATGCACAGAGTCACAATTTTAAATCACCCCACAGAGATAGCTGAACATTCAACTGAAACTCTGAGCAGGAGTGAAGTTGAAAATCACTCACATTCTGAATCAATTTCAGTGAGAAGCATTCAAAGAGGTGAAGTGTTTGAGCTCTATTCTACTGATTCACATATATGTAGGCGTATACTTCCTTGGTTGAATGGGGATGGAACTATCAATCAACTTGTCTACAAGGGACTTGTACGACGTATTCTTGGTGTTGTAATGCAACATCCAGGAATTTTAGAGGTATGTTTCCTGGTTATTAGATTTCTATGATTGCCTAAGGCACTGTTTGAATAATCTTTGAAGATGACCTACTTGTATCAAACTTTGATGCTAATATGAAAGATATCTCAAGTATTTACTATTTAGTGCCAAATTCAGGATGAATAGTGTCATGTGTGTGCATGTGTAGTGGTGGTGGTATTAATAATCTATACAAGTTGAGAATTCTGTTAAATAATGAGTCCATAGTATAGAGGCCCAGGGATAATTCTGGTTGTTTTGTGATGTAATAATAAAATTTGTAAAAAAAAAAAATTCTTTTGCACTTTTTCGGGTGTTTAGAGGAGAGCAGCAAAAAATCATCAAATGCTTGTCACACCCTGTGCTCTAACAAATTGACATTCTTGTATTAGACTTTAATGTGGTGGTTTTTTCCTGCCTAAATGTCCAAGGAGCTATGACTTCATGATTTACTTGCCCGATATCCTTTCAGATGCTCTTTTAGGCTGGTGCACACTCAAGCATTTTAGTCGTGTGTTGTAATGTTTTTCATTTTATCATTTCTATAATAGGTGGATGAGCTCATCTACTTATCTTAAATATCTCTACTATCAGTGGTTAGTTATTATTCGAGAACTACCAGATTTTGAAAATGATCTCACAACATGAAGTTCCAATTTTCAGATTATACCCATTGTGAAATAAATATCATTGATATGAAGTTAGAATGTGTTCTTTATATATTTCCAAGATATCTCACAAGTAATCTAAGTTTTAATACAAATTTCTTTGTCGCAGGGGGATATCATTAAGCAGATGCATGCTTTGAATCCTCAGGTGCGTTGTTAGATATCTTGGCTAAAGGGGATTAGTAGGGAACTTTTCTTGCATTTAATTTTCCTGAGGAAGTCACCAGGAGGTCAATTAGTTGTGGAAGTTTTAAGGTTCTGAGTCTATATAGTTCACTTGGGCAAGGGTGTTGATAAAACTTTCCAATCAAGTCCTTCGTGAATTTTTTGCAAAACTTAGTGACTAAATTGGAACTTTTGAAAAATGCAGGACTTGATTGGGAATCTTTAATATTTTGAGGTAATAATTAGCACTTCAGACTTACTTTTATAAAGCAGCAGGGAAAGAATGTTTGATGGTTAAAAAGCTTGTAAAAGTTTAACTTAGGAATTTTGTTTTAAAAGTTTTGCAGAAAATGCTATTTTGTAATACATCACCAGCATCACTTCTATATGGGCATTCTAAAAAATCAAGAGTTAAAAAACTCATAACACCTTAGAACATTTCTTCAACACTTCTGCTTGAAAAGTTTTGGGTAGTGATAGCATGGTCTAGTAATTGGAGAGTAGTGGTACTCTATAATGCTTATCTTTACATATTTTCTCTGAAACTTGCTTTAAATTACTGATTGCTTACATTTCCAGAGTCTTGTTGCCTTGTCTAATAACATCAAGAATTGTGATCCTTTTGTATTTGTTTCTTCCAGAGTTGCAAAAAGTTATTAGAGATGATGATTTTGGAAAACCATATCATTGTACGTAAGATGCAGCAAACTACCTCTACTCAGCCTCCTGCCATTTTGGGTAGTCGTTTTGGGAGCTCTATCAAGAAACCAGAATTGATTTCTCAAGAGCACTTCTTTGCAAATCCTATGAGCAGTTTTTTGTTGTAAATGGTCTGTATATAATATACATATGCATATATAATTTTTTGCTTCAGTTTTTTATTTTTTCCTCTTTTCTGTCTTCACCAAGGATGTTACCTTCATAGCCCTACTATATACATATGATCATTATATACTTTAAACGTTCATTTTGATTATATGTGTTACCTTCTTGTTAGTTGTATTTTTCCTATCAACTAAGAGTGTGTTGGAGAGGTCGGAGAACACAAATTGATTACTTCTTTGGAGGACCTGAACCCTAAGAGTAAAATGCTTCATTATAATTCATATCTGATCCCATTTAAATTACGAGTCCATATTTGTTCATCATTTTCCCTTTTTGGAGAGACAATGTTTCCTCTTATGCGTCTTTTTAAAAATTTTTAAAAAATAAAATAAAACGACGCAAATTTCATTGTCAAGTTCTTAATTGGCCGTGCTAAAGTGTTGGCTGTTGCAACCTTAAAAAAACTTATGAAGCTAATTGCATTTTTAATTTATCTATTCGATCAACTATATTATTATTCTAATTTTTTTTTTCATTTATACAGTTATTTCCAGTACCTTTATAATTTCAAATTTAATTCTGTATACTTCGCAATGATAAGAATTCTTGTGATTCTTTAACTCAAAAAAGAAACTGAAATGATACTATTATTAATTTCCTCAATTTTATGTGAATTTGTCATTTGTCAATACTACTAGTATTATTTTTTTATATATATAAAAAAATGTTAAAATTGAACTTAATATACAATCTCTTGCATGGCAAAATGTTCTCTCATACTTTTCGGGTAAACAAGTGGTCACAATTCAGTTGAATTCCCCCCCAGCCCTTGCTGCCGGAGAGTAAGAGAGAACTGCGTTTGATCATACAAATGTTGGGAACAGAAAAACTCTGCAATAATAACCTCAAAGATACAACTGTCACATACCAATTTACCAAAGCTTCTAAAAATTACCCTTTATAAATCAGTCCCTCGTCTTGAATATCACATGTAATATATTTGTTCAATCTTCAAAAAAGAAAAGAAAAAAAAACTGCAAAAAACAATGGAAAAGCCTATCCAAATTGCTCTCCTTTTTGTCAGTGCTCTGTACTTGTTTTCTCTTGTGGGCACTGCTCATGCTAAAGAAAATGCATTCCACGTTGAGGGGATTGTTTACTGTGACAGATGCCGTGCTCAGTTCAACAATAGACTAAGTGACCCCATTTCAGGTACACAAATTATTAATCTTATGTAAATTCTGATATGCTAGCATTAATCTTTTTTTTTCCAAAATATGTAGAAATAATTACCATTTAAGTTTTAATATTCACTAAAAAAAAGAAAAGAAAAGTGACCCTGTCAATTGTTAAAAATGCAGGTGCCACGGTCAAATTGGAATGCAGAGACGCTGAGGAAGGGCACCTAACATTTAGCGTTGAGGGGAAAACCGATGCATCGGGTAAATACAGCATAGAAGTTGATAGTGATCATGAGGATGAGTTATGTCAAGTTATGCTTGTGAATAGCCCCAGGGAAGACTGCAATGAAATTCCCAAAGAACCCTTTGAACAATTATCCTCAAGAATCGCCCTCACGGCTCAGAGTGGCATTGCTGATACAACTCGCCATGCCAACCCTCTTGGATTTATGGTCAAGGAAGCTCTTCCTGAGTGCTTACAGCTCTATAAGGAGCTCGACATGCTTCCTGAACAAATTGTCCCATAAAGGAGGAGACAATTACAGGACATCTCTTTTGACTAGGTTCATCAGCATCACCTTTTCTGATTTCTTGTAATGTTTTTCTTGATTAATTTTGATGTTAGAAATTGCATCAGTGTTGATCGGGCTTTTCTTGGCCTAAAGAGAGTCCGAGACTCTCTTTAATTCTTGGGAAAGTTTCCTTTTGGCGTGTACTTTTGAGATGCAATCGTTGAGAACCATGTTATGGTTAGATTGCAAATATTATGTATTTTTTAGATTGATTGAGAATAATTGAAAGGTTATATCTTTTATATTTCCTACAAAAATCTTCGTCCATATAATATAATAAAAAGAATTTGAAATGATCGTAACATACATACATATATGTAAAAGAACAGAATGCATGCAGTTTGATCCATCAAAATCAGGAAAATTTACTTTAATAGACATATCCAGAACCTGTTGAAAAAGTCTAAAAATGGTTGTAAAGAAATTCTACAGCATTTCACTAAAGTACATATTTGAGCATGAGATTCGGTTCTATTACACTGTTCAAGTGTACCCTCTTTTGGATCAGATTCCATTTCGATGCTTTGCTTTCGCCTAAGAATGATAGCATCATATGTATATTAAACTTAAAAAAAGAATAAAGAACGGGAGGGAGACAAGACAACTATATGCACTTTTGGAATGAAACCCTTGTTAATAGTATCTTTAGTATTACTACTATAGACAGCCACATAAATCAAATTTGTTCTTAATTAACTGAGTTAGGAGGTCTTAAAAGACTTGGGAAGGCTTTGAGGAGTGATCAGCTCTACAATTGCCTGTTGCAATTTCATGGTTCCAAATTTTCCCTTAGTATACTAATAAATGATGAGAAACTTATGACTTCAGTTTTCTATTTGGCATTTAATAAAAATAAAGTAGAAGACCAAGACCCGACAACTTTAAATATTACAGCCTGTGGCCTAATTGAAAACTGATATGCCTGCGGCCTAATTATAGCATATGAAGAAGTCAACAACTAAAACAAAATGTTGAGCTTAATTTTTTTTTAATTACATTTCAAACAACACTGATATAACAATTTATTTTGTAGGATGTGAAAAGGATTGAAAAATGTCCATAGAACACATCAAATCAATCACCCCTCAGTACAATCACGTTGTTTGTATCGTTACGAATATCAAATTTACCTAAAATTTTTAGAAATGATTATTACACTTAATCATAATAATACTGAGTTTTTACACCATTTCCTGATGATTTTCATGACATGACATTTTATTTCTCCACAAATTAAAGTTTGCAATTTCAGGGCAGCGAATTTACAGAAAATATATTGATAATTTGGATAGCGCCATGGACATTTTCAACTAATAATGGCTTAATTATTAATTAATTAATTAAGACAGCTTGTATATGTACAAGAGCAAGCTAAGCAACTAGCAACTTTTTTTTTCGTTTTTTTTCCCCTTGGAATAATTCAAGTATTCAGATACAGTACAAGGGAGAAGATCAACAAGGTTGACTATTTGATGATGTATTCCTCCTCCTCTTTGCCGGAAAAATGTGCTGAAAATCGGTTTGTTCCGCCACATGCCACTCCTCTACCACCCCATCAAACTCAAACTGGTGCACCCCACTTGCATCAAACAAACACCCGGCCTCCGATAATCCAGTTAAGCCACGACACGGTGGCTTGGACTTCCGACGACCAGCTCCGACGGGCACGTTCCTCAGTGCCCCACCAGCTGTCCAATACCTTTGGCAACCCTTGCAAAAGTGTCTAGGCTGGTTAACATTATAATTATTGAAGTAACAAAACTTGGTTTCCATGCTTTTGCATCTTGGACATGGTATGATCTTGTCCGGCCTCTTTTCTAGTACCGTTTGATCATGATCTCCTTTGTTCGGCTCTTCTTTCACTTGTCTCCCTTCTACTGCAATTGTTGCTCCAAATAACTTAATCCCTGATGCACTTTGACTCTCTCGAACCTCAGCCATGAGTGAGATCAGATAGGGGCAGGAAATGTTTTCTTTCTTTTTTTTTTTGTGTGTAGAAGATTAATATTGGTTGTGTTTGATGGGCGAGGTTTCTGATGATATATATATATATACAAGGAGAATTAAGAATCTATGTCCTAAGAAAAGCAAAAAAGTGCATGAGAAAGAGGAAGGATGCCTCAGACTTCAAATATGGATAGATTGATCAAAAGGGATCAACCAAAAAGAGCCCCAAGAAAAGATAGTTGTTGAGCTATGATATGATATGGGTTTTTTTTTTTCTTTTTTTCTCAGGGGGGTGGGGGTGATGGAGAGAGGTTTGGGAGTTTGATATGAATATATAGGAAGATATTTTTTGTGAACAGAAATAATGTAATATTATATTTGTTTGAGATCAAAAAGTGCAGAAAATATAAGACCTAAGCCGTAAAAATTGATATAAAGAGAATGAAATAAAGAGAGCCGCCAAGAGCATCGAGCAGGGCTGGGGGGAAGAGACGGGGTGGCGTAAAAAAAGTTGATGCAGAGCTTTTTGTCCACATCATTACTCCAAGTCATCATCTTGTTGTTGTTCTTGTGTTGAAAGTCTCTCCATTGGTGGGATCCATAGACCAGGTAGGTTGTGTCTAAAGTATTCCAAAGTGGGAGCATAAAGATTAAAAAGTGATAAAGCTAAAAGGTCATTCGATTTAGTGACTATAAAATTGCATTCCTTTTTTTAATCTCCTAAAGATTATATTGACACATCAACGGCATGTGCTTTCTAATCTTGAGGATGAAGCTCTCTAATCCTAATGAATAAAGGTTTTTGGGTTGTTAAAGCATTGGACTGTTGATTGATATTTATGTCTCAACTAATTGATGTAATCAAAATATACGTTTGGATATATATATGTTCTATTATTTCATTGTCTTTTCCCTTTTGGGAAAAGGGCAAGGAGAGGTTGGGAATTTTTTTTTTCATTTTTCAACTGTTTAGATGGAAATTGACTTTTCAAATCTTATTTCTTGTTATGGGGCTTTCAAATTTATATGAGGAAACAAAATTTCAGGTGCTTCTATCCCAACTTCTCTTGTTATGGCCTCATTTACTAAATTTATATATATATATATATATATATATACATATATATATTCTTGATTATCAAGGTGCTTGCATATTATTTGTGCTTTTGTAAAAACCTAAATTGGATATTTTGCATCATAATCATGTAATGAATTACAGTAAATTTCAGCAGATGGGATTTATGATATTGTAATTTATTGAGGTGTTAAAGAAAATGACTTATCATTACCAGGTACAATTTGTGGTTAATCTTCAACCGTATGTTACAAACTTGAATTCATTAGTTTTTTAATAGATATCCACCTATAGTTGTTACCGAATCAAGTTACACGATACTCAAAAAATAAAAGGTTGATAATTACATGTGGGCTGCTTATAAAGAAACAGAACCATGAAGGCCACAAACCATAATATAATTAGTGGGGGGAAAAAAGGGGAAGAACTGATCCTAAAAGATGGATGCTTGTTATGGTAATGCTATTCCTTTTGGCTTCAAGTCTTCTCTTTGGGGGCATCTATGGATTTGATGATGACTTTATTGTCACCTTTTCATCACTTGAGAAATATATATTGTAGTCTTGGTGGCTCTCAATATGCAAAATGCAATCAAAGCAAGAGAGAGAGGGAGAGCTTAATCAATATGGGATTACTTTAATAAAGTCATCTTTAACACTAAAGTGCCCTCATTTACAAACCTCCCTTTTTTTTTCTCTCTACTAGAAAAATCTAGACAAACAAGCAATATTTTTCATTCTTTTAGTTGGAAAGTTGTATGCTTTTTTCTTTGGAAAACCCTTTTAAAAGTGAAAAAATGTTAATAGTATTAAAAAGAACATGTAGTACTTGTACGTCTGCATTTGGACTACTTCCTGCAATCCTTACATTCTGGGGCTACCTCATAAAATAAAGAAACCCCCCAACATATATGTACTTTTTTTTTTTTTGATAAAAAAAAAAACCCACCATATATATACTTTCGAAGCTAGCTTTATCAACAAAGAATTGCTACTTTGTATCACAAAATACACACCCCAGAATGTTTATGAAGAAATACATATTTGCCACACAGCATGAATCAGATTATCTTGGGATACAAGAACTTTAGGCACCATATTTCGACCTTTGATATGGTAAGGAAATAAAGCAAAATTTTCAGAATTATGTGAAAAGGATGCATATAAAAAGTACTCTTGAGAAAAAAGAGTGGACAAATAGTCAAATACATACAAAAAGTACTTCATTTTTTTAAAATATGTGATTTACGAGAATAAATTCATGTAAGACTTTCTTTAAAAAGAATTGTTTTAGTAAATCTTTTTTTTTTTCTGGATGTCTCTGTTTATTGATTCATTACGTAATCGATTTTTTTTTTTTTTGTTTTTTTGAAAGCTAATCGACTGTAATTTAAAATTGATAAATTCATATAAGCAGGTCCTGAAAATAAGTGGTACTTTAACACTCAAATTAATTCCATTTTTTTTGCGCAATTTTCTATAAACTAGAAAAGAAATTATACCAGACTCATAAGATGTTTAAATCCAGTTTTCTTTTATTCACCCAAAAAAAAAACAAAAAAGATGTTTAAATCCAGATTCAGATAGGAAATTTGACCGACTCAACCAACTTTGTTATCTCCTCTGACAAAAAAAAAGTTTTTTTTTTTGAAGACCTAATTTGTTTGCTTTTTGCAGCTTTTAATATTAAAATTTTAAGTCGAGGTTTTAGACGGCCCTAAAGATGAGATAAAGATGATAATAATAAGGAATAGCGAGAGGTCCATATGATGAGCTTTTAGTCGAGAAGTTAGGCAAGTGACATAAAGAAATGACTTTGACAAAAAAAAAAAAAACAAATCATTTGATTAATTAAATTACGACAAGGCTTATTGGATGCGTTGTAAAGGTCTGCAGCAGCATGTTGCTTGCTTCCATGGCTAATTAGTTGATTAATTAATTAAAAGATATTCCAGAGTCTTTGCTCAAATATTTCTGTTCTGTAGTTTATTCTTTTTTGTTGATTTCATTTCTTGTTCCAATCCATTGAAGCTGCAATTTTTGAAATCCACACTCCGCAAAAGGACAATATATCAGACAACTGCATCCACAGGATAAGGCCTAGTCTAAGTAAATATAAATATTGCCCCCTCAAGATAATTTTGTGTACGACAAGTTAATAGGTTTCATTAAAAAATTATAATATATATATATATATATATATATATATATGCCCATGACTAACTTGATTATGGAGACGCGGTTCCATCTGCTACTTCTATAATTCAGATTCATGCACTTTTATTATGGCATCATTCATGTTTCTTGGTATAATTAAACATTGTCTTCATTTATTAATTTAGTTAAAGAAATGCCCCTAGATAAATGATCTTCGACAACATTGCAAAAAGGCGAGGACAAACGGGTCCATCTACTCATAAATGATGTTGTATTGTTCCGCTCTTAAAAATTTTACAACTAGAAACTTAACACAAGATAATATTATTGATTGCTTACAGACCTTTTTAATTAGTTATACTCAGAGATAAGATATCTGTGGAGCCAAATCCACTTCTATGTCACCTAAAGAACTCCCCCCAAAAAAATAAATCCATTTCTACTCTGACTCCGGCCAGTTCGGCCGCAGTCTGGGAGGAGAAGAATGACAAGAATTTGGCCGAAATCATACAACCACGTTGGGCATAATTTGGTCATGTAGTACATACTTTGGTATGAGTTGGACATTTGCAAATTGCTGATTTAAGTTTGGTGTCTTTGACTCTCTTAATGTGAATGGCATACAAAGACGGTATATCTTGAATGAAACGTAAGTACTTAAGATGGCATGGTGACTTTACACCTTCCAGATATGATTTGGGAGCCAAAGTCTAACATTCACGTGCGGAAAAGGTAAGCTACAATGTTTATTGGCTTGCAAAAAGTACATAAGAAAATGAATCTGCACTGTTAGAATGTGAATATGTAAGTTTCAATTGACTTGACAAATTCTTTCTCAAGTTGATTGTACAGATCACAGGTTATGGGTAACGTCGTAACATGCACCATTACATAATGCTCATCTATCAATGCAGACGACAGGGCAGCTGAAGCTGGTAACAAGTTGCAAATAGAGTAATAAATTTGCCCAAGAAATCGCGTGGTTTTGGGATCTGAATGATTTCTTTAAGCGGAACCATCAAAGAAACAGATAGTCAACCCTGCTAAAATACAGTAACCTCTTCTTTCTCCCCTTGATTCTTGCTTAGAAATTAGAATCAAGAGCAAGGTTTAAAATACAAAATTTGAAGTCTTCTGCGCCACATCAAGGTCTTCAAAAATGTCTAGCGCTTCTTCACTCCGCCAAATTCAATCAATTAGAAAAGAAAAAAAAAAACACGAGAGCATTGAAAAGCTCATAACTCAAAGCACGTGTAAAATAAGGAATTTGAGCCAAACTTCGAGAACCTACCGACAGTATACTACTACTTTGAGTTAATGCATGAACTTTGACTAACTACTCAAATGAGATAATCTAGCTTCTCACGCTCGTAAAGTATGTGTCCAGGCACCAAGGCTTAATTGATGCACGTCAAAACATTACTTTACTAGAATTCTATCAAATTCGGACCAAAAGTTGCTTGGAACCTAACAAGAATTAACATTTGATTATAACATGATGACGATGCATTTCATTGTCATATTTGGACATCGTGTCCGAATACGCTGCAGAACTCAGTCTTTAACCAAACGTTTACGACCTAAAGAAGAACTAACAACAGATATAGTTAAAGATATGTCGAAAGGACCTAAGAGATAGATACAAAAAAGATGTGATATTGACATGGCCTAATACATACACTGCGGAACAAATTGAAAACAAATCTTGCCTTCAAGTGTCACTCCAATAATCATCTTCCCCATCATCACTCCCAACAACCTGAATAGAAAAGACAATGAGGTAAGAAAGCATGCACAGCTGCAAAGGTGGTACTCGAAGTATGTTTTGGTCAATTTGCAATGTCCTCCCCAACCCTAACTCATCATCTAACATCCGAAATGGAAATAGGGAAGCATAGCACATAAAATAGATGAGATGTGAATACCTGCCGAATTGCATTTGCCTTCTGTAAAATTGCAGTGACCTGGAAACTTGTTGGGGTGCCTGTTGGAACAGCTGGTTTTGCTGCCTCAGTTCGTCTCAGACTGAAGGACTGAAAACATACACAACATAAAAGGAGGCACAGATCAGCAATGCTCACATTGTCATTGTAAAATCTGTCAGAAAAAAATAATACATCAGCCCAGATAAAACTCTTACTTTTGTCCTAATCTGATGCAAAAAATCTTCCTTTTCTTCCAGTTCCTTCCTATTAGTGCCTTGATGAACCTCTTTTTGCAATCTTATTTTCATCAAGTCCTGTTGCTACATATTTAAATGAAACATGCCTTTCAGTTGAATATTCACTTACAGAGAACAAAACTTTTCTCTTACTAAAAATAACAGGACCAAATAAAAAATAATAAAAAAGAGAGTAGAGAACCTTGCTTTTCAATGTATGGGCGGCATCAAAAATTTGTTCTTGCTTAAAGGGAGCTGGCTTTGGTTGTTGAGTGGCAGTGTGTCCAAGCTTCCAGTCAAATTCATGACTCAAGTTCTCAGTCATGGAAACTTGTCTGTCTTCTGCCAATTCTATCTGTGATTTCATAGCTCGCCATTCTGGTGGGGGGAGAGGTGGAGGTGAAGGTGAAGGAGAAGAAGTGAGCTCCTTCGAGTAATGAGGATCACCATGATTCCTCCATTCTTCCTCAAGTGAAGAATGTAGGCTATCCAAACCTGGAAGATCAAATAAATGGCCAGACTGAGAATGATCAAAACTGTCTCTAGTAAAAGAATTTTGCACTCTGCTTATTTTATTTATCTCTCCCTGGGTTGTTGCCCCCGTCTCCCCTGATGTGGAAACAGATTCTGTCAATGAAACTCTGCACAGAGCATCATATAGCTCCTGGTCCTTGCTTCTGGGAGATTCACTATATTCCCACTGCTCAGAGTTTGAATCAGACACATGACTTGGACAATCTGACCTGTAGGGGGAGGATCTACAGAATGTATCATCATCTGAGTCTGAACCAACATCATGCAATGGAACAGTAGCCTCTGGGACCAGCTGAAATGAAGGAAACAAAACTCTCCCCCCTTCATGATTAAAATTCCCATCGGGAAATTTCAGCTGCAACTTTGGAACCTCAAATCCATGTACAGGCTGAAATGACATCTTCATATGCCCCAGAGGTGGTGATGAAGATGGTGACAAAATGGGAGACCTGCTTCCCACCGTGTCTTTGCTCCTTCCAGAAAATGTCTTATGTTCAGCACGTCTAAGACTGCTCTTCATCACAAAAGCATCATCATTAGAAGAACTGGTCTGATTGGAGGTCTCATCCTTATCCAGCAATGATTTCCGGTAAAATCCATTGAGAAGCAACCTATTACCAAGTTCAAACATCCGAGATGAATTACCACTTCTTTCCTGACTTGCCATAGTTGATTTTATATCTGGAGCAACTGGCTGAATAGTTTCACAATTTGAAGTATAACAATCTTTCTGAGAACTGTTATTGTAACTTTGGTTACATGAATCACTCAGTTTTTGAAGATTTACACTTAAATCAGCCGATAGAGATGTCCATGATGCCTTTTTGGTTAAGATGCCACCTTTTCTATCACCCTGACTGGATGTAGGGCATTCCATGGAGGGAGCTTCTTCAATGTCTTCAGGTCTCTTATCCATTGTATCAGGTTTTGGAGTGGAAGAGCTAACTTCAGAGTCTTTGCTTGTCAAAGAAACTTGAGTAGACATATTTAGCAGAGTGTAATCAGGAGGTTTTGATGGCTCAAGTCCTAGCAAGCCGCCATTTGTCCAGATCTTAACTGAATTAATGCTAGAAGGTTCAGGTGGAGGTTTCTGCAACTCAGAAGGGGTCATGTCTATTACCGGGATACTTGAGCTATGTTGCCTTGAGTTGGAGGATGACAAGTTGCTAACTACAGATTTGACATTTGAACTACCAAGAGCATCAGCATTTTGTAACAAATCAAAATCTGATTGACAGTTTGAATTTGACGAGTCATTAGCAATTTCAGCAGCCTGGGGAACAACATGAAATTCAAAGGGGTCCAAGTTGGATATATCCTCAGATGTTACTTTGTCTGGAGAATCATATATCGCCAAACAAGTTTTCGGCAACATTGACTTAGAACCATCCTCAAATGCGTTGTCATTTGGAGAACTAATTGCAGCAATAGGAGATTCAGGATCTGACTTGGATATATCCTCAGATGTTACTTTGTCTGGAGAATCATATAGCGCCAAACAAGTTTTAGGCAACATTGACTTAGAACCACCCTCAAATGGGTTGTCATTTGGAGAACTAATTGCAGCAATAGGAGATTCAGGATTTGACTTGACAAGCATATCAAATCCATTATTTATTGCTTTGCTTTCTGTATCAGAATCATGTTCCACTTCTTTTGTTTGACAATCTATATCCGTATCACACTCTGACTCAATAGTGTTAAGTGCATCCACATAATGGTCTTGGTCTGTCTCACTTTCAACATCCTCGTGCTGCAGAGCAGCAGAGGTTGAAACAGGCAAATTCTCAGTATCAAGATGGAAAACATTCTCCCTTTTGAAATCACAAGGCTCATCAAGGACCGGCATTGACAAATTTTCATTATCATGTTGGATGTCCATCTCACTAGCAATTTTCAACTGAACAGCTTCTGAGTCCTCAGTTTCTTGGTCCAGATCTGTAGAAAATGTGCTCAAAGACTCATCATGATCATAACACGTAGCAGATCTAAATTCAATAGTTCCCCTGTCATTAGTTTCTAGGTGACGGACTCCTGAATATGTTTGTAAAGGCTCCTCATAATCATATCCCTTAACAGTTTCAGGATGAGTATCTCCAATCTCAGTTTCTTGGTCAATATTTCCTGAATATGTCACTGAAGACTCATCCAGATCATATCCCTCACCATTGCCTAAATGAGTAGTTTCATCCACATCTGCTACGTCAATGTTTGTAGAAAAAGTCTCCAAAGACATTTCACATCCACAGCTTTCACCAGTCTCAAAACAAGTAGCTCCCAGCTCATTCTCTATGTCAATATTTGTGGAGTTCTCCAAAGACATTTCACGTGTGTAGCCCTCACCAGTTTCTGAATTACTGTTGCCCCTCTCCTTATTATCTAGGTTAAAATTTCTACAAACTGTTTCTGAAACCCCATTCTGAATAAATTCCTCAGATGCTGGCTCCAATATCTCTGCCTTCCCATCCCAAGTGACAGAGAATGAACAGGTTCCAGTTTGCTCTCCTGATAAGCTACTTCGAGTATCATCAAATAAAGTTGCACCTTTTTCATCAATGAAAGTATAATCATGGGAATCATTATTATGGATCCTTGATGAAGAAGAAGAAGAGTCCTTAAACTCTTGCTCTTCATGTTGCATTGAGGATCTTGGATGTGATGCACACTCAAAATCAACTAACCCATTTCTGGAATCCAAAGAAATTGGCTCATCACCGAGGTCAGACTTTACTGCAGCATATGTGGAGACTGTTTGACTAAGTGACGAATGCCCATCCATATTTAGTGAAGCAAATTGCATTCTGCAAATTTAATTAAATCATTAAACAATACTACCTATTTCGAAATATGTCTTTTTTAAACTTTTACACACAAATAAGAATTCAAATTATTATTATATATTTATATAGTCAAACTACCTAAAAAGTCTTGGTCAAATCACCTAGGAAATTGAAGAAAGTCTAGTATGGATAACACGGGAAAAAAGTACTTATCAAATTCTGTAGAGAGAGTCATATTTTGAAAAGAAATATTAAATCAAAAAAGGCATATTTTGAAATAAAGGTAATAGCAAATTTCAAAATCTTTAAGCATTCATGTTTCCTTTTTTTTTCATCCTTGTTTAATTGTATTAATGATAACATCCAGCACATACCTTCGACCATGATTGGGCATTGATGGCCCACGCAAAACTTCTCCATTTTTCCGCCAGGAACTTCTCTTCTGTGATATTTGATGCAAGCCATATTAGAAAACAAAAAGATAATGAAATGCATATTGCAGAACTAGTAAAAATGAGCACTTGCCAATCCAAATCTTTATAGGAAAATCTAGTAGTCAAATTCATATTCAGGACTATAACAACCAGATTTTCAGAAGTGAGTTTAGATGAAAATGTCATGTAGCAGAATCTGCCCAAAGGGTTTATGCAAGTTAGCTTCATGCATGATATTATTTGAATAAAAAAAATGTCTTTATTTAGCATTAAATGTGAATCCAACACCAACTTTGACTAATAGATCACAATGTACTGTGCAACATGGAAACATTCTTTTGTAATTGCTGAAGTAGATGAGATTGGACTTCTGCAGCTTTTATCTCGCATACCTTGATTTTGCGGCCCTTCTTATCTTTTAAGATTTTTTCGGAATATGCCACTTCAGAGCCAGTTGATGCTCTTCTAAAGAATGATGGATCTGAGTATCTCTTTACACAAGATCCGGGACCACCAGGATCAAATCTGGAAAGTAAAACCCCATGTATAATGGCAGCTAATACAAATTAATAATTGAGATGAATTTATTGGAAAATTCTCATACTTGTCCAGCAAGTTCAAATGTGGAGACCCTCTGCATTGCTCATAAGAATGCTGAATAAATCTTGGCAAGTCACCGTATATAAATGATTTTGTTCACATCGACGACGGACATGCCAATTGGCACCTGCAAATCCATTTTCCCCATATTGAGATTGGAAAAGGAGGGAGATTAGTGCTCGACCAATATCACTACACACAATCACACAGAGAGAATTTGATCCACCGTTGGTCCACAGAAACAGAATGGGATCTCTCTCTTAACCTAAGGAGATGTGTAGAAATGGCAACAGAGAGAAGGGAATGAACATACCAGAAGTATAAGCAAAGTGCAAGTGGCTTCCTTTGGGCCAAAACCAACTTCTCCAGTGGAGGAAGTGCAGCCTCAATTTGTTTCACACGCCCCATCAGCTTATGGCTTCTAGATGACGTAATCACCACTTGTTCTTGTAACCCATGGAATACCTCTGCTGCAAATCTACAATCAATATGAAGCTATCTCAGTACTTAGTCACTATAGGACATCAATCATAGAGAATAGAAATATCACCGAAAATCATTCAAAAGGGAATTCTATCAGCAATAGCATTTGTAATACAGCTCCTTACTTCTTGAAGATTGTGAAATCAATCAATCAGAAAAATATCCCCAACTTATAAGATGTGTCGGCACATGAAAATCCTTACCACTGATCATAACATCTCAATCACGAGTTTTTTGCTTTAACTAAAGAGATCAGGTTCTACATCCCACTATCTTACTGTCTCTTAATCTACGCCCATCAACTATACCACTGAACTTCCTAAATCTTAGTTCTTCTCAGCTATTATGCTTTTGTCTTGAATTAGCTTCACTTAGCTTGGCTTTTGATTAATTAAAATTTAGAAAGGATGCTCAGGAGAGATCTTCAACTTGTAAAGAGCTTTTCTTGGCATTAGATTCAGTTTGAATACAGTTAAGTTCTTAATCTGAAGAGAAGAACTTCATCATCATGATACAGCTTCCACAGCACATTAAATGAAATTTCTTCTCACTAATTTGCAGTTAAAATATATCAAAACCAGTGCAACTAGCTCTCCCCAAACTGATCAAGCTGACAATTCGAAAGTACACAATTTTTCCATCTATTTCTAAAATATCTTATATGAAATGTCCTTTGCCAATACAAGCAGGACACTATACCGGTTAAAGAAGGCCTATCTGGGGATCTTTAGTTTAGTAGCGCTACTTCTAAATTTCTTTCTAATTTCAGCCAAACATTTCTAAATTTTCTTTCTAAGAATTTCAGCCAAGCTTTCAAACGCATCAGTCAGGATTTCATCCTCTATCTCTCACTCTCTATTATAACAGAGACTCTACCCAGCTAAAATCCAGTACTTCACAAGGACCCCAGTAGGGTAGTCTCTTTCTTTCCCGTGCATATTTCATTTAAAAAAATAATTTCTCTATAGCATTTACTACCTCATGTTCTCTTGTAACTAATTCAAACCTTAGCTGACATTATCTTAGGCTTAAAACAGATTTCCATATCATAGAAATTAGTTCTTTTTCCAAATAAAGAAATTGGCACGTCAAAAGAACTTGACAAGAAATTTTTGTGACATGACAAAAAGGAAAGTTTACCTCTTTGTAAATAAATTTCCAGAAACCACAGAACGAAATGAAATTAACACAAGTACTTTAAAAACAAATTTTTAAAAAAATCAAAATGCAACCAGAAAACATCAGAACCCAGCGACTTCTAGGTAACTACGAAGCAAAGAACAACCAGACAAGACTAACACGTGAGAAAACCAAGAAAAATAAAAAACATAACTGAAATTCAACAATGAGGAAAGGAAGACAGTTGATAAGCGAGAAACGTACTCAGCTAGATCACCAAGCTGACGCAAGATTCCAACAAGGCCGGCAACAGCCACGCCTTCCAGGACTTCCTTCGGATCGTCCTTGTTGGCTACGGCGTACATCTCCGGAGCTCCCAGTCCATACTCATTCCTCACCTCCACCCTCACCAACGGCATCGTTTCAATTCACTCAAAAGCACACACTCAGCCACTATCTCTCTCTCTCTCACACCCACTAACTTCCAAATTCAATACACAACAATTACTTCTACAACTTTCTCTCTCACTACATGCAATGAAACCCCAGACTGAAATTAATGAAAGAATTAAATGATGGAATTATGAGACGCAGTGTGGGGGCAGAGAGAGAAAGAAGAACCACAATTAGGTGAGTCGATTGCAGCTCCTTAACTGCTTCGAGAGGGAAATATAGAGAGAGAAAGTCCGTTCAGAAAATTACTCCCCTCTTTGTATGAATAGTACTTCCCTTTTCTCCATTGCCACTTCTGCAAGGCATTCTATTCTATTTCAGGAGGGACTGCTTTGCGCTGCTGAGGTGGTAATGTGATTAACAGGTGAGAGAAAAGATTGAAAGTGAAAGGACGAAAATGGGCTTGCGGTTTTTGTTAAAGTGACCTTTTTGTCCGGGGATTGGTGGAGTGTGCGGCGCTGTATTGACAGTTTTAGCCTCACCAAGATGGAATAATTGCTACTGCCACTAATATATGTGTACTAGTATTCGGTGGTGGACCGGCAGTAGTGGAGTCTTATGATTCCGATGACACTTTGGGATTTGTTTAATCCGCCGTGTCGGGCTGTTCACGGCCCAAGACTTGATTACGGTTCTTTAACGTCTGTGAATATTACTCTTTTAGTTTCAAATTAAATAAATATATATATTTTTTAATATTTTACTTTTAAAATTCAAAATTTTATATATTATAATTTCACGTCAAATAAGTATAATATTATAACTTTATTTTTAATTATTTAAAAATTTTCTTATGCTCATGCCATGGTACACTGCTTTATATTTTATTTAAATTTTTCATGAGACTTGTATTTAGAAATTTTTGTGCTTCTTTTTAAAAGTATTTTCTTTTAATACATATAATCTAGAAAGATTAGGTTCATTTAAAATTTTCTACTTTCTCCATTTATAAATATAAGTTGATTGACTCATTTTTACAATGATAAATAAAAAAAAATTGTTTCTAAAATACTCTTACTCTTATATATTGGAAAATAAAATTAGTTTTGCCAAAAATAAAATAAATATTTTATCTTTTAAATAAAAAAATAGGTGAGTAAATAGATGAAAATAAATAAGAATAATATTGGAAGTCAATTGTGAAATTTTCATAAAACAATTTATATTTTGAAATGGGAAAGTATTAAATAAAAATGCAGAAAAACAATTATTGTGCTACATAAATTTAGATCTAACGAGAATATTACACTGATGCTTGAATAAATTACATATGATAGAGTTAGGAAAGCTCCTCATGAGCATTATTTTCAAATCAATACATTTTCCAAATTAATTTATGAGCATAAAATTTTGTTTTTACATTAAAAGTTTTATTATCAACGTTATAATGAGAATTCGAATATTACTAAAATAAAATATAATATAAAATTATTTTTTTTAAGTGCACTTGTCTAAAAGTCAATGAGTAATTCTACAATCAATTGAGTATTATTTAACTTGGAAATAGTTTGTAAGTAATTTGGGTTGGCAACTCCAAGATTTAGTCGAAAGCCAAAGGTCCGAAACACAGGTGATGATAAAAAAAAAATGGAAGAGTAAAGACAAAATACAAACGGTCTAAATCAACATGACTTTAAGGAAAGCAAATTGCACTAAATTTTATGATTAATTTAAAAAGGCCGTACAAATAATCCACATCTTTCAATCTTTAAATAATACAACTGGTAACATAATAACATGTCTAGATCTTGTTGTTCTCTACATTCGTATTTGACTCAAATCTTTCTTCCATTTGTCCTTTTTCTTTTTCCTTTTTCCCCTCCCTCCTCTTTGATTAGTTTTAGTTGAAGATTTGCCACAACTATTAATCTCCTTCAATTCAAGTTCAACCAACCAAGATTTTAATCAAGATCTAATCTCACATCCCACTTATAATTTTTTATAAACAGCCCACCAAATGAAGACAGCATCAACATGTCAGTAAGCATAGAGGAAGAGTTGACTTTCGCCTTTGACCAGAGCCACTCCATCAGTTGGTCTTCTTCCAATAATTAGTCTATAGTTGTTTTTTTTTTTTCTTCTTTTTTTGAGGGGAATAATAGTCATTATTTAATTGTTCAAATCTCAGTGATGACACGAATTTCAACCAATACGTTTGTATGATTACTAGCAATGTAAACCCATCATCAGTTTATAGATTATAGGGTAAGGTCCTTTTGAGAAGCTGTGTTGGCAATCAGCAGACTGAAAGAGAATGATAAGCAAACTCTCTAAATTTTCCTGGGACAAACTTGGTTTGGTTTGGCTTGTTTCTTTGAGTTCAATATAAGCTAGCAAGTTGTTTCTTTTAGGCCAAAATTGGCAGTTCCAAGGATTTAAGTACACCGTATTAAAATTATAAAAGTTCAAACATCATTACACAACGGTCTTAGGTGAGAAAATCAAACAAGATTAAGTGAATAATTTCAAACTTGCTCTTTTCTCTTAGTAATAGTATTACTTTCTTTTGCATTGCTTCATTTTTCTCTCTTCATCTTTATTTTTCCATAACAAAACAATGTTAGTCTTTCCACAAAGTCTATTCTTCAATGAGAACTAATTGCAACTTTAAATGAGAATCGGATTCCTAAAATATATTACTACCCTGCAAAGCTATATATTATGATAAATCCTCATGATTCTCATTAAAAAAGAAAGAAAAGAAAAGAAACAGTAGTGAGCCTGGTACTACCACTTATAGATTATAATTGTGGTCTTTTTCGCTTGATGGAAGGTTAATCAAAGTGCTAAAATTGTGGGTTCTGAAGGTGATATTCTGAAAAAGTTAAAATAGGACAGGGGCAAAAAGGGCCATTGAAGTCTGAAGAAGACAAGTAGACAAAGTATATCTTAGCAGAATCAAGGTTAATGAACTGGAATGAAATGAATGATCAGATGTTGACAAATTCCAGAATTGCATCTTCTGTCCCAATATAAGATTGTGACCTCACTTGTAGGGTTACTGAATGAAAAGGAAATTAGAAAGGTAGCTGTAAATTTCATCATTTCCATACTGTATGAATTGGGACATTATACAAACATTCTATCAACAAATTAATGTCCGTCTCTGCTTTTCTTTTTTTTTCCAAATAAAAATCTAATTAATTAGATTCAATAATTTGAAACGACGTGTGACCGTAATTTATGAATGTTGGAGTTGTAGGGTCATTTTCTTTCTTTTCGTACTCACTTGGCTGGTATTAGGCTCTTGGCTCTTAAGTACTACTCATTCCGCCCATTTGTATATGCATTAATTAAATTCATTCATCTTTAATTATAAAATATTTTATTATTTTTATGATTATTTTTTATATTATTTTTAAATTTATTTTTACTTTATTAGGAAAGAATAAATAGTTCATTTTTTAAAAAAGATTAAAATAAAAATATATATATATAGTGATAAATTAAATAATTTATTAATATGTATCAAATTATCTAAAATGTTTCATAAAAAATGAGGAAGGAGAGTAATCATTTCTGTTTTTTCATCATGCAAAGGCACTCAAATAAAATACCTATATTGAGAAGTCAAACAAAAAGAATGATGCATTTTTCAAAATTCTTCTTCTGCTAGAAATGGCAGCATTCAAAAAGAAACTGAGAATAATTAAAATAATTCTTGGTAAAAAAAGTTAAAATTCATTTTTTAAGCAATCGAAAACAGTTTTATTATAGAAAGTCCTTGTAACAGCAAAAAAAATCATGTAAAAAAAAGGGCTGATCGTGGTGCTAATTCCAATCTGCGTAAAATTTAAGGTTAATTTGTTTTTTTGATAAATAAATTTTTATAGAGCTAAAACGCCAATCTCTGTGGCTTATTTCAATTCCCACCCAACCCATGTGTATCAAAAAAATCCAAAAGGAAAACATTGAAAATGTATTAGGTTTCTGGGGACGCGTGATCCATGTGACTGGTTACACTGACCATTTGAAATAGATTAATATATATATATGCTCAGCTGCATCCAAGTAGTCAGACATGGCTGGCCATATTGATAATCTACAAAGCAGTGGATCTTAGACTGTTAGATGACACATTGTTATAAGGATTTTTTTATTTTTTTTTGAGAGAATTGTTATAAGGAATTAAAAATTCAAAACTGTACCAGCTCTCGATAAATAAAATAGTTCACATAGTTGTTTGTTCGTTTAACACTTAATTGAAATTCAAGGAAAAATTGTTAGCTCGGTTGATATTCCAAACGAGCACAAACTTCTTTAAATATTCACAAACAATAAAATTAATACTATGAACAACATTTTATCAATTGCAATTTGCAGTATCTGTTCCTCAAGAAGGCAGCAGCAAGATTGAAGAAGCGAAGCAGTTTCTTAATCTCTTTTGCACATGAACATTCAGCTAAAGAATATAATGAGAAAAATTGTTAGTACCACGCAAATGGACATTTTCTATTATACAATTTTATTGCAAATTGCAGTCTCAATTCTTGTGCCTTTGATGAGGTTGACTATTTCTTCTGCAAAATGTGTGAGTACTGGTTTGAGAATAGAAATAGAAGGATCTGTACTCCCATCTACACCAGCTTCAGTCTTCTGATCTCCGAAATCTCAACCATATATGTCCATTTGATTCGTTTTTCGCTTCTTAAACTCAAGTCTGCAGATGGGTTTATTTCCATTGTATCTGTTCTTTCTCCTAGCCATAGCTGATCCGTCTAGTGCAGAAATCGAACCACGGGTCGGAGTCTGCTATGGTACATTGGGAAACAATCTTCCGACTCCGACAAAATCAGTTCAACTCCTGCAAAATCTCAATGCCAAGCAAGTGAAAATCTACAATGCCGATGCCAAGATTCTCAATGTTCTGAAAGGAACAGATCTTCAAGTCATAGTCATGGTCCCAAACGAGCTTATAATCAGCATCTCCTCCAACCAAACTCTGGCAGACCAATGGGTCCAAACCAACGTGGTCCCTTTCTACCCAGAGGCAATGATCCGTTTTCTCCTTGTGGGAAACGAAGTCCTAAGCGATTATTTCAAGCCCTTGTGGTTCTATCTCGTCCCTGCCATCCGCAAAATCAAATCATCAGTGAAAAAATTTGGCCTCCGAAACGTAAAAGTTGGAACCCCACTGGCTATAGATGTTGTGGGCTCTTCACTATTTCCTCCTTCCAATGCCACGTTTAGGTCTGACATCTCAGACAAAGTCATGAAACCATTGCTGCAATTCTTGTCCCACACCAAGTCATTTTTCTTCATCGATTTGTATCCTTATTTTGAATGGGCGTCAAAACCAAACACCATTAACCTTGACTATGCATTGCTGGAGGCCAAAAATTCATCATACAAGGATTTGGGCTCGGGCTTGGTTTACACCAATTTGTTGGACCAAATGCTTGATTCTGTAGTTTTTTCCATGAAGAAACTTGGGTACCCCAACATCCGTTTATATATAGCGGAAACTGGCTGGCCTAATGGTGGTGATATGGATCAAATTGGAGCTAACATCTACAATGCTGCCACTTACAACCGGAATATTGTGAAAAAGTTTATGGCCAAACCGCCCATAGGAACTCCGGCTAGACCAGGTGAAGTCATTCCAGTCAACATTTTTGCTTTGTACAATGAAAATCAAAAGCCCGGCCCAAGTACCGAGCGACATTTTGGGCTTTTGCGTCCGAATGGGTCTTACGTCTATGAAATAGATTTGTCTGGGAAGACACCAGCATCGGCCTATGGTCCGTTGCCGGTGCCCACAAACAATGAGCCATACAAGGGGAAAGTATGGTGTGTGATAGGTTTAGGTGCAAATTTCTCCAAATTGGCTGGGGCAATTGAATCGGTATGCAAGCAAGATAAGCAAATATGTCATGCAATTCAGCCCGGTGGAAAGTGTTACAAACCTGATTCACTGATCTTGCACGCAAGTTATGTTTTTAGCTCCTATTGGGCTCACTCCAGGGAGAATGGTACTACTTGTTTCTTTAATGGGCTCGCTGTCCAGACCACCAAAGATCCAAGTTATCTGTCTTGCAGGTTTCCTAGTGTTGAGCTCTGAAGAACGTATATTGGTGCTGATTTTCAGTCTTTCTTGGTCTTGCATTCTATTTTATAGCATAAATTAAGGAAACCATATAAACCAGTTCTCCATGGAAGAAGTTAAAAGCATTCAAAAGTTGTATCTTATGCAATGCATGCATTGTATTATTGTATTGTATGTTGTAATTTGTAGAAGATTATTGTGAGTATATTATTTTGTATCTATGAACTAATATATTAATTTGGTTAGGTTAAATATCTCAGAATAGTTTGATGACTTGCCTGCTTCTTCATGAACGATGATCCATCTTTTAAATGAGCTTGTATTTGTATTTTCGACCTTGTGATAGAAAAAAATAAAATGGATATTTTTTATCTTAACAACCTCAATTTAAAATAAAATAAATTGAAACCTAGATAGGTGAAGAACAAAATTAATGTAATCAAGTCAATTTGTCCAAATTGAGGCGAGATTAAGGAGATAGAGGGCATATAAGTGATTTTTTTGCTCTCACAGAATGATTCATGGTGACTTAGATGCGTGTGTTAAATATGTGTATAGCTTGCGCTGTTTGTTTTAAATTTAAAAGTTTCACTTGCTCTCCGAGCATCAAGTGTGAAAGAAGTAAATGATTCGTTCAAAGAGAATGATTCCAAATCAAGTCTTGACGTTACAAAACCACGAGTAAGCTACCCCAACACGGAAGATTATGATTCATCTCAAAGCCCCTGGTTTTGAATATACTTTTGTCCTATAAATTGGAGAGCCCACACAAAGCATATCCAATCCACCTTTCATTCTTCTCAGTGATTAACTTTCTTTTTTCAGAGCTAAAGAATGTCAAATTCAACTGTACTAGTTTCATTTCTAATTGCACTCTCCACTTTCTCCATCGCTTCCCAAGCCATTGTTCCTCCGGATAAAACGTTCAAATACATCAATCAAGGGGACTTTGGGGAGTATTCTGTGGAGTATTTAGCTGATTACCGCGTCCTAGACATTTACACATCTCCCTTCACTCTTTGTTTCTATAACACCACCCCAAATGCGTTCATTCTTGGTTTACGCATGGGCACCCGTCGAACCGAGTCCATCATGCGATGGGTTTGGGACGCCAACCGTGGAAGCCCGGTTCGGGAAAATGCCACCCTAACCTTCGGCAGTGATGGAAACTTGGTCTTGGCTGATGCTGATGGCAAGGTGGCATGGCAAACTGGTACAGCCAACAAGGGTGTGGTAGGCCTAGACCTACTTCCCAACGGTAACTTGGTCTTGTACGATACCAAAGGTAGATTCATCTGGCAAAGTTTTGATCATCCGACTGATACACTCTTGGTTGGTCAAACTATAAGGGCCACCGGACCCACCAGATTAGTCAATCGGTTATCGAATAAAGAACCGGTCAATGGTCCTTACAGTTTTGTGATGGAGCAAAGACACTGGGCTCTATATTTCCAAAGCAAAAATTCGCAAAAGCCCATGATCTACTACAAATCGGATGAATTTGGTAATGGCAAGGGTGCTTTGGCAAATCTTATTTTTTACTGCGAGCCCGAATATGGTCAAAACTTTGCCTTTGAGCTTGGATTTTTGTACAACATGACAAATTCGCCCAGCTTTGGTTCATCTATCTTGACAAGGCCAAAATATAACAGCACTTTAAGCATGCTTCGAGTTGGCATAGATGGTAATCTAAGAATATATACTTATAACGAAAATGTTGATTGGGGTGCATGGGAAATTACGTATGCACTCTTCAATACTGAGGAATGGCGAGAGAGCGTGTGCAAGCTGCCGATGAGGTGTGGATCGCTTGGCGTGTGCGAAGATAACCAATGCGTGGCGTGCCCGACGCCTAAAGGCTTGTTGGGATGGAGCAAGAGTTGCGCACCACCGGTGCTACCACCGTGCCGAGCAGGGGCAGCGAGTGTGGATTACTATAAGGTTGATAGTGTTGAACATTTTACCAGTGATTATAATGAAGGAAATGGACCGATGAAGCTGATTGAATGCAAGAAGAGGTGCAGCCAAGATTGCACGTGCTTGGGGTTCTTCTATAGAGAGGAGTCTTCCAAGTGCTTGTTGGTTCCTGAGTTAGGTACTTTGATCAAGGTTTCTAATTCCTCTCACGTAGGATACATCAAGATGTCTAAGTAGATAGTTTTTGTGAGAATTTTATTTTTTTTTTGTCTTTTGGAGCCTACAAAAAATAAACGAAAGTACGAATATTATCTATAGACTTTCTATTGTTCTCATAAAAACAGTTATTGCAAATCTTATAGTATTTCATTTGTGTGTAACTAGGAATAATATAAGTATTTATTTTGACTTAATACATATAGAAAATTTTAATTGAATTTACAATAGTTATTTAGTAATTGTTTTTTTCCCAAGGCAATAAGGATATAAATAAAACATTTATTTATTTAGTAATTGTTGTCTCAGAAAAATGTGAATAAAGTCTTTTTTTTCTTGTTAAAATATTTCAAAGAAAAAGAAACCAAAATCGAATTTAGGATATGAATTACCAAATAAAAATGCATGATTGTCAACTATAAGCTATTACAATCTTCCCATGAAGTTGTGGATATACGTACTAATATGAGCCATGTATCTACCAATATACATATAATATATATTACGAGCCATGTTGAAAAGTCAAAAGTCAAAACGCGCCCAATCAAGAAACTTTCCTATCTCAATGCCATCGAGAGATAGTCTGGAGTTCGATATGAGTTTTTATTTATATTTTTTATGTATCGATGATAATAAGTAGAGGTGGTAGATGAAAAATCAATAAATATCCAAAATTATTCATAATTAAATGTATTTGATTAACTCATATAAGTTAAATGGTTTTAAATAGCCATTCATTTAAATCCATTATATCCATCAAATCCAATAAACATCAATTTAAAAAGTCAAACACTTAGGTCAATTTCACTAATCAAATATACTAATTGCCATTCTAACAAAAAAATAAATTTATAATTTATTATTAATTGTAATTTCAATTTTTTATGATAGCATATAAAATTTTTACATTTTCTAATTAAATTTATATTGTAATATATATTAATTTTCTATATTAAAAAAAATAATTTTTTCAAATTGTCAATAAAAAGAATTAACTTAACTTGTGATTCAATTCCAAAAATTTTGCAAATATATAAATCGTTTTACTCCGTATTTTAAGGGCTAAAAATTAATTTAATTTAATTTTTTACTTTTATTAAATACTTATTAAAAAAATCAAATATTTAGAAAAAAAATGTACTAAGAGGTCCAATTTCTCAATTTCATTTATTTTCATTTATTTTTTTCAATTTAAACTTTGTTTTTAATATATATATATATATTATATAAATTGAAATTATATTTTGCATAAATTGTACAATCTATTTTCCAAATCTTAGTAATTTCTTTTGAATATGTGTATAAATAATATAAATAATAATATGACAATTAATTGAATACAATTTCAAATTATATGGATAAATGAATATTTATGGATATCCGTAAAACATTAGATCCAAATCATTTAAACAATGTATAAATGTATCATAAATAATTTTGACTTAATGGAATGATGTTCATTTAAATTTATTCATTTTGGGAGACTTCCTAATTCAATAAATAAAATTGACTTTAAAAAAAAAACAAACAAACTATATATCTAAGGTTTATCTTAAAAAAAAAAAACTATACTTCATATACAAAGTTCTTTTTTTTAAAGGAAATACAAAGTTATTTTAAAGTGAAAATTATCAAGACATATACTTCATATATATGTTGTTTACTAATTTTGATTATTTTTTAAAATATCTTTACAATTTATTTTTTACTTTAATTTTATAAGTATTTTAAATAATTTGACTAAATAATGACTTTACTAGTAAAAGAATTATTCCATGACTTTGTTCTAAAAGAAATTAAGAAAATTCATTGTAAATATTTGTTTACTCCTATTATATATATATATATATATATATATATATATAAGGTCAAGTGAAATTGTTCATCTTTCTAAATTTTTATGGAAATGGTTATTATAGTAAGAGAAGTGCTACAATTATAGTAATTGAGAATAATAGCAATGGTAATTGTTACATATAAGGTTATATAGGAAAAAATATATAATTTTCATGTAAAGAAAAGTAAAAAAAAACAAGGAAAGTAAAAAAAAAAAAGAACATATCACAGAATTTTGACTTTTCCAATTCAAATTGAATATTTTCATATTTATTTTATGATTTTTAGAATTAAATGTTCAATATTAAAATATAATAATTTTTATTTGAAGTTATTTTAGTACTAAGATTAAAAAAATTGATTTAATATAAATGTACATAATAAAAATTACACTAATAAACTTAATTAATAGAATTACAAATAATTACAATTATATGGATAAATGAATGTCCATGGATATCAATAAATCATTTCAATCCAAATCATTTAAAACATTTATAAATAAATCATAAATGGATTAGAATTAAATGTATTAATATCCATTTAAATTTATCCAAATGGATTTGTACATCCACATTGCCACATGTAATAATAAGTTAAAGCTCTTCTTTTTATCCATATTAATTTTCTCATTTTCTATTATATATATACATAATATATTGATGTATATTAAAATTTTAAAATATAGTCTAGATATATTTTTTATTATTTGAATTATCTTTCAATACATTTAATAATAAATAATTAGTATGTATTTGGAAAGGTAAGTCTAATCTAGATAATAAAATATTTCTTTTAGATATTTTTGTTCTATTAAGTATTTTTCTAAATTTGTTTACTTCAAATATAATAATACTATGAATCTACTCAAATCTCAATGAATATTCACACATTTCTCTCTCTTCTCCATTCCCTCTAATATAATAACATCATCCTCTCTTTCTCGCCATAATTTTCTTTAAAAATTTGTTCATTTCCCTCCTCACTAGTTTTCCATTATATTTTTTTGGAGTAAAACACAAATTAAATTATTTAGTTTCAGTACATTAATTATATTTTTTCTCAAAAAATTGTTTTTAAATGCCATTAAATTTCTTATAATTAAAATTAATTACTAAGAATAAAATGTAAAACTTTGTTTTTTAAAAAAAATTGTTTTTCCTCTTCATTATTTTCCAATTTTATTTTGTTGTAAAACACAAATTAAATTATTTGGTTTCAGTACATTAATTATAATATTTCTCAAAAAAAATTATAATGTAATTAAATTTTATTAGAATTAAAAACTAATTCCTAAGAATAACATATGAAACTCCCATAAAAATAAAAATGTTTTTGCAAATTATAGTGAGAAAGAGAGAGGCCGTTAATTAAATTCGAGGGAATCTGAAAGAGAGAGAAATGTGTGGATATTTTGTAGATTTGAAAAGAGCTATATTATTGTATATAAGGTCAATAAACTATTATAACAAGAAAATATAAAAAGAAATCTATGATAGACTTAACTTCTCAAATTCATACTATTTTATCTATGTTAATGCGTGTCCCTTATGCATATGTGAGAAAAATCATCATGGTTGTTATTATTATTTGTTAAAACATCATCTTCTTCAATTACTTTAGCCATGCTTTCCAAAGAATAAAATTCACTTGGGAAAGTTCTAAAACAAGATATTGCTGGGTTTTTAAAAAAAAAAAGAAGTAAATCTCCATTAAGATAAATTGATAATAAAAACCAAAATTATATTAGAGGAAATTACATAAGATAAATGGATTATAATAGTCAAAATTACATTAGAGACTTATACAAACTTTAATATTGTTGTGATTTCTAGTGAAATCCAAAAAGACAAAATGGATATGGAAAACTCCCATGATAGTCAAGTGATTAAATGTACAAGTAACAACTACTAAAAGAGTGTTTATGAAATTATAGATCTTAGTCTTGAAGACCAAACTCATTTATAACACATCCATATATGTGTTTTGTGTTTCTTGTAGAAGATGAACTACGTCTCTTCTTGTGTCCAAATGATTACTAACAAGAAGAGAAAAGGAAGAAGAAATTCTTGAATTATCAAGAGTAAAAGAAAATCTTTCATAAAAGAGAGATGTTTAGATTTATTGAACAAAAATTTAAAATACTTAAAAGGAAAAAAAATAAAGAGATCAAGTCAATACCAAAATGTTACATATTTAAAGACGTCAAGCTTTGCACAGAGAAAAAAGGTTAGAGAAAGTTTGGTGAACCATGAGTAAAACTTATTAATTTTAGATATTGCTGATTTTGATTTGATAATTAGTTCATTTTACTGTTTCAAATTAAAATCTTATGAGAAATTAACGATAAGCAACCCTTATATATATATATGTCCACGGAAGGCTGGGATGGATAAGTATCTGCTAATCAAAGCTCCTTCAAGAGTCAATGTGCCATCCCATTGAACTTTCAGTCTCGGGTTGCAACTTAGTTGCAAGTGCCAAGTGATGCTCTCAAGTAGTTTGCATGCGGCCACAATTTTTTTTTTTTTGCCATTCAATTCGACATAAAAGCCAGTTGACCAATAATATTTCTTTGACATTCAAATACAAACATAACCCACTGAAAAATGGAAAGCCGTACGCACGATACGTAGTAAAAAGGCCCCTCGTTTTGATTGTACTAATTTGAACTTCTATAAATAGTACACAAACAAGCATTCTATTCTATCTATCAGTCAATCTTCTCTATCCTAAAAAAAGAAGAAAAGAAACAGCTAGCATATACTTGCAGTCATACTCGAAGCTAAGCAATGTCACACTCCAATGAATTTTCAATATTTGTAATCGCATTCTTTGCCTTGTTCATCACATCCCAAGCCATTGTTCCTTCTTCCAAAACATTCAAGTACATTAATCAAGGTAACTTTGGTGAGTATTTCGTAGAGTTTAGTGCTGATTATAGAGTTTTAGATATTTACAATTATCCTTTCACTCTTTGTTTCTACAATACTACTCCAAATGTTTTTATGCTTGGACTTCGTATGGGTGTCCATTCATCTGAATCCGTCATGAAATGGGTTTGGGATGCCAATCGTGGCAACCCGGTTCGCGAAAACGCAACCTTAACCTTTGGTAGGGATGGAAACCTGGTCTTGGCTGATGTTGATGGTAAGGTGGCTTGGCAAACCAAGACTGCCAACAAGGGCGTGGTAGGGCTAGAACTACTTCCCAATGGTAACTTGGTGCTATATGATAAAAAGGGTACATTCATTTGGCAAAGCTTTGACCACCCCACCGATACACTCTTAACCGGTCAAACTTTAAGAGCTTCAGGCCCAACTAAGCTAGTGAGTCGTTTATCCTATACCGAGCCAGCTAATGGGCCCTATAGTTTTGTCATGGAGCAGAAGCATTGGGCTATGTATTACCAGAGCAAAAATTCACAAAAGCCCATGGTATACTATAACTCTGGTGACTTCGGCTATTATGATAATACAGGCTCATTAACTAGTCTTTCTTTCTACTGCAAGCCAGAGTATGGTGCCAACTACGCTTTTGAGTTGGGTTTCATATACGTTTTAGCTGACCCTTCTAAACCCCGTCCATCAATTTTGTCTAGGCCCAAATACAACAGCACCTACAGTATGCTTCGAGTTGATATGGATGGTAACCTAAGAATATACACCTATGAAGAGCATGTTGATTGGGATGCATGGGAGACCACATACGTTCTCTTGGATAGAGATGAAGGGCGAGAGAGCGAATGCAAGCTGCCGAGGCGGTGTGGAGCATTAGGCGTGTGCGAAGACGACCAATGCATCGCATGCCCGAGGCCTCAAGGCTTGCAAGGGTGGAGCAAGAGCTGCGCACCGCCAATCCTACCACCTTGTAAAGGAGGAGCCAGCAAGGTGGACTACTACTACAAGGTTGATGGCGTTGAACATTTTAGTAGCGCTTATGATGAAGGAAATGGGCCAATAAAATTGGTCGAATGTAAAAATAAATGCACCAAAGATTGCAAGTGCTTGGGCTTCTTTTACAGAGAAGAATCATCCAAATGTTTGTTAGTCCCTGAGTTGGGCACCATGATCAAGACCTCCAACTCATCCCATGTGGGCTACATCAAGATGGGTAAGTAGAGTAGACCAGTTAGATTTCATTTTCAAATTGAGTTGAAATAAAGGGGTGTTATGTTAACTGAATCTGTTCATTTTCTGGCATTCGTCAAAGGAGTGAATTGAAGCACTAAGTTGATTTTCTGTTTACACACGTCGAATCAATGCATTTTGTTGGAATTGACAGAACCTGAATAATGTTGCTTTAGCTTTGCGGGGGAGGGGGAGGGAGACACACCCACTGTGCCTAAAAGGTTCTTGAGAAAGTAAAGAAATCTTGCCATAATTTTTGAGCCCTAAATCTCTTTTCAACAATACGCGTTTTTAACGCAACGAAAATAGACATCGCATTATTAAACAATTTGTTTTTTAATCTAAGAGGCTTTCGATTAATTATTGGACGTCCGAAGCACTAATAAGGTCCCCAATTGCGATTAGTCCAAAACAAATATAATTAACAAAGAAGAGGGAAAATCTTTAAATTATCAAAAGCAATCGCTATGATTTCACTGCAAAATCTTGTGGGCCTTCACTAGAGTTGTGCACTAGGAGACAATTGGGTAAGAAAGTGGGCCCATTCACGTGGAATCATAGGCCTTTTAGTTTAGTCATAAATTATGGAAATAAAAGTGCATATACTAAATCTCAACCAAAATTAATTCTTTTCCATTTAAGAGTTAACTCATGCTATAGTAACTGTAATTTCATCAGAACACTCAATTTATATATTCCCTTATTAGTCTCCAACTCTTAACCCTAAATATTACTACAATATTTTTATTTAATTTTATCTTTCTTTTGAAAATTAAATTTGAAGAAAAATTAAGTATAATGTATTCACGTTTAAATATTTTTAATATATGTATAAAAAATCAAAACAAATTATATTTAATGAAGGAGGGAAGAATATTTCTCACTTTATATGACAACCAAGAAGATTAAGATTACAAGTTTCTGTCAAATGGAAATAACATTCAAACGTATATATATATATATATATATATATATATATATATATTAAAAGCAATCTGACTGGAAAATTTAGAATTAATATTTTTTAATATATTTATGTTCTGATTAATGATTCACTAACTTATGTCTCAATCTCAATTATCAAACGGACAAAAAACAATAATTTGGTATTTTTAAACCAAGGAAGGAAGAGGTTCATTTTTAAAAAAAAAACAAAAAACAAAAAATTCCTGTGCATTATGCATTATTTTGACAAGACATTTTATTGTGTTTATATTAAGAATGTGCAGACGCCAATTGAAATGTCTAATATTATAAAAACACAATAAACAGAAAATGCAACGGGGTACAATTTGTCTGGTTAGACAAAGAATAAAAGGGTGAGAATGAGATACACTTCATGTGCTTCACCACTGAAAATAATATATACAGAAATAAAAGGGTCTCTCGTAAAAAAAATTATGCAAGTCTTTCGATCTAAGGAGTAAATGTGGGTATTGAAAGAGACTTTTTGCCCACATATTCACTCTTGAAAGTAGTGGGGGGGAAAAAAAGGACTATGCGATCACATAGGATCATAGATCATTATTGTATGTGTAACATGTCTAAGGACCATGTTATAATTCAGATTCTTCGATTGAATGTTTTTGGTCTGTTCTGTGTTGTTTTACTACTTTCTTTTATTGGCTTAAATTCATTATCACGAGTGCTCAGGTACAATGGTGGAGTGGAATAGGGTTTGATGAAAGTAGAAATATAGCTTAGCGAAGGGTTCAATTTTTTTCCCCTCCTTTTGAGGGGAGAAGGATTCAGAATTTGTTGGAGATTTGTAATCATATTTTGTACCTTATTTTTTATAAAAAAAATTTGAAGAACAAAGTAACTTTATTGAATATATAAAGGAGAGAAGTCTGCATAAAATATGTGTATTTTAAAACTATACCTAGATGTCGTGTGTAACTCCGTAACAAAATAATGTAAGTTTAAAGATTTTAATTATTCATAAAAGAAATCATTAAAAGTCGAGCCTCTCCTTGGGTTTTATTTTGCTATCATACTCACTTAATGCTATAGGGATCTAATTTCACTAAATTTATTTAATTGTATATGTACTTAAGAATATTTCACTGAATCTAGTGTATACCACGTTTTTCTTTTCTTTTTAAGGCAGAGAAAGATATAATTTTCTTTAGTGAGCGACAAGTCCTAAGTAAAATTATAGCAAGTTGTCTTAAAGCCTTCATCCAAAAAAAAAAAAAATTCATTCCTTTAAACATTCCATTATTGAATCTTAACAATTTCATTTTAATTTGTTCAAAATTAAATATTTGCTTTTATTAACTAAACATATTTTTATTCAAAATTTTATTAATAGCTTATTTAATTTAAGTGATTTACATCATCAACTCATTATTTCCACCATCACCATTTTAATTTAAATAATTTATATCTCACTTATTCGTGAATCTCACAATCTATCATATTAATATAAAAAATAATTTGATATGTTAATTAAATTTAATGATATTCTTTAATTTTTAATAAAAGTCAAAAGTGACCACTTAATTCTAGACAAAAAGAGAAAAATAAATAAACTTTTCTTAAAGACATTATTTATGTATTTTACGATTAGCAAGGTGGATGGGTGGTACTCGGGATATCTATCTATAGCCCCATTCCCAATTGAAAATAATTGTTCTGATCTCTACCGGGTTCTCGTATAAATCCTAACGAATAAACTCATCAAAATTCTCGAGAGTATGCCATCATATTCGTTCCTATTCGTTAAAAAATATTCAAATAAAAAATCAATACATTAATAAAATGAAAAATTTACATAAAATACATATGTAAAATATATTTATATTATATATTTGATTTTTTCCCCAACAAACTTTTGCATAAACTTGTATATAATGATCATTTAAAGTAAAATGTCTGAAACTATAATGTTGTTCTTCATTTTTGAATTTATTTCATAGTTTGAGAAATTTATGGTTGAACACTTCCATAAAGATGTACCTCAAGAGTCAATTGAATGTCATTCAATGACTCTTTACTCAGTCCATCTTTTATGGAAATAATTTATCTTCCAAATTTTTAGATAAATATCCAATGAAACAACATTTTTTATTGCAGTTTCACCTATCTAATAACATACTTCTAATATTTTACTTATCATTTTGTTGGCCAAACTACTTTTGCCCAAACCATGTTGATATTTGGAAAAAAGTAAGTGGATGCTCACCACTTAGTAAAACATTACCTTCAATTAACTATTTAATGACTTCGGGCATTCTTTTCGTTATTAGAAACAATAATCTATTCATTCTCATGTAATATATTTTTGTCAATGCATTAATGGATAGTAAATAGTAATAATTTTTAAGTGTACGAATTGAATTATCAATTTTTGTAAAGAAAGTACGAAGAATAAAACGTTTTTATTTTGAATAAGTGAAGAAAAATAAGAAGAAGTCAAATATTGATTCTTAGGTTGAAAAAGAATGATTTTTTTTTGTTGAATAATAACTCATATATATATATATATATATATATATATATAGAGAGAGAGAGAGAGATAACAGAAACACAAAGGTAATGTTACATTCTTTTTTATCTATTAGTATTTTGTGCCATTTTTTTTCAAAGTGTGTTGATAAAATGACATAAAAAGCCAAAAGTGAAAATAGGGAATGTGTCATTTTTTCAAATAGGTTTTAAAAAATAACATAAAATGATGAATTGGTAAAGATTATGTGATATTACATTCAAACGAAATTGAATTTATTGATTTGAAAATTTGATAAAATGTCAAAATGAAAAAAGAGATGATATGATATGTATATATATATATATATATATATATAGTGAGAGTTTTTTAGTTGATAAAAAATCATTCTTCTCTTTATTTATTTATTTTTTAATACTAACTAACAAGTTATCTATACTTTATTTTCTTTTTCTTTTTTTTTATCATTTATATACTTATGGGAAAAAAAACATCCAAACGTGTGCAATCATGTGACTGTTCTATGTATCAAATAAAAAAATACGATACAAAAAGTAAAAACAATTACTATTTTTTTTTATGTGTGACATTTGATAACAAAGGTTCATTTGTGTCTACCATATTGAAATTAAGAAGAATCTTAATTATTTGCAATATTTGTATCGTTTATGGATGAGACAACTCTAGAATTATTATAGTAGTTGCTCAAGCAGCTCACAATAAGAATGTTCTCACAGTATGTATAATTTTAACTGCACTTAGTACCAAATTATTATAAAGATAATAAGAATGCTCTTATAATTGGGTTTGAAGTATAAAACAACTCTATATATGAACGAATTGTTATAATGATGCAACGTGATAATACATTCATAATTATTAACTATCACTTCTTAATTCAATCTTAAATTGCACACTAACGCAATTGAAATTTTGAATGTGAATAATTTATTTGATGATTTACTATCATTTCTTGATTTAGTCCTTGAATATATATTGTTATCTTCTATTAGACGAAGTATTCTTTTGTAACAACCCCAATAGATTAGTTGTTAGATATATTAGAAGTTTTTGCCCTATAGTCTGATCATGAGATACATTTAATCAATGGAAACATGAATAGGAACATATAAAATAAAAATTGGATGAAATTGATTAAGAGTTAAAATTGTGAACATGATTATTGTCTCTTTTGAAGTTTTAATATGTACTTTTGAACTTTATCTATTCATTGTTTTTTATGAATGTATTGTGTAATGATTGAGATTATTTAATGTAATGTTTATTTTCATTTTAATGTGTAATGTTTTATATTTTATTCTTTAAATATTTAATTAACTTAATAAAAATATTTTTTTGTGATATATAGTACACACTTAAAATCTTATTAGAAAAATGAAATAAAAATATATGCGAATACAAAATTGATGTAAAACAAAAAAAGTACTATTGGATGCAATAACATTTATATCCTTGTCTTCTTGTCCACTAAAACCTATAATTTTAACTATATTTCCAATAAAACGTAATATTTTTCTTCTCTATCCGAACGAATACGTTTCAACCAACCCATCCCCCATTCCTACTTTGCCATCTATTTCATTAATTGGTTTATTTGTTCCAAGAGAAGCTTAATTGATCTCCAATAAAATTTTGTGCAAATAATATTTTAAAAACACATTCACAAAATGCATTATTGAAAAATAAAATATTGATATTTTATTTATAATTTATAAAAACAAAAAAAAATCAAGGTAATTAACAAACGAACTATCTTTGATATTATATAATGTTATATATATTTTATAATAACTGAATGAGTTATCTATTGTCCTAAATGCATTGAAACTATTCTTGTAAATCTGCCTTAACAGAATTCATTCGAAGAAAAACAAAGTTTTCTTTCCCAATTTCTTTTGTTTTTGTTTTTTTTTTTTTGGGGGGGAGGTGCATTTGTGTTTTAAAACCTACTAATTTGTTAAAAGAAATTACCTATCAAAGAAATTGATATGTATATATTAGGGCTATCGATTCTTTAAGCAAATCAATTACAATCAACCTCAAATTGTACCAAAAAAGGGTTAGTAAAATCATTAACCCAAACAAATGAAAGTATTGGGAACCATATATACATATTATATATATATATATATATATATATATATATATAGGAGGAAAGGAATACTTTTCTTTCTTGGGAGGGAGCGGGGTACGGAGGGTGTGGGGGTGGGTAACATAGGAGGTATAGTTTTCAATGAGAGACATTCGGTCCCACGGCCCACGTGGATAATCACCATACTTTAAGAGCAATGCCCCACTCTAGATCTCAAAAAATATTTGTTTTTGCTAAACTTGATGTGTTAAATGTCCTATGTATTAGATCACCATAATTGTGCATTAGTATAAGAATACAACGCTTTTAGCTTTATAGTTGATACTCTCTTAAGTATGACTTTCAATTAACAACATCAAGGTTTGATTCGTAAAATTTTCTTTGGATATCTCATAAATAAATAAAAATCCATTTTATCACTCGAATTTAATGTATCCCCCCAAAAAAATATAGCCATTTAATTATTTAAAGTAAAACTTCGTATTCTCAGCCTTTGGCCTCCTTAATAAAATACTATCTTTCAAAATTTTTTTATTTAAACTAAATCTAAATCTCAAATTCAGAAAGATTTATAATTACCATTATACACTTTGAATGAGTTTTAACAAAAAAAAAAAAAAAAGAGACTAGTAATTAAGTAAATGAAATTGGCTGTTTTCTACTATCGAATGAATCCTCAAGAATGGTTATTAATCTTAAAAAGTTCGATGAGCTTCATTGTCAATTAATAACCAATTCCAAAATCGTCATTGTCTCTTAATTAGGTGCAACATCTAGATCCTAACAGTACTATTCTTTTTTTTCCTGCTAAGTTCTTCTATACATTTTTGGAAATGCCGTTTATGAAAGTCTCATGAATCTTAAATAAGGAAATCTCAAATTATTAAGAGTCATGGGATTCCCTATACATCTTGTAGTTGGTGCTCATAAGTATTATATTGACTCTTGTAATTCAGCTTCTTTGAAAATGACTCTGATGGAAAATATTCGCCCTACACACTATCATTTTCATTTCACATATTTTCTTTCACTTCCTAGGCAATTGTGCATCCTCCATGTTGCATATATGTGACAGCCCCTCTAGTTCATTTTCTAAATAAATAAAAAATTTGTAATGGCTAATTTTTCTTGTAAAATTAGGTAACATAACGAAAAATACATTCAAAATATTGGTGAAAGTGAGAATTAAAAGAAAGAAAAAGGATGAAGGAAGAGATTAATCAGACAATGAGGATCATTATGTGATGCTTTGTCTTGGAATCTGCCCCTTTATTGGGCTGAACTGTTCAGGATTCTAAATTTAAATTCTTGTTCGTCGGTTCCTCTATTTTTCAGCTAACTAATATTGGAGCACAGCTTTATGATCCACTGCAACGTCAAAGGGCTTAGTTGATCAATGGTTTTGCTGTTCTCTGAGAGTGGGAGAAGAACGACTTCTAATTTGACATTATATTATTAAGCACTTCCTATAATTTTGCAAACTAGAGAGGTCTAATAAGCATAAAGTCAGGAGACAGAGTATCTCTTACCTAGATTTTCACTAATTAATGAACCTCTTATTTCATCTAATCTTTGGACAACATCCGTGAACCCTACCCATCTTGTGAAGAAGAACTTTAGGGTTATTTCATCTGACAAATTTGCAGGCAGAAGAGATACAAGGATAATCTTTTGTCGTGATCCTGGAGTATACTGAGACAAACTTATGATCAAGGCAATATAGAAGAATTGTTACCCCTAACACGTAGGGTTAAATGAGGGTCCGTTCCTTTTTTTCACCCCACAAAATGAATGCATGCAGATGAATTTGAATTGCTTGTGAAGAATTTACCATTTATGACTGGCCAATTTGGTTAGCATAAGAATGATCTTGCACAAATTAAGTACACACTCAATTTCTTTGGCAATTTATTTCGTGGAGAATGGGACTTTCACCAACTTTTATAAATTGACATGGAGACCACTTCTTAATTTATATCTTTTGAGATTGAATTCTTAAGGAGAGGTATCCTTGAAGCTCCAAAAAACGGGGGGAAAAAGCACATATTATACCCAATAAAAAAATGGTTAGGAAAAGACTTATATTACCTCAATCAACTTTTTGACAAATTTCTCGCAAAAGTTTTAACTTATGTAACACGTATATTAAGATATAATTAATCACTCCAGAGGTTGTGTGCACCTGGTCCTCCCATGGGGTGGTAGTACTCTTCAAGTATTGTCCCTCCTCCCCTGCCACCCCCTTCTCCTCCCAATCACTGCCCTACTGCACCTCACTCCCCCTCCCAAAAGAAGTGGAAAAAAAAAACCTTGTACATATATAAAGCTTCTGGCTAGCTCTATAAGCAGCATAATGATGCAACAGAGGGCATATGCCTATTGTTGGACCCATTAGAGAAAGAAATTTCCTACAATTTCGCACCACGTTTGTGATGCATCTTCTTTCATGAATCATCTCTTTCATCAGTAAAAAAAAATAAACTTCAATGCTCATCCGATGATACTAAATCATGGGGCTTTCAATCGTCCACGTTTGGCATGTAAAAAAAAAATTGTCCTTTGTTGTCATATCATATACCTGTCCCCTTCCAATTATAGTCTCCAAAAGTAATCTTTAAAATAATTAATATAATATTCATTTTAATTATTACCAACAAGCTAAATAGCTATAATGCAATTTGAAAAAAAAACGCGTTTAGTGAATAAATTATCCTTAATCAACAGGAGAGTACTCTCTCAATGGGTTGGGACCCTCCATAACGCTCTTCAAATAAATGCAGCAAAAGCAGGAATAGTCCTTCCAATCGCAAATTTGGTAAAAAACTAGTATTATTCTTTACAATTTGCTTTCCCGTAAAAGACTATATGGTGATGATCTAGGGCTTTGAATCATCTCCATATATAATCATACATATGTCCTTGCATGAGTTATAATCTTTACATGAACTCATATAAATCCCTTTCCCCCTCCCTATTGAGATAGTCCTAGGCTCCTAGCTAACATACTTCTTTTTTTAAAAAAAATAAAAATAATAAGCTTGCGAATTCCAAGAGGGATTTATGATTTTATTTCTTTTCTCATATCCAATATTTCAAGTTATATTATATATATATATATATATGCAAAAGTTAGTGAGACAAAGACTTAAACCACTAAAGAATAGCAATAGCAAATTAGGGATATCATTGTACATTAAGTACTATTTTAGATTGATAAGGCTAAAGTAATTATATGTGAAAGATTAGATATACAAGTTAAGACAAGTGCTCTAGAATCATATCAGATTCGAAAGGTTGGTTTTGTAGACTCAATAATATATTCTCATGAAGTGTCTTAAATTCTATTGGTATGAATTGTTAGATAAAGAATTCTACCAGTAACCATTGAGTATATATATTCTATAAAAGACAAATCGAGAAGCTGTTTAAGGGTAAAACCAAAACAAGACATCTAGTATGAACTTGGTTTTTGAAAAGGAAAAAAAAAATCGTGCAAAAAACGTTTCTAGTACAATATATGTGTATTTTAAAAAGCGTATAGTATATATCTATATATATAGACCTCCGATTTAATTCAAGAAAACGAATCCACCTAAGAATTTTCCCAAGAAAAATTAATTAAATCAGATCAGAATTGAGAGTGGATTCTAGCTATGCACCGACTCTGGAGTCACGGGAAATCATAGAATGTGATATATGATGCTAATGAAATTAAAATCATATTATTAATCTTAATGATGATGATGCATACCATAATTATAGATGCATATAGTATCATTTAAAAAAACAAGTTGAAAATGAATGACAGAGAGAGAAGGGCAAAGGAAGGTAGAAAAAGAGGAACAAAAGCACCTTCAAGGGCCCATATCACGTCTCCTCAGTAGACTGAAGAAGGATGTGATTTCATCTTTCTCCACTGAACTAATACTATTTTTTCTTCAGCTTTTCTTCCCCTCTTTCTTTACCATTTGTAGCCAAAAATTCCCATGAATTCTTGCTCAACAATTATGGCAAGTGATAGACCAAGAAATCCCATAGAAGGATCATCACGATCCGCCACCGGTGACAACCACCACCAACAGCAACATCAGCCAGTGACTTTGAGCCGATATGAATCCCAGAAACGCAGAGATTGGAACACTTTTGGGCAGTACTTAAAGAATCAAAGGCCTCCAGTTTCACTATCCCAGTTCAATTACAACCATGTTCTTGAATTTCTTCGATATCTTGATCAGTTTGGAAAAACTAAGGTTCATTTACACGGTTGCGTCTTTTTTGGCCAGCCTGATCCTCCAGCCCCATGTACTTGTCCCCTTAGACAAGCCTGGGGAAGTTTAGATGCACTTATAGGAAGGCTGAGAGCTGCATATGAAGAAAATGGAGGAACACCCGAGACTAATCCCTTTGGGAATGGAGCTATTCGGGTTTATTTGAGAGAAGTTAAAGAGTGTCAAGCTAAGGCAAGAGGCATTCCTTACAAGAAGAAAAAGAAGAAGACGAATCCAATCAAGGTCCATGATGAAATCAAGAATTTGAAGCAGCCCACTTAATTTAGATCCATGAAAAGGTAAATTGATTGCTAATTTCAAAATTATTATTTTCAAATTTTGAAAGCTATATATATTAATTAATTTCAGATCGAAGCATCGATTCACCCTCAGAATTAAGCGAAAAAGACAAGAAATGAAACCAACTGACCATTACTTAGGTTTCCACAAAGGAATATAGGCAGTTAGGCACACGAATTGTTAGTTAAAGTCCTAGCTATCTAAGCCCAGGACCACATGGCATCCCATGAGTCTTTTCTGATTTCTTTACTTTTGAGAAGAAACCCTAATCCCTGATGGGGAAAAACCCTAGCTAGGAGCCATAGGCAGCGTCGGGGATTGAACCATATCAATCATGGGATTCCCCCTAAAAACCTCCTGTGAATAGTTTACAAATCCCACTTATATATATATATATATATATATATAATTAGAGTTGTTCTAGTAAATTAACAAACAACCACACACACTCTCTGTCTCTCTCTCTCTCTCTCTCATATCATGCAAAACTCCGCATATCTAATTAATTTCCTAATTGAATATAATTGCTTAAACATTTGCTTGTCACTTGTGTTTTGCTCTTTTTTGCGATTTGGCATGATTTTGTGCTCCCCATGGATGCCCATGTGACCTTTTCTACGGTGATTTGTTTTAAAAAAACGATGAGAGGCGCCAATTTAACGCAAACAAATTCTTGCATGCTGTCTTCTACCCATTACTTGAAATTTTGGAATATCTCAATCCAACTTGTATATATTGTCACCATATATAGTGGCAAATAACATATGATTTGCTAGCTTATTTATAAATTTTTTTCCTGCTATATATATATATATATATATATATTTGGTGCCAGTACTTTGCCCCCCAAATAGCTAAAGCTTTTGAGAATCTATATGTACCTGATAATACTCTTTTTATCTCCTTATGTCTTTCCAAAAATGTCAGACCTCGATTCTCTTCCTTTTGTAATAAATGACCCACACACAAAGACGTCCCCTCCATCCCCAAAATATTCAATAAAGACACGACAACATTGTCCATAGAGTCTAAACAGTCCTTTTGGTGTGCGAGAGATTTTGAATTTGATGGAGAATATGTAGCGCTTATATCTGCTATTCTTAGTGCTTCTTGAATAAAATACCCATTTTAGGTTATGTCCAGAATAGAAGGGATAAATATGGTATGAATTTGCAAGCAAGAAATTAACTCCATATCGGAATAGTATTCTTTGTCCCTCACAAAAATTTGTCCGCCTTCCCCGAGCATCTCATGCATGGGAGTCGCTAAGCTCCCCCATAACCTTTCTAAAACTCGCATATTTGATTCATTCTCAAGTTCTTCATTAAGCTGTTCAACTCCTCCAATGCATTCTATAATTATTTGGTAGTTGATTGTCCATAAAATATGTATAGCATTCCAACAACGAATACATTTGCTAATTTGCACTTACACAAGACATCTCCTACATATAATATGCTGCATTTTGAGATTTCATTGAATTTGTGTCTTAGAACTAGTTCCCCTTGCACCATCAATGTACCATTTCACCATATATAATATTTAGGACATTCAAAAAACTGTCAGCGATTTTTTAACTTTCATGTCCAACTATTAAACGTTTGGTTTTTTGCTCTCCATCTGTCAAAAAAGCACTCAATTCTTTCCTTACCCTCTTTTTGTTAACATCCAACAAGTCTGGGGCAGTTTACTCAGTGTAAGATTATCTTTTCTGTTGTATATATAATCTCTAAAAGAATATTATATTTTAAAACAAATAAAAATTACTACTTTCTATATTTTTCATTTTCTACTCTCAATGGTCTTATCTATTCGATCCATCAGCTAAAATTCAGAACAGCTTAACTGCTGCCTTATTTCTGTTTTACTGTATCTGCTTCCTTGGTGAACTTGGTGAAAATATGGATTGTGCCTTCTTTTATTATTTTTTACATAATTATTAGTTGGACGAATTTCAAATTCACCCTAAAGAACTGTAATATTTATATATGTCATTCTGAATCCCAAGTCATTGCTTGTCGTAGGTTTCCTAATTTGAAGAATATTTTTTCCCTTCAATTATGAGGAATTATACAAAGGAAAATGAATAAACAAATGCATTTCATTGAATAATTACTTGCTTAACATAGTGCACCTATTGGTTCTATAATTTAGAATGATTAACACCTGCTAATTTTATTTTCTTGCTTTTGGGGATTTGATTGGAATTTGATAAGGATTTTTTTATTTTGTTTTTGAAATGTAAATAGTATTTTGTGTTTTTTTATTGGAAATTGAAAGTTTGACATGATATTATTTTTGTCCCACATTATTAATAATAGTATAAAATATTGTTTGAGTTTGTGTTGTTAATTAAAATGTAATAACAGAAAGGTATTGTTTATTTGAATATGTGGGGTTAGGAGAAAATTTAAATATGGATGTGCTAGACATTTTGGATGGTAAAAAAATTGTCTTGAAAGATATTTTTATGGGGAATAATGAATTTGTTTTCAAATTTTAACCAAATTTATGGCTTGAACTAGTTGTTTTAGTATTCAATACTGATGGTGATTTTTTTTATATGTCGTAAAAAATGTCAAATTCTGAAAATTCAAATGAACTGAAACAAAATAAGGAAATGAAAATATAAGAAACTATCTTGAGATTTTAAATGTCAAAAGAATCTAAAATAGTTATCATTAAAATTATGTTTAAGATCACATATTCGCGGGCAAAGAGCATATATACATTGCGCTGTTTCTGATTAATCAGGCAGCTTAAATTAACTTGTTAATTAGGGATGATATAAAAGAGCCCTAAATAAAGTACTAGTTGGAAATATTGATGCAAATTTAACAAATCTGTATCTTTTTTGTAAGTACATTGATTTGGATAAACATTTTGCCTTGGGACTTTCACTAGCTTATACATACTGGTAGTTATCAGTCAAGAAAACTAATGTCTGACATATGGTGTGGTAATTTTAGAGATAGAAGAAACAGAAAGACAAATTACTCTACTATAATCCATATATGTTTTATAAGATAAGGTTTGGAATAATCCTAGTGTAATTCTTTTTGCTGAGATTATCACTAGATTCAACAATATTTTATCTCTCCTATAGTTTGTGGCTTTATTTTAATTTTTTGAATGACTCTGACTTGTAATATGTCAGTCTAATTAAACTCTGAACACAGCAAATATTCACCAGAACTACATAATGAATAGGTGTATGTTAAAATGGTTGTTTGCTATAACAAAAGAGATCAGATAAGAAATATTTATAGAGAGAGAGATCAAGAAGTAGGCTGGACCAAGATAAAAATGAAAGGGAAAACTGATCAAATTACGATATATAATCATTCAATAAAATTATACCTAGTCTTATGATGAGCATATAGATATTTGAGGTTATAGGAGAGGTACAGCTAAACTGAATAATGTGGCAAGAAGTTACAAAAATTATTTTAGGCTTAACAAAAACAATAACACTCCTTGGGATGTGGTTTCTTAACAATGTTCCATTTTTTATTTTGTTTCTTTTGATGATTAATTATTATTAGGGCTCGCGGTGAAAGCATTTGTGATATAAATGTTTATTAGGACAGAAAAAATATAGTCTATTAAGGACTTGAGAAACTCCTGTTCCATTGTCCTACAGAATATAGAGGTTCTGCAAATAACTCTTGTTTTCCGGAAGGGATAAAAATAATAGCCAATCATAATGGCCTGAATCTCCATTCCTGAAAGATTTACATATTTTGTTCAATAATTACATGCGAAAAAGTATTTTTTTTTAAAAAAAAATTGGAAACAATATATGGACAATTTCCATGTGTAGCGATAGACATGTCTGACTGAGATCTTTGAGGAAATTTGCACAGATTCTTCCATTTCACTTTTGTTTACTCTTTCAGTACTGATGAGCACTTAATTGTACGTTTTGAAAATTATCTTTGCAGGGACTCAGATGGCTGTGGTTGAAGATCGAAATTGAATATTGATATATATAATTTGTATCTTGAAAACTTTGGTTATATATGTCTTTAAATAGTTAGTATATATAAGAGGTAGCTAGAGTCTAGTTTTAGCTGATACAAGGCTTTATATGTAATTTAATACTTAATAGTCCCAGTTACAGAATATGAGGTTGATCTCCATATGAAATCTCTCTTTAAAACCAGGAGAGGAAGATAAGAATTTCACTCTCTTTCTGCAATGTGAAAAAACAAAATTACTAAGCTGCTGTACTTTATCTCCATATTCGACCACTTCCAGAATCCAGAGTTGAAAATTTTTCAGTCACGTTGCCTTTTTTCTTCTAATAGGATGATAGTCAAATGCTTATATTTTTATTGTACAAAGAAATTTCAGTCACCTTTCATGCAAATGAGTGCATTGAGAATATTTTTCTAGAAATTTTTTAGAGCCTAGAGCACATGATTCATTCACTTTTTTATTTTTCTCCTCCATGAAAGGTTTGCATGAAGATTTTGTTAGGGTGGTTCAAAGGTGTCTACATAGTTTTGGTTTTTATCATTCATGATGGGGTGTGAAACCCGTGAAAGAAATCAAAAAGATTATGTTGGATAGGTTAGGTGTGCATCTCCATAGAATCTGTGCGATCAATGCCAGAGATAGGGTTTTGCGTTGAATACATGGAAAAGAACATGCATGCACAGCTTTCATGTATAATATATATATATAGTTCTGCAATACATGAAAATCTCAAAGATTTTGTCTTTCTGAGTTGTGACATTCACAAATTCACGAGTATTTCTCTGAGTATTGAGTAAAATATACCATATGTTACTTATTAGTTTCCACCAACTTCGTTGGTTTTTTTTTTTTAATTTGATCAATTTGTTTTGAATAGTATCCAAGACATTAAGAGTTTAAGACAAGGAGACAAGCAGAACAAGTATTCTGGAAAATTAAAGAAATCTGGCTCGGGGTGGGGCTGTGGGGCAGGAGTGACTCGAGCTGGACAACTTGAAATGGTATGGACTATCTGATAAGACATCGTAAATTACAGAGTTGTGGGCCAATTGAGAACGGACTCAGATCTGTTCCTCAACCCTGGAAATAGCAAAATATTGGGTTTAAAATATTTTCTTCTTCTTTTTTTCCCTCTAAAAAAAATGGTGTTTAGCTAACAATTCTATTTTCATAAATCAGGGAAAATATATACTTTTTTAAAAAAAATGATTAAAACAAATTGGTAAGCCCCGGAGATGCATTTGCCTGAATATTGGTTCTCAATGAAGTGTTCACAAGATAATTTGTACAATTATTGGTAGCATCATAACCAGCGGACAAAATCCAAAGATAATTTACTTTTTCCCTCAATTTTTGCATTTTTAATGAATTTCGCCGTGGGTGACAAAAATTCAAGCACGTCATCAATGCTAATGTTAAATAAATGTAGCTGAGAAAGCGAGTCAAAGTTACATTTAAAGTGTATCCAAAATATATCCACCAACTAAAGTTAAAATTTAGTGCAATAATTAAAAAGAATATGATTATAAATAAACTAACACGTCATTATTAATATAATTATTAACTAAATCACATGGGTCAGTGATAAGAACTCTCTCTCTCTCTCTCTCTCTCTCTCTCTCTCTCTCTCTCTCTCTCTCTCTCTCTCTCTCTCTCTCTCTCTATATATATATATATATATATATATATAGGAATTTATATAAAAAATATTTATTTTGAAAAAATAAATATTCAATTTTAAGTATTTAAAAAAAATGTAAACATTGAAAATACCATTATATGTTATTGTTATTATACATTATGTCTCCAAAATTATTATTTTACATTAAACAGAATCCCGCTAAAAAGTCGTGTGAATGTGTAACTCTTCACAATCCTGGGGCACTGCATCTCAGTCAGTCATGAGTTTCTAGGGCCAGCTAAAATACGCACTCACCGATGGCAGTAGCTACTACCTACCCCCTTTCTAGTTTAAAAGTCCTCCTCAAGGATCATTTTCTGGAAATAGATACACCAGAAGATATTTGCACACCACAGGACCAGAATAATAAATTAAAAAAGCCTTACCGATCAAGAGTTTCTCTTTCTTTTTCTTTTTCTTTTTATCCCTAAAACTGAATAATTGCACAACGTAGCAGGTATTGAATTTTGATCGTTCTCACAGAAAATAAGAATGAAGGATAGCAGATTACAAGGCAGGAGAGTTCTTCTAAAAAGGGTTTTGAGGTTATTTTCAAGTTTAAATTTAGAAAAAGTAACTACAAAACGACCAACTTGTCCTGTCGTTAAACAGGGTCACAGAGGCCAATACTAGGGATATATCTATATCACCTTGTCGTCCTACTCATAAATTCTTCTGTTAGAAAAAAGGAAAGAACGAACGATAATAGTAATCCTCTCACCAGGGTTCCAAAGTAACATACAGAAGAAGCGGGGGATAACATTAATATGTCCACAGCTGACTAAGGTGTGAAACGCTATCAATCAGAGTCCATCGAATTACTCTTTTTAACAGTACCGTATGTACTTGTGAATGAGCTACACGGAGATTCCCCCATGGTATAGCCATTATGTCCTCCTCAAATTGCTACTAGCTATACATATCTGCAGAACAAGATAAGAAGGCACATGAGGATATGAATGCGACCAGTCAGAATGTGTAAAAAACCAAAAATGAAAACTTCCTCTACCTACTCAGCACCGACATAAAAAAAAAAAATGCAGCATAAATACTATTAGCAACATTTCATGCATATTGCAACTTCCTCATTTCACTGGATAAATGCATTACCAACAAATATAAAACTATACAGATCATACCCACATTGCTACTATTGTAGTTAAATAAGAAAACAGAAAAGATGATTGCGATGAATGCCAACATACTAAATGAAAGCTATTATTAAACACATGACCCTGCAGGTATGGCTAATTTTAAGAACAAATATTTCGTGCTCAGATATGATTTCTGTCCGAAGTCAAAACTAATGAGTTCTTCAGGGATCCCAACAAAGCACAAACAGAAAAGCTTACGGGAGAACACTTGCCTCACATTCTAAATGAAAACATCTGAAGGAACAATCAATTTCCCACATAAAAGAACATCTAAGTTAAGCCAAGCCAAGCCATCTAATACTCTTGAGAAACTCCTGTGTCATCTGAGCTTCAGAGGTGCCCAAAAGATGCAAGGAAAACTTCACACCCCATGTCTCATTCTTTGTCAATCAGCAGTAACAATATTGGGGAGGGGTGGATGCTCGCACCTTCCACTCCAAAATTCATGAATTGCTGTTTTTTACCTAATAAAAGGTTTACCCACCCAAATTTTTAAAAAATTTCTAAGATCATATCGTTATATATAGCTTGTGTACTTTTGAGAAAATGCCTATAACCAAGTCTACAACCCATGCAGAGCATCAAAATTTATGTCCATTCTAAACTCCAAAATCATGACTCCAGAATGCAAACACACCATGTAGCACAGAATGTCCATTTGTTCAGAGAGAAGAAGGAATAAGATAGCTGCCTAAAAGAACTGACAGTTATTTTCTCACGACAAAAAACCACGGTTCCACTGGCCTTCAAAACTTTCTGTCATCTATTAATCAAAAAAAGAATTTTAAAAAAAAAAAATTCCAATATACAAGACAAATTATTTTATTTTTTATTTGCAAAACCAGTCAATGGCTGTTATATGTTCTAAATTGATATTAAGAAAAAAAAATATTCATTCAAAACCTAATTATCAGACCTTGTGTGACAACTTGCAGTAGTGTAGAGAAACTCTTCAATTCATCCATGGATGTAAATTCAATCTCTAACAGACATGATTGAAAAAATTGTCAAACAGATGAAAGAACCAACAGTATCAGGAATATATACATTCAAAAAATACAAACATTTTAAACTGAAACATCAACTTTAGAAGCACAACTCTACCTTTTTGTTTATTCTCATCCTTCATACAACCCACCCAAATCTAGAAAATCCTATCACTATCACAATATTAAGAGAGAAAAAATTAATGCAATCTGTGGAATCACAACCATGCAAACCAGAAATCCTCAGTAAGAACAGAGCACAAGATCATTTGCTTAAGAAGACTTTGAAATATACTACACATTCACATCACGGTGAAGACAAGAACCAGAAAAGCTACGTGATCCCAGGCTACTTCAGTTATCTTTTACAAACTAAGCAGCTGAGTGGGCAATTAGGAGCTTAAGCTCAACAAGATACAATCCATCAAGTATATCTACATTCCGATCAGGGAAAAACGTAAGCATATCATTTAAACAGACACTAAATGTTCCAAAAGTAAAAGAAAACTTGATACCACTTCCAGAACTAGACAATACCAAAGGATTATGTAATAGTTCAACAAAGCAAAACCCCATAAGCAAGTGATGCTATCGCACCAATATAACAACACATGGCATGAAAGATACAATTCAGAACTTCAAAACCCCAACAATTCGGCAAACAACATAACTGAAGCAACAATTTTATGACATTGCCTCAAACTATGAATAAGTATTAGAAAAACCCAAACAATTGCTAAACAAAAGACAATGTAGACCATATATTGTAATATTGAGTAGAAACAGTGTTATTTTCAACTATCCTAATACAAAATGCATCTTCAAAAAAAAAAAAGTTCCTAAATTTAATCAACCATGATAGTATAAACGTTCAAAAGTAAAGTTCACAGGACAAGAATTGTCTTTTTGTACCATCTGATCCAGATCGTTTAGCCTGCTTAAGTTTTTCGAGCTGTACTTGGGTATCCATAAACAATTGCATCCTCTGCACCTCCAAATCCTTGGTGAATTGCATCCTCTGCTTCTCTAACTCCACCATCTGCCTCTGCTTCATATTCTCCACTCTCTCATAAATTTCCCCAAACCTCTCTATAGCCTTTGCCAACCTCCTCATACCCTCCTCCTCAGCTGTTCCCTCCTCTTTCTCCTCAACCTCCTCCTCCTCTTCCTCCTCGGAACCTGCCTCCCCTTCCTCGTCTTCTTCCCCTTCTTCCTCTGCTGCAGCAGCAGCAGCAGCCACAGCCGAATAGTTCTTCCTAAAATACGAATCGTCAACAGCGGAAAACTGCCGCTTCTGCGGTAACACCACAGGTTCCGCTGGAACCGCTGGCGGTAGCAGCAGCTGTGGCTTTTTATACAAGGGAATCCCCATCGGCGGCAAAGGCAGCGATAACGCAGACTGAGACGAAGAATTCACCGAAGGCATCAGCTTTTGCTGCTGATTTTTAACATTGGATCCAATCAAAACATCCAGGCGTGAGAAGAACGGCCATGACGACGTTAGGGTTCCGTTAGACTCGGCAATTTTACCTCTTTCAATCTTATACTTTTTCTTCAAAGTATCAATCCGATTCTTACATTGAACATCAGTGCGACGAGTCTTCTTAGTGTGACCGTGACGGGCGTTGACAGCGTCGGCAACCTCCTGCCAGTCCTTCTGACGGAGATTACCACGGTTAAGGTCCAAATAGCGGCGTCCCCAAGCATCAACAAGCGTTGATGTGGCCTCCTCACTCCAGCAATCTTCACGGAACGTCAGAGGACGAGTCGGCGGCGTCTGCAACTGAGGCGCCGATGAATCGTCGATCTCCCCCATAGACAGAACGAAAATGACGATCAATAATTGGGCGGCGCAGATCTAAGAGGAAAAAGGAAAAGAAAGACGGAAAGGCAAAAGATGAAGGAAGAACGGAAGGTGAGGGAGTGGTGGTATGTAAAATGTCGGTGTGGGCGTGCCGGTTGGCGACGAGAGATACGCGTGAGAGAGGGCATGAGAGTAGGGGTAAGACAGGGAAAAAAAAGGAGAGGGATGAATTACTCGGTGAAGTCGCCGGGACGGGCGCGTGGGGGCGACGAAGGCGAGTGGGACTCGAAGTTGGATGGTGATCGGATAGTTCATAGTTGGACGGTTTTTTGGGATTTCGTTTGTTTTGGGTTAGGTTAGGTTACGTTACGTCCGGGGTTGTTGCTCGAAATCTTCTTCTAATTCAGCAGATGATTTTAATACTACTACTTACTATTAAAGGTTTTACGACTTCTCCGAAGCCATTCCATTCCATTCCCATACTATTATACTGTGGATGCCCATATACGGGTTCGGGTTTCAGTTCAGATCCCTAACTGAACGCCGTGGCCGGCCCAAAACAGGAAGGCCCCAAAGTTTGGTGAAGGTTGAAGGTCGAGACACGGAAGCCTTTTTGGGGGATAATCTATCTTCCCGACAAAATAGAATGCAACAGCATAATACTTCTTTTTTCTTTAAAATTAAATATTTTTATTTCTATTTTAAAATATATATAAATTTAATATTCACTTTAATGAATAATAAATATATTATTCATTTAAATTTCACTAATAATTTTTAAAATTTAAAATATTTATTATCCTAAAAAATAATAATTTACATATAGTTAACTTATATAATTTCAATTCTAATTACATTAATGAAAAATATATTATTGTAACTTTTTAAAGTAAAAATAATATTATTATATTAAATCAAAATAAAATATTTAATTTTGAGTAAATAAAGTAATTTGTATGATATTATAATTCAATTCGATTCTAAAATCTCTTTTTCAAGTAATAAAATAACTTCTCATTAAGTATGTTATTTGGTTTGATGATGAAGTTTCTTTTTTCTTCTTCTTTTTTTTTTTTTTTTTGCGTTTTAGGAAAGAAATTATATGCATGATTCTCAATTATATTTAAGACACCAGTAATATATTTTTGGTTCAATTTATTGTGAAGCATTAAACGATTTTTTTTTTTTTTTACCTATATCATATGTATTGTCTAAGAGGTATCGTATTGTTTCCCTTTTTCTTTTTCTTTGACAATAAATAAAAAGCTCCCCTTTGACATATGAGAAGGTCATATTTTTTACATTACTGAACATGGCTTCTCTTTGCATACCATGCATGCATGTATATATTTTTTATAACTTTTATCTAAATTTTAATATTTATAAAAAAAAATTAGATTAAAATGTCATATATAATTTTCAATGAATGGAACAAATAATAATTTTTAGAAGAAATGCAAATATTCAGGGAGGCCTCAACAGACCATCTTCTTGAAAAAAAAGGCCCAGCACTTGTAGACATCAATTCTGGATCCAAATACATTATAGGCAACCAAAGTGGGCAAATTCATCATACACTATTATCAAAATTAAACAAGTTTTCAAAATGATTATTATGTCTTCTTTTAATTTTAAGTAACATCTAAATGAGAATCATTCGTTAAGAACCTCCTCCAATTCTGTTTCTTTTTAAGGAGGAAAAAAACTCATCTAGGTCAAAATATATTGAAAGTCATTAAGATTATATTTTATTATCCACATAAATAATTTATAATGTAGATAAGGATGATCAATAATATCTTATGTTAAACAAAATTAATGGTTTAGATTTTGAACAAGATACTTGGATCTACCTTCTAATATATGGTGTATGTTTTTTGAGAATATATCGCCATCAAGCTCACAGTCCATTTCTACCTAAATGTTTGAGTGGAACTTCTAATAGTTCAGTACATATAGCTCTCAATTAGCAAAAAGTCCAAACAGCTCCAAAAAAAAAAAAAAAAAATGTACACACACTCACACACTTTTACACCCGACCCGACGTAGAAAATTAAAAGTTCGAGATTAGGTGAAGTCTAAAAAGAAAAAATATATATATATAATCACATTTCAAATGTCATATCATTTTTCTGTTCTTCATATTCTTGTACATATTAAAGTAAAATTTATGTGTATGAGAATAATAGATGGTTACTTAATTAAATTAGCAGTAAACCATTAATAAGTAACAACCATTAGTAGCTAGCCTAAAAAAGAAAACATTTAATCCTAATTCTGTAAGTGTGAAAAGAAGGAAAGCATAGGATCAAGATATACACAATAAATATGTACGATTTGATTAATTGATCACTCCAATAAAGGCCCTTGACAGAGATCAATCGTTGTCCACGGACTGTTGAATATTGTCCAAATGGTCACTCCTTCATTTGCTTCTCGTCTAAGAAGAAATGGAGTTCAACTACAATTACAAAACGTCATTCTGGTACTGCTTCAAATTGGGTTTCTTCTTAACTTTATTTTGAGTCTTTCTTCTCCACAAGAAAATGCTATCAAGTTTTCTTTTTGTCTCTTCCCTTATTTCTATTGGCTTATTGTAACTTTTGCTTAGGTGACAATAACAAAAGCGATTTCAAAAGCATTTTTTTTAGTGGATAACTTTTGTCCAATTATGACTTTCCTTTGATGTTATACAAACAAAATGTGCGCTTGACTCTCTCATCCTTTCAATGTTTTCCTAATTTTTTTTACGAATTATATATGTATTAAGAGAAAGAAAAAAAATAAACACACATAATTTCAAAGATTGCTTAGATTTTTGCATTGCCTAAAAAATCTTTGCAAGCGGCCATTGTTGCTTGTGGACTCTGCATTCTAAGGTAAACATGTTGGCAGAATCGTAAGATTAGGTCCACATGACATGCCGACTACGGTTCGTGGGTAATGGGTTGTTGTCATGTAACTCTCGATAAGTTTTCTTTATTTTTATTTTCTTTTTCCCACTTGATAGTTTATTTATTTATTTTAGGGGGGGCTGGGGGGCTCAATTTTGTGCAAATAGAGAAAGATAATAATTACTAATAAAGTTTATCACAGTGGAGTGGTTGGACAAATTAAAACATTCTAAAGAAGGAAAATAAATTAAATAATTATATGCCATACAAAATTAGGTTGATTTGGTGACCCCCTAATAATAAATTGTCTTTCAGCATATGACGTGACGACAATGTGGGAGAAATTATAATTATTTTGTCCATGTTTCTTTTATTTCTTAGGAATAAAAATGGACACAAATAATTAAAGTTTTATTTTTAAAAAAAAAGGCACACACACACACACACACACACATATATATATATATATATATATATATATATATTTATAGCCACACAGAGGAGGATGAATCCATACAAGACCCGCTGCAAAAGGTGGAGACAATGACCTTCGCAACCCATGTAAAGGTGGAGAAGGATCCGTTTGCATAAACAATTATATATATATATATATATATATATATATATATGTTTTATGTGCTAATTTTCCATTTTGTTGGTTCTTTTTTGGCTATTCTACGTGCATTCAAATTGTCATTTCAATATATATATATATATATATGTTTTATGTGCTAATTTTCCATTTTGTTGGTTCTTTTTTGGCTATTCTACGTGCATTCAAATTGTCATTTCAATTTTCAAATCCAAGCAAAGGCAATCCCACCTTTCCCAAGATAAAGAAAAGAGGAAGTAGAAGAAAAGTAATTTACCAAACTCACATCAAAGATGGAATTAATGAGTCCAAGATTGAATAGTGAAATTAACTTAATTAATTAAGACGTACCTCGTATAAGTTTTACATTATTATTAGTAATAGAATAATTTGTCATAATCTTCTATACTTGTTAGAACCTTTATTGTTATTATTAATTTCTTCGTTCAAAATTTAATACAATAATTAAAGAAAAATTTTATTCAGGATAAATTATCACAATATCATTATCTAATTCGTAAATATTGATCATTCTATATTGGAGTATCATTATCACTACACAAAGTAATTGGAATGGGCATGTATTGGTTTAAAGAAAACATTGTCTATATTTGGTTCTCTGATTTAGGTTATAATTATCAGTATGATCAGAAGATATTATAAAGTCCTACTATAAACTTGGAAAACTTTTTAAGCCATTAGCTTTGGGAATTCCTTTGCCTTAGTCTTCTTTTGGTTCGGACAAGAGAATTACTCCCAAGTAATGGATGAAGGAGCTAGCAGGGAGTAGTTAGGAGATGTGCAATATACTGCAATCTGCAATATTATCTGAGAACCCAATTATAAAAAATACTATAGTTTCAGATTAGATCAGATATCAATGATTGTGCCACCTTTTCACTGGCCCCTTCCCCAGAGTGGTGTGAGTATCACAAAGAAACTGCATTGGATCAGAAATCAGAATATTGATTGGAATATCACATCACTCCTCAATCCTCATCCATCTCCGACTTGAGTTTCATCAGTAGTTTCCTGTTTTCTACTGATGAATAATAAGATTCACATTTTTTAATGTGAGTTCAGTTGTCTAAGAGCACTACTTTTTTCTATAATTGCAGACAACAAACCAATATATAGAAACCTTTACTTCTCTCCTCCCCCCTCTCCCCCCCCCCCCCCTTTCTTTATATGGAGCTGCTGTTTTTACCTTTTCAGGATGCTATTGGAATCACACAAATCATCAGTAAGTCATAACGAGAAAATGCTTAAAGAATTTTCCAACTTAGACAGTGCCCTTATTATTTATTCTCTTCTTGATTTAAAAGCACTGTGTGGGGGACAATTATTCCATTGATATATCCATGGTGGACGCTTTTGCAGCATTTGGATCTTGCTCGAAGGTTTTGTGAATGGAAAACAATTCAGCATAGTATTTACTATACATATTAATCTTGTAATACGTAGTTTATAGGCTTCTGTGTCCAAGGAAAAGGGTACTTTATTCATTGGCTTAAGCATTCGTCCACAAACAATGCAACTTCTTTTTAGAAACATTATATTTATATTCATCTATCAATTCCATAAAAATGACTTCTTGTGCCTCTTTAAACTTTTCTTTTGAAGTACTTGATGAAATTTAAACGGAGAAAATACAAAATTCAAGTACAATGAAAAGCGTTATAATTCTATGAAAAGTGTTTCACTCACACTCACAATTAAGATGAATTAAAAAGAACAAGAAAATGCTGCAATCGCATTTATTTACATGTCAAAGTCACTAGTGGTGTAGATTGTGAAACATTATTATTGGTAATATGCTGACTTGTTAAATAAATTAGCTAAGCTAAACTGTTTTGCGCTATTGAGTTTAAGTTGTGACAAAAAAAATGCGGTTATATACAGAAAATAACTAAAATATCACGCCAGATTGATCTATTAATTTAGACTACTACTGTACCCAACCTGATTTTTTTTTTATCAATTGTTTTTTTGCAAAATACTGAAGTTTTGATTTGACAACTCTTCGGGTCAATGCCGACACAATGTTAATGTAAACTAAACATAAGATAAACATTTTTTGTTCATTCTCCCTATAATGCAAACTAAACATAAAATAAAAATGTTGGATTTAGCAATTCTGCTCATTGAGAACATCAAATCTATCAAGAAATGCAGTTTACCCATAAAAGGGAAAAAGAAAAAGGAAATACACAGATTCTCTCTCTCTCTCTCTCTCTCTCTCTCTCTGTAAGAATTGATCACTTGTTTCTAATTACTTTACTGATCTCAATCGAAACACAAAATTAAATTTCGTTGATTCTTTTCCATCCACATTACAAATGAACGTTCATTAAATGCCTGAAAAATAATACTCAAAAACAATAGCAAAGCTTACTTGCCATATTTATTTTTTCTTTCTATGCTTATATACAAAAGAAAGAAAAAGAAAAAAGAAATTAGAGGAAAAATTAAGATAGGCTCCACGTTGATTTTTGTGAAGAACCCTAGTGGGAAGAGTATGATATATGGAAAAATCTTGCGATAATGAATAAGATGAAGTGGGGGAAAAAAGAAGAAGAAAGAAACATAACCCGCCATTATGCTTCGATTGGTGTCTCAGAAATGCTTTCTAGATGAGGTCTCCATACGCCGGCGCGGCCTCTCCTTCGATCTTTTTGAGTTGATACTTTTTCCGAGAGAATTTCACTCAAATACCGATCGGAAATGAGAAAATCCGTCATAGAAATATTCTTATTGTTGTCGGTTTGATCAGCTAATAATTCTCTCTTCTTCTTCCTACTAGACATTGAGGATGGTTTTGATCGAATTTTTCGGTTGGTCTTTCGATCAGTCGGTGCTGGTGCAGGAGGCATAGGCATGAGGAAGTAAATTTTACCACGTTGAAGTTGGGCATCAGGAGGAACCACAACGATTTTTGGACACATACCTTCTTCTGATGGGGACGAGGGCTTCTTCAATACATGTTTCGGATAGGCTTTCATGATCTCAGCTGCTTTTATGGTTCCACTTAGTTCTTCCACTTTCCCATTAGTATGAACTATTCGAATCACGTCCAGCGCTCCACATGGAAGAATGCAAGATATGCAACATCTAATAGTGTTTTTCATGGCTTCTCCTTTCTCTCTCTCTCTCTCTCTGTTTTCTATGGTACCTTTTTCTCGTTGGAGCGAAAGAAGAGGAAGAAGAGAAAGAGAGCGGGGGTGGAGTACTAGAGGGAAATTATACTACGGAGTGAGATAAAAAAAGGGCAGTTTCTTTTCTTTTGTTTATGAAAGGAAAGTGGGGGAATGGATTAGCTATCAAAGATTATTTTGTACAAAGGCTGGTTTTTATTATATGCTATTGGGGGGGTTGGGCTTTTTCCTTTGCTTCTTTTGTGTGCTGTGGCTTTGGAGGGGTGAATTCTATGACATGAATAATTGCACCATATTGCGTACTCTGCCTTTTGTATCCATCATAATTCAGGGCCCTTCCCCAGCCTCTCTCCATTGCTCTTCACTAAGTTCAATAATTTGAGTTGGGTATATGAAAGGTTGGAGGCTTATGGCGCCACATGTTTCTCCATGATTGAGTTTTGCCAAGTCAGCTAAATGGGGTCATTTTGCCATACAAGTAAAATCAAGCATAAGTGCTTAATTTGAAATTTTGACATCTGTCACAACAAGGTTCAGTTGTCTTGGCTTGAGTAGGTGAGGGGGGTTGTTTTGTGTAGGTCCTCATTGAAGCAAAGGTCCGTTTCTCTCTTGCTGTTCTTGAGGGAGGAGAAGATGGAGGAGAGGATGGAGGAGCCGTTTGCAAGTTGAAAGGAAAGGGGCCAATGGGGATGAAAAAGAGAGAGTGGGAATGGGGCATAATACAGATCTTGTTGTGGGAGATTTCAATATCTCCAAGCAAGCAAGATCATGTGGATCTGTGGTTTTCATTGGAAAGTGAGGTTTTTTTCTGAAGGATTACTTTCTTTTCTTTTTTTTCTCCAAGTGGATTTTTGGTTTGTGAAGTACTTTGACTTGTGTGAAAGCGTTTGTCCTCCTGTTAACCTAGGATGAATTTGAAACTATATTCATTCAACATCCATGTGCCATGCACTCCTCTAGTAGCTAGTTAGTTTTTCCTACTCTTTTTTTTTTTTTGGAAAAAATTAAGAATCAAGAAAATTTAAACACCAAAATTTCTTTCTCTTAGTCCAATGATCAAACTCAATTTCAATCATATGAAATATTATTAATTGGTTGAGTATGAATAATCATGGGATTTGATTCTTGACTTGCAACATTTGGCAATTTTACTCTTGAACTTATCAACTACTACTACAAGAAATTCAAAATGTTTCATCATGACAGGAGGAAAATGGTTCCTTCTGATGGATTCAAAGAACTAGTTACATAACTGATTTGACATGATTTACGTTATGATTGGACCATTTGGTTAGTGGGCTACAAAGTAAAATTTTATCATGTATTTTGGACAAATTTTTAAGGGAAAAATGTGCAGTATGCACATAATTTTCATAATTTATTTAACATTTAATTTTTTTATTAATATATACACTTAAACTTTTCAAAATAATCATAAAACGCACTTGAATTTTTTTGTTCTCAAGTGCATGCACTCAAACTTTATAAAATTATTAAAAATTACACTTATATCCACCTAAATAAGGGACATTTTATTATTCTCAATAAAAAACCTAAACTTATTGTTCTCTAATTTCACATAAAATCATTTCCTCCATTTAGATTCTATGCAAACCTATCCATTATATGAAAAAACGTCAAATTGAATTAGAAAATAATAATTAGAATTTGAGTGTATTAGCAAAATGATAATTACAAATTATTTAGTTATTGAAAACAATCCTACTATAAATAATGAGTTTAGTTTATTGTTAAGAATGACAAAAATATCCTTTAATTTGATGGGTAAAATCACACTTTTTTATAATTTTATAAATTTTGAGTGCATCTATTGATAAAAAAAAGTTTAAGTACACTTTTTGATAATTTTAAAAAGTTTGAGTATATATTAATAAAAAAAATTCAAATACTAAAATTAAAATTTGTAAAAGTTTAAAGACATGATACACTATCTCCCTAATTTTTAAAGTTACAATTCTACGTTTATTTTAATTATAAAGGCTTAAAGAAATTTTTTCATCTTTTGCTTTAGACATATGATTTGATATTTTTATAAGTTTCATATGTTTAATAAATAAATATGAAGATATATATTACTACGAGTAGAATAATTTAGCTAAAATGCATAATTGGATTGAGATTTTGCTTTGTTAAGTTGAGCAGTGTCCCATCCAATAGCTGGCCCAGCCATTAAATGGTTCAGATGTTGATGTTAGTGGGCACCATGTGAAGGATGGAACAAAGGGTCCATCATCAAGCATAATGGGGGGAGAGAGGAGATGAGCCATGACTCATGAGGTGACTTGAGGAAGATTAGATAATACAACCACTAAAACATGATCATAAAAATCTAGGATTGACTAGTTTTTTTTTATTGTGGCTCCTTTTAATTTCCCTAAAAAGTCATTAGATGCAAAAACAAACTTTCTACAAGTGAGATGCCCTAATTGAGATGGGATGATCATGGGCTGTCTGATTGCTTTCAATTATTGAATTTCACAAGAAAAGAAAAAAGAAGTGAGTCATTCTTGGACTTCCTTTTTCCCAATCATCTCTCTGTTTAGAGGAAGTTACAAAAAAGGGGAATTGCTGACACTTTCATCTTCACATGCCCACTCTTCAAGAATGGTCTTTTCCATCATTTTCTCTGAAAATTCTATCTGCTTGTTTGGTATGGTCTTCATTCCTTTATCTTCTTCTTCATCTTTCCCTTTGCTTTCTGATTCATCAATCAATGTACTAAACACATTCCCAAATTGAGTAGTGAGTACATGATGTAATGTAAGTTCGCCTGATACACTTTTTCCCCCCTTTCTTTTTATTTTTTATTATTTCAGGTTTGAATAATAAAAGTAAAAGGAATATAATCCACAACTGATGATTGATGAGAACTGGATGAAAGAACTGGTTCATTTAGTCTGCCAAAGAGCCAGCCAGTAGAGTCGAGCTTTATCCCAAGACTTCTGACCAAATTTCTCATTCACAGTCTAGTCATTTGCTTGGATGATTGAAGTGAAGATCAAGCACAATCTCTCAATATCTCGATTGACGTTACGTACATACTTTTTAATAAATGAAGTTTGACACTAAAAATCGTTATCTTGAACTAATTTTTTTAAAAATAAAATCCACTTACTTTACTTAACGTTTTACATTGCAAATAGAATTAACAAAAAGAGACTACTACATGCATTGTTTTTTTCTTTCTCATGACGGCAACATGAACACATTAAAAACCGTGATCTAGAGACAAGAGTCTATTTGTTGATATTCAAGACTGTACTTTGGAGGGAGTAAATAAATAATGAACTGTGTTTGAAATCCATGCAAAAAAATCTTTCTTGTTGTTCCGAAACATATAGCAATTGACATAAAATGAAAGTCTTGTTATCTGGAAGATTACTGCGTAATTCACTGTTAATATGAAAGTAAGTAATTATTAAGAGACTGTGAGTACTGCCCCAAGAATCTAATCTTGATCATAAAAAAAAATCTTCCTTGTTTATAAATTTGTACGGGTGGATGAACTAGTACATGAAAAACACAAAACCCAGAAATTGCCATTTTCCAAGAAGATGAAGCAGAAGCAGATGCACCCCAATAGGAGGAGCAGCAGACATGGTTATCAATTTAAGGGGAATTAGGAATGAGCCAATCGAGTCATCAGAAGAAATTTCACCAAAATTTCTGTGTTTCTTTTTGACTTCGCCTTCTACTCACCAGTCTCACCTCATCCGTTCTTTCACGTATCTCCGTGATATAGGTAACTCCAAATATTTTACTAATAATTTTCCTCAAAAGCTGGTTAATATACTACTACTATTTTTATTAAAGTGATAAACATTACTAAAAGATAATATTATATATTCTCACTAATTATCAAAAACAAATTCCATTCTCAATAGTCTGATTTGGTCATTAAATAAAATAGACCATGGGGTGTGCTAAAAATGTATCATCCATTTTTATTAAACCTAACATTTAAAGATTTTTTAGAATCAAAATACCCTTATTATTTAATTCTTTGAAGGCTTAAAAAATTTATCTTTACTAAAAACTTTGACAATTCTTCAATTTTTACAAAAAATCAATTAAATGGATGATGAAAACACATATAATAATTGCAATGTGAAGATAAAAGCCTAACTTTTTAATCAAATATGTTTCATTTTGTCAAAAAATTAAATTTTTTTAGCACATAGATGAACTATCTGCACATCTTTGTTGTTTCCGTAGTTGAATCATCCGCACCCCTATTCCATCTCCGTAGCACATGGGTATTTTTGAAAAATATGTTATTGATGAAAATATTTTAAGCAATTTAAAGATATGAGATGCTACATTTAGTAATTTGGAACGTTTCATTTAGAAATTACGTGACTTCTATTTACAACTTTATTTTTTTAGGTCAAATGAACATATATTACTTCACAATGTAATGTTTTTTTTTACTTCTGAATTGAATGTTAATTTTTTATATTTAATTAAAAATTAATAAACTATTTTACTTTAATTAAATTATTAAATTATCCTTAATATTAATATAATAGACGGTGTAACTCATGAATTAATATAATGTAAATTCCTTAAATTAAAATAGTGAGCGATAAAAATCATGAGTGAATAAAATATAAATATCTTAAATTAATGAAATTATTAATAAATTTTAAATAAAATAAATATTTATTTATTAGGGAATTCAATTTCATATAGAAATAGTAAATGTTTTAATCTAATTGACTTGTAGTATTTGTCACAATATGAGATTCTTTTATTTTCTCCCCCAACTTTCTAGTATCTTTCTTTTTCAAACTTTTCCTTCTCCGACCAGATTGTAACGCCAGCTTTGGCCAATGCTCCGATCTTAATTGGATATCTATTTAATAGTTTATACTTTGATTATTCTATTTTACTTTTTGTTTACAAATCGCATTACTTTTATTTGTTGATATTCTTTGTTCATATTCAAAGCTCTTCGATGAGATTTCTTATATATCTAAAAGAATATGTGCCTTTTGCTCCATTTTCATTGAGCGTATTCTCTACCCAAAATATATTTGGACCTCTTCTAGACATTTCGTCTCATTCTCAAGTGACATCTATGGTCATTTAGACCCAGAGTCCCTAAAGAAGAAGACCGATATATATATATTTGTTTCATTTTTATTTTTGTTGTATTTAACCCATTTTAATTACTTGAGGTGTGGTATTTTCTATATTAGCATTAGTTTCTACCCCTTTTGTGGTAATTTGTTTGACATTTTATGCTAATGAAATCGTTTAATTAGGAAAAAAGAAGTTAAAAGAGCTCAAAGTAGGATGTATAAATAACCAACAATTCCCAAAACACTTAACTTTTAAGTAAAGCCAAAATTCATTACAATTGGCTCTACTTAATGTGATCCATATCCAGACCATCTAATATTTGAAACCCTAATAAACTTACGAAGAAATACCCAATGGGCCACAAGCCCATGAAAAATCCACTCTTTTTAAAATTGATTACAAGATCATGTTATTTTGTTGTATGTACATACAGATCCATGAACTTTTAATATATTCAAATAAACCCCATATAACTTTGTATGAGTGAGGCAGATAAACCGCGGTCCCCTTTCAGAACCCAAAGAAATACACTCAACCGGCAGCCCCGCCATCACCCGCCAGACACCACCACCATGCCCCGCTTCAAGACTCCATTTAACGGCTACTCCGTCAAATTCAGCCCATTTTACGAGTCTCAGATCGCCGTCGGTACTGCCCAAAACTTTGGTATCGTGGGAAACGGCCGTCTACACATCCTCCAACTCTCCCCAACCCCTAACGCTGCTCAACCAATCACCGAAATTATTTCCTTTGATACAGCTGACGGCGTCTATGATTGCTGTTGGTCAGAGTCACACGATTCTCTTCTCATCGCCGGCATAGCTGACGCCTCCGTAAAGATCTATGACCTCTCGTTACCCCCAACTGCCAATCCCATTAGGTCCCTACAGGAACATACTAGGGAAGTTCACTCTGTGGACTATAATGTTGTTAGAAAAGATTCGTTCTTGTCGAGTTCTTGGGACGACACGATTAAGCTTTGGACTGTTGATAGACCGGCTAGTGTGAGGACTTTTAAGGAGCATGCTTATTGTGTATATTCAGCTGCTTGGAATCCGAGGCACGCCGATGTCTTTGCTTCTGCTTCGGGGGATTGTACTGCACGCATTTGGGATGTTCGCGAACCAGGTTAGAGCTAGTCTCAAACCCAATTTCCATCTGTGTTGTTTGAGATTCGGGAGAACAAGAAAATGAAAATGTTTTACTTCTTAATTTATATCCACAGCTAAAAACGTGATTAATTATTAGTTTGGGATGTGAGAGAAAGATATTTTCCGTCATATTTTGTTTTCATTTTCCTGTTCTTCAAGAATCTAAACTGGGCCTGTAAATGTAGTTCTTGCAGACTGTAGAGTGTTGTTTTACGTCACCAGTTCCAACCTAAGTATTGCTTTCATTGCTGGATTGAATGGGTTCGATAAATGGATGCTAGAGAGTTTTGTGGAATGATTAAAGACTAGAGTTTGGATTGGGAAATGTAATGTTCGACCAAGCAATTCTTAATCAAAATTTGTACTTTGTGAAAGGTGTGTATTTCTTGTTATGCATATAATAGTCCTGAATATGGTGATTCAAGGGAAATGATTAGTTTAGTTTAAGTGCAATGAAGAACATATCTTCTTCTCATGGGTATGGTGATAGTTGCATGGATAAGCCTGGACTCAGTTATGTAGAAGGAACGCAAGTAGTTCTAGAATCTGTTGATGATATGATCAGAAGGACATTGTTTCTGAATGAGATTAACCTCCAAAAACGATTGGCTTATTGCCACATTTTAAGCAACATTCCCAGAACCCTGAACTTCCAAGAATGATTGCCATTTATAGATATCCCTTTTATGTTGGCACACGTTTCTTCTGTGATTGGTCAAAGAGTAGGACCATGGGATTGGAAATAATATTGATAGAAACAGGAAACTTTTTGAATGATAATAGCAGATTTGAGACATGATGTAGCTTCAGACACCTTATGAAAAGAAAAAATTATACTCCTGAATTTTAATTGCTTGAGGTAGCTGCAAAATCTTTATAGTCAAGCTCCAGCAACTTTCAAAATCACTTGTAACTCTATATTACTAGGTATATAATATATATTTTGCATCAATTTCGCTGCGTTTCAAATATTTTTCCTCCTTAAGAGGTCCTGGCATAACTTTCTCTCACAATTTCTCCTTTCATGTGCCTATGGGTTGATCGTTGTGTTTGCATTGAGACTTGATTTCTGTCTCAGTTCCTGTATCCTAGTTCTTTTGAACGCTGTGATGCCAACTTGTCCTTCCCTGTCCATATTATATCTTCTTCCTCCTTTTTTCTTGTTCTTCAAAGGGAATTTTTCTTTTTGTCGTGCTTCAGTGGGAAGATAATCATAATGATATCTGGATTTGTATTCTCTCGCTATAGATGTGAGATTTTTACAACTATCCTCCTTAATCACCCTTCCTGTTAAAACCTGCCCTGATCTTGTATATTTTTACATGTTTGTTTAACATACAACCGTTTTCTCCTTGTGAACCTGGACGCAAAAAAAATATTTTATGTATCTTAAACTGGAATCAGACAGATGAATTGACTTCAGATTATGTACCCCATGGTTCATTCCAAGAAAGCTGGGTGCATCTTTAATGATATCATTTCAGTCTGAAAATTTTAAAAATCTCAATTACAGGGTACTATAGTTACACAGGGTTTGTTGATTTGATCATTCTTAGTGACGATTTTAATCTCTGAAGAGCAAGACACAATATTTTTGTTGGTTATATGATTTGAAGAACATATTGCACTTTGGAACTCAATTGCAACTGCACGATAGGGTATCTCTGGAGATGATTGTTTGTCCAAATATGAAGACTCTTCTACAAACTCAGTTTATTTGCCTTAGGCTACTTCTATGTCTTTAGATTTTAGAAATTCAGTAATGCAGTTTGATTTTGCATTGGTTCACTAGTTCATTTTCTTTATCCAACATCACCACTGGTGCATGCACAGAGACCTAGCTTTTACTCGGAAGGTGCTACCTAGAATACTATGGTCAAGCTCAAGTTAATCCTTGTATGATCTTTACTTCTTTTCAGGATCTACCATGATTTTACCTGCGCATGAGTTCGAGATACTCTCCTGTGACTGGAATAAATATGACGATTGTATCATTGCAACTGCATCAGTTGACAAGTCGATCAAAGTTTGGGATGTGAGGAATTATAGAGTGCCAGTGGCAGTTCTCAATGGGCATGGATATGCAGTGAGGAGGATCAAGTTTTCACCTCACAGAGGAAGCGTTCTTGCATCTTGTTCATATGACATGACTGTCTGTTTATGGGATTATATGGTGGAAGATGCACTTATAGGGAGGTATGATCATCATACTGAATTTGCTGTTGGAGTAGACATGAGCGTTCTTGTGGAAGGACTTTTGGCAAGTACTGGATGGGATGAGCATGTTTATGTTTGGCAGCATGGAATGGACCCAAGAGCACCTTGATAAGTGAACTGTATCTTCTTTTATTTGTGTTTACCATACACAGGACTAAAGTTTCAGAGAAAAATGATAAATAAGAAAATTATATTATTGTTTTCTGGAATATATTTGTTGTAGATGTCTCTGAAATTATTAGAATGATGGAGAATCTAATAAACATAATTTTTTGAACTCTCTTGACTTTCGCTCCTGAATTACATGTCACTTTACAAAACAAGTATTACACATTCAAGTTAATTCTTTGCATGTCGTCTTTGGTATACTTATGACATCATTTTGTATAATTTATGAACAATTGTTTATCTAGAGTGCCCAGATGGTGTGCATGAGTCTGGGTAGAGAGGCTATGGCAATGAGAGCTTGGAAGAGGAGGAGGAGGAGGAGAAGGTGGAGAAAAGTACAAAATTGGATTAAATTGAATCAATGAGTCTTTAGGAAACTCAAAAGCTACTTTCGCCCTTCTTTGATTCTATGCCTTTTTTGAACATTGCAATGTGCATGGGTGTTGGAAAGGATACTGTGCCTGCCTTGAGTGATGGCCTCGAGGGAATTCGGTCCTTTCAATTGGAGAGAGATATTTATCGAACATCAATTTGATATTATTTATGCTTTTTATCTACTTTTTAGAATTTTTGTATCATTATTTATGACAGTTAAAGAATGAAGAAGAAAATTGTAATGTGTCTTTTTATTATTATAATTATATTTTCCATTTAAAGCTTACAAAGTGTGTGTGTGTGTGTCTTTATATATATATATATATATATATATATTTCTGTTAAGGCATGGTATGGCATTAATATATATTGGATTATAGATTTTTAATCTCTGGTAAAATTTTAAAAAAAAAGTAAAAAGGGATTGAATTTATTCTTCAACATATTCTCACACGTGGGTCAAACTTAAATTTTCACTTGAGAAACTATTTTTTACAATAAACTACTCCTTTCGTGGTTCTTTCCCATTAGAATCTTTTTCTTTGTTTTTTTCTCAAGTGGCAAAGAATATCAATAAATATAGACTTCCAAACTATCGTTATTTGGTCCTCAGTAAGAATTCCCCGTGGCACGCGTGATAGCTAAATTTGGACTCTTTTTCCCAGCTGCGCTGCCATACATCGACCATATATTAAGTATTTTTATTTAAAACTAAAGTAATATTAAAAACAACACATAAAATAACTTTATAAATAACAAAATATTTTAAAATTTTTGACAAAAATTTTAATAAACAAATCTTATATTTTGAGAGATCGTCGGTATATTTTACCCAAAAGAGATATGACGACGCAGATGCAGACCCAATTTTCGCAGCAGGACAAAACCTTCATTCATTAAGAAACTTCTAAGGATAAGAGAGGACCGCACATCGGATTTTAACTTTTTTTAATAAAAAACACTTTTCAATTCCAAAATTAAATATTCATATACCAAAGTTAATATTTATTTTTTAAAAAATATATTTATTCTATAAAGTTCACTTAATAAAACAATGTAAAATATAAAAAAGTATTGTAAACTTTTTCATCCTCGTTCCAAATTTTTAAATTTAAAAATTTTATATCAAACAATTTTATATGATTTTACGATCAGAATAATCTAATAAGTTTCTTGAGTTAAAAAATTATATTTAATTTTTATATTATATTTAAATATAAATATTTCATTTTTTATTTATAAAAGTACAACATTTGTGCATTATGAGTTTATGAATATTTTAATATAATTTTTTAAAATGGGAATGAATATTATATCTTAAGTAATATTTTAACATGTACTAGTTAATTTTTTTCAAAATAAGGCCTGAGTTATTCACTAATGTTTAATCACAAAGAAATTAAATTAATTTAGAAGTATGAACAAACTCTAACTTCATCTATCAAATTACGTGAGAACTTCCGCAGAATATATAAACGAATTGATAAGAACACATAAATTATTTAGTAGACACAGAATTAAATCTGATTTGGAAACAAATTTTATTGAAATATTATGATGGCTTGTATTGATGTCGTATGTTGTGTGCTATATTCTTGAGGTCCGTGTCCTTCGTGCACATATTTTGATTTACATATTGTCTGATCTTTTTACTTTTACATTTAAAATTTGGTATAATTCAAATTTAAATAAAAGTATTTTAGGTATTTTAAAAAAAAGTATACCCTTAATGAATAAAATGAATTATAATTTGGAATATGTAAAAAAAAAGAAAAACTATCTTATATTAGTAGGATGGGGAGAGTACAATTTAAGATGTACTAATTAACTTTCTAAACAATACTTCATTCATCTTCAATTAATTACTTACATTTATATTTTAGTTTATTAAAAATTGAATATGCACTTGCTTTAAATAAATATATTTTTTATTTAAAATTTTATTAATAACCTTAATTATTTAAAATATTTATATTATACTAAGGTATAGGTCTTACAACTCCTCATCTTAATGTGAGTAAACTACATCCTACTAGTTCAATAAATTCCAAAATTCATTAAATGAGATGTCATTTGTTTAATTACAAAAGAAAATTAAATTCATTAAAAAGTACGAGAAAAAATCTAGTGATAGACTGACTACGTGGATTGAAGGTTGTCAACAATATCTATACTCCCTCGTCCTATTACAGCCTAGTATTTGATATTGGTTCCTCGTTGGACATCCGATGAACTACGTGGAGATTTGTTACGTTTTTAAGAGATTCTACTGATATATAATAAAAGGACAAATTTAACAGATTTCCCCGCCTTACCGAGTACCCTTATTTAAGTTATGGTCAAGCTTGCTTCAAAATGAGTCACCACCCCATCTCCTCAACCCTCCTCCCCAACCCCCTACCAAATGAAATTGCAGTACAATCCCATTCCACAACCAGAAAAGGGACAAAAAGACAAACCCAGAGCTCTAGCTAAGATGATCAAATCGTACCATACACTCGATGACCTCTCTCATCAAACCGGTTCAGCTCAAAGATGATTCAAATAATAATAAACGCTCCACTTCCTAATTTTCTAATCTAAAGATATATTTTATATAATAAAAAATAATAATAATTGTGTAATTTTTTGTTGAGATAATTAGTTTATAAAAATAATAAATATAAATTAATAATTGTGTAATTTTTTTTAGCTAATTAGTTTATATAAAAAAATTACTAATTGATTTTTTTATTTGTTGAGTTAATTACTTCTTTTTAAAATTAAAAAAAATTAAGAAGAATAAATGAATAATGATGAAATGAAAAAAAAAGAAAAAGAAAAAGAGAAATAGTACTACATACGTCTAACTAGTTTTTTTTTTTTAATTCGAAGGACGTGAATGACATTGACGTCCTTCTCTTTTTTTTTTTTTAATTCAACAACGTGAATACCATTCACGTCGTTAGGTAAGAAATGAAAAAAAAAATTAAAATAAAGGCGACGTGAATGTGATTCACGTTTTGAATCATTTTGATACGTATCCTACAATCCAGGTTATTTTGAATCAAATATAAAAAAGACATGTTATTTTGGTCACTCTCAAAACACAATGGAAGAAAAGAAATGGGCAGCAAGAGATTTATTGGTCATTGAGACACGCAGAAAGAAATATTACAGAGGAAAACAAGGAGAATTTACATCTGCCAAAACCTAACAATTATCCTACTAACGCTATATATTTAGCATGGAAAAATTGGTGACCGTTTGTCAAACAATGAATTCAGCCCTCCACGTGCGCTCCAGATCTGATTCCATTCCAAGCAACAAAACGGCAACGTTCCCAATTCCTTATTAAAACTTACCAATTAAAACGACACAGTCTTCAACTCAGCGCATTCTTCATTTAACAGCCATTACTCCCTCCATTTCTTACTTCTGCAATGAGAGTACACAGTACATAAAGCACCCATGACATGATCCAACAACAGACACTCAACTTCAACAGAAAAAGCCCATAGGAAAAAGGGAGAAAGGGGAACTTAAACCAAAAGGGGGAATGAGAAAAACGCCCCATAAGAACTCAATAATTGGTCTCTGATAATATGTAAAGATTCATAAGATCAAGAACTGGGGTTTCCAAGAAATACGTTAAAAACAAGATAAAATCTGATCAAGAACGATACACCAAAACAGCGAAAGTGAATCAGGAGACATAATCAACAAGAAATGCAAGAAACAAGTAGAAAATCATGTAAATATAAATTTATCGCAGGTACCGGAATTTGAGTGGCTCTTGGAATCAAAACATTAGAACCCATTGCCAGTCCCATAATCTAGAGTGTCCAGATAGTGTATGAGCATAAGAGAGGCCGAGCCGCTGAGAGGCTGGAGGAGAGGAGGCGAAGGTGGCGGGAAGTACAAAACTGGATTAAATCGAATCAAATGAATATGGTACGAAAGTCAAAGCTACTTCCCGTCGTTCATTTGATCCTATACTTTTTTTGACCCGATTGAAAGTTTCATGTGTACTTTATAATTAAAATATTTAAAGCATAAAAAGTACTGTATTCCTTCTTTATTTTAATATATAATATTCTCTCTTTTAGAATTCTGATTTTATATATAATAATTAAATATTGAGAATTACCACGGATTTTGTAAAATTAATTTAGTTGGTAACTAAACAAGATAAATTGTTGACGAGGTATCATTAAATTAAAAGATTGTTAGCAAAACATTCATTAATAAATACGTTTATTTTAGAAAAAAAAGAATAGACATTTAAAAGGAAAAAATATGAATATTTAATTTTAATAGAGTAGTATCAATAACTATTAAATTTATCAATAATAGTTAAATTATTATCTTTTTAGTATTATAAATTTCGTGTACTCGGATAGTATTTTTTCCATTTTTATCGTCTAATCATATGCTAAAGGCATTTTTATAAAAATTGCCTCCAAGTGCATAAGCTTTTGTACATCTAATATACAATCTAAAATATTTTCAGTTTGAATTTAACAAAATTAATTTAATAACTATGCTTTAACTATTTTTACTTATCTAATATAAGACCTACCGCACATTAAATCATTCTTGCAATTCATTAAAAAAAAAAATTATATCTAAATGAATTTTTCCTTTATATTCTGAAAAAAACAAACATTTTTTTACTTCAATTTCTTTTAATAAATAAACAAACTGCCGATGCATTTGTACTGCGATACAGCTTAATTTCGACTCCTTTTCTTCAATGGGCTGATAAGAAGTTGAGGATTCTTGTCCTTCGGACTCTTTTCCTCAGCTGTGGGCTGTTGCCAACAATTACATTGGTCAGCATATAACGATGGTGCGCCCACCCAATTTGGCAACACGACAAAACTTTCACTCGTCAGGAAACTTGGGGAAGGATAGGAATGGATAGACCGCATTTAATTTTAATTAAGGATATCTTTTAATTGGAAGTGAAATTAGGGCATATTATCTTCTTCTGTTTTTTGTTTGTTATGAAGTGATGAGTGATCAGATAATATAAATTATCCTTAATAAATTAATGTCTAATAAAATAGATATTTATTTTTTAATAGATTTTGTGTATTTTGTGCATGTGAATATTATATTATATATTTTTTTAATGAGAATGATTCTTATAGTATCTTTCTTTTTTAAATTGTAACTTTGTGATATTAAAAATTACATTCACCCAAATAATTAGTAGTGATTGAAAAAGTCTTACTCTTATTTGGAGTGAAATCCTCATCCACATATTTTTAAATTTGAGTTTTAAATAAAAGTCTAATTAGTAACTCAGGCATTAACAAGCTTCTTGAATACTTTTTTCTGTTAATTAATATAAGTCACCATTTATTTTTGTCCTCAAGTATAAGTATTTTTATATCTTTTTAAAAATATTTCATCATTTATTTCTCATAATATCTTCATTTATTTCTATATTTTCTTTCACGTGCCTTATCATTGTAAAATGATATAATAAACAACACAATTAAGGGCCTTTAGGTAAAAAAAAATGATTATATAAAAGTAAACTCAAATACTTATATTAATTTACATATGAAGTAATATTTTATTATGATTTTAAGAAATAATAATACATAATTTCAAAATTGAATATTCACTTTTGAGTTAACCCTAAAATTAAGTGGGACTTTTGGTTTTAATGAGGTTATTATATTTTTCTTATTATTAACATGACAAATGATAAGTTAGATAAATCAATGAGATGCAATTTTTTTAATTTAAGTAGATCATTTGTAAAAATTAAAATAAAAAATATATTTATTTTAAAAAGTAATATTCAAAAGCATAAATTACAAGCATTCAATTACGAAGAAGTAAATATAATCTAATATATATTGATTATTTTAAAAAAATATTCCTAATGTTTAATCCGAAAAGAAAATTAATTTTGTTTAAAAGTACGAGTAAACTTGGACCACACAAACTCAAGAGATGATTAGACTTTTCCTTGGATGAAACTTGAGCAACAGAATATTCTTAAGGTTTCATCAGAAATTAACACAAAATATATTTAAAAGCACTTTTTTTAAAATTCGCAGATTTAGTCCCTAAATAATTTTCAATTCTTAGTGTAGGTCCTTAAACTTTATTTTTCTTTCTTAAGGTCCCAACTAATTTTTGATCGCCACAATAGGTCCATCCGACTTCTTTTTGGCTGAAATCTGACCATTCATATTTGAAAATAATATTTTGGCCCCTTTTTTAATGGGCAAAATAAAAAATTCACTCATTCAATATATATATATATATATTATCTCACTTGACTACTTTAGAAATTTATAATTCTTGCATACAAAGAACTTTCTTGAAGGATTGAAGTCTACCCATGAAGTCCTCAAAATTGAAACCATCCCATAGTGACACATTGTGAACAGATTCAAATGCACTTTTCCTCCCTATCTGATTAAAGCAAATAATTTACTTTCACTACTTCACGGCATTTATTCTTGCCGCCAATTATGGTGGCACCTCATTTCCACAACTATATTTTGACTAACGTAAAATTTTTGAAGAAAATATTTGAGATTTAGAGTAAATGTGAAAGAAAAGCAAAATAAGATAAAAAGTCATGTATAATAGATTTTTTTTTTTTAGAGAATGAGTGAAATTCCCATTTTGTCCTAAAAAATTATTTTCTAAGATGGATGGCCGGATTCCAGCCAAAAAGAAACCAAAAGACCTCTGCAGGCGAACAAAAATTGTTCAGGAACCATAAAATAGATAAATAAAGTTTAGGGACCTACACTAAGAATTTACAATTGTTTGAGGACTAAATCTTCGAATTTTCCTTCTTTTTTTTATTTGTTTTCTATCAAGGGAACTGAACATATATTTATGCTTCCTCGTCCAATTACAGTGTAGTATTTGATCTTACTTCCCACTTGGATATCCAATGAATTGCTTGGAATTTTCTTATTTTTCAAGAGACCCAACTGGGCTTGTTTCATTGGAAGTTTAATCCATGCCAGCATGACGAAACGAAAAACAAGGTCAGGTTCAGTACCGAGTATCCTTATATAAGTTAGAGCTAAGATTGCTTCAAAATTGTTCACCACCACATCTTCACAACCCAACACCCACAAATGCAATCGCAGTATAATCCCATTCCAGAACCAGAACAAGGAGAGCAGAGCAAACCCAATGCTCTAGCTAAGATGATCAAACTATACCATACAGTCGATGACCTCTCACCAAACCGGTGCAGCTCAAAGATTGTTCAGATAATAGACGCCCCGCTTCCTCTAGTGTGGTCCGTGGTGCGACGTTTTGATAATCCACAAGCCTATAAGCAATTTGTCAAGAGCTGTACCATGAGATCTGGCGATGGTACTGCTGTTGGGAGTGTTCGAGAGTTGGTTCTTGTATCTGGTTTGCCTGCGGAAAGGAGCACAGAAAGGCTAGACAGGCTTGATGATGATTTGCATCTTATGATAGTTAGCATTATTGGAGGTGATCATAAGCTTATCAATTATCAGTCCACTACGACTCTGCATGAAGATGATGAGGGAAATGGGGATAAAACGGTGCTGATTGAATCGTACGTTGTGGATATCCCAGTGGATAGTTGCCGGGAGGATACATGTTTCTTTGCTGATTCTATAATTGGTTATAACCTGAGATCTTTGGCCAAGATGACTGAGAAAATGGCTAGTTAAATACCTCCATAATCTTTTATCTTTCCTCTTCTTCTATTGTGTTTGCCCAGTTTGGTTTGTTTATCTGCAAATTTTCATAATATTAGGAATGGCTATTTCATTTAGTATGATTTTTGAAATCTTTCATCTCAATTCGAAGTTTATTTAATAACGTAAGGTTATGATGTAACTAGATGAAGATTGTTTTTAGAAAAAGTAATAAAACTCGGCTTGTTAAAAGATAGTTGGTTCCCTTCATGCTTGCCAACAGATGAATTTCTTGTTTTACCGTTAAAATTAATTTAATGTATTACTGCTCTTAATTTAAACTATTAAGTTAACTCGCACTTAATTCATTCCTTCACAAAATGCAGGATTCTTTCTTTCCAATGAAATGCTTTAATGCCTCATAGAAAAGTCCCTATTTTTCTCCATGGGTTTCTATTGGATTTTGTTTTATAAGGCAATAAATGACGGAATTCCTCCTTTCCTGCAGGCGTTTGAGTAGCATCTTTGAGGATTCCTCAAAAAAAAAAAAAAGGGAAATCAGAAAGGGTAAAATAAAAAAAGAGAAACTTTTCGAGATAAAGATTCATTATGAAGAGTGCAGACTGGATCTCCCGATTCTCCTCCGCAACTTGCAAGGCTGCACCCACGCAAGTCAAGAAAGTTCAACATAGAAAGCAACAAAGTACTGCATGCTACCTTAGCAACATCGAAAGCTAAAGAATCTTCTCTAATCTGAAGGTAATGTTAATTTTTTTTTTAAAGCTAAAAGAAAAACTGAGAACAGGGGCCTTGTTGAGTAGAGATTGAGGCGAGAAGCTGTCAAGAAATTTGGCGGCAAAGGGAAGCAGTACTATGACGAACAATCTTGCGGGTTTGAGAGAGGAGGAAGGAGAAATGGATACTGGCATACTGCTATTCCCTTGTGGGGAGAAGGGAGCTTATCATATTCATGGTATATATGGTTAACCATGAAGGGTGTTCTTTAAGTCTTTAATTTGACAATATCCCTAATATTGTCAAGCCTGGGGTTCTTTCCCCCCTTGGCCGGACACTGCTATCCTCCAACTGACAATTCATAATTCATCTGTATGCTGATTGCTGAACGAGTAGTAAAATTCCCATTCTGAGAACAGCCCCATGGCACTTTATCATCCTCCAATTCCTCTCCAAGACTTACCTCCTGAAGCAGGTACAAAACAGAAGATGGGAGGAATGGTTGGAGCAGATCTAATTTCCTCCTCCCATCCACCCAATAAAACGTCACAGACAGTCCTCTCCGGTCGGATGGGATGTCCTGCGAGATAGCATCAATCAGGGATTCAGGGGGGTATCCAAAAGTCATCGGTCAAGCCAGAATCTTATCCGTCTTTCATCTCCCACTTAAGGGCATGGCGCACGGATTCAAAACCAGACCAGAGACCCTTCCACGTTGGTGAGAAGGATCGCCTACAATTGATTCCCTAGATCCCTTCAACGCCATTATACCTAGCGGTTAGGATTTTAGCCCAAGGGGCCTGTGAATCTTTTAGAAGTCGCCATCTCAGCAATCAAATGACTCTGTTTTGAAAGTCAAAAGCTACTTTCGGCCTTCTTTGACCTGATTGAAGTTTAATGTATACTTTATAATTAAAATATTTTAAAATAAAAGTGCTGTATTATTTTTAATATTATCTACTTTTAAAAATCTAATTTAACATATAATGATTAATTATTGAGAGTAAACACAAAATTAACTTAACTAGTAATAAGATAATACTCACTTTTCACAAGATCCATTAATCAAATTTTATTATTTATCATTATAAAATATTTTATTATTTTTTAAAGTTATTATGTATATTATTTTTAAATTTATCATTAATTTATTAAAAGATATAACAAATATTTATTTTTTAAGAAATACTAAAATAAATAAGGATATAATGAGAAGTAAAATAATTTATTAATATATGTACAATTACTTAAAACATGTTATAAAAATAGTTGAAGGAAGTATAAGTTATTGGGGCATTGTTTGAACTGAAAAATTATTAGTGAAATATTATGTAAAAAATATATTTAATTTTTAAAAAATAATATATATTTAATTTATACATTTAAAAGTACAAATATGGATGTTTAATTTTAATATAGTAGTATTTTAACTTAAATGGCCTAAAAAATGTATTTTAAATTAAATATTTAAATCTACCAATAATAGCTTAGTAATTACGACCTTTTTAGTATAAGAAATTTCGTGTATTTGGCTTGCATTTTTATCTTCTTTTAATCATACTCTAAAAACAATTTTTTCCTTCAAAATTCCCTCCAAGAGCATAAGTTCCTCCTGTACATTGCGCATTTAGTATACAATCTAAAATATTTTCAGTTTGAATTTAACGAAATTACTTTAATAACTATGCTTTAACTATTTTTTACTTATATAATATAAGGCTTGCCACACATTAAATCATTCTTTCAAATCATAAATGAAATTATATCTAAATGGATTTTCCCTTTTTATTCTTAACAAAAAAAATACATTTTTTCTACTTCAATTTCTTTTCATTAATAAACGATGAGTATGTAATTACTCCCTTCAATTTTTTTTATAAGACAGTTTTAAGTAAAATTATACATATTAATAAATTATTTTAGTTCTCATTATACTTTTAATTATTTTAGTATTTATTGAAAAAAATGAGCAATTGTTCTTTCTTTTTCTCTCAATAAAACAATGGTGAATTAGGAAATAAAATACTTCTTTTGTTCATTTTTATAAGATATTTTATTATTTTTTAAAATTATTATGAATATCGTTTTAAAATTCACCTATACTTTATTAAGAAAAGATAAAATAAATCAAATACTCTTTTTCTCAAAATTAACAAAAATAAATAAAAATAATAAAATATCTTATAATCATGTACAAAAGAGTTTGATGGGTGGAGATAAAAAATAATAAATAAAGATATTGCGGATCCATTTATACTGTAGCACAAGTTAATTTCGATTACTTTGCTTCAACGTATTGATCAGAATTCAGAAGTGATGGTCTGTTTCCTTCGTTTTAAAAATTATTTAAAGAAGGATGGATGGATGAAATGAAACATCATCATTGTCACACATCTAGAAACAAAATCAAAAGAACTTTGGACCGAGCCATGAGACAGACGAGGGAGGCAACCATTTTAGTCAAGAGTCACAATAAAAATACAGAGATTCTAAATGGCTAGAATCTAGGCCGATATAATAATTAATTACGTTGTTTAATTATGTTATTAACTTTGTTAAATATTCTCTCTCTTCCTTTAAGATGTATGTGTTTATTTTTTTTGGTTCTCAAATTATAGTTTAATTTATTTATTAATGGTGTTATTTAATTTTTAATTATTTAAAATACTTATATTTGCACAATTTTTAATATGCTTTAAATCAAATTTATACACATTTTTATACAATTAAATTGTAAGATAAAAATTTGATCAAATTTGAAATGTAAAATGAAAGGGTAAAATAAGAAGAAGAGTTAAATATTTTACAATTTCAACACCATTAAATATGTTTTCTTAATTTGTATTAAATGTTTACTTAGGACAAAATGATTAACATTTAATTTTCCCCTCCAATATACCCAGCCCTCCAAAATTATTTTAATAGTTTCAACTTCCAATCCACAATTAAACAACCTAATTAATGATTCTAGCAATTTAACATCTCCATGTAGTAAGAGGAATGCTCTTATCGGTAAGCATATTGGCTAGTTCATCATGTAGACAAGAATTGCAGTGATGGTGGGTATGGATGGAAAAGAGTGAAATTAAGAAGAAAGGATATCCCTTATTAATTTTACAAAATGATAAATATTTTATTTTTTAAAAAACAAGAGTTATTTGAGATCGAATGAATGTATCTTTTCTTGTGTAAAAAATCCAAATGTCTTTCGCATAAATGTAATTATTATTTTATTCATGCATATTAAGAAAAAAAAATCTATAGTTTCAATTCTAATTGAAAATGATTATTACATTATATTTTATTGGAACTTTTTTTTTTTTTGAAGAATGGGATTTAAAAGTTTAATTAATTAATTGTTGAATGAAGTAAAGAATAAGAGTAAAATAGTGAAGAAAGTAATAAATGTGTTGATTCATAAAAATTGGATAAAAATATTTTAATATTTATTTTTGTCTCAAAACATATGTGGTTTAGTTTTTTTCAAAAAAATTAATAATTAATAAAATATTGTTTATTCAAATTATCTAAAAAGTCATTAGTCAATTATATAGGAAATCAAGGATTAACAAATGCATAATATTTAAAATAAGAGAACAAATAGAAAAAAGAAAAATAATATTAGTAAAAATGTCAATGAATAGTTATGGTATTTTTGTAAACTGACTTATGTTTAAAGCAAGTTTTTTCACTTTTTAAATGACTTTAATTTTCTAAATTAAAAAAAATATACAATCGCAAAGAAAAAAAATGAAAAATCCCGACACAACACCATAGATTAAGCTATGAATACACGCATGTTTTTTAGGTTGAAATAAACCAATATAAATAATTCTTCTTACCTGTTTTATTATTTCGTTTTTCTAAAGTCTTTGAAGTTTAACCTTGGAACTCAATATTCATATTTCTATTTTAGTTTGTTTGGAATTAAATATTCAATTTTTTTAAATAAACATATTTTTTATTAAAAATTTTATTAATAACCTCATTTATTTAAGATATTTATATACCATTATTTCGTGATCTCCAACACTCATTATTTTAATTTAAATTATTTATATTCTAATAACTTATGAATCTCATAATAAATTTTATTGACATTATCTCGAAATGTAATTTATAATTTAATACAAACTAAAACAACAATTAGGGCATATAAAACGAGACAAGAAAATATAAATTTGAATTGTATGGAGATTGAATGGTTTTATTCAATTCTCAATTTTGATTCGAACAATACTCTTTTCTCTTAACCAATTAAATTATCTTATATACGATTAGACCTAAACAAGGTTCGGTCTTGAATTAAACATTCGTTAAACTAATAGACCCTCCAAATGGAAGAATGAAAATTCAAATTTCAGAATTCCTTAATGTATGAATGGGTTTCCCCAAATTTTCAATTTTGATTTGAATAATACTTTTCTATAGCAACTATTTCGATTCTCTTGGATACAATTACACTTAAACAAGGACATATACAAATCGACCATTGAGATAAACTAATACACCTTCTAATTGATTAATTGAAAGTTCAATTCATGATTTTCTTAATGTATGCATGGTTTTCTCTAATTACACAATTTTAATTTGAACAATACTCTTCTTGTGACAAATTATATTATGCTATATACAATTACGTCTTAACAAGGTTGGATATCGATTAATAATTTTCTATACATAGTGACTTATTTTATTTGTATAATTTAAAAATTATAATTATTTATAAAATTCAACTAAAAGGAATGCCATATTTTATTTTATTTTCATTTATAAAATTGAACAGGGAAATTTTTAAATTTTTAAATTAAAATTTATAATACAATTATTTAAAATAATTAATTCATTATTTTAAATTAATAATAATACTTTTTAATATAATTTTCTTTAGCTTATTTTGTTTTCGAATTTACCTATTACCCATTTCAATTTGTTTTGTCTTTTTAATTCATAGATTTTCTTTTAAAAAATTATCTAGTTTTTTGTTTTCAATATATGTTTTTTTTTATTAAATGGGTTTTAATTTTTTTAAATTTTCCCGTTAATTCAATGGATTAGATTAATATTTTTTGTAGTTTTAATTCAACGTATTTAGTTGTTTTTTTTTCTTTTGGAATATTATTTTTTTTAATTTAATGGATTATATTCATAGTTTCATAGTATGAATGTGGAGAATTTAGGAAGAAATCACATATTCGAATGAAGCAATTATAATAAACATTGGAGTAATTGATGTATTGGAAATTACCAATGCAAATTAATTGAGAGAGTGTGTGATAAAAAATTAAATTCCAAATTTCACACAAGTCTAAAAAGAACAGAAGGGCAAATTAGTCAACATAAAATATTAATTAGGTGAGAGAATATAAATTTTGCCATATTATACCCAATTTGCCCTTTTCTATTTGGTTAGATTATAGTCAAATAAATTTATCCATAAAAATAATACTCACTCTATTGAAAATTGATACACTAAGTTTGATTTTTAACATCGAATGAAAAAAATAATTAATATTACGGAAATTATGTATTTTTTATAGATTATTATTAAAATACCTGTTTAGCATTGAAAAACTATAAAATTAAATACACTAATAAATTGTTGAGAAAACAACTTCTCAATAATTAAATGTATTTTTGCAACAATCTACTCACCTATTATTATTCAAAATGAGCTTATTACTCTCAATTTAAATAGAGTAAACTAAACAATACTTATAATTTGAGACAAATAAAAAAGGAAAATAAAATTATTAAATTGAGATGGAGACACTATTTAAAAACATAAAAAATACTCAAATGTAAATTTTTAATGTAATTAAAACACATGGATATAATCTAAAAGAATATGAATATTTAGAGCTAAATAGACAAAAATCAATATTTTAGATGAACATAATCAAAATTTCAATTTGGGGGGATCTATGTTAATAAAATTTGATTTTTAATATAAATATTGTAAAATATTATTTATATATTGAAAGGAGAGGGGAGGGGAGCCGCTGTCCCTCCTCTCATCGATGTGGCTTCGTCCCAAATTGGACAAGATTGTTAGGTGCTCTATTATAATGTTTAGGAGCGTAATTAAAGTGTTATTTTATATTACTATTTTTTATCAAAAATACATCCAGCAAGATATGTTACTGTTACTGTCACACAAGGGGCCATATTTTACACTTATCCAAAAAATAAAGGGACTATATATATATATATATATATATTATCAAGAATACATTATGTCACCATCATTGTCGTCCCACAAGGATAGAAGCTGATATACATTAGGTTGCTTTTAACCATTACTTGTACAGTCTTTTGCTCACCAAGTAACCGTTACTTCTAATTCCCCTTTGATAAAGAGAATTGTTTTTTTTCTTTTTTTTTTGGAATGACGAGACACTTATTTGAAGCTGTCACCTGTGCATGGATTTTTAGTGCTGCAAAGAACCCAAGACAAAGGGCAGGAGGTGTGTCATTTGAAGTCAATAAATTGACGTCCATTTAGGCTATCGTAATTTAGTCTTCATTAAGTACTCCTCGTGACATCACGTGATAGCTAAATTTGGACTCTTTTCCCCAGCTGTGGGCTGTGGCCAACAATTACATTGGCCAGCATATAACTATGATGCACCCACCCAAATTGGCAACACGACAAAACCTTCACTCATCACTCATCAGGAAACTTGGGGAAGGATTACGGATAGGATAGACCACATTTTATTTGAATTAAGGAGAACTTTTAATTCTAAAGTCTGACTAGGTGAAGGTTGGATCCAAATATTCTTTAATATAACACTTTAAGTGCGAGTTGATATTATTTATTATTTAATAAATTTTTTAAATAATATTTATTGTAGTTTTAAGAAATATTGGTATTCTATTCATATATATATATATATATATATAATAGAATATTCATTTTTTATTTATTTATAAATTAATTGAAACTTTTGACTTTTATGAAGTTATTCTTTTATTCTTATTATTAATGTAATTAAATTATTAACAAATTAAATTTAAAATATATTTATTTTTAAAAAATAATGGTTCAAAAACAAAAACTACGAACGAAATATAGTCTAATATGCATTGATTCTTTTTAAAAAGATATTCTTAATGCTTAATCAAAAAACAAAAAAAAATCGTTTAAAAGAACGAGAAAACATGGAGCACAAACTCAGCAGATGATTATACTTTTTTTCCCTAAGCAACTTGGACCCATAGAATATCCTTAATGTTAATCAGAGAAAATTAAATTAATTTAAAAGTACTTTTTTGAAAATTCGAAGATTTAGTCCCTACACAATTTTATATTCTTAGTGAAAGTCCCTAATATTTATTTTTCTTTTTTATGTTCTCCAAATAATTTTTAATTGTTAGCTTAAGTCCTTTCAACTTCTTTTTGGTTGGCGCCAATTATGAATGCGCCTCATTTTCATAATGGAATTTTGATGGACTTAATTTTAAAGAAAGAATTAAGATTTAGGATAAATATGTAAAAAAGTTAAATAAGATAAAAAGATCATGCAAGGAGTTTTTTTTTTAAGGAATGAGTGAAATTCCATTTTTCCAAAAAAAAAAAAAAGAGAACCAAAATTCTATTTTCCAAGATGTATAGTCGGATTCATCAGGCCAAAAAGAAATAGGAGGACCTACGTTGATCACTGAAAATTATTTGGGGATCATAAAAAAAGTAAATAAAGATTAGGGACCTATAATGAGAAATTAAAAATTGTTTGGGGACCAAATCTTCGAATTTTCCTTTTTTGGTTTGTAATCCAAGGAACTAAACATATTGATGCTCCCTCGCCCAATTACAGTGTAGTATCTGATCTTGCTTCCCCCTTGCATATCCAATGACTTACTTGGAAATTGCTTATTTTTCAAAGATATCCACTTGTTTCATTGGAAAATTAGACCGTGTTCAAGAATGACGAGACCAAAAAGCAAGGGCAGGTTCAATTACCGAGTATCCTTATATAACTTGCAGCTAATGTTGCTTCAAATCGGTCACCGCTCCATCTTCACAAATCACAACCCCCAACACCCACAAATGCAATTGGTCCAGAACAAACCCAAAGCTCTAGCTAAGATGATCAAACTGTTCCATACACCCCATGACCTCTCACAAGATCAGTGCTGCTCAAAGATTGTTAAGATGATAGACGCCCCGCTTCCTTTAGTGTGGTCCGTGGTGCGAAGATTTGAAAAACCACAAGCCTATAAGCAATTTGTGAAGAATTGTACGTTGAGCTCTGGCGATGGTACTGCTGTTGGTAGTGTTCGAGAGGTGGTTCTTGTATCTGGTTTGCCGGCGGAAAGGAGCACAGAAAGGCTAGACAGGCTTGATGATGATTTGCATCTTATGATGGTAAGTATTATTGGCGGTGATCATAAGCTTATCAATTATCAGTCCACTACGACTCTTCATGAAGATGATGAGGGAAATGGGGATAAAACTGTGTTGATTGAATCGTACGTTGTGGATATCCCGGTGGATAGTTGCCGGGAGGATACATGTTTCTTTGCTGATACTATAATTGGTTATAACTTGGGATCTTTGGCCAAGGTGACTGAGAAGATGGCTTGTCAAATTCTTCCATGAAGGTTTTTCCCCTCAAATAAATGGCCTTGTATCCTTTTTGTTTTCTCGAGTTTTTTTAATTTTTTAATTTTTTGTTTTTTCCCCTCTAGGGGTTCTCTTTCCTCTTCTTCTTTCGGTTTTTGCCAGTATAGTTTTTTTTTTATCGTGATAATTAGTAACCTGAGTTCTTTGGCCAAGATGACTGAGAAGATGGCTTGTCATATTCCTCCATGAAGGTTGCCCCCCCCCCCCCTCAAAAAAGGGCCTTGTATCATTTTTGTTTCCTCGAGCTCTTTTTTTATTCTTCTTTTTTTCCTCTCTAGGGTTTCTCTTTCCTCTTCTTTTTTCGTTTTTGCCAGTGTGTGTGGTTTGCTTATCGTGATAATTAGGAATGGCCATTTCATTTCAGTTACTATGGTTTTTTTATAATTTTGCTGTGAATTTCTTATTTTTACCGTTGCAATTAATTTAAGATATAAAATCAACACAAACTTAATTTATTCCTTCACAAAATAAATAATTCTTTTCAGTGAAATGCTTTAATGCATCATGGATAGAACTGTATTTTTCGTAATGAAAAAGGTCCAGTCAGGTGAAAAGTCCATAATTTTCTCCTCAAATGGGCTTCAATTGGTTTTTGTTTTAAGGCAATAAATGATGAAATTCCTCTTCTCCTCCTGTCCTACAGGCGTTTGAGATAAGGATGCACTAGAAATTCGTTGAGAAAAATTAAAAGGTAAAAAAAGAGATACTTTTGAGATAAAGAATTATTATTTTTTGTTTGGGTAAATTAGATAAAGATTCTTTATGGTGCAGATTGGATATACCCTGCAAGGCCGCACCAACGCAAGTCAAGAAAGTCCAACATAAAAAGCAACAAATGTACTGCCTTGGTAACATCGGAAGCTATAGTATCTTCTTTAATCTAACATCTCATCCCAAAGGGATTAGGGGACGGTAATTTTTGTTCCCTAAGATAATTTTTTTATTTATTTTAAAGCTAACAGAAAAAGAGAGAACAGGGGCATTCTTGCGTAGAGATTGAGGCGAGAACTGTCAAGAAATCAGGCTGCAGAGGGATTCAGTTTGTGCGGTTCTATGACGAACAATCTTTCTGGAGGATTGAGAGAGCGCCGTACATCTTTGAGGAAGGATAATGGGATACTGCTATTCCCTTGTGGTGAGAGGGTGGAGGAGGGACCTAATCATGGCATATATGGTTCACCAGGATGGGTGTTTTTAAATCTTTAATTTGCCAATATCCCTAATATTGTCAAGCCTGGGGTTCTTGGCCCTCTTGGCCCAAGGTAAAAACTTCCCCTCTGGTTTTATGTCCCTTGCCCTTGGGTTAATTTGGATTGGATTTTTAATATTTTTTTCTCAAAGAAATGAGAAGGGTTTGTTTTTGATAAATTGGGCGTGGAGAGAATTGAAAGTTTTATATATTTTTGGGTATAAATATCATGGTTATATTATAATATATAGTTTAGATTGTATTTTTAATTAAAAATTACTGTTCTTTTGAACGAGTGGAATTCATACGTGGTTGGGAGGGGAATTATAATTTGGATGGAAGTGTTTTGAGAAAATTTGGTGAGAGATGAGAAAACATTTTCCAATGTGAAAGTTGCAGAATCATCAGTAAAGTTGAACCTTGGAGATCGGTTACTGTCACAATATTTTGGATTCTGGTTAGAAGGGGCATATCCTTTAAGGAAGTTCCCTACCTGACTGCGTTGAGTCTCGGAGGCGATTACTCAGTGCAGTTTATTCATGAATAACATTGGCTACCCCTTCTTGGTGCATTTGAGGTTAACCCTGCTTTCTGCAGCTTTTGGCGACCTTTCTCAGCTAGAAACTGAAGTCGCACTGGAGTGTGGACATCTGTGCTGAGAAAACTCAAGTAAGTTTGTTCTTCTTCAACTTTTCAAGATTTCCACACATGACTAATCTCCAGCGGTTAGAAATGGCTTTTCTGCGGAAGGATGGAGAAAGTATCATGTCTGTTCTCTCCTTCGAAGCCTCAACAGATATAGAGCATGCATTTCCCTACTTAAAATGGTGCAAATTTTGGGCTTCATTGGTTTTGAATCTGATCTCTTGTTGCCAACATAGTTCAATATAGCACTGAAGTAGAGAAGAAGGCGATCGATCCTTATCACTATTCAAATGTACAAAGTTGATAAAACTTGTCATCCTCGGAAAGATGGTGTTCTGCAATCTAGAAAGTGTGCCAAGACGCTGGAAACTAAGCACCCTGCGGGGAGCCAACCTTTTTTGGTAATTACTCTAATGGTTCATTAGGTACAAACTTTTTTAATGCTTGGAAAGGTTTTCTCTGATGAGCACATAAACATATGGATATAACTTCAGTCCTGTAAAATTGTACTCTCAGTCTTGTATGTTGTCACTTTTGTGTCGGTTGAATGAATGATATTGCTTCTATGTCAAATTCGCCTTTTTTCAGTAAAGGTTCAACAAATTGTGTCACTAGCGCACAGTACCAACTGATTTGGGATAAGTTTCTTATTCAGATATAATATGTTTCTAGATGAACTTATGGTCTGTAGCTGGACACACATTCTATTAATTTACGAAAGAAAAGGACTTTTAGTAAATCCCAAAGTTTCTGTATCAAATCCTTAGACTTGGCATTAGAAGGATTGTTAAGTTTAATGACAGAAAAGGACTTTTTGAATAGCATCAACTGGTAACTATCAATTTTCAACACTAATGATAGAACAAGTGTCACTCATGGGGCGTTGTTGGCCACCATTACTTCCTTTGACTGTTAGTTGAAGGAGGCTTCACATTTAACTGCAAGTCGTAGAAACAAAACGTGCCCAGCAACTTCAGACTATTCCTCCATGAGAACAATATACTTATATACACAATAGATGGTGTTTCTGAACTACCAATCCACAACTAACTTTTGCCTGCTGGTATTTTTATATCTTCATCTTCTCAAGATTAAATTCTTTCTTCCAGTCCTATAATAGAACCGCGTACCTAAGTAATATGGTTTCAACACTTGATATTCTGCAGACGGGTAGGTAAACACATTTCAACATATATACCAGTGGATAAAAAATGTTTGTCATAGGCATTTTCCTGGACAAGAAAAATGATGATGAGATATCAGGGATGTGGATTTTTGCTTTTCCTTTGGATCCTAGTGTCCTTGGCGATTTCATGTCTGAGTCTTCCTGTTGAGTTCTCAATCGTGGGCGATCCTGATGAGATTCTTTCAGAAGAAAGGGTATCTGAACTCTTCCAACTGTGGAAAGAGGAGCACAGAAAGGTGTACAAGCATTTTCAAGAGGCAGAAAAGAGGTTTCAAAACTTTAGAAGAAATTTGAGGTATATAATGGAGAAGAACTCCAAAAGACAGCCGTCTTCCTCCAGTCATATACTGGGGCTGAACAAGTTTGCCGATATGAGTAATGAGGAGTTTAAGAAAGTCTACTCCACGAAAATGAAGAAACCAGTAGGAATAGCTAGAAGAGGCAATACTTTGAGATCCTCCACATCAACCTCTTGTGAAGCTCTGGCTTCGTTGGACTGGAGGAAGCTCGGGGCTGTGACTGGTGTTAAGGACCAGGGAGATTGTGGTAAGATTTTCTTAATTAATCCACTGAGCTACCTCTCTTCATAGTCTATTTATCCACTTTCTTAAATTTGAGCGGAACTTTTGTGACAACATCATCATTTTTTGTGGACAGTTTTTGTCTGTGGTAAATGCGAAAGATTACTAGGTTACCGTCGGATAAGAAAACCTCATACACTGCACTAGTTTTGATGTTGTTTTCTAGCCAATTGAAGAAGGATGAGAAGTTATCTATACACCACTAGTTTTGATGTTGTTTTCTAGTCAATTGAAGAAGGATGAGAAGTTATCTATACACTGCACTAGTTTTGATGTTGTTTTCTAGTCAATTGAAGAAGGATGAGAAGTTATCTTTTTAAATTTAACTCCTACTTTTTCTGGAATTTGAATCAAATTACGATGAGAACATAGAAGCTCTAGATTTCTTAGGAATAACAAGTGTATATGATCCAGAATAGGGTGTCCTCTGGAGATTTTAATCTCATTTTGAATAGCTTAATAAGGATGGGTTCTTTGATAATCTCCTTTTGCATATTAATCTGAAGATGCAACTTTTGAAGTTAGTATCATGACGGTGCCCTTTGAAGTTCTAACATATAAATAGACTCTAACATTGTCATCATCCATGGCTATTGCTGATAGGAAGTTGCTGGGCATTCTCTTCAACTGGTGCTATGGAAGGAATTAATGAAATAGTCACCGGTGACCTCATTAGTCTTTCGGAGCAAGAACTGGTGGATTGTGATACGACTAATGAAGGCTGTGAAGGTGGATATATGGACTATGCTTTTGAGTGGGTGATCAGCAATGGTGGAATTGATACTGAAGCTAATTATCCATACACTGGTGTGGATGGTACATGCAACACTACCAAGGTTTGGTTTTATCTCCTGCTTAATTACTGCATTTATCCACAACCTGTTGCTTAATTACATCAATTTTAAATGGCTCCAGACCAAGAAATTCCTCTGCATTTTATTTTATCTGAGATGAGATACCAGTTTGCAGCCCTATCTTAGATCTTTAGTTTACTATGAAAATTTTTCATCCTTCATCAGGAAGAAACCAAGGTTGTAACCATTGATGGCTACCAAGATGTGGCACCAGATGAAAGTGCCTTGCTTTGTGCTGTTGTCCAGCAACCTATTAGTGTGGGCATTGTCGGTTCTTCCATCGATTTCCAGCTATATACTGGGGTATGAGTAATGACTATGAGTCCAGCACTTTTGTGGTGTACCAAAATTAGTAGTATGACAATTCTAAAATCTGTGTCACTTGTTAATATAGGGCATCTACGATGGTGACTGCTCATCTGATCCAAATGACATAGACCATGCAGTTCTGATAGTAGGCTATGGTTCTGAAGGCGATGAAGACTATTGGATAGTAAAGAATTCTTGGGGAACGTCTTGGGGAATAGATGGCTATATCTATATAAAAAGAAACACTGATTTAACCTATGGTGTTTGTGCAATCGATGCAATGGCTTCTCATCCAACTAAAGAATCTTCTTATCCATCTCCATCTCCACTTCCCACCCCAGCTGCTCCTCCACCACCAATATATCCACCTCCACCGCCTCCTGTGGCACCGTCACCCAGTGACTGTGGTGACTATGCCTACTGCCCTGGAGATGAGACATGCTGCTGCATTTTTGAACTTTTGGATATCTGCTTCATCTACGGTTGCTGTCCGTATGAAAATGCTGTTTGCTGTAGTGATAGTGAATACTGCTGTCCTAGTGACTATCCCATTTGTGACATTGAAGAGGGCCTATGTCTTCAGGTATGGAATCATTTAATTCATGTGAATATGTCCCAATGTAGCAATTTCTGATTCAACGCATTATTCAAATAAAACGGTCAGAACTTCACTAATTATGGTATGAAAATATTAATTTAGAAGCTTATTCCTTCAACGTTTTACTTTTCAGGGCCGAGGAGACTACATAGGAATGGCTGCCAAGAAGCGAAGAATAGCTAAACACAAACTTCCATGGAGTAAAATAGATACAGGCAAGAAAGATTTCCAACATCTCCAATGGAGGAGGAAGCAGTTGGCTGGTGCAATGGACTGAAAGGAATAAACAAAGTTCTCCATGTTGAACTAATACTCTTCCTTTGATGATTGTTTTCCTCCTCAGTTGGTGAGGCGTATTGTGAGCCTTCTTATGTCTTTGATTTTGGTGGACACATATGGTGAACCCTTCAACAGTGAAAAAGAAAGAGCAGCAGAATCTATCTTTGTATTGGCGTCTTGATTTAGTACAAACAAACATGATCTATATGCTTGCTGCAAGTAAGATTATGCAAAATAATTATGGATTAGTATTTCATTTCATTCATATCCTCTCCAGCCATTGGACCATAGTCACTTCTTCCTTCTCCTTTCAAGGAGAAGATGAGTGCTGATTTTTCCAACATTTTTACCAAAGCAAATAAGAGAATGATCGGCTTGCCATCATCTGACTCGGTAATTTAGTCGCTATGCATTGTATATCATGCTTCATGATTGAGTTGGGGGGTTCATGAACCTTACCAACTGGTAAGCTGCTTTCTTTCAAATTTTTCTTGGCGGGCTTCTCCTTTTCTACGACAGGTCCATTACTGTTAAGAGGATGAGGAACAGAATAATGTTAAGGGGCCCATCAGAGTCAAACTACCATTCTTTCTTTTCACTTGTTATATGATCTCGTGTTCTTTGATCCTTGTTTGCTGCCCACCAGTCAACACTTCAAATGGCACTTCGTTGAATATTCCTTTTTTTCTTTGTAAAATAGATGAACTGGTGAGAGTAAGAGTTGACTGATTTCTTAAATTAAAGAGACATTTGTAGAATTTTAGATAAAATACATTTAATTCTAAAAAGAGAGTAATATCAATATACTATTCACAAACCAATATAAGTTGTACTCTGCTCCTTTAGTAAAAGGAGTATTTTAACCAACTAAATTAATTCGTTATTCCTTATTATAAATTGTTCAAAGCTTAAAAGAGTCATAAAAAAAGGACTTATAAATATAAATAATACAGAAGTCTATCCCACAATTTATAATAAAACGATAAATAAATAAAATTATTTTCATGATCATTTTCATTTATAAACCAGAAGAGACAGATTTGTGTTGGGGCGAGGATGAAATCTGAAACGCATGCTTTTGAGTGTTGACTGTGGTGGGGGTTGATGGAATTGATTATATAACTAACTGATTTTACGTAGTTTGCACCTTTCAATTTTATGAAAACAAATAGTATAGTTTTCTCCGCCATGAATCGCGCAATCAATTCAAGAAGAAGTCAGAGCCGACACCAAAAGCGTATCCACAATGGATAAGAAAATATCTCCCGGCTTTATAGTTGTTTTTCGATGAAAGAAAGAGCCACGCTTCATATTCTTTGACATCTCATGAATAGACAAATTAGTAGATATGGTTTGTAACAATTGACCACCACTCGATTCATATCTTACAAAATTAGATACGGTTATTTTTTTTTATATGTATTTTATTGAAATTCTATGTTATTATAATAAATTATAAATCATTTGATGATTTTTTTGGCCCGCAACTTATAATAACGAGAGACAAATTGGTAGGGGAGGAGCAGGTTTTAGATGAAAGACAACAAAATCCACATTCATCGGTAAAATTTAGGCAACATATTTTGGATCGGAGATTGTGAATCTTTTTGGCTTGTCGTTATGCAAGGCGTTGCTAATATGTGGACCAAAATTAATCACTATTTCTTAAATCAGGGAAGAAATAATTGCGGCAGTCAACAAAGGCAGACAATGACAAATATATGGTGGATTCTCCCGTCTCCACGCATGTGAGAAGAGGCCAAACATTCTCGTCATGTATTTGTAGAACAATAATTTTATTAGGAAAGTACCTTCCTAATAAAATAAATAATTCATAGAATTAGAGGGGGAAAAGGGTTTTATAATTTTATTTGGTAAGTTTGAGGTTAACTTGAAAATATAAAAAGGTAAATTGGTCAATTTAGAGTTTTATCTTTATGACTCTTGTCAATTTAATCCTGTATTATTATTATTTTAACGATTTAGATTTTCTATGTATTTTTTATCAATCATTTTAGTGTGTGATCTTTTTTTTGCCATTTATATCATTTATGCATTATTTTCAACTATTTATTGTTTTAAAATTATTTTGATAATTTTTATTGTTTATTATCATTTTTGAATAAAATGGATCAAAATAACTAAAAAATAAGAGTAAAAATGGCTAAAATAGTTGAAAAAAAAGATTTGATCAAAATGATTGAAGAAAAAAAAAAAGTGATTAAAAAAATAATAGATCAAAGTGATCAAAATTACAAAAATAGAAGACTAAAACAACAATTTTTCGAATTTAAAATATTACTCATTTAACTTAATTTGATTAACATTTTTAGATGTTTGTTTACTCATTATATTCACATATCTCTCTCCCTCCGCCCACACGCGCACATATATATATATATATATTGAGCAAGAATTTTTAAATTTTTTTAAAAAAGATATTAATATATAGAATGATGCAATACAATGCGTGAATACAAAATATAGTATTCAAATAAAGACAAAATAATTATACACCATACATGCATTGTAAAGTAAAAATCAATTCGAAAGTATATTATACGTTATTCTCTCTTTCAACTCTGAGAATCTTTCTTGGTTTAGTAATTTCCTATTTTTCTTAGGGATGCAAATTTTCTTTTTGACATGGTACTAAAAAGTACATGCATTCAACGTTTTAACCGAGGAGGATAAAAATTAGAACAAGTTCTTCAATGTACCATATTAATGTAACAACCACTTTCTTCTTTTGAGCCAACACCATGAGGTCGAATTTTGTTATTTTTTAATGCAATCCACCCTAGAATAATCCATCCTAACAACCATATTCAAAACTTCCCCGTGAAAGCTTCCCATCCTCATTTATTTGTGCGAAAGACAACCCTCATTCCTTACCTTTTTCAAATTGAATTGATACACATACAGAGGGGCTATTTTCTCATCAATCAATGGATTCATCTAACAGAAGGGTATATACTAACTTTAGGGGCTATAACAATTTACCGCGCATTTGTAAATGGTAGCAAATATTAAAGATATTTTAATTCTGTATGCCACATACAAAATATTCCATTTTTTATAAAACAGATGATTGCAGGAGAGAAGGGGGTCCCTTGATGCATGTGCAGGAAGTCCGGGCGAGTGATTAGCCGCGAATTTAAGCATAAAGGTCGTTGGGCTTAACCGTCATTGTACTCTTCAGCGGTTTGTCCGTGACCTTTGTCCCCTCCTTTCCCAGACAAATGAAAGCCTTCTAGAGAAGGGGAAAGATAAATCAGAGAGAAAAAATCTCAAACATTTCAATTCCCTCTGCAATTTCTCTTCACTCTTCTTACTTTCTTCAGTTCTTTCATACTTTTCGCTTTCAAAACCCCACCGCCATTGTTTTGTAGTCCCCCGCTCTTGACTATACTACTCATTGCTTGGACACACCACAGGCAACGCCTCCATGCCATAACACAAGACTTTTTCTTTTTCTTCTTTCAGCCCTTTGTTTTCTCTCCCTTTATCTCCTTTTCCCACTTCCCTTTTCCTTCTTTTCACTCTTTCCCTCCTTAAGTCTCGCCATTATTCAAGGTCACAAGGGTTCCTTCTCTGTTTCTTTCCCTCCCTCACTGTGCTTCAGTCCGAGGTATGTAATTTTCTTGAAATCTTTTGTTGAGATTTTCGTCGGATAATTTTGTTTTGTGATGAATGTATGATTTTGGAAAATGAGTTATTCGAAGTTGATAAGAATGTGTTCGTATACTGACGTTCGTTTCTTCCCCTCTTTTCTTGTTCGCTTCGAAGTCACATTTTTATCTAGAATTTCTTGTTTTCCCTTCTTCTCCTACTGGCTGATGCGAATTTCTTTCTCGTGGGTAGAGACGTCGAGGTTCCCAATTCTTTGGGAGTTATACTTTTGTTATTCAAGAAAGGAATATATTTTTCCCTTGTACTGTTTAGTAATTTTGTGTTAATGTGAATAATTGTTTTCTATTGTCTAACCATGACAAATAAACAAAGTGAAGACATAAGAAGGAAAAGCCCATTCAAGGAATGGAGCTCCTTACTAAGGGTTTATAGAATTTTCATTCGTTTACTGATATTTGGGGTTTTTAGATGTGGGTCTGCGTGCCTGCTCTGCTGTAAAATGTTATTAATTGAGTACATATTTGGTCTTTATCTTCACTGAAAATCAAGGCGTCATAGTGTTCATTTGTTTTCCCTTAATGCATTTTTTTTTTCAATTTCATTTAAGGATCTTTCTTGAAGAATCAACGTCGAAAATCAGCAAGTAGTATTTCTCTTTTCTTCTCTGTTTTTGATCAAACAAGAAGATACGTATAATTTATAACCTTTCTGATTTGACGTGTCATTTATTTACTTTCTTTTTTTAGTTGATTTTTTACTTAAAACATGATTTTTTTTATGTATAAGTTATTTACCCTTCTTATTGAGATACTTCTTTCATTAGGAGACTATGTTTCTTTGGTTTTAGAAAGACAAAGAATAGGCTAAATATCTTATTTATAAACTTTTGGAAGTATGAGTTGCGGGAAAGATTAATTGATTATGCTGAATGAGTGTCCCTGGCAAGTAGATATGCTTTTCTTTCCTCTTATCTTTATTTTTCTCATGCGTTTCAGTTGGTCGGTAAATTCACTTGCTCAACACTTTGCTTCTTGGAGGCTACATTAGACATCTCTTAAGCATCAACTTACATTGTTATTTCTGGTTTCGATGCTTAAATTTCAGAGTCATGTTCATCACTGTCGCCTGTCTGTTTTCCTTTGTCCTATCCTATTCTCTTGCTTCCTTAATAATAGTTATTTTCTTCAAGATGCCGTCTAACATATCATCTTAACCTGCACATTTTAGAAAACTTATCTGGGGGGAAACAACTTAAGTTTTCCTGTAGTGAGGCCCAATGGAGAAGAAACAGCTGAACTTTAATGCACCACTTTTATCCGTGAGGAAATCAGGACCAATTTTGCGTCCATCAGACCAAGTCAAGAAGAAGATGGTGGAAAAGTCAGAGCCTATTAGGCAGCATTCTCTACCTATCAAAAACTCTGACTGGGAACTAGGTGAGGTGACAAAGCCAGCTGCAGTTCCATTTTTATGGGAACAAATCCCTGGAAGACCCAAAAGTGGAGTTGATACTCAGGCTGAGAATCCTAAGCGGTCATCTAGTGCACCAAGGCTTCCTCCAGGAAGAGTGACAGATGTAAGGCGCAATTCTGGTGAGAGACCTATTGATCAGAATACTTATAAGTCCCAATGGCGGAATTCTTGTGAGAGGGGCAATGATCAGAATATTTACAAGTGCCAAAGGCGCAATTCTGGTGAAAGGCCTATCAATCAGAATTCTTACAAGTGCCAATCTGAAGTATACCCTTTGAATGATCATGCAGCTCTACTAGATAGCTTGAGGGAAAGTATATATGCAAATGGAGAATCTGATTTGGAAAGCGTAGATGATTATTCTGATGCTTTTGACACATTGTCTCCAGCAGAATCATTGTCTCTTAACTGCAGTATAAGTGGATTGAGTGGTTCTGAAGTTCCAAATATAAAACCATCTGGGACATTTCATGTAGACCAACAAACTAGGGATTTTATGATGAGCCGCTTCTTACCTGCTGCAAAAGCTGTTGTTATAGAAACTCCTCAGTACATTCCAAGAAAGCAATCTATATCAGCTGAACAAACGAAGCTACCTCTTGTAGCTGATGTGACAAAACAAGTTAAAAAGGTTACTACTGATGAAAGGAAGCCTTTACTTGATCAGTATAGGTCTAACATCATTTTATCTAACACACAGTATATAGAGGATGTCAAGAGTGAAGCTGACAATGATGAACATGATAATCATGGAAATGATCGTGGAAATCAACGTGGGAAACTACTAGGAAAAGCTTGGGGATTTTTCCCTCGTTTATGTGTGAAGAAAACTTTATGCCTCTTAAATCCAGTGCCAGCAATGAAACCAAAGACCCAGGTTCCCAAGTCTCCCAGCATTGATGTCAGTAGGCTTACAAGAAAAGCCTACAGTGGACCTCTAGACAAGGTAACCATGGAACTCTATCTTGTTACTCTTTCTTCTGTCATTTATTTAAGAACATGGAGGTGTTTTGGTGTGTTTCTTATACCAAATGTCTTTGCAGCCTACTTTGGATCCCAATGGCAAGAAAAGATTCCATTCTGGAGTTCTATCACGAGAGCTGCACCGTGTTGACACTAGAGTCTGCGAAACAAATCAACTTACCTACTCTAGTGCTTCATACAAGGCAGGAGGACTGTCTCCTTGCAGGCCTTTCAGAATGGGGGGAATATCTCCCTACCGAAATTCAAGGCCACAGTCTCCCTTCAGCAAAGGAGCAAGTTTTCTTGGTATGCCTAAGGAAGTTGAAAATCTTACCAGACCGCAGTCTCCCTTTAGCAGAGGAGCAAGTTTTCTTAGCATGCCTAAGGAAGTTGAAAATCTTGCAAGACCACAATCTCCCTTTGGCAAAGGAGCAAGATTTCTTGGTATGCCCAAGCCTGTTGAGAATCTTACAACCCAGAAATACAGTTCCAATAATATGAAATGCAGCAACTCTCTTGATGCACCAGCTCCTCATATACACAGAAAAGAGGTGGTTTCATCAAGTAATGTAGCTGAGAAAACATTGTATATAGATTCTGTAAATAGTGTGTATCCTGTGAAAGATTTAGCTTCTTCAGAAGCTGTGATGATTGTGAACACTTCCCATAGGAACCTGGAGACCTTGGCCAGAAACAGAAGAAAGGAAACTTTGCCTGCCAACTCTCATGTTCAAGAAGCAACATCACTGGATATGATCAGTAGAGGGACCAATGCAGAGCCTAAATCATCTGTCTTGCAGGATACTGTCTTAGCCTCAACGGCTTGCATTTCAAAGGTCAGAGGCATTGCAGATGACTACGAGGATTTAAAGATAGACCAGTTTGTGAACGAGGAATCAAGGTTGGATTACAAGAACAATCATCAACCAGAAGGCCAGACAGATCCTAGTGCGAACACTTTGCAATCTCCACAGCCTCCACCCTTGCCAAAATCGCCTTCTGAATCTTGGCTTTGGCGTTCGGTGCCTTCTGTTCATTTACACAATCCATTTTCACTTTTGCAACGTGGGAACCATTATCATTCCAAGAAACAAACTCAGACGGCTTCCACCCCTGGTGCAAAATGGGAGACCATTGTGAAAACTTCTAATGTGCATCATGATCTTGGCCGCTACTCTGAGGTAACATTATTCTGCTTCCAAACTCGTTGAAAGAAAAAAAAAAATTCAAGATTAAAAGTTAAGCAATTAAATCTCATTCTTTTGCTATTGTCTTGACAGGAACCTAGTCCTCACATAGCTCACAAACAAGGCAGAAGATGAAGTAAAATGGTCTTTTGCAAAGTTTCTCTTGATATACATTTTCCTTGGTCTGTTTCTATTCAGCCGTTACTGCTTGGAGTTCCATTCTATTATGTTTTGAAGATTTCCCTTGATCACCATTTTTGGAAAGCCATTTTTTAGGGGCTTGTTTGAATTTTTGGGATCAGAGTACTGCTGAGAGGAATATAGGTGGATAGATTTGTGATAATAGAATGGAGTAATCTTGCCAAAAAAAAAAGAAAAAAGAAAAAAGAAAAAAAAAAGAAGAATTGAGTATTCTTTTGATCCTCAACAAAAGTTTATGGAGGATGGATTTAGTATTCTTGCGAAAAAAAGAAAAAAAAAAAGAATTGAGTATTCTTTTGTTCCTCAACAAAAGACTTTTCCTTCTAGTCCCTTCGGATACTGATCTTTGAAACTTTGCATGGCTATCAAGATAGAGAGATGAATCCACCATGGAGTCTTTTTAAGTGTAAAAACTGATATTTGTCTTGAAAGGAGGAAGCATTGTGATGCTTCTTTATTGAGATTTTTCAAATTTTGTCATTTATAATTCATGAATACTTGTTGCCCCCTTGTTCATGTGCATAACTAGTAGTAATTCAGTAAACATTTAATTTTGGTTGGATAAGACTGTTAATTGCACGGTTAGTTTGGTCATTATCTCACTAATGGTAGTAGTTGCAGCAGTAGAATAATTAATCTACGGCAAGAACGCTTCAGTGGCCCTTTACATGGTCTGATGGTGTCTAATGCAGCAACACAAGCAAGATTTATTAAAAAAAAAAAACACAGGCAATATAATTAAGGGTTTTTCAAATCTCGAGTACAGCTAGCTTCACTCCCTTCCTTTTTTATTTTTTATTTTTATCATAAATAGTATATGAAATTTTATTATTTTTAAAATTTAAATCAAGTTAAAACAATACTACCTTCCTTCATAAATATATATACGTATATACGTTGCTTGATAATTTTTTTTTTTAATCTATGTAGAAGTGTGTACAGTATAGTATTTTTTAACCGAAGGAAGTTGTAATATTTTTTCTTTTTTTGCGTATGCGGCAGCATGCGACCTTAAAAATTGTGTATAAATATAATGGAAGTATTCGAATGCATGAAATTTATGGCCCGGGTCCATAGAAGATAACGGAGCTGAAAGGATAATATCGGGCTTCCACTATTTGAATGCCAGAAATTTATAGCCTGGGTCCATAGAAGATAATGGAGCTTAAAGGCAAAATATCGGGCTTGTTTTGTTCATGGTCCAAAAGATCTTGATGACAAGCCCATGGTCCGGGCTAAGGTACCACTACTTGTAAATGGGCTTGCAATGACGTACCAAAACCTCTTGTTACTAGAAAGAATCCAATGATTATTATCAAGAGGAAAAATCATTCCACTTTAGCAAAGGCTCATCTTTGTACTACCGTCATATTTGAGGAAAGGATAAAAAGTTAATTTTTTTAAAATAAATATATTTTTTATTTAAAATATAATTAATAATTTATTTAATTTAAATGATTCATCTATTTAATATTCTTCTTCACAAATTAATTAATAACAAAAATATGGAGTAAATAATATTTTTATATTTGAATAATTGAATTAGAATAAGTAGTTCATAAAAAATCAAGTTCATGTCAGAATTACAATTGGGCGGTGAACGTCAAACCTGAACTCTAAATCATTTATCTACTAGGTTTATGCTGAATTTCGTTCTCATATCCCCTTGAAAAATAAGAAATATTATTCCATATATATATATATATATATGTATGTCTTATCTTTTAGGAAGAGTAGACAATACCAAACGGAATAGGGTTATAGTAAACTGATTCTATACAGTCAAGATGTTCCACCAGAGAAAAGAAAAGAAATTGAAAGAAAATGAAGAGAGGTGTGGTGTGGGAGAATTTTCCTTGGCTTCTTTTGAGACAAGTACTTGAGAGATCTCACTCTTATTCTCACACTAAATATGGGAGGTGAGATCCCAATAAGTACTCGTCTCCCTTAGCCTGGTTCTATCTTAAATATATATGTCAATATTCTTCTTAATTTCTGCGATGGACTCCTTTTTGGCATGTCACTACACTGCAGGGTTTCTAATTAAGGTCTCATATAGAGAGAGAAAGCATTGTATTAACATCTGAAGCCTCCTTTCTTGTGTATTTCCTCATTGTAATTCTCGAGACTTTGACTCAAGCTGAGTTGCAAATCGGGCAACCATTCTTTGCTATCCGAAACTTTTTGCTCATTCTTCTGCAAAAAATAGAGAAAAAAAGGATAAATCAGATACTAAAATACTCATTTCGTTCTTAAATATTAAAGTATTTTTTTAAAGGTACCAAAAATATAAGTTTGTTTGGTTCTAAATATATATAAAACTATGATTTTTTTTTTCTAATCTTATTCAAGAGTAAAAATTATAGTCATAAATGAAAAAAAAAGTTAAGAATATTTTAGATAAAATATATTTATATTTAAAAAACTTTAATATATATATATATATATATATATATATATATTATTAGAACGACTTATATTTGGAATTAGAGGGTGAAGGATTAATAAAATGCACGAAAAGCTGAAATCTAGAATATGTAAGGCTGCTGTTAATTATTACCTGAAGCTGAATTGGGCCCTTAAAGATTGGGTTGAAATTACAAGAAACAACGTTGTGATTGCTGAATTGAGGCTGTTGCATGCGGGTACTATCCCTGCAGTACCAGTTAGATCGCTGCTTGAAGTAGTCTGTCCCAGCAGAATTTGCTTGTTGATGATTAAAAGATCGAGAAACAGCAGCACTCTCCCATCTCCAAGTATTATTAGATTGAGGGACGGTTTTGATGAGTTCCCGTGGAGGCCATCTTTTTTCTTCAAGAAGCCGGCTACCTCTAATGGGTCCATTTCCATTTCTAATTGTGTTTCCATGCATCACCTTAATCAGGTCCCCAATATTGTATGATTTGTTAACATTTTCTAACACTGTTGTCTTCTTCATCATGCTGCCCACTTGGCGGTGATTATTATTATCCATACTTATCAGGGCTCTCGGCTTAATATTTGTTGCGTCTTGATTGTAAGGCCACTGCTGGTATCTACAAGGGTTTATTTTCATTTTTATTAGTATTTTTGGAGGGAGGGGGAGATTTGATCAGTTTGGATATATCTCAAATCTGACGACTCAATTGATTTTTTATGACAAATTACATACCTTGAAGAAAGAGATTTGATATAGTATGGAGATTGAAGAAGTGAATTGCCACCATTCTGAATCCTGAAGTTGTGAAGAGGGCCAGATACTTGATCCATTAATGTACCAGAAATATAACCTTTTCCTTGAACTCCTCTATTAGCCCGACCTAAAACTGCCAATACCAAACATGCTAGTCAATATGATTATCAAGATTTGACTGTGGTTGCATATTAAACCCTAAACCAAAAAAAAGGAACATTTTTATATATAAAAAAAGGAAAATAATATATAGTCAGCGCAGGCATTGTAATTAATTACCTTGCCCAGATTCATCGAGCTTCTTACTTCGATACATCTGGAATAAATAATGGTAATCAGCAAGGATTAGGTAAAAACTAAAGTTGTATTAATATATACGGTTCTTGTCGGTACCTGCAAGTGACTTTTTACATGGGCAATGCTGAGTCCTCTGACATTCATCAACTGAAGCACTAATTTGGGGGTTGCTCCTGCAAAGAGTAGATTAAGATCCATGAATTACAATAACACAAATTTAATATTATTTCTAAAGTGTTAATTATCTTGGGAGATTTTAATTACTTACTTTCTTGGCCACCAAGTCTTTCAATTGCATGTACAAAAGAGAGATGAAGGTCAGGTGTCCATCGAAGCCTTGGCAATTTGGATCGAATATATTGACGGACTTTTTTCTGATTTCCTTCCATGGATGTACTTGTATTCTCTGAATTCCCTTCAGTTGATTTCTGATCTTCATCCATGTGGCTGCTGCTAGAAGCTTCTTCATTCAAGTCAATGGACTCCACTAGTGCTGCCTTTTCTGCATCTTCTCCATTTTCATGGACATATTCTAAATCTTCTTCAGCCATGGATACGACAATATTAGGAGCTTCTTCTATTGGCGTTTCACTTTCTTCAGATATGGAAGGCCGCAAAAGTTCCAGATTGTATGAGTACTTATGAATCTGAAATAATATAGAAGACGAAATCATTTTCATGTTAGTTCTTTCCTGCTAAAAAGGGATAGAAATAACTTGATGCTCTTAATTAGGCCCGTTTAATGGTTTTATTATATTCTCTAGCTCTCTTTTTTTTCCCATTCAATTGATAAAAATTCTCACATCTTTCCAACCACTTAATCATTCCATAGTTGTTTTGGTAATGTGGTTATTAAGGGAAATAAATTAGGTTTTTAATGCAATGTCTCAATTTCAACGACCTTCATTATGAGGATTAATATGACATATATATAGATATCTTTAAAAAACTTCCATGGCGTGGCATGCCCTAAAAGCGGATGGAATTACAACACTTGCTCATCTGATCATTTCCCTGTGCAACAATATCTATATGCATTTTGTCCCCCTAAATCTAGAATGGTGCATCACATATAGTCATATACCTTAGGAAATTTTGGCTGGAAAAGGATTATTGTTAAGGTATGGAAAGAGAAAAGTATTTTAATGTCCTCGTTGAAATTCTGTCATCGAAGCAGTATACAATAGGTGGGGTTTTTTCTTTGGTTCTACCAAGAGGAAAAATAAAATAAAATCTAATCCAAAGAATTAATTACAATAACTTCATGAGAGAAACTATGGGATAGTTCTTAAAAACGTATAAAGTTGAAGTTCCATTACTAAAATGAGGAAGAACATTATGAAAGTAAAAAGAAAAAAGAAAGAAAATTCAGGTGAAAGAAAAGAAGATTGATCACACAACAAACCTCAACCAGCTAGCTTAAAAAGTAGTTACTCTTTCTTGCTACTAAATCATTGTAGTATACGTGAATTAATTCCTTATCTATGGCCTAATTATAACATTTTGTTTCATTAGAGGAGATATCAAGATTGGACCTTTAGTATTTTGAATTTTTTTTTAAGGATGAACAAGAAAATTAAAGAAGAAAAGAAGGAGAAGAATTATCATATCTTGATGTAAAATTAACTTCGAGGAGAAGAAGAGATAAAAGATCAAGAAAAGAAAGCAGGGAAAACCCTTTGTAGATTTGTAATATAAAGAAACTCTATTTTGTAAGACCTTAATTATCCTTACATGTAGACGATGATAGTGCACATATAATATGAAGCGATTTAATAATTAGCTTGGATAAAACATGAAAATAGTAAACTTAAAGAAGATCACAAACCACCATAGTTTCCATATCTATCTTTCTTCAGATGATTGTTTCCATCAGGGCTTCTCTTACACGTTGAGACGTCTCTGCTGATCATCAAACCACTCACTGATGAAAATCTTTCAACTTTCCAGATTTGATGAAAAATCGGAGGAGGAAAGACGGCTGGTTGAATTTATAAACTTGATCAAGATTGTGTGTGGGGAGGAGAGGATATCATAGAAGCAGGAGAGGAGGATGCACAGGACTATTTATTTAATTTGTTTACAATCAAATTAAACATGGAAATTGAGTTCTTCCAATTTGGCAAATATTCCAACAAAGAAAATTCAGATATCTCCAAAAACTAAGTAGATTGAGAGGAGAAATTATGAACGATGGTCGGACAATCCACTTCTGGTCATATTATTATTATTGCAATAATTTTGGTCTAATGGGTACAGATGAAAATGGTCCCTTTGGCTGTTGAGTATCATGTGACTTCCTTCTTAAGGGCTGATTTTTTCTCTCTTTCGGTCCTCTCTTTGACAGTTCACGTACATTTCTCTTTCCCCTGTGATTATCTTAATTGTTTGACCTTTGCTTTCCCACTCCTTCCAATATATATATTTTTTGATGTAACATATATTTCATATATTTTATTCTTACAAAATTCTTAATTTATATATGATTGATGGGTACATCGTACGACGTTTAATTTGTTTTCCCTCAAGCAAGGTATTTAGAAGAAAATGTAAGAAATAAAATTCTTTGATCTTTTTCTTTTTTTAAAATGCTCCCTCCATCTCTTTTTCTCTATTTATATAAAACGTATCAAGTAAACTCTCTTATCTCTAATTATAAGATGTTTTAGTACTTTTTAGGATTATTGTGTATGTTATTTAAAATTTTATTCTTACTTTATTGAGAGATAGAAAGAGAGAACAAATAATCATTTTCTTAAGAGAGACTAAATACATTAATGAGAATTGAAAGAATTTCTTGATTTGTGTAATTTTACTTAATACATCTTATACAAATGGACGGACGGAATAATAGAAAGCATATGAAATCATGAAATGTACCTAAGGTTTAGGGAGGAAGCCACGTTGAAGATTGGGAGGCAGCAGCCCCTCATCCCCTATCAATAATAATAATAATAATAATAATATTTTAATTAAAAATAAAATGTTACTCTTTTCGTTCATAAATATAAGTTATTGGATGCATTTTTTCTTGTTCCAAGATATAAGTCATTTTACGAAATTTTATGGATATTTTACTACTCCATTCCTCTCATTTCAATTATTTACTTTGGACTTGCACAAGTATTTATACAAGTTTTGGAAATGATAATTATATTATGTACTATACTTCCTAAATTACCCTCATTTAATAGTTAGTGCATAAATATTAATCTTTCTAAAAAAAGGCACTCTCCAAATTTTTCATTAATAACAATGATAAAAGTGTAAAAAATACGTACTAAAATTAGAAAGTGGATAATTGAAATGAGACGAAAGGAGTATTAAATTCTAATATTACATTTATTCATTTTTATCTATCATCTCATATATTTCTTATTCACGAGACAAAATATTTATATTTTATTCTTTTCAAAACAAATTTCTTTTTGTTTATCATATCTAAGACATAATAATTAAGGACATTTTAGAGAGAAAAAAAGTTTTTTGATATTTATAGAAGTGTATTCAACAAGTTATATTTCTGAACGAAGTGAGTATTAAAATAGGTTCCTAGTGAAAATTTGACCTAACTTCAAGAAAACTGAAAATGACAATTTTGAAGAAAACTTCGAGAAATTGCCTCCCAAATTTTGTGTACAGTAGAGAGAACATAAACTAACTTCAAGAAAACTTAGTGAATCTGTCATTGAATTTAGGGATTGGACATTGGAGGCATATTTCTAATAAAAAAACTATATAAACTAACTTTTTAAAAACTATTAGTAATTATTATCGAATTTCGTATAACAATTAAGAGCTAGTAGATTAGTTAACAAATATATCCTTAAAATATGTTTACTTATTGATCAGTAATTAATAGAAGTACAAAACTGAAAAGGTCATGAGGAGGAACCTTTTAAATAGAATGTAATGTTCAATATTGAAAAGGTTTAAAGGTTATTAGGATAGTTAATTATAATGTTAAAATTAACACGTTAAATATTTTCTTTTTAGAAAATTTAGACATGTTTCATAAATGAAAGAGATAAATTAGATTTCAAAAGCATCAATTAGACAAAATAAAACACCTATAGACTAAACTCATTTTCAATATAAAATATTTTAAATGCTAAGCGAAAAAAATTTCATTTCATTTATAAAAGAACCAATTTAAAAAGTAAAATAAGAAAGCTCATATTATTAAACTATAATTAGCACTTTTTTCCCAATACTGAAAACCCTCACAAGAGATCAGAACACCTTGAATAAGGAGCTTTGTCATGATTTAATATATATATATATATATATATATATAGACACACACACACACCAAGCAATGGCCAGATATATATCATTCATAAATCAAAGCCCTATCACTGTGACTCCGTGTTATAAATGTGTAATACAACTTTATTAGCATGAAAATCCACTTCTCAATTCCGTGTTATAAGTTAGTGTGATGCAAATATCTTAAATTAAGGTGATGAGTGATGAGTGATGAATATCATGAGTTAGTGAAATAAAAATATTTAAAATTAAAAGAGGTTGTTAATGAAATTTTAGATAAAAAATATTTTATTAAAAAAAGTAAACATTAATTTCATATAAATTAAAATATAAATATGAACATTCAATTCTTTATGCACTACCAAATTGAGAAGCTGGCATAGTGTTTTTAAAGGCATAGCATTTTAGTCAATTTTGGTGGGACTATTTGCATTCAAAGAGGTAGAATTGACAAATGACAATCCATGATACTTCATTATTTGATCATGAATGATTTATGAACTCTCTCCTACCTAAACATTTGACTATCTATTATATATACAGTATATTCTTTTTTGTTTTGGTGAATAACTATTGTATATATTCACAATACCGAAATAGATTATAATTGGATTAAGAAATATATTCCCTTTCTCAAATTAGATGACATATATATATATATATATATATATATTAATAAACTCTTATTATATAGCTCGTTTGTGTCGTTGAAGACGGGGAAAGGAAAAAAGAACCAAAAGACTCCTAAATAAATTTGACCACAATAGCCTTTTAATAAAAGGGGGGGGGGGGGGGAATCAGACTTCATGGAAAAGTTATTTTTTAGAATCATGCGTGATTCTGGGCGTGCATAGTTTCTATATTCAGAAAACACTCTAAAACATATCTTCAAAGAAAATTATTCTTCTAACAACTTATATTTCATCTCATGCTATTAATCGAGAACGTTTATTTTCTTCTGTAATAATGTGATAAGTGTATCTTTTAGACAGAGTTTTATTTAATTTTATAATAATTTCTATAACGATAAAAGGATATATTGAAATATTGTAAAATGGATGGAAAAAGGAATAAAGAGTAAGATAGAGGATTCTTGGATGGGTCTCATGCCCCTCCAACACCTCCATGTCTCCCCTGATCCTCTGTCTTTCTCCCACCTCTTTCTCAAGTGTTGTAGAGAATTAAAGAGGTCCAGAGAATAAAAAAGCTCAGAAACAAATCCTTTTATATATATATATATGAAAAACCATGTTGAACTTAAGGTGATCTATGTATCGCCAGCTTGATGATATACATAAACGTCTCAATTTGCCCCCCCCCCCCCCCCCACACACACACACATGTATATATATATAAAACAACATTCCACCAAACAATTGATGGTCAGCTACCAACTGCGTCGACCAATTTCTTTTAGTCCTACTTCAATTCTCACCTCATATATATACCATTGAAAAATGCCCCCACATTTCATGAGACAATAGAAATGGTCCTTCTTTCATGTTAATTTTTAAAAATCTTTGACAGAATGATCTTCCCTTAATCAAATACGTACGTTTTCATTAATTTGTTTAATTACTTTCTTACTACTCTAGATTTCATGTGTCTCAGCGAATCTATGACAAGATGATAAAATTAAAGGGATCTCGTAATTATATAGTAGTATATATTAGAAACCACAAGGTCGGGTTGGCGGAGGCAATAAGTTCTACAGTCGTCTTCCTCAGCCTCAGGGACGTTCTAGAATGGATCAAGTCGTGCTTGCCAAAATTAACTTAATTACTTACTTGTAAAAAAGCTTTGAAGGTAATGAACTACATGAACACAGACGGCTGAGTCTAGCTCAGAATCAATCAAAAACTTCACAAACAAAAATCTTTCTAGACAACCATTTAACTTCGTAAAGTCATAAACAATAAACAAGATTCGATAACGTATCGAATTTTTATTTCATTTTAAAATTTAGGTTAATAGAGAGCGAATAACAATTTATATATTCATTGCATTCATCTTATTCCTTTGATTTGTGTACTGCAAAGACTAGAAAACAGTTGAAATATTTTTAATTCAAACTCTTGGAAAGAAATTAGATTATACTAAGAGTTTAAGAGTTGTGATTTGGGTTTTACAGTCATTGATGACCAAAATTTGTCCATAAGCATGTGTCTCCACAGTAGTTATTCTGAAAAACATATGCGTACTTAAGAGGAAGCCTCCCAATGTCACAAGAACGTCTGTGCAAGGATGGATTCGGATTCGAGGTCATGTGGTACAGAAAAATATAACATAACCTGCCATATATATATATATATATATATATATATAAAACTTTATATACATTTGTCTTCTCATGCGCAGAAAGAGTTGACCTCAATCCATTTTATAATCATAGGAATCTTTCAAAGAATAACTTCATAATTTATTCGAATTTTTATTTTTCTTTGAAATAGACATTCAATCTTGAAGGAAGCACGTCCGAGTCACATCATGATTCATTAAAAACTTTGCATGGACAAACACATGTATAACTTAATGTACAAGTGGCAAAACGATTGCTTCAAACTATGAGTCAATAATTACTATTAAAAAAAATTAGGTGAGAAATAATTCTTGGTTTTAATTTGTAATGTATCTGGATTTGTCCCTGCAGGGACGTTTGTATCCAGGAGCTTGACTTGGTTGGGAATTTTAAACATTGTTTTTCAGGTCAAGCTGAAATGTTTTGGTTATTTTTGGGTTACTGTGACTGTGATAAATGTATATACACAGTTTTTTCAAGAGTTGGGCAAAATCCTAAGTCGAATTGCCTAAATTTGACCAGGAATTCCTAAACCACATAGCCTTCCGCTAATTATGGGTTTTTCTTCCATAGATTTCTTTTTCAATCTTGAAAGGCCAATCATACATTTCCAATTATGTTTCGCTTGCAAGATTGTCATATTAATTTGTCCAAATTCTCGAAATTTACTCTACAAAGCATGTAGAGGTATTTAAAATATTAATACTTTATATTGTACTCACTTGTTCAATATTTAATGTCCAAAATTAAATGTTTACTTTTGCAAAATAAATATATTTTTCATCTAAAATTTCAAAAATAACCTCTTTAATTTAATAAATTAACTTTTCAATAATCTATGTATTTACACAACTCACCCCATTAATAATAAAAATACGTGATTAAAAATATTGTAATAACTTCTTTAAAATCAAACGATATTTTCAATTTCTTTATTAATTTAAGTTAAAAGTGGAAATCTAATTTCTAATAGAAGGATTATTACGGGAAGAAGTTTGAGTATCACCTTCGGAAAAAAATACACATACGTTTACAGGGTCCATAAAACTCCAATAAATGACATTGTTAGAATATGAATGTATTCATGAACTAGGTAGCAGACATTCATTCATCACACATGGGAGTTTATTTAAGAAAACATATTAAAAATATTTGTGAATTCCCCCTCCCCCCCACCCCCACCCTATTTTGAATTTTCAGTTACTATATAACTTATCTGTCACACCATTTTTTAAAATAGTTATCTGGATCAATCAGTAATTCGACAATCATCTCAAGTTTCTAAATCTTGTAAGGTCAATGATACTATTAGACATCTCATTTTTAATCTTGAAAGAAAAACAATTTTAAATTTTGTTCCACAGAGCAATAAGAAGAAATGTTATTGGGCCCTTGACTTTGGCAAGAATTCTTTGGGCGAAGCACATCAACTGGGATTGGCATATGAAGGCGCAACAGAAGGGAGGGAATGGAAACGTCAACCATAAAAGACTCCTTATATAATTGAATTTCTATATTTAAAATTAAATATATATATTTTTTAAAAAATAAATATATTTTTCATCTAAATTTTTATTAAAAAATTTATATGTTACTAACTAATGATTTTTACCACCAACCTAATTAATAATAAGGATAATGAGGTAATTTTTTGAAAATAAAAATTATTATTAATTTTTAAAATTAAATTAAATGTGAGTATTCAATTCTAGATGAAAGGAGTGTGTGAATTTTTTTAAAATAGTTATTTTTTATTTGGATTTTAGAAGATGTTTTTCACTCCTCGTTTGACCATCTAACTTGTTTAAATAACTTTTAACTTGCAATAGGTCTAGCAAAGTGGCATACAGGGCTATAGAATATGGATCCTCCACTCCATTCCCAAGTGGTAAATTTGTCTTTCTTTCGCAAGAAAAAGAAATAAGAGTAATTTCATTGGGCTGGATCTCTCAATCTTTTGCCTATTTTAAAAACTGAACCATAATTAGATTAAAATAATCTGTTAATCTGTTTTTACATTTGGGCCAAATTTGTTCTAATACAGTTGTAGGCCCATTAACGGATGTGGTGTAAATTCTGAATCTCGTGTCCTATGCGTTTGAAAATTTATATATAAAAAATAACTATTGCATTAAATAAATAAAAAATATTCACAAAATGGATTAATAAAATTTTAAATATAGTATATCAATAAATTCTATGAAATACATTCACATTACATATTAAAATTTTTTATCATCAAATTTTTGTATAAACTTGCATACATATCATTTAAAATAAAATGTTTTAATTATAATGTTGTTCTTTATATTTGAATTTATTCCGCAATTTAATAAGTTTTCATTATACACTTCCACAATGACAATGATGCTTCTTAAGGGTAAATCAGATTTCATCCAATGATTCTTTAATAAGTCTTTTTTTAATGAAAATGATTTTATCTACACGATTTTTAGATAAATATCAAAGGGCACAGGCATTTAATAATACAATTCCATCTAGCACATCTATAATATGTTATTAATCTCTCACATCTCATTTTCTTGGAAAACTACTTTTACTCAAACAAGATAGACGTTTGATAAAAATATGTAGATGATCATCACTTAATCAGATCTGAACTTTAATTAAACATATAATATCCTTGGACATTCGTTTTGATATTAGATCCTCGTAATCTATTCATTCTCATGTGATATTTTTGTCAATGTATTAATGGAGAGTAAATGATAATAATTTTAAAATGTACGAATTGAAAGAAGAAATGAAATGATGATTATCATGTCGTAGAATAAGAGTTTCTTTACCTAATAACAACATATCTATATAGAGATAGATCTCACACACACACACACACATATATATATATATATATATATATATATATCATATATATTTCCATTTTGGTATTTTGTTTAATTTTTCAAATCAATAAATTCAATTTCGTTGAAATATTAAACATTATCATATTCACCAATTTGTCATTTTGTGCTATTTTTTCAAATTGATTTGAAAAAAAATGTTATATTCCCTTTTATAATTTTTGGCATTTTATGTAATTTTTTTAATACGATTTGAAAAAAATGGCATAAGATACCAAAAGAGAACAAATGTTTAACATTATTTTTTGGGTATTCATTGGATATGACATCTTATCTATCGTTACAAAAATCAGCAATTAAAATTCTATCTCCATCGTCTTCCCTTTCTCCGTTTATATCAATTAATCTTTGTACATACAGAGTTGGGTAGGGTCGGAAAGGCAAGTCAGCCATCTTTGTGTAGAAGTATAATAACATACTTTTTAATACACAGAGAAAAAAAGTTGATAGATTGATATGGAATAACAAAATGTGAATAAAAAAATCAAAATGGTTCATGTTCCTAAAAGAAAAGGGCATTTTTCTTTGGGGTTGAGGGTGAAAAAGGGTCTATGAGACTTGCGTTCGTAACTAAGTGTTTTAAAAAATGAATGTTTTTTTATATATAATAAAATGAATGATTTGTTCATGACTCACTATTAAATAACCTCATTTGTGGTTAAGACATTCATTTTGAATTAAAATCATTAAAGTTTCTTAAAGACAAATTTTATTTCTCACTTTTGAAACTACAATGGTATTGGGAGTAGAATTCCTCATTAACAATAGCATTTCAATGAACATCTACCACCTATAATTTGCCCACTTCTCATTAAATTTCTCTAGCCAACCTCATGCACAAATGTAAATCGCCCCTCATAATAGAATAGTTGAATTCTTTTTATTTTAATATTACATTTATTTATATATATGTTAAAATACAAACATTAATTGCATTCATACTCACCTCGTAGTGAAAAATATTTATCATTAATTCAACCATATCTAATGATGATGAATAAATGAATTAAGTGAAATTAAAATAAACAAAAGGTATAACTAGAAGTGATAGAACATTATTTATCAAAATATGTACTAACGATGAATTGATTTCGTTATTATAAATAATATGAAGTCGAATATTTTTCAACAACATACACGATTTAAGTTAATCAAAGAAGAAAATATCATTTAATTTAATGTCATGTATTATACATAACATAAAACACTTACAAAAAGAGAAAATTAGTAATTTCTTTCAAATGTATGCTAAGAAAAAGAAAGATTTTATTTATTTATTAGATTCTAAAAATAAAGTAAAGGAAGTGGTAGAGAGAGGCAAAGAGGGACGCACGCCCATATAAGAGATAGAAGAGAAGTGGGACCCAATTACTGGTTGTAGAAGCGCGTCCGAATACTTCGGATGTGGGGACCGTCGATACCACCCATTAAACCCGCGCCAATACTCCCACGGACTCCCAGCGGTTTACCGTTATTTAGTAAGGCCCACAATCATCCTTCATGGGTCCTACCGAGAAATATACCAATTTTTCGGTCCAAAACTTTGAGAGGGAGGGAAACTAAAATTCATTTTCTTCAAAACTTAAACGATAAAAAAACATTTATAAAAAAAAAAAGCGTTATTTTTCGGGAAAAACATAATGAAAAAGTGGATGACTCCAGTGAGCGGAATAAAAAATGAGGAAAAATTATAGGAAAAGAGCAAAAATTGAAGGGGGGGGGGGGGAGGGGTGTGATGGCCGTGGGGCCGGGGTGTAGAGAGAAAGTGAGTGAACAAACAAATTTTAGAGAAAACAAGAGAGAGAGACAGAGATTCTTTGTTTTGTTTTCCTTCCCTCTCCCCTTTCAGAGAAGATGATCGAAGGAGAGATTTTCCTCCTCTGAGATCATTCTGAAAAGGGCAGTCAAGAAAAAATATCCGAAAAGAATATATAGCTTAATTTTTTTTTTTTTAATTTAGCTCACAACAATCGTATCATATCAAGAAACAATCATAATTTTCAGCCAACCCTCTGGTTTTTCATATCAAGATTCTTTGAAATCGGATTCAAAGATTTCTTTCTTATACAAACGGCTGCCAGAGGATTTTCATTTCATTTCTAATCACATTGACTGCCCTTTTTTTCCACCCTTTTGGTGAGTCTTCCTATGCATGTTTTTTTTTTCCTATTAGCTTTTGCTTTTCAGATACATTGCTTCATCATATGGTTATTCTATGATTATCTTTCTGTTACAGGAATTCCCCCCCCCCCCCCTATATGCTGTACCTTGTGAAATACTCTTGCTTTCTGCCATTTGTCTATATTGTTACAATCAGGATTGTTGATTTTCTCTTCTTTTGGCCTAAAAACAGGTTCTTGGCGACAATTCTTCAGAGGGGATTTATGATATTGTTTGCAAAAATAGAAATTACATAGCGTAATTTTAGATATATTGAAAATGAGAGACCCCGATACCATAAATAGGTTCAAGAGGGGCATGTATGTTTCATTTTTTCTGTAATGTAGTTTATATCCAGCAGTGAATTTCTGTACACTTTCCTTTTGTTTCCTGTTAGCTATTGTTGTAGTATAGTTTTAGTGCTTTTGGTTTGGTGTTTCCGAGTGATTATATTGCTCGGAGGGTCATTTAGTGCAAGAAAGCTGGCGATATTTTGTAGCATTCTGTATAGAGTTCTGGCAGTTGGCAGAAATTGTAACTGCCTTCACCACCACAACATATGGTTTGGCAAGAGATGGGGTGTAGATGGACCACTTATGGAATGAAATTAGCATGTGCAACACTTTTGATACTTGTTCTTGAAATTCAGGGTCATTCTTCACTTAATTCTGAAGGTAATGCACAAGTTCTTGGAGTTCAGACATTGTCTTTTGGTTTAGTTCTAAAAAAAATTGTAGCCTTGGCCCAAGTTGAATACTATTCTGGTGAAAATGCAGGATTGGCATTGTTGAGTTTTCAGGCTAGAGTAACTTCTGATCCATTTGGTGCTCTTGTAAATTGGAACCCCCATGAGTCTGATCATTGCATGTGGTCAGGAGTTAAATGTGTGGGCCATAAAGTGCAAATTCTGTAAGTTCCTGTCATGGTTTACTTGCCATTTTTTGAACTGTGGATCTACTCAGTCAACATGATTTCTCCCAGGGCAAAATACCTGTTTTCATTTATGGAAATTCTGTTCAAGTAATTATCTCTAAAACCCCCTACCTGAAGGAATTTATTACATTCTACTAGCTAGATGTGTTCCCTTGTAACTATGCAACTTCATCCAGTCCATCATTATTGATGTTGCTCTTCTACTTTCCTTTTTTTCCAACAAAAAAAAGATAAAGAAAAAGAGATTGAAGTATTTGTTCATGTACATTTCATGATTGTTCCATATGTATAGGGATCTTAATGGATGCTCCTTGGAAGGAACACTAGCCCCAGAACTTGGAAACCTCACTTATTTAAGAACTCTGTAAGATTTGTTTCTCTCTGTGCTTTTTAGTCATATAAGATGGTTCTTGCTCCCTTACGTAGAAACTTCTGAAGCTTTTTGTTGTTTTTACTTGGCAATAACTTATGCTATCTCAGCAGTATATGTTCCTCAGTCAATTCCGACAGTTTTTTTTTTTTCTTTCTAGATCGAAGTAATAAGCCTTGAATTCAACATATATTTTTTTGAAAGTCAATCCTGTATGGCAAGGGAATATACCTGGCAACGTTTTGTTGAATGAAAGTTATAAATTGGTAGCTTCAGATTATCTAGCTGAATCCTTGTGTAAATGCATCAAGAAATCTTCAAATTTGTTAAATTCTTTGATGTACCTAATGCTGCAGGATGCATGAGTCCCACTAAAGATAGCTCTAAGACATCAACCCATTGGACTATTTTTCACTGCTGCTGCCTAGAGCCTTTGCTTCAGTATTTTACCTTCTTCTGCCTCTAATATCCCTCCCCTTCATACCAAATAAGACCTAGATATCTGCTTGAAATGACAATTACTCAACTAATTTAAGCCAATTCACCCTAGATTAAAGGTTACATGACTCCATCCACAAGAGGAGAAGTCGTTCCTGGACTGCCACATATGCAACAGAAAAGGAGATGGCAGTCAGAAGGGCAGAAAATCTCTAAAGATATACCTAGAGGCATGATATTGTACATTACCATCTAAGAAAACGTGCCACTGCTTTATTGGAGCCAAAAGTGTGTCAAATAACTGCTTAAACTATGAATCTGTCACACAATATTTAACACGAAAAATGCCAAACACTCTATTGATTTTCATGTATTCCTGGAACAGAGAAAATTCATCCTTATTAGTTGATTTCTTGTATTTTGTGTTGTGTTGGGATACATTTATAATCTTATAACTTATAGATTATATTATAAATCAATTATCTTTAAATTTCTTTCACATGTTAAATTGTATGATATTCTATTTGACTTATACTAACTAATTTCATCAGTATACTTTCCAACAACCATTTTTCTGGGGTCATCCCTAAACAATTTGGACAACTCGCGGCCCTGGAAGTGTTGGATCTGAGAAATAATAATTTGTACGGCACCATTCCGGTTGAAATAGGAGGGCTGCTCTTGTTGAAACGATTGTGAGATCATACATTTTGAAACTTGATATTCTATACCTGAGATGAAAATTTAAAATATCAGCATAACTAGTTCAATTTGTATATTATCTTTCAGGTTACTCTGCAACAATAACTTTGAAGGTGGCATTCCTTTGGAGGTTGGAAATCTTGATCTACTCACTGAAGTGCAGTTTGATGCCAATCTTACACCTCCTCTTACTGAAATTACTTGTTTAAATAGAAAAATCGTGCAATGGTAAGAAATTTGTGAGTTTTTTTGGTGCAAGTACAATTGTCTGGTTCTCGCCTGACTGTATGTGGTTATCCAATATCCCCTGGAACTACAGATAAATAAAGACATAATTCTTTCAAGTCGTCAGCATTTTTCTGTATTAGAATTTTTGTGCTTCCATTTCTTATTATTTTAAATATCCTGTTAGGTTTATAGCAACATATAGATTGTTACACAAACACTATATTTGGTTTTAGTTGTTATCATCACCTATTGTCTAAAACTACTTATTTGTTTAGGGATTTCATTCGTATCTGAATTAGCCCTGATTTAATGTGCTTTTTGGCAGTGAGTGGCAAAGCAGTTTTAATCTGTTGAGAAAAGCAGATTCCATTTTCACTCCAATTAGGGGAACAATAAATCGTTACTTCAATGTGTTTCCTATGTAAGTAACAAATACACCTTACAGTCCTGATGTAAACTAGCTTATCAGAATTTTTCTTCACTATATTTGATTCATGAAAATAAATTATTATTTATGTTTCAGAAGAGGATGGACTGATAAGATTGATTCATATGACAGTGTACCGAGTAAGTAAAACAAATTTGTTACTACTTAGTTTAATTGAACTAAAAGGTTTGTGGTTTTGAGAAATAATATTGATCTTTGCAATTAACAGGTTCACCTAAGTCACATATTATCCAACATGTACGCAATGTCATTGAAATTTCGCGTCGTAAGTTGGGTGAGCAGTCCAGTAATCTCCAGGCTATACCTGTCAATGGCGGAGCACAGCTAAATCAAATCTATCACCCAAGCAGTAGAAGCAGTGGATCTTTTTCTGCTGTACCAATTATAAAAAATGTGTTTCCACCGCCACCTCCTCCTCCTGCAAGTATCTCTGTACCAACACACCCTCCTACTCATAACACATCCGGCCCTCATGGACAAACTTCTACCGTTTCACAAAAAGACACTCCTGCTTCAGGAAACTCTGGTCACGTATGGAAGTATATAGTTGGGATTTCAGGGGGTATTTTCTTGATAATTTTTGCTTTTGTACTGTTATTCATGTGCAAAAGCAGAGCAGCAAGAACCATTGGCCCTTGGAAGACTGGATTGAGTGGACAGTTGCAAAATGCTTTTGTAAAAGGTAAAATTTTCATGTTCTTGTACTACATTATTACCTTAACCATATTGTTATTATATATCCAATACTTATCACACCAAATGTTGTCTTGGAGCATGCCCGTTTTATTTCCTTTCTTCCTTGTGATCATACCAAATGTGTTGTATTGATGATATTACTGAAATTTAATGTCTGTAAAATTACAGGGGTGCCTAACTTGAACAGAGTTGAGCTTGAGACCGCTTGTGAAGATTTTAGCAACATTATTGAGACGAATGATGAAGTCATTATGTATAAAGGAACACTTTCAAGTGGTACTGAAATTGCTGTTGTCTCAACTACTATTACTTCTATAAAAGATTGGTCCAAACGTTCGGAGATGATTTTCAGAAAAAAGGTTAGTTATTCTAGAAGAATAATTGAATTTCTGTTGTAAGTCATATTTTTCATTAATTCTTGAATTCTAAAACTTACAAAATGTTGCTTTTGGTGCATTGCTTAGATTAATACGAATGTCCCGAGTGAATCATAAGAATTTTGTTAATCTTATCGGTTATTGTGAAGAGGATGAATCTTTTTCTAGGATGATGGTGTTTGAATATGCTCCAAATGGAACTCTTTCAGAACATCTGCATGGTAATTACTAATTATATTCGTGATAAAAAGTTCTTATATTGAAAATTTTGATGGATATACCATTTATAAAGATGTAAAATCATTTCTTTGGTACTTCTCTTCCAGTTAAAGAAGTTGAACATCTTGATTGGAGTGCAAGAATGAGAATCATCATGGGAGTAGCTTATTGTCTTCAATATATGCATAATCAAAATCCACCAATACCACATTCGAACGTGAATTCGAAAGTTATATATTTGACAGATGATTATGCTGCTAAAGTAAGTTAATTATTATTTCTTTTTATTATGACTATATATTTTATTGATGATTATACTCAAAAGTAATTAAAATGTTGGTTTTCTTTTCTCATATGTATGCTTTCTCAGCTTGCAGAAGCTTGCTTTTGGGCAGACTTTCTGCCAAATTCACCAGCCTCTAATGAAAATGACAAGGAGGGTAGTCATGAATTACCGCCACCTACAGATATTGAAACGAATGTGTACGACTTTGGAATATTATTGCTCGAATTGATATCTGGGAAACCTCCCTACTCAGAAGAACAAGGACTCCTCATAAATTGGGTAATTCTTTATAAAATGCTTTTGTCTTAATTAGCACCATAGAATATTTTAATCAAACATATATATTTCTTCATTAATTATGTTATTTTAAAGCTAATTGGTTATGGGTTCGAGTATTTTCAAAAAAAAAATTTATTTGGTTGTTTAATTAATAAAATTGGATGATTGACTGAACAGGGTTCAGAATACTTGAATGATAAGAGAAGCATCAGTTACCTCATTGATCCATCATTGAAATCCTTCAAGGACAATGAGCTGGCAATCATTTGCGAAGTTATTCAAGAATGCGTTCAATCAGATGCAAGGAAGAGACCAACTATGGAGGAAATAATTTCGAAACTGAGGGTTGTCCTTGACATATCTCCGGAATCTGCCATTCCACGACTGTCTCCTCTTTGGTGGGCTGAACTTGAAATCTTGTCTGCTGAAGCAGCTTAATTAGTTGATATGTGCTGTCTGTGATTTCGTTGGCTTCATTATAAGTTTGCAAAAGAAGTATTTTGTTACACTTCAACAATGTGACATATGAGTTTAATAACTTTCTTGATTCCTTATTATTCTTTTGGTTCATATTTGTTCATTAATTCGTTTCACAGAGGGCATCTGTGTTTCTGAATACTTGTAATTAAGACTGAGTTGAACCAGGTGTTAAATTACAATAAAGTCTTATTATTCATTCATTTTGTATGTTTATCGTGATATTATTTTGAAAATCCATATATATATATACACACACACACTTCGTGTCATTGTGTTTTGTTCTATTTTGTTTTAAACAGATAGTTCTTGGGTGTTGAGTGGTTTTACAGAGTTTGGAATTTGACATTGTTGCGTAAAAATTACTCATTTGTTTACTGTCTTTGCCGAAAGCAAGGGATTGTTGATTCATGCAATCTTTTATATATTTTAATTCTTATAATATATAAGTCAAAAGTAAGAAAATGATACCAAAATCAAAATCACTATATGTTATTTCTTGAAACTACAGTTAAGGGACAATATATATTTATATCCTATAACCAAAAAGTAAGAACATTCTTATACTTGTAATTTCTATATAGTTGTTAAAGTGAAATCAGAAATGTAACATCAATTTTCATTAATTAAAAGATGATGCAACAATTACATAATTCGGTAAAACAGTGTAAATTACCCTTAAACTTGTTTTAAAAATGTGTTATTCGTTTACCCTTACATAATTACTGTACTTTACAATGAATCGACTTACAAACATACATCTCTCGCATTCAGAAAAGATAAGTGGATACTCTAATTCAAATTCTGTCCGGCCAAGGCAATGTGTGTATATATATGCCCCATATCCCATACAAAACCAATTACCGAGAAATTAATTAACCTATTTTATCTGCATATATATATATGATCCCATAAGAAACATAGAATGGATTTAGTACTTGTGGACAACAAGATTTAAAAGATGCATTACATGAACTTAAATTTTGTTCCAGCTAATCCATGAGTGTAGTACTGCTGGGGCTGGAGTTGGAGTTGGACATAAGAGAGAATTATTTATTTCCCCTTCCAAAGATGTTTGTTAATATCAATTAATTAATTAATGTCGAGTTCAATAACTCTTCTGCCTTTTATTTTCTTTAATTACATTTAATCAATTCTTAAGACATTACTCCCCTCATTCCAAAATAAGAATCATTTTGAAATTTTTTTTAATAAGTATCTTTTTAACATTAATAATTAATAATATATATTTTAATTCTTATTTAGGAATGAGAGTGATTAATTGAAAAAGAGGTAATGAAAAATTAATTTAGAATATTTATTAAGAATAGATTCATTAGAACTTAATACTACAATTTGTATTATTTTTTATTTTTAATATTTGTACAAATGTCTAAATCAACATTAATTATTTTAAAACGATACTGATATTAATGAAATCAATCTTGTTTTTTCAACAATATTTGAAAAGAGAAATTAACAAAGAGGAGACGATTGAACATGTGCATAACTAAGTAGCTTTTGTTGCCACAAATATTATTCAATTTGATTACATTGTTGCTGTTTTTTCTTCCCCCATTTCCTCATCTGAATTTGCAACATTGACAAAGCAGCCAAGAGCTCCACACTCTGAATTGGAATCATCACATCCAAAACCCCTTTCAGTGTTTTAAGCCTCACACAATCCGCCATTTTCATCACTCTCTCTAACCCCACTATGAATTCCCTTAACGCTGCTTCCACCAGTCCATCAATCTGTGCAGCCGCCGCCGGGTGCTCACTGGTCCTGATCCGGCTAACCAGCCTCGCCAGCTCCACCATTCTTCGGTCAGCCATGGCCACTTGTTGCCTCTCCATCTCTCTATCCACCTTCTCCTCCTCCACCCTGATTCTGGCTCTCAAACCCTCGATCTTTTTCATTTGTTCTTCACTCATTTCCACGAGACTTGCACCGGGTAACTGAGCCTTTTTGACCGATTCCAAAAGCCGGAAAATCATGGAAGGCTTCCAACCTGTGTTCCAAAGTAAGGCATTTTCAAGTGGGCTCAACCAAACGGGCGTGAAAAATGCCAAAACATCTTCATGGGCACAAGCCCATTTGGCAGTGTAGTAATCCTTGTGGAGTGATGTGAGCTTATTCACCAAGGCCTCCAGCTCAGCCTGATCATGGGATTGTTTGTTTCTCGAAACACTAAGCAGAAGTGGCAGATACTCTTCCAGTTGACACATCCATTTCTCAAAGAAGTTGGAAAATTTCTCCTCAACTTGGCTTTTCATTTTTCAATCAATCACAGGAAAAATGAAAGGAGAAACGGAGAGAGGTGTATATATATATATATATAATATAAAAAGAGGAGAAGGGTGAAATGAATGTGAAGAGACCAGATGGAGGATGGAGCCAAAGCCACGCTTGGAATGCGTGGCTTGTGCATGGCTTACGCGCAGCAATTAGCCAGCAGTTCATGCGAAAGGGTGGCCGACGCTTTGCAGCCAACCTGGGATATATTGGCTCATATATATGATCTTTCTCTCTCTACTTTTGACTGTAATAAAGAGGCAAGAAAGCAATACAAAGCGGCATGCATAGTACCACCTGGTACTGCGTTCTCCACAGGAACGTGTCAAGTGAAGAAGCAATGGGAGTCCCCACGTGGAGCACTCTCAATTTATTAATGTCCTCGCGCGCTATGGACTCAGGGCGTCAGCTGGTGCACCAGCAGTAGATTTATGAGCCTGGTGATATGATCTAATCTTTCCTTTGGTACCCTAAGTTTGCAGGAGTCCTGTCCTAGTGTTGGCATCTGTTTCGTGCACCTCATATGTGTATGTTGAGGAATCAAGATTATATAATAGCTAGTACGTTGATGTCATTATCATACTGTTTAGGAATCAAGAGAATCGTCGTTTCGTCAAGAAAGTTAATTACTAAAGAAGAAAGAATAACCCCTAAAAAAAAAAAAGAAAGAAAGAATATGAAGTGTTTTTTGTTAGCGTGGCCATTTGGATTCGGCTCAAGGGGCTGAGATTTAAATTGGGTTGGATCAACAAAATGCCAATTCGAAAAAGATTGGGTCTATATGGCCTGACATTTAGGACCAATTTCTCATGTTGGGCCAAATTGTAATGTCATTTAAAAATAACATTTCTTTTTGTTAAAAACAATATTATTTTGATAGTTCGGATCAGACTCTATCATTAATCTGAAATGGATTTTAAAATTTCACGCTCGAAAAAAATCGAGCAGGGTCGAGCTGCCCAATTTGACACACTTTTAAAAAAATATAATATATGATACATAAAATAAATTTCATAATAATTGTAAGCTACGAAGGCCTAAGAAGTTTGGGAGATATGAAACACAAGAAGATAGGGAAAACAGAAAGAAAAAGAAAAATATGAGCCTTATGTTCCGGAGCTACATGAACTGTTGGATTTAAGCTGTTGTAAATTTACGTTATTTTGGATACTGATTAGTTGGATCAACCCACTGTTTTACTGGGGAAGGCCCAAATAAACTCCACAACTTCAGGCCCAACTGCAGTAGGAATATACCAATAGCAATATATCTTAAATGCGTTTGTATATGCGTTCGTATTTTCCATCCCTTTCTCTTTCACATCACACTGAGAAGTGTTTTCTGCAGTAATTTTTTATTTTATTCAGTAGATTTTATGGAAAAATATGGAATATTTGACCTTCTTTTTTCTTTTCTTTTTTGTAAAATGTAAGTTAGAGAGCAAAATGGAGAATTTTGAACTAATTTGTATTCTTTTTCTACAAAAAGAGCTAATCCAAGATTGAATTTGCACAATCATACAAAGAATCAATGCGCAAAAGGAGATAAGAACACAAGAATTTTATCGACCCTTTTTTGCTTACATGCATGGGGAAGACGTGGAAGAAAAGAAAAAAGGATTTCTTAAGAAATTCAAAAAAAAAAAAAAACTCTCAGCTACTTCTTTTACCTTACATCCAACTCTAGGTCTACTCTACAACCAGCGATTTTCTTCTTAGTACACAAGTGTTTTTTCAAATAATAATAATAATAGTTGGACTTGTTCTGTGATCTACTTTCCCAGTGGATACGGTAGAAATGGACACAATGTATTGATGTAATGCACTTATATTAAATGCATTTAAAATTTAACGCATATACGATGTTTTATTATATTGGACACATTTCATATCAAAATAACATATTATATGAATGCATTTTGTGTATGTTAGCTAACCCACCAAAAGCTAATCTATTTGCAAAACAGGCCACAAAATCAAAGAAAAAAAGCCACCAATCACATATATAATATGATACATCAATACAAGAGACATGAAGATGAAGCTGATGACAAGTGGAAACAAAACCCAGCACACAAATTAAACATATAGAGTAACTAATTAATTATGTCTAATATTGTAGCGCATTAAAGAACGTTATCAAAAGAGCCGGTGATCCTTTGGAGTGCTCAGCCTCAGTTTATCAGCCTCCTGCAACATATATAACCACCGTAGACTTCTCAATAATTTAGGAATGGCATTGTGTCAGGTTGAAACGGTCGTGAGTCATACTCGAATATTTTTTTATTTAGTTTTAATTAATTAATTATATTTAATGAGATTTAATTATGTATATAAATATAGATATATAATTTATAAGATTAAAATGTCCAACAATACAAATTAAAATCATTTTTAATATTGAAATATAAAACATTACATATTTCAATCATTACAACTCTAATATTATACACCAAACTTAAAATATATAAAATGTAAAACTTCCCAATTCAATGAGTTATTTTATTAGAGTGAGCTTATTTTATTTATTTGGCTCATAATGATTTAATTAGGGTTGTTTTTATTTTATAGGGATTAAGGTATAAATATATAGTTATGAGACTAATCTTACTTCACAATTTCATTTTATTATTTTATCTAGAGATAACTTTTAAAAAAAAGAGAAAACGTGGCTAGGCAAAGTAATTATTTTGAAAACCACTCAACGTTAGATAAGGTAAATCTTATGATTCCAAACATGTATATTATGGATTTAATTTGAGAATTTTATGAATAGGTGAGAGCAATTCTTTTGAGAACTATCTAAGTTATGAATAATTATTTGATTGAGGTAAGTAATTTTGATGTCTCTATTTTTACTGGAAAAAAACTATCTCCTAAAAATTGAAATTTTGCTTATTTTGTATATAAATTCTGAAAATAGTTTGAGTCATTTCTATTTTTTGAAAATTTATCTGTATATTTTGGGTTAATTTTTTGTAACTAAAAATTGAATGATTTTGTTGAACTCATGAGGCATAATTTGAATTTGGTAGGAACATGTTCCAACTTTTGATTTGATTCCGTTCATTCGGATAAAAATTTGTTTGTTATTTGACCATTTTAGTGGGAGTACAGTTAGATATGACGTTAGAGTTTGAGATCAATTGATGTAATAATCGAATAAGTTCTCTTAAATTGTTCGATGAATGATTTGATTGATTGATAAATTTATGTCACATATTTTATGAATAATTGAATATTGATCTATTATATGAATTTTCGAAATCCTATACTGTTTTAAATTTCATAGGAAAATTCAATTTCATATTTATTTCTTTCTTTTCTGCACATTTTTTCTATTTTCTATATTGTTTTATAGTAAATTTTTGCAACTATTATATCCAATTTTTGTCAAATTTAATGCACATTTTTTCTACGATATTTCTCAATAGTTTATAATAAATTTTTAGTAATAATTTCATCAATTTATGCACTATTTTCCTGTAATGTTCAACAACTTCAGTAATTTCTGCAGTATTTTTACACAACTTTTGTACAATATTTTTACACCACTTTAATGCAATATTTCAACAATTCTCTGAAAAGTAAATATTATTTTTTTCCTGAAGTTTCATTTATTCTCTTTTAAAAATGATAAAAGAAAATAGTTTTGTTTATTTATACACATAATTTTTATTAATATACTTATAAGAACTTTGTACAAACGTATTAAACATATTTAAGTTTTATATGTCCATTTGAATTAAATAAGGTTTCAAGAATCATTTATGTATGTAATAATTCATTCCATGAAGACATAACTATTTAATGAGCTCATGTATGCTCATTATTTTATTATCTTATGTTTCAAATAATGATACTACATTTGAGAAATGTGAAAATGATATTTGGTAGATTATTGCTTTGACAATCTCCTAATAGATTATCGACTTTTGAACTTTTGTTATTAGATGATTTGATAGTTATTTATTTATTACACTTGATGAGACTTGTGTGTGGGCTTTATTTTGGATTTCAGTTATTTTCTTGGACGATTTTGATTTTTTTAAGGATATTTTATTTATTTTATGAGTTATGATATATTTTAAAAAATTTTGTAATCTTGTGATTATGGAAGAAACTTTATGGTTATGACATGTTGCATCCCAATTTCAGAGTGTGATAATTTTAATTCTAAATCAACTTCATACAAATTTCTATTTTGTATGTTCTTATTCATGTTTCAGTTGATTAGAGGTATATTGTGATCAAATTATTGGGCAAAAACTTGCAATCTATCTAACAGATCATCTTTTGATATTGCTACATCCAGAATACTTCGTCCAATAGAAAATAAGAATCTTTGTTCAATAGCTAAATCAAGAAATAATAGTAAATCGTCAAAAAAATTACTCACATTCAAAATGTCAATTAATTTAATGTGCAATTTGATGTTAGACAAATAAATGATATTAAATAATTGTTCAAATATATTATAACTTCTCTATAAAGTTATGAATGTATCAGCGTTTTGCATCATGATAATCATTTATTCATATATAGAGTTTGTTTGTATTTCGAACCCAATTGTTTTACCATACACGATATTAAGTGCTATTGAAATTATATCTATTATGAGAGTATTAATATTATGAACTGCTTGAACAACTACTCATATTATTCCATAGTTGTCTGCTCTATAAACGAGACTAATATTGCGAGTGACAAATATTCTTCTTAATTCTAGACACATGAAATTTTGTTCCCAACTATCATGTCTCCAAAAAAGCCGATTATTTTTACTTTTTGTTTCTAACTTCATTTAATTTTTTTTGTTTATTGAGAAGTTGAAGGGTCATAAGTTTACACACATTTGGATGATGTGTTTTTCATAAATATAGAAATGATAAAGAAGAAGAAGAAATATAGAGATTTTGTTGGTTTGTAATAAAAAAGAAATGAATAAGAAGATAAAGGAATTTTACCAACTAACAAACTATATATATATATAAACAAATATACATGCACCCACATAAATGTGTATAATGCATACATATACATATCATATCATTTATTTTTTCATTTTGACATTTTGTTAATTTTTCAAACTAATAAATTCAATTCCATTTGAATATAATATTTCATCATCTTTACCAATTTGTCTTTTTTTCCATTTTTTCAAACTGATTTAAAAAAATGACATGTCTTCTATTTTCAGTTTTGACTTTTTATGTAATTTTTTCAACACGATTTGAAAAAATTACACAAAACATACAAAAATAGCTCTAGATGTAGTTCGACCATAGAGGAAATTGTTCCAAGAGATTTGTAAATATGAAAAACATGAATAATAGAGTTTGAGGACTAAGAAAATTGACTATTCGATCTTCTATAAATAAAAGTAATGAAGATATCACAAGAAGAGAAACATCCACAATATCAAATCAAATTTCTCTTTTATCAAATTACTTTTACACATATTTCTTGCTTTCTTTAGACTTAAAAATTGTTTAAATAGTTTTTTTTATAACTTTTCTTTATCGCTTTATAGTTTCAATATTTGACTTTCTTTTAAGTTTAGAAGTAAGAGAGTTATTTGTAATAGCTTTGACTGTTCAAAGTTCATTTCGAAGTTCTATTATTCAATTATTTACCAATTTCGCATTACATCAAAATATTGAAAGAAATATTGAAAGATTTATATAGTTACTTCAAGAGTCATTCTAAAAAAATGTTTCAGCTTTCATCGGCTAATCAAGTTGAGACTCTGAAACTATTTTGTAGTTATGGAAGTTGATACATCAAATGATTTAGAGTTCATCGGCTATAAATCAAATTTGCTTACTAAATAATGACGGTAATTCGAAGGACAACAATAATTAACCAATTTTTGTGGTGCTCATCATGCGACGGCGACTACTTGGGACAAAAAGTATTTAATAACATGCATGTCCTCACGAAAGAGGTCTATTACAATCTCTATTGTAATTCTATCGCGGACCAAATCACCATCACCCCAAGTCATCACACCAAACCTCTTTTCTTCATATCTAGATCTGTCATACACCACAAGTCATACATATGGCCATCAACTATACAAGATCCTGACAGGCTCTGACACTTGGCTTCATTTTACTGATCAGTACCTTCTTGGATTTTATTATTTTTTATCCAATTCTAAGAACAGGTGGTTGATCTGAATGATCTGATACTGTGGATTTACCTATGTAGAAGATGAACATGCAAAATGGTGCATCTACCATTGCCAATACGACCGACAGGGCCATGTGAGTTAGTCCAATATCAGAGTGACAATATAAACAAGTAGTTGGCCACTCCCTCCTTTGGACCAGCAAGTTCATGGCTATCAAAGGACGTCATGGCAGTTAGATGAAAAGTCGTTTTTGTTATTAGGCAAGGTTCTGGAGAAAGTTCTCGTTACAAATCCCTTATCTGAGATTTTGTTACTCATAATTTAAAATTTGCATTTTAAAATAAAATAAAAAAAAGACTCTCAAATAGGAATGTTATAACGATAATAACAATGAAAGTGAAGGATAAAATTTGAATTGCCACTTTTAAACCATTACAAATATAATAATGATTGAATTGTTTTACATCCTTGAAAATTTTCGTACAAATTCAATTAACAAGCAAAGCTTCAGTTGCGGGGTATACAAATACTGTAAACAGAAAGAGTAAAAGGCATCATTTTAGTTACAAATTGAAATTGTTACTCAATCAAATTCTGAAATTCATTACCAGACCTACTTCCAGAAGCGAATAAAATGCTAACGAAACCTATTTTCACTCACTGGATCCAATCAAGGACTACAACGGTACCCAGAGCAACATATGCCTAGAGAAATGCTTATATTTCCACATATTTCTCACTTTACATGGAAGAAAATAAAATAATTATGCCTTTTTTTATAGAAACGAATATTACTAGCATATATTTGCTATATATAGTTGTGGTCACCAAAATTTTAACGAGAAAGAATCGGCATTGGTTGGCTAGGAAGCTTGTGAGACCTCTTATTCCTCAATTTCACTACTTGGGAAACATGTGGACAACCTTCACAAGCTAATTTTCTCCTTAACCTGCCTTAGGGCAAGGTTTCCAGCCTTTAGCCACCCTCCTCTCCTCCGTTCTTGAAAGCTAGTAATGCAGTCTGCATAAGTCAAATGTATATGAAAATGGATTCCTTAGAGGTAATAAGAGATAGAAGGTATTATCATCATCTTCTTCTTCTGCTTCATTAGTATCAGTGCCTTTGACTTCGATTATCTGTTGTACTTGATTTTGAGAGGAAAGGAGGGTAAAATGGACAAGAAAGGGGCCATTTTGATGCAAAAATATGAGCTCGGGAGATTGTTAGGCCAAGGTACATTTGCAAAGGTATATCATGCCAGAAATCTGAATTCCGGGCAAAGTGTTGCAGTTAAAGTCATAGACAAAGAGAAGGTCATGAGGGTTGGTTTGATGGACCAAATCAAGCGAGAGATTTCGGTAATGAGACTTGTTAAGCACCAAAATGTTGTTCAACTCTATGAGGTCATGGCCAGTAAAACCAAGATATACTTTGCCATGGAATTTGTCAAGGGGGGAGAGCTTTTCAATAAGGTAGCCAAAGGGAGGCTCAAGGAAGATGCTGCACGGAAATATTTCCAACAATTGATTGCAGCCGTTGATTTTTGTCATAGTCGTGGTGTCTATCACCGTGATCTGAAGCCGGAAAATCTCCTTCTCGATGATTCTGGAAATCTCAAGGTCTCGGATTTTGGCTTGAGTGCTCTGGCTGAATCTAGAAGGCAAGATGGTCTTCTCCATACCACCTGTGGAACACCGGCCTATGTTGCACCCGAGGTCATTAATAAAAAGGGCTATGATGGAGAAAAGGCTGATATCTGGTCTTGTGGTGTCATTCTCTTTGTGCTGTTGGCAGGGTATCTTCCATTTCACGATACTAATCTCATGATAATGTATAGGAAGATAACCAAGAGCGAATTCAAGTGCCCACAATGGTTCCCTCCGGAGGTCAAAAAGCTCCTATCAAGAATTCTTGATCCCAATCCAAGCACAAGACTGACAGTGGCCAAGCTCGTGGAAAATTCTTGGTTCAAGAAAGGATTCAAACAGATTCAAATCACACCAAAAGATGATCCAGATCAGGATGAGTCGCCCCGGAGCATCTTAGAATTTCATGATGCTGTTGAATCACCTTCAGAGGCTAGGCTACATAGGGAAGAAAGTAACAATTCTATGAAACCAATAAGCATGAATGCCTTTGACATCATATCTCTGTCACCGGGATTCGATTTATCGGGCTTGTTTGAGCAAGATCGAGATTACAAAGCAGAGTCTAGATTCACAACCCAAGTTCCACCATCAACAATTGTGTCCAAATTGGAGGAAATAGCAATGCTGGAGAGTTTCAAGGTCAAAACGAAAGATAGCTTGGTGAAGTTACAAGGCAGCAAAGAAGGTAGAAAAGGCCAACTTGCTATACATGCAGAGATTTTTGAGGTCACCCCTTCATTTCATATGATAGAGTTGAAGAAAACGGCTGGAGACACTATGGAATACAGGAAGTTCTGTGATCAAGATTTGAGGCCTTCCCTAAAGGATATATGTAATTGGGAAGGAAATGCTTCAACCTAGGATAGTTATTATTGATGTATTTGCTCTCTCAGAGTATCACAATTCATGCATCTTACTAGCTGCAGGCTTCTATTATAATTGTCCAATTTACGATCCTTATTTTTCATTAGTTCTTGTCATTTATTTAGATATCTTGATATAAATTAAGATAGATTTCAATGCAATGCAAGTGACATTAATCTTGCATCGTTAATCAACTGTATTGTTTGTCTGAAATTTTATAAATTCATTTAGGTTACCCTGCAATTTTGATCATTGTAATGCTTGCAGTAAGTGGTATACGCATTAATTCAATATTCTTGCACCAAATATAACTGAAGTTCTTCCTCCTGATCAGTAATCGGTAAGATTCACATATAATTTCGTCTGTTCTTGACAAATCAAAACATGGACAAACAGCCCTCATATTCATAATTCACATGTGAAGACTGTCCAGTTAAACAGCCCTGCTGCTAGAAATTACAATGAACCCTGGGGCCTGGGCTGATTCACATAAGGCAAAAGCTGCCCAAACCACCCATCCCCCTCTTCCCAAAATGGTAATATATATAACGATGATTTTTTCTTAAGCTCTAACATATGGAAACATGATGCATTCCACCAGGGTTTCAAGGGTCCAGTTTTAAGCACATGCAGACATGAGTTTCTTAAACTTCCTACACTATTCTATCAATTCCTTCATGGTCCCAATGCCAAGTATTTAACACATGAATTCATAATCTCTCTACTCTTCACGCGCCACGGCCGCATTTTGCAGCTGAAAAAGTTGGGTAAGGAACCATAGGAATTTAGGAAATCTGCCATTCGGTTTAAACTTCTTCACTACTAATGAGTTTGACACGTACCCTATAAAAGAGTGGACCAAAGGCCCAATCTATTGGTGGGTTTGCTTGAAATTGTAATTCTCTTTGGTTAGTGGACCAATTTGTTCAAGACAAGATATCTCTGAAAAAGATCTAGGTGGGCTGGTGGGGGTGGGGATTATGGGTGTTTTTGAAGCACTTGGTAAGTTGGTATGTATACCCTTCCTCGTCCAATATGATAGCATTATTTGTTTTTTGTCTCATATTAGAAAAAAACATTTTATTCAAAATATATGTATACATTAGTTGATCCAAATATTTTTATATAAAATAAAATTATTTGTATTTAAAAAATATATTCAATTTATTTTACAATGATAAATTATGATAGTATTTTATAAAAAATGTTATATATTATAATAATATTAATTATATATTTTTTAATTGATGTAAAAAATCATATTGATACGAGGAAATAGATTATATACGTTGGCTTCTTTTATTCTTTCACCAAATGATCCTAACCCATTATTAGTAAAAA